>CM037476.1:3068619-4268619 GCA_021014325.1 Plazaster borealis | reverse complement strand
ATTAGCCTAGTGGATGTGATCGCACACCCGGCCTTCCTAGCAACCAGCAGCGCGATGAAAGGTGCGCATCCGTGCGTATATGCGAAGTGTGGAGTCCGCCATCTTTCTTACATGATCCGTACCACACACCGTGTCAGTGTCTACCTTTGAACCCACATCCATTGTGTCCGACTTCTTTGAGACTTTGTGCAAGGTAAAAGGTTAACCTTTACTAAGTTTTTAAGTGATTATCATCTGGGGTATATTGACACCTTTCATCTCCGTGAAAAACACGGCACACGGTGACTTCGTGAACGGTTTGCAACGTAAAATTTACGGGAATCGGTTGGCATCTCGCTGCACAACCGATTCCCGTAAATTTTACGGGAATTTTTTTACTGCGAACTGACTTATTAAGTCTTTGGGTTTTTTCTCTCTTCAACTTTCACTGTATTTATATAAATATATTTCTCCACAATGGCACTGGTATGAACTTTATTATCAGTGAGCTTTCAGATTAAAATTTATCCTATTTTCAATAAATACCAATAATGTAGTTTGTCTATAAAGTTGTTATGCCTAATTAGTTCTGATCAAAGAAATAAACAACCAATTATAAATCCACAGCTTTAGTGTATATTCATTTGATAACAGTGTCAATTGTCCAGCAAACTACTTTTGTCTATAAAATACTATACCATAAACCAATTGAGGGATAATCCTGAACATGTCGCAAAATTATCCCCAACTCTTAACAGAGCATTTACAGAGTAGCAACCTCCATCTAGATCAGGGTGCTACATCCAGGCAACCACAAAAGTGAACATAACAAATTAAATTGGAATGAAAGGTAGATTTTGAATATAACAGTTTTCAAGTTCTTCTTGGTACTTGAATATTCCTGTACATAACACAGTAAAAAATAGCTAGAACAAGTTGTCTTTTTAGAGAAATATTCAACTATTTCTCCATATGTTTCAATTATTTCACTGGATACTTGTCTATTTGATTTCTTATTTTATTCCACAAAAGGAACATACCCATCACTCTGGGAACTGTTCAACCCGCAATACAAATCAAGTTTAAATCATGACATCAGAGATCTATAGCTAAGAGCATTCATTTCAAGCTAATAATAGAATATGTTTCCCTCAACTTAGCAGAGCAAAAATATACTTGACTTTGATGACAGACAGTGAAACATGATTTTGAATTGCTTCTTTGATTGCATTCTTGTATATCACCGAGAGAGTGTTTGGTTAGAAACAAATAGATTTGACGTTATTTCCATAAAGCAGAGAGTGAGGAATGCTTTATATGTATTCATCTTGATGAATTGTTTCATTTATTGGATTCTTGTAGATTCTTGTATAACACCACGAGAAAGTTCAGTTAAAAAACATATATACAGATTTGTAACTACTTACATATAAGAGATAGTGACGTGATGCTTATAACTCTTGCACCATGTTTCTGTCATTGTATTAAAACAATAAGATTGCTTAGTTAGAATAGTTGCTATTTACAAGTAACACATTTAAGTGGGTCACTGATGTCTCACTACGCTCCTTTCACCATCCAGTGTCACAGAACTGAATGAGTTGTGTATGTTAGAACAACAGTTACTGTGCATAGAACTAGCTGTGTATTGTGTAGATGCATTTACCACATGATATCGCAAATATTGACTGCTTCGAGTGCTATTGTTAAAACTGCGGAGGTGATCCTAGGTGCATTCTATTTAGACTGCTCCGGGATCACCGATGAGGGAGTCGTAGTTTTACCAAAACAAGAGTAAAAGCAGTAAACATTTGTTTTATTACACCCCAAACTCAGATTTTACCAAATATGAAACAAAATATACTGCTTCTTGATTGACAAGTCATGCCATAGAGAAATTTATCTTCCAGCAACAGGTAAATCCATCATCCCGATTGTCATCAGCCGTGGTTTATAGAGACATAACATCGTATCTGATGGTGCGTCTATAAGACTAGCCTATACCTTCAATTTCTGATTGGTACTTGGAAGACAAATTCGTTATCACACGCGCACTTGTGGAATACGCATAAATAATAGCACATCTGCGTCCCATGCATGCATGCATGAGGGGGGAGGGGGCTTGTTTATGTTTAATATCTGGGACGAAACTTGCTGTCCATTGTCCGTATTAAAGATAGAGTCATTGTTTGGTTTTTGATGATTTATAGGCAAAATTATAAGCCAAAGGATCAACTGCAGTGGCTGTTATATTTTCACCTCTAAGGTCTAAAGAAGTCAAATATGACTTAATCTAAGACATGCGACACGTGATCAACTGATGTTTAACAACAATCAATTCAACCAAGTTGGACAGTGCAGGAGCAATTTGCATGGATCACATAGAACATTATGTTTAATAATAACTAATACTAATATTGAGTATTTATATAGCACCTTTAGCAAGATCAAAGCGCTGCACAGTGAACCTACAGGACAAACGGACGCTAAACAGAAATAGAAAAGAGGAAGGTTTTGAGAAGTTTTTTGAATGTCTGGATAGAGGATGAGCCTCTGATGTGAATAGGGAGTTGGTTCCATTCCCTAGGGCCGGCTATGGAAAAGGCCTTGTCACCTGTACTACGAGATTTGATGTTAATAATTTGTAGATGGGAAGTATCAGATGAAGACCAAAGCCCCTGCCTACGTGGGACATGAAATGACAGTAGGTCAGTCAGGTATAGGGAGGAGCTACGGTATGCTGGCAATCGACAAGATAGTTTGAAAACAATGCGATGTTTGGCTGGCAACCAGTGTAGTTGCTGCATGAGGTCCGGGGCATCAAAGTGCCGGCCAACTGAGTAAATCAGCCAAGCAGCTCAATTTTGGACTTTCTGGAGTCTGTCGATCTCCCCTTGATTGACACCGTACAAAAAAGAATTACAGTAGTCAAGGCGGAAAAAGATGAGAGATCGTACTGCATGTGGCAAGTGGGTTGATCAATGTATTCACGAATACGATTCAAGTTGCGTAAATGGCAGTTTAAGGATCTACATACGGAAGTGACCTGTTTAGACATGGACACCGCAGAGTCAAATATGACCCCAAGGTTCCTAACTGAGCTCGAAGGCTGAATAATGGCATCTCCTACATGAAGAGTAAGATTAGAGAGTGAGCTAATAACTCGAGGGGAGGCAGCGATGCAGAACTCTGTCTTATTGTCGTTGAGCTTGAGTTTGTTGACACCCATCCATTGTTTAATTCCCGTGATAAGGTTGAGAGCTTGTGAAGTGCCCTGTCAGAGTCACCAGGAATGGAGGGATTAAAGTATGTGTAAAGCTGAATATCGTCTGCATAAATGTGGTATTGTAATTGATGACTCTCTGTTATGTCAGAAACAGATTTGGTATACAAATTGCATTGGTCCAATGACCGAGCCCTGAGGCACGCCAAAATCTACCAGTTGTTCATCTGAAAAGAAACCGGCGACACAGACACGACTTCGCCGACCACCAAGGTAGTCACTGAACCACTGCAGGGCAATTGAGCACGGAGACCAAATCGTTTGGAAAGTCAAGCAATAAGAAGATCGTGGTCTATGATGTCAAAGGCTGAGGATAAATCGAGCATGACAAGTAACACTGCCATCTTTTTGTCAATGGTAGAAATAGAGAAGTTAACAGTGTGGGTAATGTAAAGGTAAAAGCACATTGACATTACTTTTAAAGAACCAAGTATAGGCATGGAATCAAGAGAACAAGATTTGCTAGGAAACTGGTAATTATTTTGAGAATTTCATGATCAGTGACTCAGTCAAATTCTGAGAGAAGATTGTCATTGGTGATGCAAGGAAACTCACAATCAGGGAATATTGAGGTACTGGAATCAGTCCGAAGGGTTCTATCAAGGTCACTTCTGATCATAACAATCTTGTTAGTGAAAAACTTGGAAAATTGATTACTGAGATCTTGCTTATAATTGGCATTTGATAAACAATTGTTTTGTTATTTTAATAACAGTACAGAAACTCCTTAAAAGGAGTTTTTGTACTGTCCGATGTATATCCCTGGCATTGCTTTCAGACAGCTTGTTCTGAAAGTAAGTCGCCTTGGCAGGTGTGATGAGGTCAGAAGGGACTGATAGATGGGCTTGATAGACATGGCAATCAACGAGACTTTTGGACCTCCGCCATTTGCGTTCAAACCGGCGTTTAAAATGCCTTGCTTTGTGGATGCTGCTGTACGGGCGTTCTAGGTCGCACAGAGCGGTCAAGTGTCTTGAGGGGGCAATGATTACCGATTATTTGACGAACAGTTTTATTGTAGAACATAACCTGATCATTAACATTGCCATGATCAAGTAAAGGTTTGAGTTTTTCATGTAGGTCACGCGCAAGGGCATCATTGTTGATAGACCGAAAGTTGTACAGGTCAGTGTGCACACTTGGGAAGTCGGGCATCATACGGTTGAGTTTGAAATGTATGGCGTGGTGGTCCGATATTAAATTATCATGTGTCATGCAGTCATGGACCAAGTCGTCTTCCTGACGTCCAATAACAAGGTCCAACGTGTGCCCATATTTATGAGTGGGGCCAGAAACAAACTGATCTGAACTGGACAGGGTTGTGAGAAATCTGGACGTTTCAGATTTAGACGGCTCATCAATATGAACGTTAAAGTCACCTAGAAGGAGGTGTTTACCAGGTATGTTGTCCATTTCAGTGATGAAGTTATCAAAATCAGTCAGGAAATCTGAGGATTTGAACTTGTTGGATTGTGAAGGCGGTGGTCTATAGACAGCAGCAAACAGTATAGACTTGTTGTGATCTGTCACCAAGCCATGCTCAAATGTAGTGGAGACGATTTGGCTCGGGATGGTCTGGAGATTAAGATGGGTTTTGTAAATCACCTTAATTCCTCCGTGAAAATAAGTCCCACTGCGTGGAAGGTTAATAAAAGAATTCCCAGCAGGGGTGCATTCAACAATGACGACATAGTCGTCTGGATAAAGCCAGGTTTCAGTCAGGAAAGTTATATCAATATCTCTCTCCATGATGTAATCACTAAGAATGGCTGTCTTATTTCGGATGGATTGAGCATTCCACACACACACATTGATGTTTGCATTCTTGAAGTTATAGACACTTTTGATGGAGGTTTTAAGGATTAGAACTTGGTCTATATCTGTATGTTTTTGGAACTCTGGGACGGTAGACAACAGGAATGGGTTTTATGATTGTTCCTCTGCGGTTACGTTGTTTGCGAGTACCACCCGGCACCCTCTGTAGGTGAGGGGTTTAGATTGAATGTTTAGCGAGTTGATCATAATTTATGCCAGGTATCCAGGGAGAGCCTACCAATGGAATTATTAAAACTTTTCAGTTCGTCCCTGGTATAAAGAAAGCATATTCAGTTGATTGCGTGCAGTTAGTATTATGTGCGAGGGTGTGAATCTCTGGGAAATGGGCCAGGATTCGGATCAATGTCACCAGACTTGAGTATAGTTCAAGTTGCCAGGTTGATGTTGAGTTGCTGTAGCACGGTATCCTCGCACCAAGAAATTTACAACGAGCAAATTTTCTGCCACATACACGTTGGAAGGGAGTGAGTACCTGTAGTTTGTATATCGGCTCATCAAACGATACAATGTATGAGCTCTGTGTTAAGTACAACACCAGTAGCCAGCAAGCAGGTCCTATTGTCCAGGAACAAAAGGATGATAACCCAAGAAGATAGTCAACAATAGATCAGCATTGTTCACTGTGCGGTCAAGTGGTGAATCCACATGTAGGGTTTGAAGACCAGGGCGAGCAAAGATGTCTGTGCTAATACTAACAGTGCACAGACAGCCAGCAGAGAATCCTTGTCAAAATTGATCCAGTGAAGTCAGCAATCAACAATAAAGCTGTCCTTGAAAAGTTGGGAGTAACTGCAACCAGCAATTCACGAAAAAGTGAAGAAATTCGAGAGCAATTTGTTAGAGTGTGGCAGCCTGTTAAGCGCAATACAATACATGATTATCTTCTGAAGGTTCTTCATCTTTGTTAGTGACGGTACCATGATGTAGCAGAGCCAATCGAGGCCTCAGACTTTCAGGACAAACAAGTTGGGCAGATCACACACTACATGATTAATATGTTTCATATCTTCACCTGTCAATGAACATTGCATTAAAAATAGGTGCTGAAGGTTCTTCATCTTCTTGAAGTGATCGGCCCATGATGCAGCAGAACCAACCAAGCCCCCATTTCGAGAAAGATTCAATTCAACCAAGTTGGGCAGATCACACAGTGCAGGAACAATATGTGTCATATCTTCACCTGTCAATTTGCAGTTACACAGGTCAAGCTTCTGAAGATTCAATATCTTCTTGAAGTGATGGGCCCATGATGCAGCAGAACCACCCAAGCCCCGATTTCCCACAAGATTCAATTCAACCAAGTGAGGCAGATCACACAGTGCAGGAGCAATATGTGTCATATCTTCACCTGTCAATGAGCAGCCAATCAAGTGTAGCTTCTGAAGGTCTATCATCTTCTTAAAGTGATCGGCCCATGATGCAGCAGAATCACCCAAGCCCCGATTTCCAGAAAGATTCAATTCAACCAAGTTGGGCAGATCACACAGTGCAGCATCAATATGTTTCAGATCTTCACCTGTCAATGAACATTGTATCAAAAATAGGTGTTGAAGGTTTTTCATCTTTTTGAAGTGATGGGCCCATAATGCAGCAGAACCACCCAAGCCCCGATTTCCCACAAGATTCAATTCAACCAATTCTGGAAGATCACACAGTGCAGGAGCAATATGTGTCATATCTTCACCTGTCAATTTGCAGTTACCCAGGTTAAGCTTCTGAAGATTCCTTATCTTCTTGAAGTGATGGGCCCATAATGCAGCAGAACCAACCAAGCCCTCATTTCCAGAAAGATTCAATTCAACCAAGTTGGGCAGATCACACAGTGCAGGAGCAATATGTGTCAGATCTTCACCTGTTAATGAACAGCAATCCAAATGTAGCTTCTGAAGGTTTATCATCTTCTTAAAGTGATCGGTCCATGATGCAGCAGAATCACTCAAGCCCCGATTTCCAGAAAGATTCAATTCAACCAAGTTGGGCAGATCACACAGTGCAGGAGCAATATGTGTCAGATCTTCACCTGTCAAAAAACAGTAATCCAAGTGTAGCTTCTGAAGGTTCATCATCTTCTTGAAGTGATTGACCCATGATGCAGCAGAACCAACTGGATTTGAGGTTGCAGCATATTCTTCACTACTGTCATTCAATCTGCATCTAATCAATGTTAATGATGACAGATTCACCATTAAACTCATACAGTATAACAAATCTGACATACACCCACCCAAGTGACAATCTTTTATCTCTACTGACTGTACCGTTTCAAGATAATCAGTTTGTTTGTTTGCCATTGTTTGGGTACGAACATTTCGAAGAAAGTACGTGAATGAGTTAATACTGTCCTTGTTCCACTTATCAATGAATACAGTATCCGCTAGAACAGAATCTATGAATTCCACTGGAGGTAAATCTTTTGATTGACCCTCAAAGTAGCAGTTAAGGCCTAACGGCATGACGGTTGTATTTTCGAACTTTATTTTCTCTTTGAACAGGTTGGATTCAGCCAGTGTTTGTAAAATGCTACTTGTACACGCCATATTGTCACCAGCACAAAACCGCAAAACATATTCAAAATCATTAGCTTCAGAGTTGATCATTTCATTCAGGTTCTTCTTGAATTCCACCGTGTCTGTTGTTAATAAGCTTTGTAAGTATTTACCGGCACAAAACTCTTGAAAAGTCTTGTGCAGGAACTGAATGCTGTTCTGACTTTTCATTCCCTTCAAGATCTTTTTTCTTGTAAGAATACCTGCTTTTATGGCAGATTCAAGTACTCTTGGTTCAAACACTTCTTCAGGAAAAGCAAGCTGTTGTTGTGGAGCAAGAAGACCGTGCAAGCCAGTCTTTCCGAGTTTAGTTGTTACTTTTGATATTTCATCTGGTGACATATCAGATTTTCTGTGAAACATGTAATCCATTGCCTCACTGTAGATACGGGACATTGTTTCTGGGAGTGTAGAATTGTCTCTCCACAAAATACACATCAACAGAAGTAGCATTGGACTCTTTGCCAAATCAGATAAAACATTTGAGGATTTGATCCGGTGAATAAGCCTTTCAGCTTTGTTATGTTCTTCTGAGTAAAATTTCTTCACATACTTCTCGATATTTTCCTCATCAAAACCTTCAACCCTGACCTGTGTGAAAGGTTCCTGAATTAATGACCCTGTCACTAATTTATGATAGTGAGAGGGGCGAGTTGTAACGACTACATAACACTCTCTGTCTTTCTTACGGTTCAGGATCTTTAGAATTGAACCAAATAAGGCTTTATCAAGGGCAGGGGTCTTTAACTCATCAAAGCCATCCAACAAGATCAGTACTTTGTCTTGATTGTGACTGATAAAAGAACTCATTGGAGTCTTATCTACACCAGTGTCTTCATCTAAAAGTTGTTCAAAAATGGAGTCAATTAGCTGTGTGGTTTGTTCAACTGCACTCATTCTTAAAACAAATACAAGCTCAAACTGCTGCAGTGCTTCATAACATGCCCAATCATATGCCATCTTATCCATGATGGTAGACTTCCCTCTACCAGCTAACCCATTCAAAATAACCCGTTTTATCGGATCACCATCTGTTGTTGTCTGAAGGAAAATATCCTTATATGATTCCAGTTTCTTTCCAGATTGCTCTAATGATAACTCTGTAAAGATATCTTTGATATGTTTTGTGTCATCATCCTCCCATGGTATCAGATGCACATAGCTACCTGTGGTCCTATAATGAGTTTTTAAGGCCTCTCTACAGCTCTCTGAAGCGACTAGTTCTGCATCCACCTGGGCTGGATCATTTGTTGGATTGGTTTTTTGCATACTTCCATCATCTGAGTGAAAACAAAAATATTATAATTTATGGAACATTTCATCTTGATTCAACAACAACATATATCAATTTGGAACAACCTTCGAAAAGAAGAATGTAGCTTTAGTGTTTCTGGAATGGTATTACCATGGCTTAAAACAGCATCGATTTATATTATCCTAGAGCCTGACCATTCAATATCAACCACTATGGTTTGTAATGCTAGAAAAGCTATGCTACCATAGTTTATGATATCATGCAGTGAATGGAATGTTAAGAACATCTGTTGTAAACAACACAACGCTTCGTTTTCAATAAAAACTAGAGATCAAATAAAAACTAGAGATCAAGTGTTCGTAAAAACGTAAAAACGAACACAGAGGGGTTTCGTTTGGTGGAAAAAAAAAGATAAAATATCATGATATCATACTGAAAATCACATGTCATATCCAATAGGTTAAATCTAGTCGAATTCATGTGTGAACCGGAAGGAAAGGCCAAAGTGAGATCATTTTTTTTGAATCAATTTTAATTGTGTCATCAACATATGCTACCAGACGACATAAACAATATGAGGTAATGTCATGTGGTTCAGAAGATATGATTTTTAAAATTTGAACTTCCTGTTTTGACCGGAAGGAAAGGTCAAAGTGGGGTCAGGTTTTGATTAAAATGCAAGTGTGTCATGTGTTACAAGACGGCATAAAGATTATCACTTTGGTTCAGGAAATGTGATTTTTTAACTGTGAACTTCCTGTTTGGACCGGAAAAAAGGGTGAAATTGGGGCCATGTTTTTGAATAGAATGTCAAATGTGTGATAACCTACCAGACGACACAAAAATTATGACTTTGTGACATGTGGTTCAGGAGATATGATTTGTTTAGTTTTAGAGCTTCCTGTTTGAACCGGAAGTAAAGGTCAACATTGGTCACGTTTTTAAATAAAATGTTACATGTGCTGTAAGCTATTAAACGACACAATAATTATAACTCTATGACTTGCGGTTCAGAAGATGTGAATTTTTAAGCAACAAACTTTGAATTTATGTAATTTGACACCTGATGACGTCATGATGACGAAAACATGTTTTTCATGCTAAGTTTTTTTTACAATCTACAATATGGAATAAGAGTTGTCCTCATGAGAGCCTGTGAACGAAAACCCTGAAAATTGAAAGATTTAACCTTGGTGTATTTAACACATGGTGGCAGAGGGCGCTGTAACAGGTGGTGACCTCATAATACCTAGTAATTGAAAGCTTGGGTCTCGTAGAGATTCCATACATTATAACACACTAGAATACATGGCCCAAATAAAGTTTAAAACCTGCCAAATAGCGCACCGTGCAACAATTTCATTTACCACACAGGCCGTAGGACAGGAGTTGTCGCGAGAGAAATCCAATGACTTTGCGTGGGATAAGAACATGCAGTACGCACGGCAATCTCCGACACAACGCAGTGATTGCGCAATACCGGTACAGCAAGCTATATAGCCAGGGTGTCAGATTTGTCACTTAGTCGAAAAATAATAATAATAATAATAATAACTAGATATAAGGTGTTTGTGAACAAACACAAAGCTGTTCCTTGTAGTTTTGCTTTGATTAAACGCTCCAGACCTTTAAAGTGGGTCTGACCACGAGATAATAATAATAAAATAATAATACGCAGATAAAAGACAATTCACCTTTGACATGCCCTTATTTTGACTTTAAGTGTGCCTATCAAAACCTAAACCTAACCTTCGTCCTGATACTGACTCTAAAACTGAACAGGTCTCATAAGTCAGTTCGTAAAGCAAACTAAGCCTCGTATCAAGGAACAGGTCTAACAAGTTAGTACATAAAGCAAACTTACCCTCATATCAAGAAACATGTCTCACAAGTTAGTACCTAAGGCGAACTACTCCTCATATCAAGGAGCAGGTCTCAGAAAGTAGTTCGTAATGCAAACTAGGAACAGGTCTCACAAGTAAGTACGTAAAGCAATTAACTACCCCTCATATCCAGGAACAGGTCTCAGAAGTTAGTCTGTAAAGAGCACTAGCCCCTCATACAAAGGAACTGTTCTCATAAGTCAGTATTAAAGCAAACTAACCCCCATATCAAGATCAAGGAACAGGTCTTACAAAAAAGTTAATATGTAAAGCGAACTAACCCTCATATCAAGGAAAAGGTATATTACAAGTTATTACGTAAAGTGAATTACCCCTCATATCAAGGAACAGGTCTCACAAGTTAGTACTTTAAGCGAACGACCCCTCATACCAAGGAACAGGTGGTCTCAAAAGTTAGTACAAAAAGTGAGTAACTACCCCTCATATCAAGGAGCAGGTCTCACAGGTTAGTACGTAAAGAAAAATACCCCTCATGTAAGGAACAGGTCTTACAAGTATAGTACGTAAAGCGAAATAACCCTGTATATCAAGGAACCGGTCTCATAGTACGTAAAGTGTACGTAAAGTGAACTACGTACCCTCATATCAAGGAACAGGTCTCACAAGTTAGTACAGAAAGCGAACTATCCTATATATCAATTAACAGGACTATTAAGTTAGTACGTAAAGTGAACTAACCGTTTACATCAAGGAACAGGTCTCATACGTTAGTACGTAAATAAGCGAACTAACCCTCATATTAAGGAACAGGTCTCACAAGTTAGTACGTAAAGCGAACTTCCCTCCCGCATATCAAGGAACAGGTTTACAAGTTAGTTCAAAAGCGAACTTCCCTTACATCAACGAACAGGTCTCACACGTTAGTATGTAAAGCGAACTAACTGGCCTGCTCATATCAAGGCACAGGTCTCGCACGTTAGTACGCAAAGCGAACTAACTGCTCATATCAAGGAACAGGTCTCACAGGTTAATACGAAAAGCGAACTAACCCCTCATATCAAGGAACAGGTCTCTCACGTTAGTACGTAAAGCGAACTAATCTCTCATATCAAGGAAAAGGTCTCACACGTTATAGTACGTAAAGCGAATCGATTATTTCCGTTGAGGTTTAGGCCATTGACTAAAAAAAACGACATTGTGAATTAAGAACTTGTTGGCGTTCTGGACGCGTATTTTTGTTTTACACCGCAGCGAGGGGTTTTGTGCTGTAACACTGTCAATTCCGTTTTGAGATAGAAGACTACTTTTAACCCTAAACCCTAACCCTAACCCTAACCCTAACCCTAACCCTAACCCTAACCCTGAATCTAACCCTGACCCTAACCCTAACCCAAACCCTAACCCTGACCCTAACCCTAAACCTAACCCTTTATAGGCATACATGTTTGTAGTCTCATCTCAAGACAGGAATTGGCAGTATTACAGTACAAAACCCCTCGCTGCGGTGTAAAAAAAAATGCGTTCTGGACATCTGAATTCATCAATTCGAACACGGCCATGTCGCTCCACTGAGGTAGGCCAATTGATAATTTGTTATAACAAATCACTTAATTCGTTAGAACTTAATGGATTAAACCATGGAGGTAGGCCAATTGTTAATTCGTTATAATGAGTAACTTATTTCGTTATAATGGATTATTAATTCGCAAAAACAAATTGTTATTCATAATGACAAATTACTTCATTAGTTTAAACGATAATTAACTCATTATGAATTACTTAATTTGTTATAACGGATTACTAATTTGTAATAACGAATTATGAGTTCGAAACAAATTACGAATTCGAAACAAATTATTTATCAGTTTAATACTAGAAAATACTTTCCGCTGTTAACAATACTTCAGTACATGGCACGACAGGGCTTTCGTAGCAAATAATTGTTTCAGGTTGATGATGTAAATTTTTGTCTTTTTAATACTGAGTATGTTCTTCTTTTGCAAAAAATAGTACATACATGGGGTATGAGTTTATTGTTTACTTTTGGCTCTTGACCCCCGAATCAAACACTGACCCTATTTAGCCATGGAAAGGGTGACTTCTCTTACTTCTCAAATCTTGTGAATGAACTTAGACTTGTGTTAGTCGGCAACCGTAAGGACTCTATGTATATTATTATTTAAAAAAAAACGCAATCACACTGGTCATGTATGGGACTAGCACTTGAGGAAGTTTAACATTTACCAAATTTCGACAACACACATTTTTATTTACGCCGTACCCATTCCGTGAAATTTTCCTTGGAATACAGGGTTTTTTCTACGTTAACGGTATAATAATAATAAAAACAATAAAAATCTAGACGAAAACAAAACTTGTTCCGACTCTAAGTCGGAACAGCTAATAAAAAATATATAAAAATCTCGACGAAAACAATAGGCGTTTTGGCTACCAGGCCGAAACCCCTAATAAATGGGCTATTAGTCTTCGCATGAAGGAAGATCTTACTACTTTGCATGCTACAATACAGGTAAGAATCAATGAATGCTCGCGGGCGCTTTCTCAGCAACGCAATAGAATGAGAGCATACGCCCTCTCTTGGCAAAATATAATAGTTCATGTTGCGATAACATACAACACAACTTGTAAACGATTCCAGAATAGACTGTGCAAGTCTTGCGCGTATCGGAACGAGAAAACACGTCAAACGAAGAATTCTCTGAAATGAAATCTTTGTTTTAAATTTTTATCTAATGACAAAATCTGAACAACAAAAATATTCATTATATATTTATAAAATCAGTGTTAGTTTTTATAATAAATATACAAATAATGTGTTAATTATTATTGAAGCAAAATAAAAATCTGGGACAAGGATGCTTATTTGATCTTAACTTTTCAGAAACCATTTACGTGGATTCGCGATGGTCACACGGGCGTAAAATTAACGCTTGACGCAGTTTAAAGAGGACGCTGACGCTTCAACAACCATAGACTGCAACGAAAAGGCTTCGCGTTGCAATTACAGCATCTGGCAATTATCATCGCGCATCCAAAAAAAGCGTTTACATAAGTTTTGTGATCGGAGGTGAGCACAACATTCGTAATTGTTTGCAGCAACCGGAAGCTGAGGTCAAGTTTAATTCTCGGGTTTTCTTTGTTATATTGTTGAATTGATTTTACTTTCATATTTTTTATCAATAAGTATAACATTCCCAACAACATATATGTTTTTCATGGTCATGAACCACGTTAAACTAAAATAATTGACAAAACAAAATCTTGCCCACGTAAATCTCCATATAGTTGGGACCACAATGGTCCCGGAAGTTCAAATATGGGCGAGACTTGCACAGTCTATTGGAGGCTACTGCGTCACAGGTGTGCTTGTTCAAGCCGTGTACAGCATGGGTCATTTCTGGTCTGCGTCTTCGATATCAGGCACAGTACTGACCAGGCACTTTTGTCTTCGGCTGATTTACTAAAAATAAAAACTACACAATGTGTATGTCTTATTTTAATAAAATGTAGGATTACCATGGACGAATGAAACAATTATTTTACAGTATAATTAATGTTAGATTCTTTCTTAGTTCGTTTTTTTTTTTGTGTGTGTTTTCCTTTATTTTTTGCGGGGTGATTGCTCGGAGTTGTGTAGAAGTTTGGGGAAATTAATTTTTTTACACTCATTTTTAAATCAATTTTACTGAACTGCTGTAGAGATAGGCAAAACAATTATCAGATGAAATGAATAAATTGTACACGGATATTCTGATGGAATAGCACCTACAAAAAGAATTGAAATATGTAATCATTCCAATCTTTAAACCTAAAGACAATTTCATGAATTTCAAATCCCATTTCATAAAATGTCCTTACAATGTAATTTCATTAAAGTCGATACTCTTATTTCATTTATGGAATCTATTAGTTTTAACGACAATTGATCAACAATTTTCCTTAATTATGACAATTCAGTTAGCGGTGCTTTATTTATTTGCATAATTTGTTCCATTGTAAGCTTCAACCAAATTTGTTTAACATTGAATCTATTAATTACCAATACTGTACCATCTTAACCAAATCATCATAATATTGAGATTGAACATGGAAATTTGGTGTTTCATGTTATTCTTTGTAACATTAAACTTCTGTCAAAAGTGTAAGGAATAACTAATTTAAACATGTCTGCATCCATCAATTGTATATGCATTACTTGAGTAGTGAATATTTAGTAAAACAAACCTGCAACCATGTCTATTCTTTTCCTAAGTTTACATCACAAGAAGTTACACCATGTACTTACCTGAGGTTTTGGGTTGTAATGACCTTCCACTGGTGGCAGCTTGGGAGGAGTCATCACGTTTTGGAATCATTGGTGGAGTGCACTCTCGTTCAGATCCTACAAGAATGTTTATTGGGCATGTTTAATCAAATATCAACTATCAATGTTTTATTTTCATCAATGCATACAAAATTAAATTTATTTTTTAGAAAAGCCCATGAGAAAGTGGCAATCTTTCTCAAGCAATTATATTTTAGGTCTAAAATGGGAATGTCATAAAGGGAACCGACATTAATTTCAGAGATTTCTTGACACTGCAAGCCTCAGTATCAAAATGTTGCCACCAGGGAATGGTTACATCATGTACAAACACAAATATTCCTGTAGTATGCTTCAGTGGATAGATCATTGGTTTTTGGAAGAGTTGATTCACTCCAAGTCTGTTACGCATTCCTACTAATTTTGTCATATGTCTTAGTGTTAGGCCCAGGTTAGGCCTCCTGGGAATTTTAAGATGAGCGTTTGTGAGGCTGACATTTTATAATGGGTCATTAGTTTCCCCAATTATAATGGGACTTCCATTGTTTTGTCGCTATGGTTTTTTGGGGAAAGTTGTGGATTTGGGGAACTTCATCCAAAAAAATGATGAAGTAGGCCTAATCAATTTTTTTTTAAACCTACTCAGAAATTTAGCGCATTTTTAACACGGAGACTAGGAGAATCAAAAGGTGCAAATAAGAACCACACTCAAAAGTTGTTTCTAGAGTCATAATCCCACAGTCAACACCCACAAACTGGAAACACCTGTCGGATATCACTTCAATCTACTTGTATCATTCTATTTTTAAACAATATTTTACAGGGCATTAATACTGTTCGTCTAAGCAGGACGAAATTGTGGATAAGGCTCATCCAGACCATTCAACCCAAAGGTCTGAACATCCAAGAAGGAAATGATTAATAACTTTTGTCTTTGCCTTCTCGTTTTCCACAGATGCCCCCACTTCATTAGTCCGTCTCATTCATTAATAAATTCTTTTTCTCCTTATTCCAAACTTTGGTTTCGTCTTTTGTGTGTTTCCAACTGTTGCAATTTAATCTTCCATGTCATTTTGGTTGGTGAGCAGTTTGCAGCAGGTATGAATAACGAAATGGGAATTTTGTGGAGTAGAAAGTAAATATTTTTACATCTGGAAATTTCTTTGATTGTGTGTTTCCAACCACCTTTGGCCAAACAACTTCTAAGGACATCTTTAACATCCTTATCTCTCATTCAAAGGTTTGTGATGAAAAAAATGTAAAACTCCTTTTTACAAACCTTTCGATATGAACTCTTCCAGCTGTACCACCAAGTCGTTCCTTTCTTCATTACGGAGAGCTTCACGTAATTTTCCAGACCAAACAGTCAGATCAGGAAATTTGTTTCTCAGGCCAACCAGAAATTGAAAAGATTTTTCCTCCAGTTTGGAATTATCATGTTTGATGTTCTCAATTTCACCAGACAGGAATCCACATTGCGTTGCTACTTTTTCCCAGTCGGTAGAAAGATTCCCAGTGAGACGTCTGAAGAATTTCTCACATTCAATTTGTGTGGTTGCCATGATACTCTCTTTATATATGAATTGGAAAAAACATATAAATTTATAATAATAAAACAATAACTTCTTCAAACAAAACTTTTAAGGAGCCATTCAGAACAATCAATGTTTAACAATGTTAAATGTTCTTTTCCCCCTTTGTTTTTAAATTGTTTTGACCCTACCAGCTACGATTAATAAATGTTGGCTGACTATTTAGTATGTCCTATATACACTGAAGATTAAAGTATGCCTCAAACGAAGCAAATATTTCAGATCAATATTCTCCCAAGAGTTTTTTATGACTTGTCCTGACTCCCAGCATGCAACTTTGTAGTAAAAACAGAAGAGGAAATTACCAAACACACAAGTTTTAATTATTTGTTATGTTTTGTTTTCTTCTTTTGTTGACCAAACCACGTGCAATTTTGACAAATATATATATAATTATAATAAATAACACTGATTACTCTGAATGGCTCCGAAAAGGTCAGTCATTTGATGAACCCATAACACATATGAAGAACTGAAATGCTCATCAGCAGAGGCTGGGTCTGTTCATTAGCTCTGTTCCTCAACAGCTCTGTCATGTTAAGCATTGGCTCTATATATCATACAGTCATATGTTTTGTTTCCCTTGCTGACAATCAAAACAGTACTTTTTATGTCAAAGTATCACTACTAAAGGTGTTTCTATACTAGAAAATTACACAAATCTGCAACTCTACATGGGCATTTTAGAGTTGTATACAAATGTAGTACTCGTTGTCACATATGCATGCCTACATGGGTATTTTAACTGTGCCCTCTGTCTATTAGATTATACTTTCTGTATGGTTAAATGCAGCCCAAATAACCTAAATTTAACTGGTACAAACTAAATATCTTAATACAATCTTTGAATTGACTTAGAATGAAAGTTAAGTGAAAATAATCACTGACAATCCATTCTTCAAGAAAATTAGTCCTAATTATACCTGTGTTTTGTTCCTAGGACTGGGAATTCTTCATGCCTCTCTGCAGCTCTTTACTGGGCTGCCTCTTTGTTGGATGGGCTCCTTGCATACTTCTTTCATCACCTGCCTGGAAAGAACAAAAGTATACAGAATATTTATTATAGAACAATGAATCAAGAATCAACAACAGGTTGATTACGTTGATTTACCGCACCGCAATCGCAAGTAGTTTTGAAGTATGTATGAACATGGTAAGATTGCATGCATTCTTCAACTGGTTGAACAAAAATTGTCCAGAGCAGGACTTGATTATTTGACCTCAGGATTAACGTGCCGGCGCTGTAACAACTGAGCGTCTAGCCCGGATGTTGATGATATCCCTATTTTGTCATTATCTTTATTCAGTGATAGTAGTATGTAAAGCGTATATGAACTCCTTTTTATGTGGAGGGTCATAACCCTCAGTCGTGAGGGTCATGAGGGTCTCCCATCCAGCGCAGACAGTGACCAGGTAGATCGATAAAAATGTAAGGGGAGTGTACTTGTCTAAAATAGTGTATTATTTTTATTTATTAATATCAAAGACGCGTCGAATGAAAAATTATATCAAGATTGATTGTTTGTTTGTTGTTGTTGTTGTTGTTGTTGTTTTTTTGTTTTGTTTTTTAAATTGTATCAGCTAACAATAATTAGAAGAAAAATGAAGTACAATGCACATTACTCGATTCAAACAAGTGGTGTTAATAACACCCCCGTGGTCAAGAATGTACGAGTCCAGTAGATTTGTTGTCTTCTGCTACGTTTTGATCGTGTTCGAGCACGCTCTCAGTTGCCGGACCGTACAACAAAGACCCGAGCGGATGAGTGAACACGAAAAGTTATGCCAAAACATTATATCATAAAGGTAGAACTCTGTCCCGTTTTTTGTAGATGATGTGTCCATACCAATGCTGAAAAATTGCCGTGTATATAAGGATTAAAGTATCCCATCCTAGATTTCTGGAAATCTTTGGTAAGAATACCGCCATGAACTCTATTTATGTTTTTTACTTTATACCCCCCCCTTTTCTCTCTTAAGGTTTTAATGTTTTTAGAGTAGATATCCTTTGTATTTTGTGTGAAATTTCCAAATAAATAATTTTAAGTTATACTAAATTACTAAATACAATAACATACTCCCCCAAAAGGAGTCGAATCAATCTAACTCAAAACAACCGGCGTGGGGTTTGCTCTTTTTATACAAAAACGTTACTTTTTCCCCTACGCATCAAACGAAAGAAAAATTCAAATATACGATCCTCAAAAGTGTGATTACAATGTTTAAAATTAAATAAATAGTTAAACAGAAATATTAAAAACACGAGTAATTCAACCGAATTAAATACAACCCACACACAAGATGTTTCCCGTCTTTTGGCATAGAAAGATCATGCAAGCATCGCTTTTTATAATCTTCATTTTTAATAATCTATCAATCGTCATTAAACGATTCATATTTATTAATTTGATGTTGACATTATCGCACTGACCTCTATGCTACACCGATACGGCAGCAAATAAATGTTTTTACCCATCTTCATACCAGTTAAATTAGTTTTGAGCAGTGTAGGGTATTCGAGAATCCTCGAGATAAATACAAATGTCGTTTATAGATGGACTATTGATGGTATGTTACACAAGCAAATCAAATAAATGACGGTTTTTATTCAGCTTTATTGCAACTAAATTAGTTTTGAGCAGTGGTATTCGAGAATCCTCGAGATAAACACAAATATCTTTTTGTATATCTGACTATCGGGTATGTTCCATTAACAACAGAGAGACCATTTCTAACCGTGTATGGCGTTGCATTGATGAATTTGCACTCTGGTTAAAACAGTTTTATAACCATTGTTATGCAGTTCCTTTACTTCATGTACATGTACATGTACAAGGGGGTACACAAGAAGCAAGTTTACGCGTAACCCGCGATGACCCCGTGGTCATTGATCTACCCATTCACGGTGGTGTCAATAGATGACGTCACAACTGATTGATCTACCATCCAAACGTGTCCATTCTTGTTCCGCCCTCCGCCGTGTGCCGTCGTCGCTCGGGCAGTGTGACGTCACGCGACGTGTTCGGACTGGTTCTGTTTTATCCACAGAAACTTCAAAACGGGTACAAAATTCCAAACCTAACTTCCACGACATAACATTTCAAATGAAATCCAATATGTAAAAAAAAAAAAAAAAAAAAAACAATTAAGGAAAATGACACAGATGGAATCGAAAACGCATGGTTTGCTCTTTTTATACAAAGACAAACTTTACTTATTTGATTCAATAAATAAACCGAGTATGGAAACTTAACGAGAGTTCCCCCATATGTTGTTGTTATTTTTGTTGACCTAATTAGTTTTTATTTATAGTATAGTGGGGTTTTTTTTTTGTTTTTGTTTTTTGCGAGAAGTCCCCAAATGGGTGTTCCTTGAGGAGTAATTCGAAATTACGGCACGTCGATATTGAATACATTTGTTTTCCATGGGTCCTTTATAATACGACGATTGAGATCAAAGTATTCGTGTGTTTTGTGAAGTTTCCAGCATGGGGCACATGTAATAAAACAAATCTGCAGCAATTACCAAGTTGCTACGTAAACACCGTGGGACGATGCGTAAACACTTCAAAAAACAGAGCAACAGAGTAAACACGCAAGGACAATTACTGATATATTCATGGTGATAGTCAATAAATGACGTCATAGCCGATCAGTCTACAAACCCAAACAAGTCCGATCGCGTTCTCTGGACCGGGTGTTGCTGACCGTTGGGACAATGTGACCACATATGTATATATACATATACATAATATACATACACACAAAAAAGGGGACTTGTTGGGACTGAGAGTGTTAAATTATTTTACGACTCGTTTTTGGTATACAACAAGATGACATATATCGATGTTTACTGGGAAGCAGACAAAAAACATAACTAGATGAATAGGCCCTACAGTTGTAGATGTGCCACATGACTCTTGTATGCCTACAATAACGTTTGGAGGGAAACCATTTTATTTTCTTTCTTTTTTTTTTGTCTTCCTTTTTTTCTTTTCTTTTCTAGTTCTTGTTTGTTTTGTTCACTAAAAGATGGGTGCGCTTGTACACATGGAATTGTCACCACAGAAACATAAACAATAACAAGTCAGCAACCGGTGGCCTACCCTTCCACCCATTGCCCCCTCCCCCACTTGGGTATATCGGTTGAGTGATCACCCAAGGACAAGTCTGCACGTATCAGCGTACGATGAACGTGAGTCTAGAACAAAAGGGTAAAGGTCTATGCTTGGTCTTGCCTGGAACGTACAGGCCGCGACATGGATGACACAATTAGTTACCTGTAACGCGGGTTTTTTCGAGTCGTCATCATGGCAAAAATGTGACGAATCGATGTTATTACACGATAGTTTACGTGCCCTCCTTCTTGTTGTGTTTTAGTGCAAATAAAGACAGAGGTTGTTAGTAAAATACACACATACATATAAATAAAAAGTCGACACGGGACGCCTAAAACCAACCGAAATTTATGTAGTGAATTTCATCACTAAATTCCTTAAGTGGTCACCGGGCAATGTACGGTTTTAAGTATTTTATTCCAATTCACAACAAAACAGGTTACATTAATCTAAGAATTATTGTATACAATATAAAATTAATAAAAACAATTCAAATTAATGTCCATACGTAACTTAAATGAAACGTGTCAAACATCAACTGATCATGTTCACTCTTTACAGTAAAGACAGACCATTATTTTATTTGGAAGACCGCCAAGACTGATGAAACATCTGCAACAACATTGGATGAACTAGAGTATATAGTTGTCTTCTCATACCTCAAAATCGGTATGTAAAAAGGTCACATGGTCAATTGATGCTTTTGAGTACACTTCTGGTTCCACAGAATCAGTTATAAGCATTATTATTAATCAAATCAACTAAAATTCCACACCCCTTTGGGCGCATCAATAGTTACAAGGGAATTAAGACAGGGAAAAAAAATCGTTTGAGAAAATTCAAAATGTTGATATCGAAAACAATACAATCGTAATAAACCTTTGTTTAAAAACAAAAGATAATCAATTAAAAAAAATCAAAAAAATCAAGTTTTTAAAATTAAATTCGAAAATTTGAACAACGTTGTTGATTGAAATGGTATTAATGGGTGAAGAAACTGACGTGTTGACACTTTACCAGTTGTTCAAGTATTTTAAGTACATCATATTATTATTATTATTATTAAGTATTATTTATACAGGGTAGCCCCATCAGTGTAAAAAACACTGTTCTCCCTGGGGGGCCCTTTAGAAAAAGCAAAAACACAGAACAAGAGATAAACAAATACACATGTAAAAAGAACAAACCCCACAAAAGCAACAACAACACTCTATACCACCAGGAACAAAATCAGAGAAAAACAAGGCAAAAAAAAAAAGCCAATTAATCAAAAATAAATCAATGACTCCGAAAACGCCAGTACCTAGAAGTGAATGAAGTCAAGGTTGGCTCATTACGCAATCTCTCAGGCAAACCGTTCCACAAAAGGGAACCTTCGTAAGAAATGCTTCTTTTGCCTTTCTCAGTTCTCACTTTAGGCACACATCGTACTTAAGTTTTGATACTTAGTAATTTGATTTGTGTTTAAATTGTTATCATTGTCTAAGTATGGAAAAAATATATATATAAATATACAAAAGTTCATGTTGTTTTCAAAAAGATAGAATACTACGTCGGTTGGAGGACTACAACTTGTATATCTTGACACAGCAAATGGAATCCTTCATTTATCACTCCATCGCGGTAACACTTTGTTCTCCGTCTCACAAGTATGATTATTTACAAGTCCAGATAGGTTGTCGTCACACCATCTGACGCTACTTTCCTCTTGGGATACATATAAGTAAAGGCAGTTTTAGTTTGCTCGTAGGTGTACATCCCGACTCCTCTCATCCTAAATCCTCGGTTGACACCTTCTCCCGCTTTCTGTGACTCGAGTACATCCATGTAACGTTGTTTGGTGATGTCATTCCCGCGTTTGTTAAGCCCCTTGCAGCTGATTTTGTTCTTTGCACCGAAGCAGTAGTAGGTTTTGCTACAAAGGGCTACGATACCGTCGCCTTCCCACTCCACTTTAAAGAGCCCTGGAGTTCTCTTATCGAAGGCACGATGTTCAGCCGTGTCTTCTCGAGGAAACCATTGGTGTTTCTCCTCAAGGTATTGTTGTTTCATGTCTGGCTTGATGACATCGTCCAGTTTCCCCCCTGAGATGGCGAGATAGGCTGAATCCGTGTCCATCTCACACATCTTGAAGTCGGAGGGGTCAATGAATTTAAGAAGAAAGTCATAGTAAAATTCTAGCATGCGCAATTTCGCATACTGATACACGAAAAAGCCAATCTGAAGTGGAAGATTGAACCGAATTACTTTCTTTGTCATGTCGCATTCATACAACCCGTCGTCAAGCGAATGTAGCGCACGAAAATGGGAATTGTTTACCCACCGAGGAGCATCAGCATCAGTACATACTCGAACGTTCATGTGGCGCTCCTGGTCAGTGACTGTCTTACCATACGCAGAATTTCCAAGTAGCTTCATGGTATCAGCCAAGATAGATTTTGACAAGTCACGATCACCGGCTCTTCTTGCATTACTGACATCATCACCGAAGGATTCAAAACATGGATTTTTAGCATACTGAATAACTTCGTAGATGTGCCCGACCTCCAATCCATGATTGATGTACCACTGAAGGAGGGGAGTTGTAAGCAAGATGCGCTCACCAAACATGCTACCGATGAGAGTGCGACGTGGCTGCTTCATGACACCTTCTCGCTCAGCATAGTCCCGCATGTGATCTCCAATATCCTCACGACCGACGTTGGTGTTCTTAAAGATGGGTGGCATTTCTGCAAAGTGTGCTCTCAATGCAGAAGGAACTCTGATGTCACACTCTACCATACCGAACATGGATCCATCCACCACACAATCCAATACCTCCTGTTGGGTCATGGTTTTCTTATTGAATTGAGGAAGTCGGATAGTATGTAAGAAACCTCTCACGGTCTGGTCAGTCTTCTGCATTGCGCGCCAGTCACACTCCCACATCTCTTTCAGCTTGTAACCTTGATGCCGTATGTAGGTAGACGTATCTTCCGTTTGGCGCCTTAGTTCGTCTCTACTGGCTTGTCTGACTTGATTAAACTCGTTAGGGTTCAACCGACAGGGATGTCCGTGCCAGTAGCAACCGTGGAACTGAAAAACAGTGTTGGTGTCCTTGCAGAAACCGTCCACCTGGATCATTCGACCACCCACACGTTTCTCCTTGCTGTTAAACTGATGTCGAATATGAATACCCTGTGAGAAAGCCATCCAGTCCAACCACTCGGTTGCCATGAGACCGAACTTGTGACTTCTCACCGGCTTAAACCCGTGTTCGGCATTCCTCCTGATGAAAGTCCCTACGGGCATATCTTGCATGATTGACCAAAGATACAAAGCGTTGGCGTCAAACCCCACGATGTTTTCACATAGTTTAGGACCTCCACGAATGAATGTCTTCCCCCTTTCATGATAACGATGGAAGACGATAGATGGTCCCCCTACAATGTTCTCTTTAATTTTGTAGAACAGATCCTTATTGGTTTCGTCGATGAGGCTGAAGAAGATATCATTCGGTAGCGTGAGGAATAGATATTGTAGTGATAGACCCGGTACAGAAATGGCGGACTTGAACATGTCCATGTTTCGATCTCTGTAAAAGGTGAACATCTTCTCAAGCGCTTCCAAAAAGGGGACGACGTCAAGATTGTTATACCATATGAGAAAATCTCGTACCGTGGTCATGCCCTGCTCCTTCCAGACCCGTTGACAAAACTCATATTCCTCCTTGGAAATATTGGACCCCTTCAACTTACTATAAAACGCCTGGTGCGGTGGAAGCGCTCCAAAGTCAAGTTTCTGTAGGTCATCTATCCATTCATAGGGGAAAAAACCCTTGGCTGTGTCACACTCGTACGCCTTTAAGAATTTGGAGTAGCTATAGCCAGGCGCCAAGTAGTTACAAATGTCCAAAAATTTCAACTTCTCTGTTTTCAGGGCCATGTAAGTGCTGGTTCGCTTGATGATAAACTTCAAAGGGTCTGTCTTTTGTAGAATTGGATAGAGGTACCGCTTGATGACGTTGATGTCGTATTTTCCCGAATTGAAGCCTAGCACCGGTAACTCTTTGAGGTACTCATCCAGCTGCTCTTTGACTTTTTTGATGTGTTTGTACTTTCTGTTTTGCTCCACGTTGTCCGTCGTTGTTTCCATCAGCTCATCTAACTCTTCGAAAACACCTTGAAATTGTTCCAAGAGTGTAGTGTATGCCGCTTGACTTACGGTGTGTAGGTAGCCTACCATGTCTGAAACCAACTGAGCCGGACTTCCCCAACTTACGAAGCATTGTGGTGTCTCGTGACCAGGAATATTACTAGCTACACTAACACTCAGTAGTTCGTGTTGAGCTTCCCATCTGAGTTTCTTTTCTTTATCCCCATCGGTCTGTGGAAGTTGGTGAAAATAGGTTTCAAAATCGTACGTGGCTCTGTACGGATAGTATTTCATCTCTTCTTTAACGTCTACTCCCAACTCAGACAATTTGTCGAAAACTGTTAACGGAAGCTGGTAAGCCCCTCCGCTGAACCGATGTTTGACGTTGACGTCACAGGTCGGTTCGTGGCGCAACAAATCAGTTGATCGAGTGAATACGGTGCAACACTTAGAACAGGTGAAGGATCGACTGTACATTTCAAGATCTTTGATGAAGGAAAAGTGTCTACCGCACAAATTAAGGTTCAATTTATCATCATAGCAATGATGGGAACGCCTGATTAATTCTGCTCTAATTCCTCTGTTTGTGGTATTTGTTCCATTCTCGTCCTGTTCAGTATCAACCTCCATGACGTCAGTCATTTCGTTAGCCTCGCTGTCATCTATTGGTAGCAGCATGTACACGTATACCTTTACTTTGAAGAGTTCCTCGACTATAGAAAGCTCATCTAAGGTAATCCCGACTATATGCTTCTTTCCTGTGTGTTGGCGAAATGTTTCTGCCAGTTGATGTGTAGTTTTCTCTGTAAATTGGGGGCTTACTCCTCTGTGAACGGCCAGACATCGAAAGAAACACAGGCTGTCATCATATCTTTCACCCGTGTTTTTGTTCCTAACCAGGTTCAACAGGCCTTTATTGTCAGCGACGTAGGGTGGTAGTTTTTCGATGGGTGAACCGATTGGAAATTGTCTCAGCTTGTTGACATAGACGGTCATGTTTGTTGTAGCCGCCACCGTCCATTTTGTATCTGGGCGCTGATGAAAACCAATCTTCAGAACATCCACCCCTCGGACTCGCTCCATCAGACGATTCATGTCCGCTTGAGAAGCGACCGTCTCTGGAGAGGGAAACACCCGCCCGTTGTTCTGACTAGGGTGAAAATAACGGTGTTCTCCCGTCTCCGAATGTCGAAGGACGAACCCCAAGGAGATGTTCATCTTAGCCCTGCAACTAAGGCGGTGAAATATTGATGTGAAGGCCTCGTCAACAGTTACGATGGAGCGTCCGATGAGTCTAAAGTTGTACACATTTTGGCGCTGAATACAGTGATGTGTGCGGATGGCTGCCCAGTTCTTACGGAGAGTGTCGATAATGGGCTCGGGTTGGAGATCAAAAACGTCACCATCTGTCATCGTAGGATTCACTAAGGGGTCTTCTCGAAGTGGGGGTTGTTGCTGGGGAATGAAAGGGTCAACGGTTGGAAAGTCCGGCACCGGAGGTGTTGACCCCACATTTCCGCCATGAATTATTCTAACGTGCCTGTTCACACTTTCCATTCGCGTGAAACGTTTTCCGCACACCGGGCACTTAAGATTCCTTGACCCGTGTTTAAATTGTTGGGGCTCATCTTCGTCTGCATTGAGGTTACTTTTCTCCCATCCGTCAACCATCTCCTCTGAGGGTTGTGAGGAACTTTGTTCGGGTGGTACGGGAGAAGATGGGTAGTCATCGATATGATCATTCATCAGGTGGCTCAGCATACCATTGACACTTGGAAAAATAGTGCCACAGGCCGGGCATGGAGCCATCTTGGTTACCGAAGTAGTTGTATTGGTGTTTCTCAGGGGTGGACCACTTCGGACAGAAAGAGTTGGTTCCGGGACCGGATCAGGTTGGAAAATACGGGTTGTGTTCGGATTATCAGCCACTTCGTTGTTATTCACGGGAGGATTCTCCGCCAGAGAGAGGGGTGGTGTAGGGAGTATGGTGTGGTTCTTACGGTGGCGTTTCATATTGTCAAGCCTTGAGAATACTTTGCCGCAGACTGGACAGGGTATATTGGAGGGCACGTTACTATGTGTCTTTCGGTGTCTACTCAGATGAGTCAAGTGAGAAAACGTTTGCCCACATGTAGTGCAGGCAACCCGTCTTCTTTCGGAGGGGAAGCTTCGACGCAACTGGTCACCCTTCTCACCGCTTTCCATTGGTTCCGGTGGTGTAGGTAAATCTTGAGGTAGGTCCATATCCTGAAGCGATGAGAAAAAAAGAAACAAAATATGGTTAGAAAATGTGTTTTTGGACATAGACACAAGTATTCAAACAGAAATCAAACAATGAATGGTAAGAAATAGAAAATGTATAACTACAATAACACATAATTTGTAAGGGGACTTTCCTTTAAAACATTCAAAGGCGCCAGTCTTAAGAAATTAAGATAAAGTATTATCAAATTGCTGCAGTCGTTGTAAGTTTATTTAGGTTACTTTCTTGAAAAGGCCTACCATGGCACCGTCTTCTGCCTCTTGTCGCCCATCTTGTTCATGATGAAACAATTCTCCATTCAGTAAGGTGGTTGTAGAAACCGGCTTCATGGTGTTTACTCTGTCGGATCACTGTGTTCGAATGCAACGTCTGTGATTGAAGAACAAGGATCGGATTAGACTGTGTGATTTAGGAACTTTAGAGAGAGAGAGAGAGGGAGAGAGAGAGAGAGAGAGCCAGAGAGCACTACCGACTCAAGCAATGATCAGCTTGCAAATGACCCTCAATCGGAAGGTTTGTACCTTATATAGCAAGAAAGGGTGGTGTAGATATTTACCCCCCCCCCTTTTTATGATAAAGTATGGAGACAGTAGATCTCCGAAAATGGTAACAATATTTCCAGAAATGATAACACTTTACTCTCAACACGGTGATTCAGAAACATGAGTTTCAAAATGTAATTCACCTGCATGTGTAATTTTACTAATATTCTAATAATTGTAAAAGTTACAGTAGTAAAATTATAATTACACATGGGGAACTTACCCACAAAATGCATCTTTCATTGGAGTGGTTACGTATCGGACAAGGAATCGAATAATCATGCATCGAAGTGTCACAAATTGCTTAGAAGAGTGACAAAATGGGACTTTTGAAATGTTCGTCACTTTTCGCAAGACATCACGTAAACCAAACAGGTCCTGGTGAATTGATACATTGGGTAGTTCCAATCCTACTTAATTTGTGTTGCAGTTATTTGTATTTAAGTTTTATTTATTTCCTTTGTTTTGTAACTAATGGATATATAAATAATTAAAGAATTAAATTGAAAACAAAGTAAATACGTAACCGAATTAAAGTTGTAAGATGAAGACAAAATATGAATAATAATAAATAATAATAATTAAGATGGGGGTATTGAAATAAATAATATGACAATATGCAATATAATACTTTTCAGATAAATGTCAACGTTTTCTACAAATTGTGTGGTTTTCTTGTTGTAGACTTTACAAGTAGTAGGCATAATCTGTCTTCTGTCCAAGCAAGAATGTCAATAGAACCTCTTTAAAATGTCTTCAATAACGAAGAAAAAGCCAGTCCGCACTAACGGGTACTTCGAGTTGAAATTGATCAAAAGTCACACCACCTGGTGATTTAAATGCCATGAAAGGAAAGGAAAAAGTATTCATTGTTATGATAGAACTCTATAAGTGCCCTTTGTTTAGCATATACATCAGCAATATACAAGTGGTGTTGTACACCACAGTCAAAACTTCATGTTTTGTTTTATTCTGCTAACAACAGTCTAACGTAACGCTCGATTCTTATGAGGAAAAACCATCCTTCTTTCCGTTTATTTATTTGTATTTGTATTTTATTTTTATTAAGCTTGAACTATGTAGCAACCTCATGCAACTTATATTTGTTCTATAGTTAAATATCAGTTCTTAGTTTCTCTACTGCATGTATTAAAATTAAATATAGCATATGTGACATCTGGTATAGAATGAACCAATACTTGTAGATATTTCATCTCATTGCGTTAGATTCATTTTAAGGGAGTGTATAAGTTAAAGGCACTGTACACGTTTGGTAATTACTCAAAATATGTATTACCATAAAAACTGACTCGGTAACAAGCAACGGAGAGCTGTTGATAGTATAAAACATTGTAGGAAACGACTCCCTCTGAAGTAACGTAATTTTTGAGAAAGAGGTAATTTCTCACTAAAATATTAAAAGACTTCTTGCAAGAAGCCTTTTATTCCTATCTGAAAGCACACAAATTTGTACAACAAGGGTGTTTTTTCTTTCATCATTTTCTTGCAACTTCGATGACCAATAATTGAGCCCAAATTTTCACAGGCTTGTTATTTTATGCATATGTTGGGATACACCAAGTGGGAACACTGGTCTTTAACAATTTCCAAACGTGTACGATACCTTTAAGTACTGGGACTACTCACAACTTGTAGTCAGTTATTTGGTTGTTTGTTTTTATTGAACACTTGTTACGTGTAATAGTTGGTGAAAACAAAACTAAAACGCAACAAATAAAATTAACGAAATCAATTATAAAAATGAAAATGAAAAAGGTTTGGGGAAAAAAGAACACGTACAATCTATCAAACAAGTTACATTTAAAAGAGAGAGAGAGAGGGGGGGGGGAGAAACCATGGGTCTTAAAAAGAAAGAAAACAAGAAGAAGAAGATCGTATTTGACTTACTTTCTTCAGATTCCAAGGTCGTCACCTCAGCTGGTGCGTTGTCCGTGTTAACACGACGGAGGTCTTCATTAAAGTGATACAACAAAGTTCCGGAGTTTCACAAAGTTCGATTCATCGGATAACAACTTTAACGGAACGAGGTTCAACTTGTCTCCGTGACGTCACATTGTCTCAACGGTCAACAACAACCGGTCCAGAGAACACGATTGGACTTGTTTGGGTTTGTAGACTAATTTGCTATGACGTCATCTATTGACTATCACCATGAATGGACCAGTAAGTCCTTGCGTGTTTACTCTTTTTGCTCTGATTTGTGAATTGTTCATGCACCGTCCTTACGGTGTTTACGTAATAATAATATTTGGTAATAGTTGCAGATTCGTTTTAATACATATGCCTCGTGTTGAAAACTTCACAACACACGAATATTTTGACATCAATCTTCGTTTCATTTAGATCTCGAGGATTCTCGAATACCCTACACTGCTCAAAACTAATTTAACTGGCATGAAGATGGGTAAAAACATTTATTTGCTGCCGTATCGGTGTAGCATAGAGGTCAGTGCGATAATGTTTCAACATCAAATTAATAAATATGAATCGTTTAATGACGATTGTTAGATTATTAAAAATGAAGATTATAAAAAGCGATGCTTGCATGATCTTTCTATGCCAAAAGACGGGAAACATCTTGTGTGTGGGTTGTATTTAATTCGGTTGAATTACTCGTGTTTTTAATATTTCTGTTTAACTATTTATTTAATTTTAAACATTGTAATCACACTTTTGAGGATCGTATATTTGAATTTTTCTTTCGTTTGATGCGTAGGGGAAAAAGTAACGTTTTTGTATAAAAAGAGCAAACCCCACGCCGGTTGTTTTGAGTTAGATTGATTCGACTCCTTTTGGGGGAGTATGTTATTGTATTTAGTAATTTAGTATAACTTAAAATTATTTATTTGGAAATTTCACACAAAATACAAAGGATATCTACTCTAAAAACATTAAAACCTTAAGAGAGAAAAGGGGGGGTATAAAGTAAAAAACATAAATAGAGTTCATGGCGGTATTCTTACCAAAGATTTCCAGAAATCTAGGATGGGATACTTTAATCCTTATATACACGGCAATTTTTTCAGCATTGGTATGGACACATCATCTACAAAAAACGGGACAGAGTTCTACCTTTATGCTATAATGTTTTGGCATAACTTTTCGTGTTCACTCATCCGCTCGGGTCTTTGTTGTACGGTCCGGCAACTGAGAGCGTGCTCGAACACGATCAAAACGTAGCAGAAGACAACAAATCTACTGGACTCGTACATTCTTGACCACGGGGGTGTTATTAACACCACTTGTTTGAATCGAGTAATGTGCATTGTACTTCATTTTTCTTCTAACTATTGTTAGCTGATACAATTTTTAAAAAAACAACAACAACAACAACAACAACAAACAAACAATCAATCTTGATATAATTTTTCATTCGACGCGTCTTTGATATTAATAAATAAAAATAATACACTATTTTAGACAAGTACACTCCCCTTACATTTTTATCGATCTACCTGGTCACTGTCTGCGCTGGATGGGAGACCCTCATGACCCTCACGACTGAGGGTTATGACCCTCCACATAAAAAGGAGTTCATATACGCTTTACATACTACTAGTGATGCCAGTCAAAAACCATTCAACCAGCGGTGCTGTATAGGCTGCAGGACCAGAGCTGCAGGATCGGATAGGACCCCAGTCAGAAGCGCCATAATTGAACACGTGTCTCTGGACTCTAATTTCCTTAATAATGTCCCTTTGCAAATCCAGACCATTACTTAACTTTAACCTGTCCAAAATAAACATAATCTTAAAAGCAATCTCTGACTTGACTTGGAACTGAAGGGAAAACAATCACTGATCATCCATTTTTTAATTTTCAGGAACATTATTCACTTTAACTATCCTGTGCTGTTTCCATATTAATAATATGTCCCTTTGCAAATCCAGACCATTACTTAACTGTAACCTGTCCAAAATAAACATAATCTTTTTAAGAGCAATCTCCGACTTGAATTGGAACTGAAGTGAAAACAATCACTGATTCTTCAATTTTTTTTAATTTTCAGGAACATTATTTACTTTAAACATACCTGTGCTGTGGTCCTTTGAGTTATTAATGCCTCTCTACATCTATGCAGAAGACTGGGCTGGATCGTCTGTTGGATGGGCTTGTTGCACTCTTCTATCACCATCTGCTATACCTGAAAACATGGAACAATGAATCATGAATCAACAACAGGTTGATTATGTTGATTACCGCAATTACAAGTATTGTTGGAGTATGTAAGAACATGGTATGATTGCATGCATTCTTCAACTGCACTCATTCTTAAAACAAAATACAAGCTCAAACTTATGCGGTGTTTAAAAGGTCTGTATACGTTTGGTAATGACTCTGAAAATAAATGGCAATAACAACTTGATTGGTAAGAGGTACAGCAGCTTTGGATAGTATAATGCATTTTGAAAAGCTTTTTACTTTGAAGTGCTGAGGTTATGAAAAAAGATATCAATTTTAATCCCCAAAAATTTGAATGTGAGAAGGGATACTGACAGTAACGTTTCTCAGATTGTGTATTCCAATTGCAGATTATTCTTCCTGCGTGGACATAACCGCTCCAGATTTTCGGCAATATCTCAAAAACACTACCACCTTTTGAATTGAAATTTGTACATATCTACAACTATGTAGGATTGAAACAAACAGTAGGTTCCAATTACCAAACGTATTCAATCCCTTTAATTACATGCTAATTCATGATGCCATCTTATCCATGATGGTGGACTCCCTCTACCAGGTAACCCTTTTTGTGTTACCATAAAGTAATTATATAAGTACCCTTCTTCTTTGAACACCATTAATAGTTCTTCCTCTAACACAAGCCTGACCGTAATACAGAAACATTTCTTGAGTCTTTGTGATCTATACTAAAAACTTCTCGAAAAGATACCACACAACCGCACTGAACTGAATTGAATGTAAAAAGCACTCCCAATCTTCCCCCTAATTTCCTCGTAGAGGATTTTGACCCCGTCGATAGAGGGCAGAGTAAATACGGGATTTGAGCTCAGCTTTTGTTCCAGGAAAAAGAAAAACCATTTTCAAGAAGTGCAAAACACAATCTGTTGATTTAGGCCTGCTGAACCCTATATATTATGTATGTTACAAACACTCTTAATACTCAGTTTACATGCTATGCACAAAGATGTTTGAATTGCGAAAACCAAACAATTCGAAGAGTTTTCCCCCTAATTTCCTCAAAGAGGATTTTGACCCCGTCGATAGAGGGCAGTGTAAATACGGGATTTGAGCTCAGCTTTTGTTCCAGGAAACAAACATGTTTTGAGCAGGACATTAATTACTGGCACATTTTCTGTAATTTAAAGCAGGAACTTTGGCACAAAGAAGTCTGTGAAACTTTCCACTTTGCTCAACGAAATAATTTATTTTAGCAGTCAAACATTTCATACTTCATACAACAGTTTAGGCCCCATAATATGAAAAACTTCGTCTTGAAAATGGAGTGAAAGTCCACTTTTCTCCATGAAATTGTAATCCTCCTTTCACCCTGTTTTCATGGAGTTCTCTTCTAACTAGTCAGAGCCTAGGTGTTTCATGTGGTTTTCACTGTGCTGTACTGCAGAAAACAGCCCAAGGCTACCGTATCTTTGGTGTGTGTGTGTGGTATGGTTTAATCTCAAGGAGTATTCACAAAGGTTTCAAGGTGTCTTTGGCATTCTAACACAGCTGAATAGATTACTGTTTAATGAGGGGAAGTCAATCTGAGAGATGGTTATAAATTGGTCAGCTCTTAGGTTTCACCATGGTTTCACCTTGTTTCAGGTCAGCAGAACTTGTCAGCACTCTGTATGTGGATAGACCAATGTTTACATTTGGAGTAGGCCTACATAGAGCTTAATAACATAGCCAATCACCCACATGATGCGATATGGATTAGGAGAAGTGTGGAATGGTATTCCGGAGAATCATTCACCAATTAAAGAGGTCCGGGCTTGGATGGAGAACATGACCCGAAATCATGGTGAAATTTACGGAGGCCAGTCAATGGGTCTGGAGACTATATTTATTCAAGGTGATTTAGGGGAACAACAATTCCCTTAAACAAGTAAATCAAATAATGTAAACCTAAAATTGGTGTGAGTGGTCTCATTGAAACCTAGTCCTAGCTATTCAGTCGCTCTCTCTTCTCTCCCTCTCTAGAAGAAAATGCTGACCTCTTTTTATCTCTAATTGGCACCAGTTGCCACTGAAAATCTACACGGTTTCTGTTTCCTTGTTCATGTTTGTTTGCAAATCGACCACTTTTGTTGTATATTATAACAACAGATACAGGAACTTGACTGAAGCTAGGTCTTGGTTTCTATAAGGACCCTGGGCGCTAAGCAAACCGAAACCATTTTTCAGGGAACTTCATTCTCTTTTGAGGAAACACATGTTCTTTCAGTCTCATTGCACGACAGTGTTGTCGATGAGTTTAAAGCCAAATTATGCATCGTTAACATATGTTTTTGTTCTTTAATTTATATTCATAAATACCCCAGACAGTTTCGCTATTCCTATTGGTGGTTGCCACTGAAAATCTACACGGTTTCTGTTTCCTTGTTCATGTTTGTTTGCAAATCGACCACTTTTGTTGTATATTATAACAACAGATACAGGAACTTGACTGAAGCTAGGTCTTGGTTTCTATAAGGACCCTGGGCGCTAAGAGTCTCATGCACGACAGTGTTGTCGATGAGTTTAAAGCCAAATTATGCATCGTTAACATATGTTTTTGTTCTTTAATTTATATTCATAAATACCCCAGACAGTTTCGCTATTCCTATTGGTGGAGAACGCGTCACGTGGGGGTGTTTAAACGGTTGATAAAGACACAGCTGAAGCTGTTTAAGACCGGCTGGCTTCGCGTGTTGGGCGCGCAAGCTCATGTAAACCAATTTAAATTACGCAGAACGCAATTTATAGCTATTAGTAACAGCGCGTAATATGTGTGTACACGCGCGTATACACACCGACCGACGCGCACAAAACATTTTTACAAAAGTTTTTGGAAATTTGCAAACTTCGAAAAATTCGCAAAAGAAACAGTGTGACATTGTCTATAATTGTGATATTATATTGCTTTTTAACATAAGGGCATTTATGAATGGGAATAAAAGAGTAGTGACTCGTTATTAAACGGCCGTTTAAAACCTTGCAGGGTCGTGGCCGTGCGATAAAGGCCCTCGCCTTCGGCTCGGGCCTTTATCACACGGCCACGACCCTGCCGGTTTTAAACGGCCGTTTAAGAACTCGTCGCCTACTCTTTTATTCCCTTATTCACACAATGTCATTATATGATCAATATGTTGGACTTTGGAATGCAATAGTCAAAGACAAAAAGAATTTCATTAAATATATATCCAAACTTTTTTCAGGTTTCTCAACAAAATGTGAACCAACGATCTTATGTGGGGGGGGGGGTGTACAGTATCAAAATAAACCATTTTCAAGAAGTGCAAAACACAATCTGTTGATTTAGGCCTGCTGGACCCTATATATTATGTGTGTTACAAACACTCTTATTACTCAGTTTACATGCTATGCACAAAGATGTTTGAATTGCGAAAACCAAACAATTCGAAGAGTTTTCCCCCTAATTTCCTCAAAGAGGATTTTGACCCCGTCGATAGAGGGCAGTGTAAATACGGGATTTGAGCTCAGCTTTTGTTCCAGGAATCAAACATGTTTTGAGCAGGACATTAATTACTGGCACATTTTCTGTAATTTAAAGCAGAAACTTTGGCACAAAGAAGTCTGTGAAACTTTCCACTTTGCTCAACGAAATAATTTATTTTAGCAATCAAACATTTCATACTTCATACAACAGTAGGCCCAATAATATGAAATACTTCGTCTTGAAAATGGAGTGAAAGTCCACTTTTCTCCATCAAATTGTAATCCTCCTTTCACCCTGTTTTCATGGAGTTCTCTTCTGACTAGTCAGAGCCTAGGTGTTTCATGTGGTTTTCACTGTGCTGTACTGCAGAAAACAGCCCAAGGCTACCGTATCTTTGGTGTCTGAGTGGTATGGTTTAATCTCAAGGAGTATTTTTCTTCGATCTCATGTTGGGCGGGGTTGGGCAAGAGGGATCGGAAAAGGTTCTGAGCGGAAGGTGCGTGTTTGCGTCACTGTTTGTACCCCCCTCTTTCATACAACATCTGAACATTTGCAAACATTGCCATTACGAGAATTAACGTGGTTAACAAGTTGTAGACCAAGTTAACTTAATGTTGAAACGTTGCATAATGGCCTACTTTATAATACAAAATTACTACGGTTATGTTTTTTAATTAACGGTCTAACAACGTAGATTATCACATTATTACGCTCTTTGGACGTTCAGGGTAGTCGACAAATTCACATTATCGCAACAGATATGTAATGCTTAACATGTGAACTGCTTAACATGTGAAGAGCTTTAAAAATGTTTGGTCGACAATTGAGCTTTTGGCACAGTGTGGGAATTCTCAATTTTTGGTGTTCTAATTTTGTTGACTTCAAATCCATGCAGAAAACCTAGCATTTGATGTATGCATCCCCCGCCCCTTCAACACACATGTTTGTCGAACGGGTAAATCCAGCAATTATTTGTGTTCTGTCATTGTTGAGTTGCCCCATGGGGTTGTACACAAAATCAAAACGAGTACGTTCTCAGTTTGTGAAACCATTCGGATTTAAAAGCCCTCGGATGAGAACGGGTACACGACTCACGTTTATGACTGAGTATAATTGTTATAAGACCTCTCATAGTTGTATCTATGTTGTTGTCACACACTAAATATTGAGAGTAGTATGTCTTAGTATGTCTTAGTACACATACACAAGCCGAGTACTTCCCCTCGGATGATGAACTTTGTTTTCAAAAACTGATACAAGTTATCAAATCGAAAAAAACAACCTCACCACAGCCCCTCCCAAATGAGTAAACTTCTCCGCCCGAGGGTATTCTTTTCTGCCTATTTTGTTTATAATTTTTTTATATAAATGTTTTGCAGACATTAACCCTACCGTCCTCTCTGTGGTTAGCAATCGTAGACCACATTAGCTTAAATTGCGCAAATATCGTTGAAGTTTTCCAAGAGTGAGAAGAATACGGACATAAAATGCATTTCTGCGCCCTATGAGTAAACGATGCCATAGATCAACCTTTTAACCAGTACACGCACTCGGGAAGATGCATTGTGCAGACAGCACTTGTCGGCCTTTGCGTTGTTGTAGCTGCTGACGGTCTCAATTCTTAATTAATATACATAACATTTAATTCCTACCATAAACTTTGTTTTTCCCTGTGTACAGATTGGTTGAAGACGATTTTGTTTTGACAGAGTTGTTTGGGTTGATATGCGTCTTGATCAAGACATGTATGATGAGCCTCCTTACGTCTATGGCTTTGTTTTTGGAGAGATAGAAATTAGTAGTATTGGGCCGCGGTCTCCAATGACTATCTCCCAATTACTTCAGCTAGTGTAAACAATGTGGAAATATCTTGATCGTATTAAAGAACTGAACTCTTTCATGATATACACAGATTTGTGTCTCTTTATAGCTTTTTCGGACATGTCATTTTCAAGGAACAAATTTATATTTTATTAGAAATAAATACAACCGAAAAACCTTGCCAACGTTGAGAATGAAAGTTACTTTGTTACGCGATTTACCTTCAGCTAATGTAAATGATGGTCAGACAACTTGAATACAGGAACTTAAAGGCACTGAACACGTTTGGAAATTGTCAAAGACCAGTGTTCTTACTTGGTGTATCCCAACATATGCATAAAATAACAAGCCTGTGAACATTTGGGCTCAATTGGTCATCGAAGTTGCAAGAAAATGATGAAAGAAAAAACACCCTTGTTGTACAATAACGTGTGCTTTCAGATAGGAAAACAAACTTCTTGCAAGAAGTTTTTATTATTTTAGAGAGAAATTACCTCTTTCTCAAAAACTACGTACTTCAGAGGGAGTCATTTCTCAAAATGTTTTATACTATCAACAGCTCTCCGTTGCTTGTTACCAAGTAAGTTGTTATGCTAATATTTGTTTTGAGTCATTACCAACCCGTGTACGATACCTTTAAAAATGACTTACTTTGCTATGAAAACGAATAATCAGTCGTCAAAACTCCTCCTCTAATCGCCTTGTCCAGTAATAGGTCTGTTTTGCGCTGCATAAGTGAAGTTGGCCCACATTGGTAGAGCCTCGTCATGCCACAGGTCCCTGCCAGTCCCACAATGTACTCTTGTACTGAGAATGTCCTCCCTTATATGCAAAACCGCATCGACCCCCCCCCCCCCAACCTTAACCCGCAGTAGTATGCTGCTCGTGCAAGTGTGGTTCTGGCCTGAACATCTGACGTCACACTATGAGGCACGTGATAAAGTCCTGGGACCAGTCTTTTGTGGTTCCTACTTCCTGGCTGGTGTTTGTGAAGCGGCCGAGCGCGTACCCCGCGACGAACATGATCTAATTAACTTGAGTGGGCGTGTTTCAACTAACCCACGTACTAGAAACCAAAACTCTGATGAGACATTCTCATTGCCACGTATGATGGGTCTCCATTGAAACTTGTCAAGACGAGTCCTCATGGAATCTAACACAATCCTAAACTCACACGCGCGGGCTTTGCCAACCGCGGGGCATACCCCACTCCTAGACATTTTTTTTGACATCACAAAAACAAGTTGTTTGTGTTAATTATGTGAATTATTGTTCATGATTTCAGATTCATGATTCAAGATTCATAAATCATGGTTGATTTGACCAGATGGTCCCTGCTAGGTAATGATTGTTTAAAACAAATTAAAACCTTTCTAAAGACAAAATGGTCGAAGATTTAATGTTATTTCAAGAATTACGATTTTATGAAACAATAATTGATTGTCACCAGAGCGCGGTGTGTAATTTGACGACATTATCATTTTTCAAAGGACAAAGTTGATGTAGGCATATGTATTTTCCTAACACTCTTTATTATTTATTAGTTACATGCTATGCACAAAGCATTGCGAAAACCAAACCACTCGTAGAATTTATATTATTCTAGAAAAGTTTCTGAGCGGGCGTGGGTGGTTACGTCACTGTTTGTAAACCCCCCCCCCCCATCCTCCCCTCTCTCTTTGTATCATACAACATCTGATTATTTGGAAACTTTGCCATTACGAGAATTACCATATACAAATTAAAATAACTTGTTTTGGAAACGTTGCATAAAGGCCTACTTATTGGTTGTAAAATTACTACGAACGTGTTTTTAATTTCTCGGGACGTTCAGGGTGGTCGACAAATTCACGTTCTCACAACAGGGATGTAATGCATAAATTTGTTACTTTTCTTCTTCTCTGCAGGACTTGGGAAAGCACCCAGTTTACAGTGCTTTTTGTTTTTTGTTTTAAGCAAATCAACCCAGTTCTTAGTCTGACAGGTAGTGACTTGTTTTAGCATAGGGTATCAACACAGGCTATTTAATGACCTAAACTGCTTTGGATTAAAATGAAAGAATTCCCTTTTCAAAAACGATGATCTATCAATATAAATCGTCTCACTGGCCAGGCCCAAAGTGACCATTGTTGGAGAATATTTCTAATTGTGAGACATTTTGAATTCCAGTGGTACAATTAGTATCTACAATGGAATTGTCATCATCAATTGATTGAAAATGGTGCTTCATTCAGAAGAACTTCATGACACTTCAAAAGGTTGGTCAGAGGATTTGATACAAAATATGATTTAGTCTCTATTTCAGAACAACTTTCCGCTATCCAATCGAAAGCCAATGACACTGATCACTTATATGGACCTGTGAAAGGGTTTTCTTGAAACAACTTTGTCAAATTCAAACTCTATTTAATGCTTTCTGTATTTTCTTACAGCTTTGTAGGCTGTTAACAAAAATAATTAATATAATTGCTGAGGCAAAAAAAGGTTCAGTTAATCTCACCACTTCATTTCCTCAACGCACCCAGCTCGCGCATGTAGCGTATATATGCAAATAATGCATGTGACACGTGACCCATATCACCCGCAAGTGCGTCATAGACCTGTACCCACCAGAGGTACGGGGTGATGGGTTGGCTCAATGGCATGTCTTGAAAATAACAATTTTTCATAATTTCTTCAGTAATCAGGAGATAAAACACACAATATACTCACTTCGGGTTTATACAAGGTACACCCTCCTATCCGTATTGCTTTACACAGTCAGAAACAATGCCACAGGCGGTATGTAAATCAAGATAATTTCAGACTAATTTCAGAAGTACAACTCTTCTACCCAATACCAACCAGGAAAGGGAAATCGTCCTGCCACGCCAAGGGCCGTTTACTCAAACCACCTTTAAAATCAATGAGCTTTTTGCGAGCTTACCTTTAGCATGGAGGCCTTTAGGAAGTACCGAAGCACACTCTGTGGTCTCATTGCATTTACAAATAATCAAATAAGTTTCTTGTATTACAAATACATAAATAAAACAATGAAAACGGATTTTAGGCTAGGCAGTACACACAGAACTACTTAGAAAAGTGGTATAGGGCCTATGTGATTTCCTGCCCTATGATGCGGGAAGCACAAAGGTAAAAACAATTACACGAATGATTCTAAACAGTACGGAAGCGTATTGCCGCCACATGAATAAAAAAAATTCTCTCTTATCGTGTACGTACACGATAACTTATCGTGTACGTACACGATAACTTATCGGGTACGTACACGATAAGTCCAAACTTATCGTGTACGTACACGGCAACTTATCGTGTGCGTACACGATTAGTCCAAACTTATCGTGTACGTACATAATAAATTTGGACTTATCGTGTACGTACACGATAAGTTTGGACTTACACGATAAGTTTGGACTTATCGTGTACATACATGATAAGTTATCGTGTACGTACACGATAAGTTTGGACTTATCATGTACATACATGATAAGTTATCGTGTACGTACACGATAAGTTTGGACTTATCGTGTACGTACTAGATAAGTTCGTACTTATCGTGTACGTACCCGATAAGTTCGGACTTATCATGTACGTACACGATAAGTTATCGTGTAGTACACGATAAGAGAGAATTTTGTTTTATTCATGTGACTACCACGCCCTTACCAAAGTGACCACACCAAGGACTGAATGACATAAGTGACCGCACCAAGGACTACCACGCCCTTGGATTACCAAGACCTTTTACCAAAGTAGCCACACTAAGGACCATAAGTGACCACACCAAGGACTACTGAGCCCTTTTACCAAAGTGGCCACACCAAGGACCAACACGAGTGACAACACCTTGGATTACCAAGACCTTTTACAAGGACCATAAGTGACCACACCAAGGACTACTGAGCCCTTTTACCAAAGTGGCCACACCAAGGACCAACACGAGTGACAACATCTAGGATTACCAAGACCTTTTACCAAAGTAGCCACACTAATAAGGACCACGAGTGACCACACCAAGGACTACTGAGCCCTTTTACCAAAGTGGCCACAACAAGGGGGTACCAAGTCCTTACCAACATAAACAAAGAGGACGACCACAGTGTATCCACTAATGGACATTGTCGGGGTCCAGTGACCCAAATACAGTTCAAAAAACATGTTGCGCATCTTGCCTATCAATTAAGTATTTTTAAAATCCTACCCGAAATGCTATTTCCCAAGTTGGAAAACTGGAGGGGGGTGTCCCCGTTGGAACCGCCGGGCTCCCTAGATCTAACTTTACCATTAATTATAAACGATAAAGAGAGAGAAGTGTACCCCAGTCCTAGTGACACATCAGAAATTCCCCAAGTTGGAAAACAAGGGGACAAGTAAAATAGCCCGACCGGAACACAGACGGCACCATTGTATGAAAACATTACATAACTAGAAATTACGTGATACAATTTTACCTACAAATGAAATTATAAGACCTTTAATGTTTTGCTGTCATTTTCTGAAACAAACTGCCCTTTCCAAGGTGGAGTTTTAGGGGAGGCTGTTGTGTATAAAGATTGACTTAAATCACAAGCTGTGACAAGTGACGCTAGGCAAGAAAAACTCCCTCCAAATTGTATCAAACGCCCTGCCAATATTGTGCTCTCATTGGCTGACACTAACTCATGACCAATCACATCACTTTCCCCACTACACCATGCTGATTGGTTGTTGACCCGTTTATTTTGAATTTGGGAAACAATTTTGAAACAACAATTGTACCTTCGTGTTTTAAAGAAGGAAACCCACTTCCAGTGTCAGCTGTGAACAACATAGAAGTTGATGAAAACAGCATAAAATAAACCATTATGGGAAAATGACCCCCCCCCAAAAAAAAAAAATAATAATAATAATAATAATAATAATAAAATAAAATAAAATAAAATAAAATAAATAAATAAATAAATAAATAAATAAATAAATAAATAAATAAATAAATAAATAAATAAATAAATAAATAAATAAAATAAAATAAAATAAAATAAAGTATAATGTTGCAATATCAATCAGCGCCATGTTGATGCCTAGCTGGATTAATTTGAGCGTCTGGACCTTTTCCCGATGTAGGTTGATTCTTGCGCTCATCTTTTTCCTCCATTTCAATTGATGTGCTCGATTATAATCATCGGCTGAACCTAATGTTGCACTGGAGCTTTTAGAAATGCTATCTGTTTTGTGTTGTTGTTAAAAGTTGTTAAACTTGCCGTAAATCGTTGGTTTCTTTAATGGGACCTAATTGTTTGTGTTTAGTGGTTCACAGTTATGGTTATGCTACTGCGAATCCAGTAATAATTGTCCGAACTGTCCATAGATTAGTGGCTCGTCAACTCACAGACATTGTCTGCGAGTCAACGCCATACCCTTGAAGTGAAACAGCGCCCTCATCAGGTTGTTTTTCCTCTTCCTTGTTTTGTGTGATTTCATCATGCATCTCATTAGGGTATGCAGAACAGGCGTTGAGTAGGTGTTGTATTTCGGCACATATTTTTACGATATCAATTTCTTTTCGCTTTGAGATCGGGTCCTTTGTAAACCCGAACGCTATCAAGTTGACTCTACTGGAAAATGTAGAAGTAAAGATTGAACTCATTTAAAAAGAAGAGAAAGAAAGGCTTGTAAACTGCGCCCCTTTAAAACGGCCAAGTACTAAACAAAGATGCAATTAGTCTACCGGGTAACCAGAAGAATGTACTCCCTGCACACGGTATATGACGAGGGCGGCTGGAGTTCAAGCGTTTGTCTTTGTCTCTTTGGCGTTAACTGATATGACAAGGATGATGGGGTTCTGAGACCCCGCTGGGCCGACGCCCAACTTGAGTTGTACACCGCACACCTACCACTGTGACAGGAGTTGTCAACTTTAAACATGCACATACAAGCCTGGCTACATGAGGCATTATTTTGAAGAAAAAAAGACATTCAAACCAAAAATCACAATTTTGCGGCCCAAGAGGGGTCAAAGGTCAAATTTAATTTTGCTTGCTTTCTTGCTAGAATTTCATTTTTTTCTTTCAGGCCTACTGAATGCTAAGTTATTATTTTTTTTTAGAGCTTTCATATAGGGGATACAACATTTTCATATAGTTATATATAGGCCTAGTGACAAAACAAAGTGTTCAAAAGTTCAACGGAGACTGCAGAACACTCAAAATTAGATATTAAATTTGTATCACGACAAAACATTCAAGTTTATGAAGACAACCCTTGAGATTGACCCAATTGGATATAATTCGTCTTGATTTGATACCGAATTATAATCTTTACCTTATTTTCCTTTACTTTTCTTCGGATTGGCACTATGGGGTTAGCTTAACCGGCGTGGAAATGTCACCAACGTCTTCGCGACTGCGCTCTCGACCACCTTTTGCTTTGGTGCGAAGTTTCACGAACCCAAAGTTACCCCATCCTGTATACCTTCTTGATAGGGAAACGCTTCACCAGACTACGGTCGAGAGGGTTCGGGAAATTACAAAAAACTCACGAAATCTTAGTATTTTCCATGGTCAACATTTCCCCGTGTGTGACAACTAAAGCTACGGCTATACGGCTAGATTCCCGCGTCATCATGCGTGCGTTCTTAAAAACACCCTTAGCAACAGTCATAGCCGTAGCTGTAGCCGCAATTTTTGGATACGGCCCGGTCGATTTCACAAAACTCTTCCTAACTTAGGACTAGTCCTAGGCAATGCTAAGAGATGGGACTAGTCTTAAGTTAAGACCAGTTCCTAACTTCAGATAAGACTAGTCTTATCTCTTTGTGAAATCGGCCCTAGGTTAGACAGCCGAAGTCGCTTGATTCGGACGCAGACCTTCACGCCCTCATGTGATTTTCCGGTTTTATTTTAATTCCATCAATAGTGTACAGAACATGAGTATTACTTTTTGTTGCATGAGTGTATGAATTGCAAAATATTAAAAATAACCCAGTCTTTCCTTTCGTTTTGGTATCGAGTTTTCAAACGCTACCCCAGTTGCTTAGGCAATCAATTTGTGCAACTTTAAAGGCATCGTACACGTTTGGTAATCACTCAAAATATATATTAGCATAAAAACTGACTTGGTAACGAGCAACAGAGAGCTGTTGATAGTATAAAACATTATGAGAAACGACTCCCTCTGAAGTAACGTAGTTTTTGAGAAAGAGGTAATTTCTCACTAAAATAATAAAATCTTCTTGCAAGAAGTTTTTATTCCTACGTCTGAAAGCACACAAATTTGTAAAACAAGGGTGTTTTTTCTTTCATCATTTTCTTGCAACTTTGATGACCAATTGAGCCCAAATTTTCACAGGCTTGTTATTTTATGCATATGTTGGGATACACCGAATGAGAACACTGGTTTTTGACAATTACCAAACGTGTACGATGCCACCAACGTCTTCGCGACTGCGCTCTCGACCCGCCTTTTGCTTTGGTGCGAAGTTTCACGAACCCAAAGTTACCCCATCCTGTACCTTCTTGATAGGGAAACGCTTCACCAGACTACGGTCGAGAGGGTTCGGGAAATTACAAAAAACTCACGAAATCTTAGTATTTTCCATGGTCAACATTTCCCCGTGTGTGACAACTAAAGCTACGGCTATACGGCTAGATTCCCGCGTCATCATGCGTTCAACACCCTTAGCAACAGTCATAGCCGTAGCTGTAGCCGCAATTTTTGGATACGGCCCGGTCGATTTCACAAAACTCTTCCTAACTTAGGACTAGTCCTAGGCAATGCTAAGAGATAGGATTAGTCTTAAGTTAAGACCAGTTACTGGTCCTAACTTAAGACTAGTCTTATCTCTTTGTGAAATCGGCCCAAAGGTTAGACGGCCGAAGTCGCTTGATTCGGACGCAGACCTTCACGCCCTTGAATTGACACACCGCCCTCATGTGATTTTCCGGTTTTATTTTAATTCCATCAATAGTGTACAGAACATGAGTATTACTTTTTGTTGCATGAGTGTATGAATTGCAAAATATTAAAAATAATCCAGTCTTTCCTTTCGTTTTGGTATCGAGTTTTCAAACGCTACCCCAGTTGCTTAGGCAATCAATTTGTGCAACTTTAAATAAGGGCACAATGGAACTTCAGCGATCGAGGCAACGGACCGTGGCCTGACTGCCGATCCCCCATACGGGTGGTGCACCCCATCCTTATTCCGACACCGGAAAAAGTTTCATGTGCACACATACACAGCAAGAGTGACGATCAATACTGGCTTTTCTCGAAACTGTAAAACCTAGGCCTACAGTTCTCTTTTAAAAAAAAACACCCCGAAATGACAGCCCATAAGGAGATAATATAGAAGTTTCTGACGCAAGACCTATCCACATGTGCACGTGTGAAATCTTACCCAAACGAGAACGTCGTTACGATGTGACACAATAATTCACACGCTCGCGTTCATGTGCAAAGGCGTATTTTAGGACATAAGAGACAAAATTCCCAGATTATACTAACTATTTCGCCCCAGCAAAATAGTAATTTGCCCCGGCAAAATAGTAACCATTGCGTCCGAGGCAGATTAGTAATCCGAGATTTTTGTTTCTGCCACGGTCCTAAATACGCTTCATACGTGCATATTAAAGGTATACACGTTTGGTAATGACTCAAAACAAATATTAGCATAAAAACTTACTTGGTAACAAGCAACGGAGAGCTGTTGATAGTATAAAACATCCCTCTGAAGTAATGTATTTTTTGAGAAAGAGGTAATTTCTCACTAAAATAATAAAAACTTCTTGCGAGAAGTTTTTATTCCTATCTGAAAGCACACAATAATTGTACAACAAGGGTGTTTTTTCTTTCATCATTTTCTTGCAACTTCGATTACCAATAGAGCCCAAATTTTCACAGGCTTGTTATTTTATGCATATGTTGGGATACACCAAGTGAGAACACTGGTCTTTGACAATTTCCAAACGTGTTCAGTGCCTTTAATAGTTAACTGTATATTATTATTATTATTATTATTATTATTATTATTATTATTTTGTACAAGGTATAGACCTTAAATTGAGGGCCTAAATTAAATTCAAAGCATTAACTGCTTGCTCTTGTTAGTTTGTCCTTTTATTTTTCGTTTTTGATTTTTTCCTATGCAAGCAGCCAGTGGACAGAATACAAGGCTTCTTGAGCCGAACGTTTGGGGGGGGGGGGGGTTCAGGCGTAAAAACAATGTATCACGGAAATCAAGGTCTCAAAGGCGCGCGAAATTTATTCGTATCGCACTCCTGAAAGAAGGCCTATTTATACGGTGTGTTGGCGTTAGTCCCATTTTATCTCCCCCTTCCCTTATGTGAAGTTAACTTACCGTAATTGTAAGGCGCGCGAAATTTATTCGTATAGCACTCATGAAAGAAGGCCTATTTGTACGGTGTGTTGGCGATAGTCCCATTCCCCCCCCCCCTTCCCTTATGTGAAGTTAACTTACCGTAATTGTCACAATTTGGCCTCACAAGTTATTTTTAGGTGGAATGGATGGCCGGGGGCGATGGGATTTTTACTGAGTCCAAAGTAATCAGGGTAAATTTGACGGATTTTTGCTACAATGAGACAATGTAAAAGGAGATTGTTAAAGCTATTGCAATCTTTACATGAAATGTCATTGCTTTGGTTGTGTTACTTCAGTTATTAGTTTTTGCATCTTCGTCAATTTATTTTAGACAGATAGTCAGCAGCAGCCATACAGTTGGCCAATCTGGGAAATTCACAGTCAAACGATGGAGTGCAGACTGAAAAACAAATTTGCTGAGGGTGCACCCTATATACGGAATAAGAGTTTATACAACCAACGCTAAGTGATTAAATAATCTTTTAAAAATACTCACAAAATAGTTAGAAGTCTCTCAGTCTTTTGACATAAAAACATGTGCAGTGACACCTAAACTTCAGTTTTCATTTATATTTTACTGGGGTAGTATAATTATTGCTTCAAGTCAAAAAATAAATACTCATATAACGGTTTTTTTTAGTTTCGATGGAGCTCTCCGACACGTCATATTGAAGAAAACAAAATCGTCAAACCTTGATAAGTTTACTTTGATTTTAAAGGCAAGAAAAACAACAGTTCTGCCTGTGAAAAATATAATATTTACGGGATAAGCAGGTGTCATTGGGTATGGGTTAAGACCATTATGTGTCTCTTTAATCATTTAAGAGCGTCACTGCGTACACTTTCATCCATAGTGTCAAAACTTGAAGGCATTATAGGAAACTTCGGGGGAAAAATCACTTAAAGGGGCTGTGTCGTCATGAACAAAGGGTGCTTGTTGCTGGGCAGGAAACATGAACTCTCGCCCAGTTACTACACACGTTGACCGTCACATTACAAATAAAAGCTTCAATTGGGGGGGGGGGGGCTTTTATTATCACGCGCGCCGTGTGCAGCCTGCCTGGGTGCGAGTTCATAATTCAATGTCTGGCCCAGACGACACAGCCCCTTTAATTACTTTAGCTGCATTAGTTAACTGCTGTAAGTTGTTCTTTGTGTGTTATTGTTTTGGATGTTTTTGTTGATGGTTGCTGCTTCAAGTATTTATTCATTTTCAAAAAACATCTTCCCACTAGTAAACACAGTGACCAAATAAATAATCTGGACCGATATTATTGTTTCCCCCTTTTAATAAAAGTTGCATATTTAAAGGGATTGTATACGTTTGGTAATTGGAACCCACTGTTTGTTTCAATCCTATAAAGTTGTAGATATATACCATAAAACTAACCTGTGAAAATTTCATTTCAAAAGGTGGTAGCGTTTTTTGAGATATTGCCGAAAAACTGGAGCGGTAGTATGTCCACGCAGGAAGAATAAGCTGCAAATGGAATACACTATCTGAGAAACGTATACTGCAGAATCTGAGATTCAAATTTTGGGGGATAACAAGTGATATCTTTGTCCATACCGCAGAACTTCGAAGTGAAAAGTTTCTAAAAATGCATTATACTATCAAAAGCTGCTGTACTTCTTACCTTTTAAGAAAAAAAAGTGTAGGCTCCTACAGCTAGCGGTTAAATGAAAGTGATATATGTGGCAATTTTTGAAGGCATAGCCTATACACCTACAACTGGAGGGCAAAGATCTTGCCCCTTTTTGAAACAATGGGAATTGAAAGGGAATAACCATTATTGCAAAATAGCAAAAAGGTATTCACTTCCATGTCTTCTTATCTGTATTTTGAATGTAAGCATAATGAAGTCAAATGATTGTAAGCAAACATTTAGTATTTGGCGCTCCATACACCACAATGCAAAAAAATCGTATTCGAAGAGCTAACTTGCTGCCTGCCCTCTGTGTGTGTATGTACGGGTGTATGGTAAGTGTACATGCCAGCAGCCAGAAGTAGGTAGCCAGTGCAGTAGACTGGCAGTGCAACCCGTCGTGTACACCCTCCGCCGCCTCTCTGCCTGCTGCATGCATTGCATGCAATCTCATACACAACAATTTGACAGCGGCCGAAGCAAGGGGCCTGATTTCTGAAAATCAAAATGTTGACCATGGAAAATACTGAGATTTCGTGAGGATTTTTGTATCTCCCCGAACCCCCAGGGCCGTAGGGTGGAGGTGTGCAAGATGAAGCGTTTTCCTTTCAAGAAGGTACTGGATGGGTTAACTTCGGGCTCGTCAAATTCCACACCAAAAGGAGAGACCGAAATCGCTGAGACGTTGAACTCGGATAATTTTACCGTATGCAAGGTGGGTGCGCACAGTCTTTCCCATCTCCTTACAATTCTGTGTCCATTGACTCCTTAGTAAAATGCATCAGTTTGCCAACAGCTGTCGTGCTATTTGGGACCTATATTCTGCATTTTATTAACTAATTTTTGCACACTTGCATTTCTTGAGAATAAATAACGGTGTTGTTGTCGGGGAAAATATGGTAAATTATTTTTCAATATTGCACTTGCAGGTTGTCCGCCATGGATTTCCATTTGAACCTACATCAATGGCATACGACCCGGTGCAAAACATTCTTGCTGTCGGTACAAAGAACGGATCCTTGCGAATGTATCCTTGCAGTCTGAAATTGTTACATTTAAAATTATGGTGACAATGGTAAAATCACCTTGTTGTTCTTCAACTCTTATTTTCATAATCATTATATCAGGGTATGAAATGACCTTGGACTTGGTTGGTTTATCATCATTCATTGTTGTGTATTGATGAATGTGTCATGTTCGTCCCCAGTCCTCACCACAGTATCAACTTTACCTCAACGTAGTGAATACACAGTAATAAATGTATGCAGTCTAATGCACATCATGAATGAGCTCTATTTATCCTTGTTTTTTGGTGGAATTTCTAAATCGGTATGGGAATGGAGTGGGGAGCAGGGATAGGGGGGGGGGGTGTCGCACATTAATGAGTAAATCATGTGATGAGAGTTTGTTTGAGGATGAGATGAATGATTAATTAATAGGGAGGGAAGGGTGATGTAAGACAGTAAGTCATTACTTTAATTTCTTGTATTAAATTGTGACTATTTTCACAAAGTGGCAAAACGACACTTTCTGCACAAATTCTGCGTTAGGTGAAAATCACGTTTGAACTGTAAACGTACAACCCACTTTTCATGGAAAATAGTTACTTGATTAAGGTTGATAATTGTGAATTTTAGCTTGTTTGTCTGATCCAAAGTAATGCAATTTAATATGTCTGACAAATTAGGAGATTACTATCAATATCATTACTGTCCACATTGTCTGCATGTATGCATAAAAACAAACTCACTCAATGCCTTGGCCCATACATGTACAATGTAGGTGCCATACACTGTAAGATAAGCAAAACTGCATTCAATTGACAACTAGTTGCTGTAAAATTCTTTAATATAAAATACATGTTTAAAAGAAGATTACTATGTACTATTACAATTTACTATCCAATCAAGAATTTACACCATTAACAAGGTTCAACTTTGGAGGGCAAAATCACAAGACCGTAGGGCTTCGTTGTAGGTAGCTCAAAGTTTTTACTGGACAGAACATTGTTACAAGACCATCAAAAACTGTTTTTCTATTTGAAAAAAGCACTGTTTGTCATTTGTCTGTAAATTAGTTACCTCAATTGAGATACTGAACAGAATTGAAATTCATTTATCAGACTTAAAGTTAGCAATTGAAGATAATTTTATTTTGATTAGAGCTTTTAGGCCTTTACAGTGAGGTATTATTTAGCCTAGTATTATTAGTCAATTAAAAAACACAAGATTGCCGGACTTGTCCGTTTGCAAGATTACTGGCCAGATGCTAAAATAACTAACTTCAGGCCTGCAGTCCAGTGTAATTTTCAAGCCCTGTCATGCATATGTGCATGTACTTGATGTTTATTTAATATTCATAATGATCCAGGGTGCTGAAACTGAATTAATTTTACATGAAAAATATTGAATCTCCATTTAAACATGTGGATTAAACTTTTAAAAGTTGAAAAATTGAGATTGACAATGGTCTGACTGAACAGGTATTGACAGAATAGGGAGACCACCAACACTAGGGCTACAAATATACAGTAGTTCCTTTTTGGCAGAGCGCCGGCATGTAAATCTGGAGGTCGTACATGTAGGTACAAATCCTGTGGTGTTAGTCATTTTTTCTTTGTTCACCCCACTGTAGCCTTCTTTCTTTAAAGATTTATTTTCTGAGTCTTAAACTGCTCATGCACTGACACATTGTACTCAAGAGAAGTTAAATGTTAAAATGTGGGACGCATAAAAACAGTTTGGGTACACGCACACGATGTAGATCTTCAAGTGCACAGTGCACAATTACTGGTTTAACCATGCACCTGTAGTCTGATTTCATGCCTGAGATTACACAGAGGCCATAGCCTCTATTATTGCCCTGGTCTTTGCCATGGTGCCCCATCACAAGTTTCTCATAGACTTTAAGATTTTCCAAAGGAAGTGCCCTTTGCGAAATGAAAATGGCCTTGCCCTCTCAAAGATGAAATTCCAGGCCTGTTATTTAATGATTTGGTTCGTCAGGGTCAGAAATGGTTTTTACCTTTTTAATATTAACAGAATAGGCCTATTCAGGGAGTATTCAAGCCTGCAAACAACAGTCCTTTAAGTTGTCTTACTTTTTGTGTGGTATAGAACTTGGCCTAAATAGAACTGGAGGTCAGACTAGAAACCTGTTGCTTGTCAGAGTCCAAACGTTTGGGTTTACCCTTTGGGTTTGGGAATTATGTGTAGTGTAGGCTATGTGTACAGATGGTACAGAGAAAAAGAATGGTACATGTACAAGTGAGTAAGTTAAATTTGTGGGAAATAAGCGAACCATTCCTGAATAATAAACAGAAAGTCAAGATTATCAGAATACATAATGTAGCTCTAAATTATTTTATTTCATTGTAATTAAAGTCAACAAAATGTTTGGACTTGCATAGATCTTGGTATGCCTGGCCTAGTAGGGATTTTGATATTTGGGCTTCAATCCTCCATCCTCTACAATCAGACAACTTTCTGAAGAGGATTTTTGAGAATTTGGTAGCCTACATGTCAAAGTGAATAATTTTGGACATTCAATATCGTAAGCTTAATTGAAACTCACAAACTGTTTTTTTTTGTCAGCCGGACCAGTGGTTGACTTTGCCTTTCTCTCTATAAAAATGTACTCACTTTCCTTCAGCCTATGTTTGTGTTACTTCAAGAACTCGATGTGTGTTCAGTATTTCTGCTTGTAAACCATTGTTTTACTTCTGGCAAAAAAACTTGCATTATAAGAATCTGTCCATTTTCTAAATCTATGGCCATCAAACTACTACTATTTGTGTAAAGTGTTATTTAAACCAATGTATTCAATTTGCTGTAGATCAACAGACTGAAGCCTCTGAAGTCCATTTAATTTCTTGTGGGAAAGAAGTAAGATTATTGGAGTGAGCAATGTGCTGTAGACAGGCTGTAGTTGATGACATCTGTCATCATGTTGTGCCATACCAAGTGATAAATATTACACCTAAACCATCCCTACTTCACATCACACATTTTGGTTTGCCCTGCAATTAAATTACTTTCCATGCAGAGAAGGTCATATTGGTATGCGCTAGTGTGGGTCACTCAGTTTTAACTCAGTCCATGCTAGGCTGTTACAGTACTGTGCTGCTAATCCACAGAGGTGTCTCTGAAAAAGCAGACATTGTAAGTGTAACTGCATCTCTCTGCCAAAAAATACCCCCCAGCTGTTACAAACTGTATCTCCATTGTCATAATTTTACAATGTGAATACAGTAAGTGTAGTCTCATGATGACCCACTATTTTTTTAGGGTCATTGACATTGTCACACAAGAAGATCCCCCAAAGTTCATTCAGAAATGATTCAGAAACAAGAAGACAAGCTGGTTATAAACATTTTTAAAACAATGTCAACGACTCCATAGAAACCAAACTTGTTCATTGTGAAATGATCTTGCCTCGTTTGGTTTAACGGGCAGGGAACGACACTGCAAGCCATCCAATAGTTTTCCATATTAGATGGGTGCCTGCCCATTATTAATTTTTTTAGTGTTACGGCAGTAAATATGGGTACATGGTAAAAATATAAATACTCAATGCAATTTGTAATGAATATAATTTCAGTTTTTATTTAATAAAAATAATTAGTTATAAACATTTGGTAACAAATTAAAACATGGGAGGAGGGTACTAAATTGTTGGCAGACAAATTATTGCTATAAACCCTGGCTGTAAAGGATAGTCGAAGTGAACGAATTTGTGTAGAAACCCCATTAGCGAATCACGCCTGAATTTGTTCAACCATTATTACATACGTACATTGTACATGTAGTGTAGGATCAATGATAACATGAACCTCACAGTTGGGCAAAATTCAGGTACCGGAAACTGAGGTACAAATGTAAAGGCTTATTCTCAGTTGTCTTCATTGATTTGTTAATTTTGTTTACTTGTCATCAACTTATTGCTATATTTTACTTTCCCAACAATATAATGTAGTTTTTATAGCCATAAACTAGATTAATTACTAAAGTCTTTGAAGAAACAGAATTGCGCACATGTAACCTGTAATATGGTCTTGGAAGTTTGCATCTGCGCGAGATTAGCACAGTCTATTTGCAGGCACTGTGAATGTTCGTATCGTTGTGTTGTACTTTTATTTAGCCACTGTGCTGTGTGATGCGTACTGTCTACAATACATGTACTTTGTACAATGTACATATTATACTTACATGTATGTACATTACATGTAACCCTGGTTACTGTTAGATTGTAACCTTGAATCTTTACTCTACCATTTGTACCTTAGTAGATTTGTGACTCGGTGATTAACATTGGTTAAATACAAACTTAAACAATATCAGTGAAGCAGTTCATGTTTTATTGCTGTGTCCCATTTACTTTAATGATGGCAGGAAATGATAAAGTCTTTGTATTCAAATCTCATGCAGTTTTCAAGAAACATTATGTCCATGTATGTACAATGTACATGTAGGCCCTCAGGTGGATTTCCGTTAGGTTTCTCACATGTTTCTGACAATGCATACGTACATCCGTACACTGTATACTAGCAATGTGTACATTGTATGATACACAAAGTATGAGTTGTTAGAACTAGAGATTTGAAACAAAATGTAATCCCAAGTGTGTGATGCTCTGGATGTTTTCATTGGGTGTTAATTTTCCATAATTTGAACAATTTTCTTCACACAGTGCTAGACCAACAAATGTTTCCCATGACTTGTGATGGGAAAGAGCAAACTAAAACAACACTGTGTTAATTATGCTTTTAGACTCAAAAACTTAATTGGTGAGAAGCACTGCAGCTGTTGTTTTGAGAAAGGATTCCCTTCGAAGTAATATGGTTCTATGGATAATTTTCACCCCAAAACATTTGAAACTGAGAAACGATTCATGCATGAATCGTTTCTCAGATTTCTGAGGGTTGGTGTCTGCTTTCAAGATGCGGATGGTACCCGCTGTCACCTCGCTGAACGTGGATGGATTCAACGTTCTTGTTAAAATACTGTGACCCCAGTTTTTTGCTTTTTTTTTCCAGCAAGTAGGCACTGTATTCAGCTGAAACGTTCACATGTTACTGTCAGCTTTTGTATTATCTTTTGCTTATAAAATCATCACTACTTGGCAAAAACCAATCTACATACATCTACTCTTTAAGCTTAACATTAATGCAGGTCTGCATTGCAAAATATGTTTTGTTAAATGATTACATTTATAGGCCAGGGCGACTAGTGAAATTCACTACCCGACTAGTCACGCTTCAATTAGGCACGACTTTAACTCTAGTTGTGACTATTTTTTTCAGTAGCTAGTCATGACTGGACGTGCAGCAACCAATGGTCAAGGCCTAATGTACATTATGTACTTTACACAACATGCTGTATTGTGGACATTTCTGAGATAAAAATTATCTTGTTTTCAAGGCTAGTGACATAAACAAAATGTTTACACTTAAAGGTGCTGTATTTGGTAATTGGGACCCACTGTTTGTTTCAATCCTATATATTTATAGACCATAAAACTAACAAAAATTTATTTTATTCCTTATCCGCAAGTTTCTCAAAATTCATTATACTATCAAAAGCTGCTGTACTTCTAACCAAGTAAGTTTTTATTGCCATTAATTTTCAGAGTCATTGCCAAATGTGTACGATACCTTTAAACAATGTATATGTACAGGTACGTACTGTCTTCACTTTTTTATAGTGAACACTGGCACATTGTTGTGTGATTCTTGTTACATTTTACACACACGAACATGTTTACTAATCACAAATCCCTCACAAATTGTACGGTTATTCAGTTTAAATTCTCAAAACACATGCATACATATGCATAGCAATGCTCTGAGGTTGGTTGAATGATGTTTTTATTGATAACTTGAGGATAACATTAACAATGAATGTCTCTGCCAATTACATCTACAGTTGTATTAGCGTTCCCTTTTAACTGACTTGAAACTATTTACACTTTATAATCAAATTTAAGCAATGTTTTCTTGGAAGTAACAGTAGAAGGCCATGGCCTCTGTTGCCTTGGCCTTGGCCTTGGTGCCCCTTCAAAGGCTCCCCATGGACTTTAAGATTTTTTCCCAATGGAAGTGCCCTTTGAAAAATGGCCTTACCGTCTCAAAGATCAATATTCTATAAGTGAGAATGTTTAACTGGAACATTTCGAGGGGCACCAGGGCAATGGCCAGGGGCATTTGGGCGATGGTCTGATTGGCCTCCATTGCCTCTGTGAAGTACTATGTACATGTACTGTGTAGCAGGCCTGCATTTATGATCAAGTTTCTGAGTGTGACTGTGACCTAATCTGAATTTCACCAAGGCCTTGGGTTTTACATATATCAATCGAAATTGGGGGAAAAATCCAGGAAACACCGCAGGGTTTGTTTTCACATTTTTTGGATGTTGATTTTTACATATTTTTACAAGACCATATGTGAAGAAAAAAAAAAAAAAAAAAAAAAAAAACACCAAAAAAACTTTTGCCAAAAGCAAACTTTTTTTTTTTTTTCATGCTTGCAAGTTTTTTTTTTTTTCTGCTACAGAACAGGCAGTTTTTTTTTTGAACCCCTTTGAGATTTTTCCACCTTTTTTTTACTTTTTTTTTTTTTTGCTGCCAAAAAAAAAAAAAAAATTTTTTTTGACGTTTTCGTTTGACAAGGACACAAAAATTTAAACATATGAAAAGCAAGCATGAACGTGGTGTGGAAACAAGGTTTTTTTTTTAACACACACAACCATGTGTGGTGTTGTGTGAAGAAATACAACTATCGTCATTTCTACGATTTCAACACTGTTGTGTAAAGGTATCAGACTTTAAGGTGACAGAAGTGACATCATGCCATGCACATAGTCAGTGGTAAACAAAACAAAGCTGTTGTGTGGTGTGTACCCGCCGGCACCAGTACAAACATCCACCATCCAGTGCCGGTGCCGCGTCCCCTGGGCCCCTAGCTAAAGTTTGTTTGAGCCCAGTGCCAGTGTCCTGGAGCAAAGCTGGATAGGGAACTTGAAGCACGAAGAAAGAATGGTCGGCCGTGTTGCGCATTGGATGGATGTTTTTCAAATAAAAATAATTTGAAATAAAAAAATCAAACTGTGATTTAAATACATTTATTTAAAAAGATTATTCATTTCATGTAATAATAATAATACTTTTAGTATGTAAAAAAACACAAGACCGCCGGACTTGTTCGGTATAAAGTTTACTGGACCGACGCTAAAATCACTGGCCTCGGGCCTGCGGTCCAGTGTTAATTTCGAGCCCTGTATATGTACATGTAGTATGAACAAGAATTATAACAGAGCCTGTAGTTAAATCATAAGTACCCTTTTTATACAACATTGTATACTGTATGTATATACGCACATGTACATGTACCATGCACTGGGCTTGTACTGTACGTACATGTAGACAGTTCAGTCTTTGGGATAGGCCTAATACACGTCAACTCTGATGCTTTGTCATTTTTTGTTGACGTACACATTTTGATTGTGATTATCTTGTCATTGCATATTATTATAATGGTAGCAGTCTATTGACTGAGCAGATGACGTCAATCCTACATGTATGTAGCCTGTACACTTGTATCATGTACATGTATGCACAATGTACAGTTGACTTGCATTAATGTATACAAGTGTAATGTACAGTACATGGTACACAGTCAGGACAGTGTGTATGCACCATCCAGACTGAATAGAAATTAATGATGTTGTTAACCAAAGGGAACATGTGTGAATTAATTTATTCCAAATCTTCTAGTTTTCAATAAATATTGACCAACCTGTGAAAATGCACAAGGTACATTGTATGCAATGTAGTCGCCTACAGTGTACACTGTACATGTATGTCGCCTACGCTACATGTAGCCTACCTGTACAATGCAAGGTTTTAGCCAGGATTTGGTAAAAGGGTGTCAAAATTTGCAAAATATTTAGAAACTGGGTGTCCAAATTGTTCACTTAGCCTACAGTACATTTACAATATATTTACATGTAAAAGACAAATAAAACAGGGTGTCCAAATTTAAAACAGGGTGTTCAAAAGACACCCAGACACCCCTCTGGCTAACACTATGCCTACATGTACATCATTACATACACAGTTGTGTAAGGAAAGGGTTTAAAAAAACACTTGTTTTGTATGTAGAGGTCTACATCGTACTGTACTCTATGTACAATGTGAATGTACATGTACATGTACATGGAGGAATAAATTTAGTTCTCAACCATAACTCAGTGATGTACGTACATGTACATGTATCATGTAAATTCATCTCTTTAAGCCAGCTTGAAACACTATTATGTTTACTGTGTGTTCATTTCATTCAAGTATTTACTAGTATTTACTCAATGTGTTGCCTGTGTAACCTGTTCACACAACATTATTTTAAACAGGTGGGTCATAAAGAATTACAATGTACCTCGTACATGTACCTACATGTACTGTAGGTCAGGCCAATTATAAGGCCTTGGTTATTGCTCATTCCACTTTGCAGATTGAGTCTTGTATGGCATACTAAGCTTCTTTGATGTCGGTCATTGCTTAATTGATCCTGTAGTCATCGGGCCAATTAATTACATCACTGTAAATACCTAGGTGGCATAGCAAAGCATTACACTACAATTTGCACTGTCAGCCAGGGGCTGCAAATAAATAGCAAGTAGTTTGTAGAGATCAAATGAGACTAAGTACAATCTACATGTACAAAGTCTTTCTTGTGAATTTGTACCGTAGCATTTTATAGCAAAATCACAATTAAAAGAATATATTGTTTTAAACATTGAGATTTTGAAATAAATCAAGTAATACATTGAGTAGAAAAAATGGAAGCACCTTTTGTTAAAACTTGGTTTATATTTACGTACATGTTTGTGTAATGTACATTACGATGTATGTTTTATAGTGCATACATACATTTTAATGTATCCTTATGATACATTACATGCACACGTTACACATTATGCATGAATGTAGTCCTGTATTTGTACGTACATGTACATGTATGCATACTTGTACGTGTTAATGTCTTCATGTGCGTTTCACTATACTTGCCAAGAACCCAATGGAGAGAAGACTAAGAAGGAAAATTGTACATACATGGATCGCATGGATACATGTTAAATGTAAGCCTATGGTAGTAAATGTACAAATTTTTCCTTTCCATGATTGTAGCTAATGTACATTTATAGAATTGCTTACAATAAAATGAATTTATTATTTAACAATACAGGGAGCCCATCGGTGTACATGTAGGCCTACATGTATACATTGTACGTATGCACAGAATTGTCTACTATGTGATCCGCATTACCCACCGATAGGCCATATGGGTACCATTGAAGGCAGTTTGATGGGCGGGGCTTACATGTTATTTTTCCTAATTGGTCTATTACCCTGATTGCCTCTATAAACCTGTGGATGAGTGCGTTTACTTTACACTAAATGTTGTTAACACTTTGTAAATATGTGCATACATGTATACACACACACTTGTTGTAAACTCGGTTAATTAAGGACTCAGGTTATTGGGTTTTTTCTATTGTTTTAATTTTTTTTCTCCAATGTCCTTATTGATTTCGTATAAGGGTACAATGTTAAACCGTCCTTGAGCTGGATAACAATACAGATGAACAGAAGTAAAAAAGAACATCAATCAAGATAAAACTATAGTGAAAAGCACGATTTGCTTGATTAATATTTGTTTGATTAATCTCAGGAAAAAAGAAAAACAAAAACCCTACTTGACTATAGTCCATTAAGGGGCGGGTAAGACCTTTTGGTAATTACTTCAACAATTAATGACCATAAAAACTTACCTGGTAAGAAGCACTGCAGCTGTTATAAAAAGCAAACTCCACAAAAAACAAATGCCAAAATCTAAAAACACCCCACATTTTCCACTTAAGTTTGGGGTAAAAAAGAAGAAAAAGAAAACAAATCACTAGAGTGGGATTTGAACCTGCGACCTCTGGATTAATGTGCAGGCGATCTACCAATTGAGCTACATGTATCTAGCCCAGTGTGGGTGGTTTTCTTATTGTCAATATCTTTGTTCGGGGGTGCCAGTCAGAAGTCATTTAACCTTAACTGCTTATTAAGGTTAATTAAATTATTTACCCGGTCAGTTTCCCTTGTGGGTTATTACTTAAAGGGATTGTATACGTTTGATAATTGGAACCCACTGTTTGTTTCAATCCTATATCTAGATGTCATAAAACTAACCTGTGAAAATTTCATTTCAAAAGGTGGTAGCGTTTTTGAGATATTGTTGAAAATCTGGAGCGGTTATGTCCACACAGGAAGAATAATCTGCAATTGGAATAGACAATCTGAGAAACGTTACATCAGTAACGCTTCTTGTATTCAAATTTTTGGGAATAAAAAGTGACATCTTTTTCCATCAGCAGTACTTCTAATTGAACAGTTTCTCAAAATGCAAGACTGCCGTACTTCTTACCAAGTAAGTTGTTATTGCCATTAATTTTCATAGTCATCACCAAACGTATACAGACCCTTTAATAATGTTTGAAATAAAAAGTTGGTCCTTCTGCTGCCGCTTCCCAGGTTGTATCGTAAATTTGGGTGTGATCCCTGGCTATGCAGCAGTTATCAGGTTGAATGGCTTCTGACTGGCAACCCTGAACAAAGATATTAACACAATAGAGAGACAACCATGAACATTAGAGCTTGATGGCTCATTCGGTAGAGCGCTGGCACGTTAATCCAGAGGTCGGTCGCATGTTCAAATCCCTCTTTAGTCAATTTGTTTTTGTCCAACCCAAAATTAATCAAAATTGACACGTGTGGTTTATGTACAGTCATGTACACTTTACACAGATGTTTATGTTGTCGTAAACAATTTTTTTTCTAAAATAAGAAACAAGTTTCTCGTCCGGACTTTAAAAAAAAAGGAGGAGGCAGGGCGCTACTACAGTATTGACTATTTCTCAATTTTTAGCTATTTTTTCCAAGATGGCCGCCATGCTAAATATGGTTGGCCAAGGTATATTTATTCACAGATATTGTGCTATTTGATTATACTGATGCAATTTATGACAAAACAAATGATTTGTAAGACCCTTCAATGCAGAATCGCAGCACCTTCAACAGTTGCTCTCCGATCTGAAAAGAACGCCCAGCTGGGTTTGGTGCCAAGACATTGATGATATTTAAGTCAGGAGAATCACCCTTTTAGCCCTCAACTAGCTAGGCACTGCACACCTGAGATATTGTAATGAGAAAGTTGGGAATTATTGAGGCAAAGCTGCTATTTTGGACCATCTAATTGGATTCAGGAGATTAAAAATATCAGAGGATGTATGCCACTCAGTTTTATTCCAAAAATTTGATTTCAGCTTTTTTTTTTTTTAAATAGTAAATAGTTTAAAAAAAGGAGGCGGCGGCCAAAAAGGCGGCGGGTGGGGACGAGAAACTCATTTCTTATTTTACTTGCCTTACTGTAATTTGTAAAAAAAAGCAGACAAGCACAACTTCTTGCGTCTTGTGTCATGAATACATGTAAAGCTTTAAAAAAAAACTGGGAAACATTTAATACCATTAGACAAAAGCAATTCATTTGGCTGAAAGCATGCCATGAAAATCCCCTTTTGGCTTATGTTCGCTACATATTACAACCTGCTGGTGAACGTCAAGCAATTGAACTGTTGCCATGACAAGGAGAGGAAGTGGGCTGCAGGCCATTGCATTATGGGGGATTGAGGTCAATGCCTCAGACAGGAAACAAATATAATGAAAAGAAAATGTCTATAAATTCTAAGAGGGAGGAAGAAAAAAAAACCGACCATGAGATATTAGATGATTTTTATGTACACAGTGTTCACATTAATATGATCCTATTTTGGTGGTTTCTCATCACAATTCAGTGCGTAACGAGTCATTTTCATACATGTAGTTCAAAGGCAATCTACAGTCGGTAATCGTTATGCCTGCAAAAAAAATGTTGAGTAATGTGCTAAGAAAAGCAAATTTACGTATCTTGCATTAAATAAATACCTCAGAGAGTTTATGCACTCTGATTGGTCAAACTCTGATCACATGGGGATATGATATTATGACTGGCTCTGTTAACTAGCAAATAAAGGGCCCCTAAAGAAGCTTTGTTGTGTAAAAGTTTGGTATACAATGAGCTTGTTGTGCAGGAAAGTCAAATCAACTGTTTTCTTTGTGCAATTTTTTGGCAAGGAGAGATTGTGCCACAAGAATGCGCAGACAGTGTCCAACATAATGCAAATCATACAGCCTTTTTTAACACCAACCAAAGTATTTATGGCGCTGTCAATTTTCAAGCTCATAGTTTGGTTCTCGAAATGCATAAATAGTTAAATATGTGTAAGAAATTAGGTCCCATGCAAAAACTGAAAACCCAAAAAGAATGGCCATTGAACATGATTAGAACAATTCAACAAATATCAGCTCGGTCTATTAACAGCAGCCAGCCACCAACTTAGTCATTACCATGCAGTGAAGACCGGCTCTTCACACTGTTATTGTCTAATAATTATTGTAACTCGCACACCCACAGAGCAAAAGCTTTCATTTTCCAAAGAGAAACTTTAAATGGCAAATGAAACAGAAGTGTTACTGTTGGTTTTTACAGTGCAAACTTTGTATAAAGTTGAGTAGTAGACTTTTCTCCAATGATGCACTGTAACTTGTGCATGCATGACCTCTCCACTAGAAACACTTTGTGCACACTCTATTGTGAACTGCTATTTATTGAGGCCGAGTCCAAATCTAGGGACTTCAGTTGAAGTGACATGACAACGTTACACTACAAAATACAATTTAAAAGGCGCTATTCCATCAATATCATAGTGCACATGATAGAAATTAACATGGTTAGAGGTGAGTCTTAAGAGCTTTACGAAATAGAGATAAACTAACAGATTCCGTAATGACAGGAGGAAGATTTGGTCCAGCTACACAGAAAGCTTTTTGACCCAGAACTTTGTTTGCCCAGGGAACATTCAAGTGAGTGATATCAAGTTTGGACCGAAGAAAATGTGGAGAAGTGTAATACATGTACATGACAGTAAATTGGAAAGTGATCTAGGAGTACAATTTTGTTCAAGCATTTATAAAAAAGTTTAAAATGAAGCTGACTCTAATCGGGAGCCAATAAAGTTCCCTGATTGATAGGGTAATTTTGTCCCTCACAGGTGTGGAACATGTACCAAACAGGCTGCACTATTTTGTTATCTTTGATTGAACTCTGTCTAATTCATATGACTTGGCATGAAATAAAAGAAGATTGCCATCCTAGACAATACGAGAGAGGACTAAAAAAGCGCTGACAACATGATGAAGAGTATGCTTGCTTGTCAAGGTGTACGTACAATGTACCTTTTGATTCTCCTTATGTTTCACAATTGAAAATCGGTTGAGTGTCAGAGGCTAGAAACTTGCTTGCTCATTGTCATAAAGTGAGTCAAACATGATTCCTAAATTGCGGACGGAATCTGCTGGGTCAATGCGCACATCACCAATGTACATGTATGCAAAAATACCTGATGGCAGTAATTTAAGGTTTTGGGTAGTGCCAAACACAATGAAAAAATACCTACACAGTTTAACATTTAAACTGTTTTAATTTGAATGAGCACTTAAGAGATTTATCTCATTTGTATAATGGGTAAGAATTCTTCAATACTTGACAGAACTGAAAGAGATTTATCAGACTGAAAATCGACATTTGAACAAAAACACAAGACTGTCGGACTTTTCCAGTCACAAGTCTACTGGCCCGATGCTATAATCACTGGCCTCGGGCCTGAGGTCCAGTCTAAATTTCGAGCCTTGTTTATAATATTAAAAACTTTACAAATTTCAAATCAGAAGCTCATAAGAAATGCATTGACAAAGTTTTCCTTTTTGGTTTGATGTAATAAAGTATAAAGCTCCTGTACGTTGTAGGCAGCTAGGGGTCGTCCATCCACTGCAAGATTTCACAGATCCTCCCTGCGATCGTCACTAGCATGTATCATCCCTCCATCTTGGTCTGCCTCTGAATCTTTCTCATACACTGGGTTGCCATTCTGTGGTTCTTATTGTCCATCTGTTGTCTGTCATCCTTGCTACGTGTCCTGCCTATTTTCATTCCATTTTGTTGACATATTTTGTGAAATTTTGGGATGTCTGTTACCGTGGTTACATTTTTTTTGTCACTTGGAAGGCTCAGCTTATGTATACAAACACTTATTACTTCCAAAGACATCCAACAGTATGAACAAAGGGTCCCCAAAAGCCAGTTCTTCATTTTCAAAGTTCAGAAGTGAGTCATGTACATATACATTATGTACCTGATGTACAAACAAAACCATTTGGAGATTGTCACAGTTTGTCTAATGACAAACGGAACTACATGTAGGAAGGAACAAAGGAGGACCTGGGAAACAATGGAATCGAAGGAACAGAAAAAAAGGTGCAAAAACAGTCACAGAATGTGCACTTCATGGTTCATTGCTCACTGATGCTGTAACTTAAGGGTTGCAAATTGCTATGCCAAATAACTGTTGTGCATCCTGTGCTGGGCCCAATTTCATAGAGCTGCTTAAAAAGCACAAAAATAGCTTAGCACAACAAACATACTGTATGCTTACCAGCCAAAATGACATTTCACATGTGGCATTTGTGATTGCAGCTCTGAAATTTAGCCCTGTACATTATAGCTTTAAGGGTCTGTATACATTTGGTAATGACTCTGAAAATTAATGGCAATCAAAACTTACTTGGTAAGAAGTACAGCAGCTTTGGATAGTATAATCGTTTTGAGAAACTTTTCACTTTGAAGTACTGCGGTTATAGAAAAAGATATCACTTTTTATCTCCAAAAGTTTGAGCGTTTACTGCTGTAACGTTTCTCAGATAGTGTATTCCAATTGCAGATTATTCTTCCTGCGTGGACATAACCGCTCCTGATTTTCGGCAATATATCGAAAACGCTACCACCTATTGAAATGAAATTTTTCACAGGTTAGTTTTATGGTGTATATCTACAACTATAAAAGGATTGAAACAAACAGTGGGTCCGGTTCCAATTACCAAATGTATACAATCCCTTTAACACTGTAAAGATTTGTCAGCCATTAAGCGCCAACATAACCAAAATGTTGCAGATACACCCCATCCAATATGTGCTTGATTGGGGATGTGACAATAGACTGTGCAAGTCTCGCGCGTATCGGAACGAAAAAACACATCAAACGAAGAACATTTTTTTGTCTGAAACCAAATCTTTGTTTTAAATTATTTTCAAAGAAAAATTTGAACAACAAAAATACTCATTACATGTTTATAAAATCAGTTTTAGTTGTTATAATAAATACACAAATAATGTGTTAATTATTATTGAAACAAAATTAAAACTCTGGGACAAGGATGCTTATTTGATCTTAATTTTTCAGAAACCGCTTACGTGGATTCGCGATGGTCACACAGGCGTAAAATTGACGTGTGACGCATTTTATAGAGGACGTTGATGCTTCAACAACCAGATCCTGCTATGAAAATGATTCGCGTTGCAATTACAGCATCTGGCGATTATCATTGGCATCCAAAACAAGCATTTACATAAGTTTTGTGATCAGAGGTGAGCACAAAATTCTAAATTTTTTGCAGCAACCGGAAGCCAAGGTCAAGTTTAATTCTCGGGTTTTCTTCAATATATTGTTGAATTGATTTTACTTTCATATTTTGTATCACTAAGTATTACATTCCCAACAACATAAGTATTTTTCACGGGCATAAACCACATTAAACTAAAATAATTGACAAAACAAAATCTCGCCCACGTAAATCTCCATATGGTTGGGACCACAATGGTCCCGGAAGTTCAAATATGCGCGAGACTTGCACAGTCTATAAGGGGAGAAGAGCCCAATTTGATGGTACTGCTTACCACAGAGTTCTGTGCTTACGGTGCCCTGTATAGCGCTTGATTCTATGGGTTGTACATATGTACATGTAGGCACAGAATTCCACGGTACCTGTAAGCAGGGTTACAGTATCTCTAGGATTTTTCTTGACCCAAATTTTTGAAGTTTGGCCGAAGCATAATAAATTGAAACGAGGTCCTTGGAAAGTTTTCTACTTGGTGTTTATCTTTGGTTTTAAAAGCCCGACTGTGCAATCTGGAGCATTTAAAATGGTTTTATCTTGATGATTTTGTGAATCTGAAATGTAAAAAAACAATGGTTTTGCGTATTGGCCAAAATCTGTGCGTATTGGCACACAATTCGCCATGTGTATCGGCTTGAAATGCTAGCTTGTGCATGGGGAGAACCCTGGTCAGTAGCACTATGACATTGGCCCCTGTGTGTACCCAAGTGTCTCATTGACTGATTCACTCAGGGCTTTTTTCAAAACAACGACCTGGGCTTCAGCTTGATCCATCTACCTGGTTTTTTTGAAGCACAGTATTGAAAGTACACTTTTTCAAAATAACTGATGGTTTCTGAAGCCGGACCTGGGCCCAATTTCATGGCTCTGCTTACCGTAAGCAAAGAATCGGCGCTTATGGAAGCAGGGAATTCCACGCTTACGTCAAGCCTATTTCACGGGTTAGCAGGAGATTTTTGCTTGTGCGCATGCATAGTCCACGTTACTAGGCATTATATGCTTACAATACACAGCTAGCATAGAAATTCAGCGCTTGCTTGGTGAGCGGAGAATGGTGATCGCAAGCGCCGAATTCGGCGGTAAGCATAGCCATGAAATTGGGCCCTGATGCTGTGGTTTCAGAAAGGGCCTCGGTCATCGGTCATGTCAGTATGTGAATTTGCAGTCAGCAAATGTAAAAACCTTCCAATCTCCAAATATTAACTCACTGTTTAAAATATTTCTTGAACTGTTGTTCATACCTTGAAGGCAGGGTGTACTTGTGGTTACTCCACGAGTTAATGACCATAAAAATGTACTCAAGAGCACTTGTGAGCTGTTGATACTGGCATTGTTAGAAATGGCCCCCTTTGAAGTAATGTAGTTAGTTTTAGAGAAAGAGGTAATTTTCCACCCAAATATTTGAATCTGAGAAAGGCTTCAGGCATTGAAAGCACACAATTCTATGCAACCATGTTGTTTTTTCTTTCATTATTTTGTGTAACTTTCATGACCAATGGAGCCAAAATGTTCACAGGTTTGTTATTTTATGCATGTTGGGATACACCAAGTGAGGATACTGGTCTTTGACAATTACCGAAAGTATACCCTGCCTTTAACAGACAATAATAAAATACTGTTGAAACCTTAACGGAAAACTTGCAGAAAACAGAATTGATTAATGCAATTTTTATCTCAGTTTGCTGGATGATGATTTTGTAATCCTATTCACAGTTTGTAGAATGGACATGTCTGCATCCCAGGATTCTCCCCATGTGCAAGCTATTGTATCGGGCTGATATGCGTGAATTGCGTGCCGATACATGCGAGTTAGGGCTGATGGGGTGCTAAAAAAATGTATAATATTTATTTAGGGGGCCTAATTATTTTTCTTCTTATTTTTTATTTATTAACTCTTACACGCGCCGACCGGTCGCTAGCGACCGGTTTAAATCCCTTCAGAAAAAAATAGTTGTAAAACGAAAAATAAAGATCGCATGGCCACACAGTTTTCAGAATGGGAAAGAGGACTCTTCAGGGTGCTATTGTGACCTGTTTTCGGGGTGGTGCCATTTGCACAAAATTAGTAAAGAATTAATGTGTCCATATGATCAATTTATCGCAAAAAATAAATGGTGCATGAAAGGGTTAAATAATTAATTAATTTATTTATTTATTTGCTTATTTGATTACTTATTTATTTATTTAAATTTATTTATGTATTTATTTGTTTTTGATTTAGTTTTATTTTAATAATTTTTTGTTGGGGGGGGGGGGGGCTTGAGATCGAATTCACAAAAAACATCAAGATAACACCATTTAGAATGCCCATAGTGAATATTAGGGCTTTTAATTCCAAAGATTTATAACACATTCAGAGGACCTTGTTTCAATTCAATGTGCTTCAAAGGCAAAACTTCCAAAATTTGGGGCTTGGAATGCCCCACATTTTTTTAAAAATCCTGGGGAGAACCCTTGTATGCAACTTTGGCTTTTGCCTTTTTGCATGTGGGATGCAGAAATGCTGTATATTTTTCTGTTTTCCACTCATTCCCTCAAGCTTGTGTGAGTGCAAATTTTTGAGTGCACATCCAACAATGCAGTGTACATCAAATACCTGCAGCTGTAATGTAACTGTTGTACATGTAACGATTGACATTTTAATTTATCATTTCAATTATTTTTTTCAAAGAAGTTTTAATCGGTGGAAGAAAAATCTCTCTAGCATTAAAACAAAAAGAATTTCAAGCAATTTAGCATGACTACATGTACATGTATACACTTGAGTTGAAGTGTAAACCAATTTGTGAAAATGTCTTGAGGCATGCAAAATAATGAACAAGTTTTTTTGTGTTACAGGTGGGCAGGGAATGTATAGAATTGCAATAAATTTTGTTCACATCATAGAAATATTGAATTCCAAAGTTGCTCTAAAACCAACAAAAAACCCAGGTAAAAAACCCCAGGTAACATTTAAAATTAAGTGCAAAAAATGATGCTGCACTGATATGAGTCGCTGATGTTTCCTTCACAGATCAAGAATTAATGGCCACCATGAGGAAGATTTGTAGGCGCCATGACAGTACATATGGACGGGGAAAATGCATGCTTGAAAGTCCAGTTGAATAGATAATAAGGAATGACGTACAATATGGTGTGCACTGAAGCCATGTAATCTGTCTGTAGTGTGCATGGTGATAATTAGTATGCAGCCACTAGACAAGACCAGACTACATACCCACATAAACCACTACAACCACTGCATCATATCACAACCTCATCATCAACATCTGACCCCAGTGGGAAAACACACTGACATGGACGTAGGCAAATATATCTAAGTAAGCATTTAGGAAACAATTGTACGTATGTACTGTGTGCTTGTACATTATACAGTGTAGTAATTAGGTTGAGTCAGCTCTGTACATCCGCGGATGGCACATGTACATATCCAGCATAGTGGACCATGCCAGCTGGTTGTCTGTATGGCACATCCTATGTGATGGATGGCTGATTTAAATGTCAGGTGTCACAACCCTCCCTGCCTTCCTCAGCTAGCTGCCTGAGCTAGCTGTCTCAGCTAGCTAGCGAGCTTGAGAAATAGGCCTCACCTAATCCCACCGCTGCAGTGTAATCATAGTCAAACCGGGACAGCTAGCGTCTTGTGTCATTGCAGTCTGCATGGTGGATGTAGGCCAGAATTCCTTATGGGACACACTGAAATCTCAAATCCAGGATTCACTTGTAATTGTCATGAATGTGCCGGAAAAGAAATTTTTACAATGAACATTAGAAATTGTAGAACAGAAATAAATGCAATATGTAAATATTAAAATACATATGCAAGTCATTTACTGTTGCAATTTATATATTTTTTAAATTAATTTTTTTTAAACTTCGTTTAGAATTTTGAATTAACCTGTTCGGTCAAGTTAACTCAAATGTCAAAACAAAATTGGCATTAAAAGTGAATAACGTGTTTTTTTTATGGAAACACCATGTGTAAGAATAAGCAATTTCAGACTACAGTACCAAATCTGAATTCATACTTTCAGTTCACAGAAGATAATCAGGAGGTGAAATTTTGACTTTTCCATTTCGCAAGGCGAAGCTGAGTGAAATCATGGAGGTAACTCCATGGTGAAATGGAATAGGTTAAGCCAAATTCCACTGAAGTGATTCTATTCTGCGACAATGCATGAATGAATGGCATTGTTTTATGTACAGATCCTTGTCATTGGAATTTTTTCACAATAAACACAAATGTAGACTGGACACTCATCCACCCCACACTCTAAAACCCCCTTCTAAACAAGGGGACTCCATGATGTAGACACCAACCTTGTCCGCTGTGACATGACCTTGCCTTGTTTGGATATAGACAGGTGGGGAATGATTATTTTGGACACAATGCTACCTAAGCATCCAATAATTATCCATATTGGACTCCAATATTAAATCGCTAAAAAATGGCAAAATAATGGATGACATGTGACGCGTGTACCACCAATCAAAGGGTGTGTGGTACATACATGTAAGCTGTTACATGTATTTTCTCTAAATATGGAGAAATCATGCTCTCTCTACTTCGGATAACTGTTCACAGAAGCTCTTGAAATCTATAACTCCAGGGGCTACCAAAAGGTGGAAATGCCACCATTTCAACATACCTGCTAAAAGGTGAGACCAATTAAGAACTCACTCCGCGGCAGTGAAGTTAATAACGAGAAGTCTCTCCCCTCGATCCACTAAGCGAAAGGTACATGTAGTACATGTACATGTAGTTAAGAAGCAGGACAGTTCTTTCCAGAGCTTGGTAGTCTCCCGAATTCCGAAATCTAATCTGCAGCAGTAGAATAGTCTCCCGAATTCCGAAATGCAATACAAGTTCTTTAAAGTACACAATCTACACAGCAAACTGTACACATGGTGTTACCGCAAACCAAAATGTACCTTGTTTCAGACCTTAACAAAAAAAACCTTACAGTCCCAAATCCTTCAACATCCAATTGCCAAAGTAAAGGATTCAGAACTTTGGCCGGTACGTCCAAATAAGAACTGGGTCAGGAATTCAAATCTTATCCAAACAGTTTGGTGTGGAGTGACATACATGTAGGAGAAGAGGATATGGGAGGATTAAGCCCACGTGTTGGCAAAAATGACTAGTTTGTAAAGACTTTAATTGGCGATGACTTTCTGAACTTTTTGAAACACCTATTAATTGTGCATTACAAGTACATGCTGATTGCACAAATCTACATAGCACTGATTAGCTCTGACTTCTCTATTTTCCCGAAACCATTCATTTCATCTGTTTATTTATGTTTTTGTGATAAATAAAAAGGAAGACTTTTAAACAAATGATGACTTTTGATTCCTTGACAGTATTATTGCTTCATATTTTCTCTCATTTGAAAAATAACAAATCCGACTGTACATGATACTTCTATATAAAAGTGATAAAATAATAAAAGTGTGCAGTGCTTAGGGGTTTATCACACCTGAGGGTGTCTCAAAGTGCCCATTATTTTTTTCTACAACATTCTACAAGGTATGCAGAGCTGTCTTATAAGACCCATTTATTTACATTGTGGCCTAATCTGCAGCCAACCCAGAAAAAAAACAGGACAAACCCCCCTTCTCTTAATGATAAGTGTACTCTTGTACAGTGTACGCACATTAAACAACGCACGGGACCTCAGCTTTACATAGCTGAAGGACAAAGCAATAATGGTTTTAGTGTCCTGCTGTAAGTGTCAAGACCGGGAGTCGAACCCACACTCTGCTGGTCAAAAACACTAGAGCTCAAGTCCAGCGCTCTTGACCGCTCGGCCATTACATGCCAAGATATATTTTAGTTTACAACGGTTCATTTCATTTTCAACTGAACAGTGTTTTGCAGATTCATAACACATTTAGGCCTATATAGTAAAGAAAAAAACTTACACATGTAGATTCAGAACGAATCTACCCACACTTGTACTGTAGTACATGTGCATGTACCTCAATAGTGTTAAATATCATTAGCCTTTTTGAGATGGTGGACACTATACACGCCAGAGGAGTGCGCCGTTTGGTTTAAAGAGCGCCTCTAGCATGCTCTCAGTATTTGAGTTATTACCTTTTTATGGCCGAATAGACATCGTAGATACCGGTTAATAACCATTTTACACTTAAAATTTGCATTCAGTAATAAAGAATTCAAGTCAAAAATGCACCTCTCCGCGCCGCTTTTTCAGCCGAAAGTCAAAAACTGTTTATCTATGATAATGATATGCATTGACCCCTTGACGTCGTTGGCGGCTAAAAACTCACGGTTAGCATAATAAATACGCACATAAATGTCTCTTTGCTTGGAAAACAAAACAAAATCAAGAAGAAACCAAACTTACATCATACAGTAAAATACTCTTTCTGTCCATCCAGAGTATCATAAATTGTGTAATTGTAAAATGAAGCCTACACGTTGGGTAGTTTTTCGCTATAAACAAGCTAAAATTTCCACGGAACTTAACTAAAGCTCCACAGACCATGAGCGTGTGGACCAGTGCTGTATACGGTTTGAACGTGTGCACACCAGCGATGATTATTGCAATGTCATGGGAATAATCGTTTTCCCGAGCATGCGCAGAAACGTTAAGTCTATAAACACGCGACTGCTTGATTGTGCGTTGTGTGTAATAGGGGTCTCCCCCGTGATAATGCCGCGGTCTGCGTTGTTGCTGTTTGGCAGGAATCGCCGTGCCGTGTGTGTATGTTAGGGTTGAATTTGAAGTGTAGAAGCGATGTACTGAAAATCAAGCCGAGCTGCGGAATCGCCTCGCCTCTCAAAGAACGAAAACCCCAAAATCATAAATCCATTGTAAATTGGCTTGCTGATTTTTGCCTGTTGGATCATCCTATAAAAAGTCCTATTTACGGCCGTATTGATTGCAAATGGTGAAGTTTTGCGGTGTATTTGCGTTAGCTCAGTGCATTCATATAGGCAGGTCAAAATTAACTAGCAGCCGGTGACGTCATGAGTTCGTCGTCGCGGGGTTTGTTTGACCTCGCGTTTTCAGATTTCGGGCTGGGAGTGTTTCGAGGAAAAAAGACATTTTTACCCTGTTTTAGCGTGAGGTAAGGGACTCATAATAATTTATTATTATTCTTGGGGACTCCATCTATTGGAAAAATGTAAAAGCTAAATATTTCCAAACATCCTGGAGCCCCTCTTTAAATGGTTTTACAATACAGACAAATTTACCCAAACCTAATTAATAGTGTTATAGCAATTACATGTGTAGTACAGAATTGAAGCCATCTTTATAGTCAAGGGGTGAATAACTCGGTAAACGAATTCCAAAAATAAAGAATCAGGATATTTTCTGCCAGATGAGCATCTGCTCACCAGTTGCATACATGTACGTGTACGTACAGTGTATATGCGTGATTTTGCATGTTGGCGGATTGATGCGGATTTTGGTTGTGGTTACATTACACACCATGTGGTTTTACTTCTATTGCTGAGTGAGACTTACAAGAATCTACCATGTCTACTGCACAAAATGTTCGTGCCCTCCCGCGGTATTATTTTTCGGAGCTTTTAGGCGCTCCTTGAGTAATCGTTTTCCATTGAAAATGCTGTTGCCATCCAATGAAACCTTGAATTGACAAAGGAAAGACAACAAAGGTTCTCATAAAATTACAATACACATGTATGTAGCTCCAGGATTTTATGTTGTTGTGTGAGAAATATGAGTACAATGTAGGCACTCACCGTGATTCGCAGAACCTTGGCTGTGAGCCATGGCCGATAATCTGCTATGGTATGCTGGAGTCATGGAATGCTCCGACTTTCATGTACATGTACCTCCCTTTAGTCTTTCGAGCGCCACCAACGTTCTGAAACGTCATGCTGAATATCCATCCACAGGCCGCCAACGTTCCCATACGCAGACTGACTTTAGACTGGTCCCCTATTTTTATCCGCAATGAGAAACACACTTTGTTCACGAGCCTCAAAGTGTGACGTTAGGTGTTCAGGCTACCTTACCTTCTACCCTTCGAGTGCCGCCGACGTTCTGAAACGTCATACTGAATATCCATCCACAGCCTGCCAACGTTCCCTTACGTTCTTAAAAAATGGCCAGCCTGTGGATACAGAATTATCAACATGCGGCCGGCACTGTAAGGGTTAAGCCTACTACAATGATAAACCAAACAGTGGTGGCAGCATGTCCATTCTTGCGTACCACAACAGGACAAAGGTCTGGAATCGGGGGTTACACACAAAAAAACAAAACGAAAAAGGGATATTATGTGGCATGTTTTCCAGTACCTGGTGTCCCTCTTTGTAAGGGTGAAATGAAGTGTAGCATGGTACATGTAGGTGCATGGCTGTGCATGCTACACACAGGAATGTAGCTCAGTGTATGGATGAATATTTCCGTCAGCCATCTGGCTGCAAAAAAAAAAAAAAAAGGTCTCTCAAAGTTGTTCCAGTTTTAATAAACTGGCCACCTTGAGCCATTCCAGAAAAATTTGGTGGATATACACGTCATCCGTCTTGAAGTGATTAATCCTTCTTCAAATGGGCCCAACTTTATGAAACTGTTCACCAGTTCGCTTTGGGATTAAAGAAACCTTTTCCTGTTACCCATGTGGGATTATTTTCTGTCAAAAAGCAACTTTTTTATGTGGCCATAGGGCCTAAATAATTTGTTTTGTCAATGAAACCCAGTTTGGACACCCATGTAAAAACGTTTTCTCATTGACATATTTTAATGGCTCCTAATTGTTTGCGGTCATGTTTTTGAAGCACAATCAGCCCGTTGGAAAGCTGTTTGTGGATCATACACCCAGGCCTGGGCCCAATTTCATAAAGCTACTTAGCAGAAAATTCTGCTCAGCAAATTTCTTTGCTTAGCAAGAAATGAGTGGGGTACCAGTCACAGCAATGGTAACTGTATTGTATTTTGGATGGCAACCTATTTTTCTTCAGCTACAGTGTAGAGTTTTCTGTGCTTAGCAAGTTTTTGTGCTTACAGGCTTTATGAAATTGGGCCCTGGTCGAACAGATAGCATCCTGGAGAGAGATGAAAGGCCTCATATGACAATGAAGTATAACCCATCTAAAGTTATAAAATCTTGGTTCATGAAAATATTAGTTGATTTTCCATCATACGTACTGTACATACCTCCATGATATAATAGATGCAGTATGCATGCCCAATTGCTCTGACAGTAAAAGTTTGAGAAATGGGTACATTGCGGGTTTTTTTGTATCAACCAAAAGCATCAGTACTATCTATTACACATTAAGTATGCATGTATGTACGTCATTGACACATGTGATGCCTAGTGACACACTTACATGTAGTTGCAGTACTGATGTACTAGATGTGCTGTGCATGTACATGTACATGTACATGTGTGCATACATGCAGCAGTTCATTATTGGGGACCAATAAGAGTGGCACAGCAATAAATCATTTATAGGCCTACATTATTTCCCACTTCTACTTTCTGGAATGAATTAACTCATTCACTGAGGCCAGGGTTGTTAAATGGTTCTTTTCTTTGAAATGAAGTGACCACTGAAGAAAATACAATGTGCAGACATTACAACCTTCCTCACCTGACATCATCATCACAATAGTCTCAGTTGTTATGCCATTTTGGAAGTCAATGTCACTGTGTTTTAAAGACCCGGTTTATATTTCGGTCGTGAGATGATTTGTCAAATGCTGAAGGATTCCAGGGTCTTCACTTTCCGACATTTAAAATAATGAATGAAGTCATTAAGTGTTTGAAGATTTTGAAATGAAAAAAAAAGTTTTTGCTCACTATTTTGCTTGATGTCATGTCTTTCTTTAATTTTCTAGTATGCCACGCTGTCTCTATGCACGTGGCATTCCCACGTCCAGCCGTTAGTACAGTAGGCAGGCTGTCAAACCATGGAGCCTATGGTCGATGGTGGTACACAAGTTACGTTCGGTCGCCCGGCCGCCGCTGGTCATCCATCCATCCATGCACACACAATACATTGTGTAATTGTATTCAATATACAACATTCCGCACGCTGTGATTGGCTGTTGATAATTACCATTTCATAAGAAAGCTTGGCTAGACTCCGACTAGGTACGCGTTCACAAGCCGAGTAAAAGATAGCTGCACATTGTGTTGCCGGGCCTGCGGATTCTGTACTAAACACAGCCTTGGATTAAGGCTATTCAAACATCAACAACTTTTGTCGATAGAAGGCCTTGTGTGCGATGCGGGGGAAAGTTCATAGACTTTTTTCCCAATGTGCGCCGTCAAACATCGATCATTGAATCACGAATCTATGAAAATTGTTGATGACCGGCAGAAACCAGTGTCATAAAATTATGAAATTTTGTATTATTATAAGAAAACATTATTTTGTGTGGTGTTTTTTATGATTCCGGGAGTTTTACATCTGTTTACAATCAAATCTGGGAGACTCCCGGAAGATCCGGGAGGGTTGGAATCACTGAATGTGTAGGAACTACTGTACACATGTACATGTATACACCTGTGTGGTTTGTAACATGTGTACATGTAGGCTGTACATGTTCATGTACATGTACGTACTTGTAAAAGTAGCAATTAGCACCTTGAACCAAGCTTGCCTTGAACGTTTGAAGACACTATCATGACTATAGCCAAAGTACACTGTATGCAAGTGGCTTGGTCTTACAAAGTATTGTTGTTGATGCAGCATGAAGTCTGACTTGCATGAGTCAGATATTCTTGTTTATGAGGCATGGCTCATGGCAGACAGGCAGACAGTTTTATCTCCAAAAATGAAATGGGTTATTTTTTTATATCTGCACAAAGACGGTGAATCATTTGATATTAATCTCAGAATGCTCTACAACGTGGAGAAAGCCATCATTCTACTCACCTACTTGTAGAGTACATGTAACAATCAACATTTCCTTGATTTAATGCGCATACATTGTACAATACACTGTACCACAGTGGGCGGGTCACACACACAAATAACCATGCCAAAATGAGGTACATGTACATTTTATCTCAAGTCTCTTGATATACATTTATGTGTACACTTCAGGAGTGTGATTTCTCAGGAATTTTTCTGATTTCAAGATTTTCTCAAAAACTCTTTGAGCCTTCAAATTTTCTTAAAAATAAGTTAATCAATCACCAAAGGCCGAACTTGTAGTGTTGTATTTCTGGTGATGCACAGAGTCTGTAGTAATAGTATGTATTTTATGTACATGTAGATCTTTCTATTGTAACCTTTACACCCCCAGTTTTTGCCAACCATGGTTGATGGGAAACCATAAATGCAAAGCAAAAACAGATAGCCACAGTTTGTAACAATGTTACACAAATATTCAAAAATATTGTTAAATTTGTGGAAAACAAGCAACCAATCATGGGATGCATTTTTTTGTTTTTGAAAGATTGCAGAAATGTTGAATTTGGTCACATCTGTTTTAAACACAATTAAATGATTTGCCAACATTGGGCCATACATGCTAACCAACACAGTTTGTTTATCAATAATAGAACTACATGTAGGTCAGATACAGACTGTACAGTGTACCTCCTGAATTGTAACATCTGGGCGGTTCTGGGTCTAGAATAATAAGGGGACTCAGACATGGAAGCCATTTTTTCAGGAATTTTTACATTCGTCCAATCTCATCCCTGGTACTTGCATTGTACATACATGTGCATAAATTTACAATACCTTTTTGCTTGCATATCGTGTTCATGTACAATGTATTCAAAGAGTGTACATGTAATTATGATATAATGCATACATTGAAGCATATCACACCCAAACCAATCAACAGACTCTCTGTGCATGAATAATTCATAAGAAGAGTCAAAGGACAGATTTGGTTTCCCACAGTATTTGCTTTCATGGAAATCTCACAAAGCTTGGCCCCTGGACACTTCTTGGAAATGACGGGGCTGTATTGTGTTCATAAAATGGTCATAAGTAATTGGTGTGTGTTATTTTCCCCTTGGGTGGGGGAGTTTAAATTTAAGTTTGCATAATTCTAATGCAGCTTTTCTGAATGATTTAAACTTTTGAATATTGTTTAGTGAAGGCAATGTCTTTAGAAATTAGAGTTTCTTTCTCATTATGTCAACTTATTCTCCCTAAGACGCTGTATGTACATTTCATTTTTTGTCTTTACTCTGCTCTACTCTGCTCTGCAGTATACTCTGCTCTGCAGTATACTCTGCTCTACAGTATACTCTGCTCTACTCTACTCTGCTCTGCAGTATACTCTGCTCTACTCTGCTCTGCTCTGCAGTATACTCTGCTCTACTCTGCTCTGCTCTGCAGTATACTCTGCTCTACAGTATACTCTGCTCTACTCTACTCTGCTCTGCAGTATACTCTGCTCTACTCTGCTCTGCTCTGCAGTATACTCTGCTCTACTCTGCTCTGCTCTGCTCTGCAGTATACTCTGCTCTACTCTGCTCTGCTCTCCAGTATACTCTGCTCTGCTCTGCTCTGCTCTGCAGGATGCTCTGCTCTACTCTGCTCTGCTCTGCTCTGCAGTATACTCTGCTCTACTCTGCTCTGCTCTGCAGTATACTCTGCTCTGCTCTGCTCTGCTCTGCAGGATACTCTGCTCTACTCTGCTCTGCTCTGCAGTATACTCTTAGCTCTACTCTACTCTGCTCTGCAGTATACTCTACTCTACTCTTCTCTGCAGTATACTCTACTCTGCTCTGCAGTATGCTCTGCTCTGCTCTGCTCTACTCAGCTCTGCAGTATACTCTTAGCTCTACTCTACTCTGCTCTGCACTATACTCTACTCTACTCTGCTCTGCACTATACTCTACTCTACTCTGCTCCTGAAGACGAGCAGAGTACTGTTCGAAACGCGCGACCAAACCGGCTCTTTTCAAAGCCAACACTCCCACAAAAGAGATTTTACACATGGTTGTACCCGCAAGTTTACTATTTATTCAGAGGACTTTACTTCTTTTATACAGATCACCATGTAATGCCTCAAAACATTGCTAACCCTATAATGTTAAATGTAGAGATCATGCAAACTACATACAGTACATGTACTAAGACATTCATCTACATCTAGGTACTATGGAAGATTAATAATCTTCCAGTGAAAACAGTTATAAAGTTGAATGTCATTGTTTATTCCTTTCTCGTACACAACCTGAGAACACCCAAATATAAATTTAACTATTAAATGAACCAGCTAATAATATGGTACAGTGTTGTATGTAAAATTAAACATTTGCATAGTACAGATTTCTCCTGGTTTTTTTTTTCCATTACATTGCATACCCACTAATTGTGGTGATACGTACAATGTATAGGCCTACTGTTTGCCATACTAAAGCGTCTCATAACAAATTTCAGACAAGGTTTTTTTCTTGGCCAGTACTATGTACATGTACATACATGTATAATCCTGAATGCACACAATCAAATATTGGACAGACTTCTGGTAATATTACTGTGCCATAACATAATGTCAGACTTATTTGCCCATTGGTGTGGAAAGAACCCACATTGTTCTTCAGTGGTTGTCAAAATGATCCATCCATAGCACTACACATGTACAGGTGTCTTCCAATCCATTGACATCTCAAACAATGTCACACATGTCACATGAGGCAATTTACGGGCAACCAGCTCCAGGCAATCTCCTATAAGAAAATTCATTCACATTTCATTTTCTCCTTATTTTCCTGGGGATAGTGAGTTACAGAGTAGAAGAATGTCTCTTGTGCTGCCAGAAATGTTCCTTACTCATGCAGTGCAGTTGGTTGCCTCCAAGTTGCCTGAAAAAATGCCCTGTGTGATGGCCTTTACACCACATACGTGTACATGTACATGTACATGTACATTACATAGACGAGGAAGCTTTGTTGATAAAAATTCCATTGCTGCTGATGGACCTTTTCAGATGAAAAACTCCACGATTCACTTCACACCAAAAGTAATAAATAATTGAAGCATAGATGTACAGTGGACCCTTGACCGACATTGTACAGTAGTTAGACGTTTTAATTAAAGAGGTGACCTCGGTGTACATGCACTTCTATACATGTACACATACACATGTACAGTATGTACATGGTGGTACATGTTATGTACACTGCACCTATATGTACAATGTACAGTTATAACTTAATAATGCAATGTGTTTTGCCAACCTCACAGACATTGTTGATGTATTTTGTGCATACATTATGTACACCTGTTATTACGTATATAAAATACAATATTTTGTGCATTGCATTACATGTAGGCCTACATTGTACATGTACATGCAACTGTTTAAAACACACCCACTCAAGTATTAGTAATAATAATTATAATGAATGTAAACAATAAGATTACAAAATACAACATAACAAATCTAACAAAAACAATGCTGATTACACAATTGATTTGTAAAAATTTAATTGTCAGTAATTTATAAAATGAGATTTGCTTACACATGTACAATCAGGGTTCTCACAAAACTGTGGGGCATTCTTGACCCAAATTTTTTGATGTTTTGCCGAAGCACGCTGAATTGATACAAGGTCTTCGGAATTTTCGGGCTACATTTTTGAAGTATGAGACCTATTCCTTTACAGCACCATGTAATGGTTTACAAGGTGCTGTGGCGCAATAAGCTGCCGATCAAACCAGGAACATCGGGGCGAACCCCTTCTCTTTACGATAAGTGCACTGGGTTCTTTTACGTGCATTACACAACACACGGGACCTACGGCTTAATGTCCCATCCGAAGGGCGAAGTGTGTGGTTAAGTGTCTTGCTTAAGGACACAAGTGTCACGACCGGGATTCGAACCCACACTCTGCTGATCAGAAACACCAGAGCTTGAGTTCGGTGTTCTTATCCGCTCGGCCACAACACTCCGCATGAAGATTTGTTCATTGGATGTTGCACTCACACCTCACGCAGCGACTGTCTGACTGTGCCACTCTCACCATTTTGGGAGTCAACAGATAAGCGCATTTACCAGTGCATCGCCTAAAATTCTCACCATACTATATTTCACTTGACATCGACTCTCAAAATGGCGCAACCAAGTTTATTGTGGTGATGACGTCAGGCGAATGGGTCAATACGGTGTAATGTAAGTTTTGAGGCTTTGCATGGCGAGATTTGTTTTTTAATTCTTGCCGGTACAACCATGTGTTGGGAGGAGTTGTTGGCTCTGAGGAAAATGGTTTGGTCTGTTCTCTTTGTTCTCAATGTTTTGACTACATGTAGCTTGCTGTAGTTGTCTGTGGAGATGATTATGGTTAGCAGGATGGTATTGCTACGTAAATCAATCAAATCAAAAGGATCCTATTATTGTAAAAGATAAATCAAAAAGGATATGGTAAATCAAAATGGATATACAGTAAATCAAAATGGATTACGGTAAATCAAAATAGATGCTGTACATAAAAATGGTAAATCAAAATGGATTATGGTAAATCAAAATGGATCACATGGTAAATCAAAATGGATTACATGGTAAATCAAAATGGATTATGGTAAATTAAAATGGATACAAGTATGGTAAATCAAAGGTAAATCAGAGTGGATATGATAAGTCAGTGGATGGTTTATCAAAATTGATACTGTGTAAATCAAATGGATAAATAGTAATTCAAAATGGATGGTGCAATCAAAATATATATGATAAATCAATTAAATCAAAATGGATGGTAAATAAGAATGGATGGTAAATCAAAAGGAATATGTTAAGTCAAAATGGATAATTGTGAATGAAAATAAATAATTAGTTTTAAATGAGAATGGGTGTGGTAAATCATAATGGATATGGTATGAATCAAAATAACAGTCTTATAAAAGTAAGACTTTTTTGCGGCACATTGCTGTTGCAGAAAAATATCCTGGGACATTTGATGCAGGTTAATTTTTTTAATTTTTTTTAAATAACCAGTCATGTTTCTTTCCTTTATATTCCTATGTGATGTAAAGTGTGTAATGATGCTACATGTTCTGTCAACACTGTGCATAATGTGGTGTGATGGGCAAATATTGAGAGTGGCGTCACATAGTGTATTGCCTGCAGCTAGCGCATAGTGCACAAACCATCTGTCATTCATGCAATATCAGGGGCTTTATTATTATAACCACAAGCATGACAAGCCTTAACCCCCCCCCCACCACTGCCCCCTACCCCACCCTGCTAATACTGCCATTGATTATGTCCAAAACTCGTTTTGTTACATTTCACTATACAGAAAACAACAAATATTTAGGGCAATGTCATGTGACTTACCCAATCACAAATCCGGATGATTTTTCTTAACCTTCCTATTCTCTGACCATTCAATATCATCCACTTTTTTTAAATTTAGGATTGGTACAAATAGTTTAACGGTTAAAACAGAAGTCACAAGTTCTGTTTAATCGTGTACGTATTATGTACATGTAGGGAAAAACAAATCGTAGACCTTACAACTTGTACAATGTAATGCAAAGATAGTTATGTGTGAAGTGGTGCTACTATACACAACCCATGCAGTTGACTGGTTTCAACTGGTTGGTAAAATAAAGCAAAGACAACAAATTAAGGAATACGTTACGTGAATAGGCCCAAACCCTGGCCGTACGCCGCGGCCGCTAATCGGCCCGGTTCAGTGTATGCTGGAGTCTGGGACTTGCCTCCCATACGCCGAATACAGTAAAAAACAATTGTGGCAGCCTATCGATCTCTCGTAATCCCTGTTTGTACAACAAACATCTGGAATCGGGGATTACACAATAATTCCCAGAAGAAGGGAGATTTCGAGCATGAATTCCAGTACTCTTCCTTCTTTCTACAGGGGAAACTAAGCTCAGCACGATACATGTACATGTGTAGGTGCATGCCTGTGCATGCTACACCATTGTACACAATGGATTGTCCAGGGGCGTATGTTTATGATGTCAACTGGTCAACTAACTGCGACCAAAAATTAACGGCACACTCTGAAGTTGGTTCTACGTGTACGTACTGTGTATTAAGCTTCAACCGTATTTCTACCCAGAAATAATGTGCATACAGTTCGTCAACAGACATGAATTGGTTTTAAGTGTCCTGGGTTCTTTATGTGCTTACACAACACATGGGATGGGTAAATGTCACATCTGAAGGATAAAGCAATAACCCATCTATGCACCATTAAGTGCCATAAGAAATCATACTGCAATACATCTTGGGAAATGGGGTAATCAGGTTACCAAGATGGACGCTGTGCTGTACACATGTGTAGTTTACATGTTTATAAATACATTATGCCATGTTTTATGTGTTGTGTGCAGCATTGCTTCAAAATCAGCACGCCATGATGGTTGCCGCTGTTGTTTGGACTCGGATTTCACCCAGAATCCTTTACGTTCCGATCATTTGTAGTCATGTGCATTTGGATGCATATATGGGCTATTCTGGTTATACATTGTACATGTACATGTAAGTGTCTTGCTCAGGGATTAAACTGGCGATGTACATGTACTTGGTACCAGGACCCAAACACACTCTTACAACACTAGACCGAGTCTGGTGCACCAGCCAGCCAGGACTCTATTGTATTTGACCCGATCTGTGATATGTTTTTAGATTTCTGAACCCATTGTAGGATATTTTTACATACACACTGTTAGTTTGTATTGTACATTCACTGGGAAAAGGAGCTGTGGTAGTCATGTCAGTATTACTAGCCAAGCAGCGTCATCAAAATATGGTCAACCATTCAATATTTGGTCATAATCCGTGTTCTTCTTCGCTGTGTGTGTATAGACTGTCATCCATTTCAATTGGAGATATTAATGGATTATGCAATATGGATACATTCAAATGGCTACCTTGTGTATACATTATGCTCTATGCACAAAGGACATTTGGATTGCCGGCCTAAAATACGTGTACTACCAGACTATCTGACACTGATGCCACAAATATTGAATCTGCTGGGATAATACATGTACAGGGTTTGCCATTAACTTTTTCAGTGACTAGCCAGTAGGACAGTTAGCATGTAATTTCACTGGTCTGTCAGATTTTCCACTGACCAGATCTTGGGGTTTCCTTTCAACATACTTGCATGCATGGGACTATGTGATGTGAATTAATGTGAACAATCAGTGGTTTACGTGTAGCAGTGGCAAGCAATCAACTAACCAGCAGGACCAGTTGGACAGAATTCTGACTGGTCCTTGAGTGTTTGAACTGGCATTTGGCCAGCGCACCAAACTGTTAAAGGGTGTGTGCAACATTGGTAAGGTTGAAAATATAAATGTTCACAGATTTGCACATAACTTACATGGTTATAAAGATGGTCATGGTGGAAAACTTCCCTTGAAATAGTTTTGCTTGAAATGCTTTAGTTTAAAGGAAATGAGTAAAACAATTAGTCTTTATCACTGGTAATAAATACAAGTATTTGTCCAAATCTTAAGTCAATATACTTTCATGACTGTGCGTGTGTTGTATGTATTTTAATGTTGTTTGTTTGTTTGTTTGTTTGTTTAGACGATTTTCTCATCCAACTCGTCATGAAAGCTCCCTCAAAGGGATATAAACACCAAGATGGCAGCAGCCAATCTCTCTCATACAAACATTGGTTTAACGTTTGATTCTGTTGTTAGAGTGTGTGATTTTGTATTCTTCACATGTTTTAAAAACAACATGAAAGACTTGTTCGGTCTACACATGTATTTATTGTGTAGTGACATGTAAATTAATCCACCGCATACGCGAGCTACTTGCAAAGTGCGAGTGCGTGCGCTGTTAATTTTTTTAAAAAATAATTATATTTTGATTTAGAAAATTATTACATATCAAAGATTGGAATAAAATAAAGAAATGTAAGAAAGAGAAGGGATTTAGGGAGAGAGCGTTGAAAGGAGCGGAGCTCTGAATAAACCTTGTGATCAGATATCAGCAATTCATCGGTGTATGTTTCAAGTTATTTCATGTATTGGTGGTCACTCATTATTCTTAATAATTCCGCACAGGACAAAGTTCCTAACCAAGAAACAGCTGAGAGATTCTACTAAGCTTGGGCGATATCGCTTTTTTTTTCATCCATGATGTACATGTATCGTCAAGAATATATGGCGATATTTGATAATATCGCGATCAATTTTTGATGACGTCAATCTTCTACAAATCTCACAGAGCAAGTTGTACATGTACATGTAAATGCAGCTGTCTCATTTTCCATTTTGCTCCAGTGACCTATTCTTTAAGTTTTACTCTAAACCTATGGGGTAAAACCTGGGCCTATTACTTACAAACATTTAATGTGTTAACTACTGCGCATGACAGACTGTATTATTTGTGTGCATAACTAATTAGATCACGCTACTCGCATGTATGCAACACGTGATAACACCCGGAACGATGTCATAGTTTTTCGGTAGTCTGTGTGAGACCGCCTGATCTCTAAGGCTTTGATGTTGGTTTTTTCGAAGAAACGGTCGGGTCAGATCTGTTGGGGAATCTTGCAGTTGCAGTCTGTGACTTGCAGCTCTTTGTTGTTGCAAGATCGTCTCCACTAGGAGATTTATTGTTGCAAGATCGTCTCGACTAGGAGATTTATTGTTGCAAGATCGTCTCGGTTTAGTTAGGAAATGCATCGCGATACATAGTCGATATCGCGATTTACCGATATCACGATAAAAAAGAAATCTACCCGATATCGTAATCGTTTCAGAACTAGTATCGCGATATTCGATAATATTGTGGTATCGTCCAAGCTTAGTTTCTACCTAAAACCATGATAACCCTACAAAACTACAATTGCATTTTGCTTTAAGTCTGATGATGCTTAAACCATGGACCCTTCCTCCATCATGCTTATTTAAATGCACACATGGTGTACACTGAGACGTTGACTATTATGTACGTGTGTATTTGTACATGTACGTGTGGCTGCTGAATGCGCCGTAGCACCTTGTAAAAAACATTAAGGTGCTACATAATTGGGTCTCATACTTCATAACTTCAATAACCCATCTTTCTGTTTAAAGTATATATACTAAGCGCCTTGAGTACCTTGTTTGGTAGATATGTGCGCTATATAAGACTTCGATATTATATTATTATTATTTTTATCTTACATGTCTTACGTACATTTGTTCACACGTACAACTGGAGATGGACAATGTCTAGCTCTAATGGCAAATTTCATGACTGTATTCCCAAATAGTTGGGGCACACATGACAGTAGCACGCTTTCCCAAGTGGTGATTATATTTGGTAGATTCCCAATTGGGCTTCATGTACACGTCAGTGTCACTCTTTCCTATGTGGTGATTATATTTGGTAGATTCCCAATTGGGCTTCATGTACATGTAGTACCGTAATTTTCGGATTATAAGCCGCCCGGCGTATAAACCGCAATGCCCCAAAAAATCAAAAATAAGATTTAGGTGTCAGCGTATAAGCCGCCCGGCATATAAACCGCAGTCGCGAGCACACACAGGAGAGAGGCCGTGCGTATTTGCGGTCCTTTGTGGCGATGTGCAGTGACTGGCGGGCGGCACATCAGTCATTGTACGTCGCCACAAAGTGCGAGTTGCGTCGCAATAAAGTCAAAATGTATTAAAGTTAACACCATTGATCGTTTTTGTAATGGTCTATTAGGATGGTTTACAGCAAGTGGGCATATTTCTTTTTTATTTGTATCATTATTGTGACAACTGCAACGTTGTAGCTACCACGGTCGGCGCCGGTTGGTCCTGACCGACCCCAGCTTTAAATGACCGGGGATCAAATTAAAAGTTAACAAACTCCGACCGGCATAAATTTATATATTATAATTATTAAAACTGTCCTTGAAATAAGAGAAAAATAAAGAAAAAACTCATTGTAAACTCCTAATTAACGAGTGTACATGTATTTATTTCCGTAAAAACAATCAAAACAATTTTCTTCTCCAAAACCTGCGATTATTGCTTACATGTGCCGCTTGAAGCTGTGTGAGTTGGCAGCGGCAGCACACACGAGTCGTATCAAAGTCTGCTCTAAAAAGCATGCACCCATCTCCGGCGTGCGTTTATTATTCAGAACGATGTCTGTACACGCATTTACTATGGCAGCCGGTACCCAGAAGTAAGCCATTTTGCAATGACATTTAGCGTGTGATTTTTCTCTGTGTGGAAGGGCAACCCGACTATATTTCTTTTGCAGCTATCTCGCACCTCGTACTCACGATCGTGCCTTGTGATCGACCCCACAATCTTGTGAGACATTACGGATTATATGATGGGTCCGAGGATGACAATTATTTTCAAAAGCCGCTGGCCTAACATCATTTTCATGTTCAAAGTGTTCATAAATATGGACAAAAAAACGGTCTTGTTGAACAGACAGATTTCCTTAAAAAACTATGGAGTAAAAAATGGGACTTTTTGTGACCCATTCATCTAGGAATAAAAACGAGGCAAGGCCTTGTAACGGCGGACAAGGTTGGTGGTGCATAAAATGTTTTTTTTAAAGAATTTTCAGAGTGAGTTTGGCGGTGTATGATTTTTTCCTGTCTGTTTTGTGTATTTGTTTTTAGAATATTTATTTTACAAACGATCTTTCTTAAAAAAATGTACGCTTTTTTTTTTTCTTTCTACAATATTAATATGTTGGCATATAAGCCGCCCGGCGCATAAACCGCAGGAGTTCAAAAAAAGGTCAAAATCAACATATAAACCGCGGTTTATAATCCGAAAATTACGGTATATACATGTATGTACAACAGTGTCACTCTTTCCCATGTGGTGATTATATGTAGATTCCCAATCGGGCTTCATAAAGTACTGTACATACAACATTGGCAACCTTTCGCATCTGTTTATGTGTTGTTGAATGTCTTTAACAATTAGACCTGAGCACATTGTGGCTCTTGCTGTAATTATAAGATGACAAGAACAATTCACTCCTCCATGTGATCCACAATATCCTGCATTCATATAAAAGACGTCATTGTACGTAGTGATAGTCAGCGCGGCTTATCGTGGCATGAGGTATGATTCATGTCTTCTCATAGCACACTGTGACAGTAGACCGGCAAGCAAAGATTTCATATAATTCATTCCTTCATTCTTGATTTAGTCTACAGTGCATTTAGCAATTACTTTGATCGTCAGGTACAGTGGAGTCCATATTGCTTCTCGCTATGAGTAGACCACTGATAATAAAATTCCTCCCCCCTCGTTGTCGTATTTGTCTATGATTTTATTGAAACTGAGTAACTTATTTGCTACAGTCTGACAGTAGTGAAGTTCATATTGACAACAAAATGTAATGGAAAGACCAATATGTTTACATGTGTTGTATAGACTGTGGAAGTCTCGCGCACATCGAAATCGAGAACACAACTTGAAGGAAACCTACATGTATAGGTCCTATTTTTCTATGAAATCAAATCTTCTTTTAAAATTCTATTTATACAAAATTCTAGAAATACAATTTCAATTTTTATATAATAAACAAATAATTTGGTAAAAATTAATGTTTGTTTAAAATTCTATTTAAGTAACCTTTTGCAGATGCGGACCAATTAGGTGCCGATTTAAGCTCCATTGATGCATGCCACACATGTGTTGTTTACTGCGGCTGTCACTACTGTGTGTTCACGGCCGGTCGGTCAGTCTAGGGTGATCGCGATGCAGCGGTTTGGTGGTCAGCGAGCTCCCCATCACAGAAAAAAGTATGTGTTGAAGGGAACTTATAACCAGCGTTCCGCGATGGGATCGAAGTTTGCGTTCGCCCATGATTTTTCAATTTTTGGCAGGGCGGTCAATTACTTTGAAAGGGCGGCCAATCCCAAAACCCACAGTATGTGGAGAACACTGTCACAGGTTACACATAACATACATGTAGTATGGTATACAGCACGATGAACAGTATGTAACATCCCATCAAAGGACACCTGACATAAAGCATTTGTTGTAAAGTGTCTTTGTTTAAGGCCATAAACACTGACTGGATTCGAATCCATATTCTGTGAACTGCATGTACTGAACATAAATCAGTGCACTGCATGGCAGGGCCAGATACTTCAAGTCATGGATGTAACAGAGGCAATTATCTCCATGGACCATGGCAATGACCAGGGGGGAGGGGGGTATGGGTACCATTGGGATAGACCTTTATCATGCTGCCATCATGTTGGTCATGTTCATTGTATCCAATAACAGTAATGGATGCTAATATACATTTTACAAAAAGGAACCAGACTTTTTATCCTTCCGGCCTCGGTTTGGTTACATTGATTTGAATGGGAGAAAATCAAGATGGCCGCACCATGATGAAGGTTTATACATTGTAGCTTTGCTGCAATGCTATGCACTGATGTCATACCATACATACATGTATGTACAATGTACATGTACTCATATTCACACAACAGTATACATACGTATGGATTATTGAAATCGTTCATGTTATGATAAATATTTTTACTCGGGGGGATTGTAAAGATTGGGTCACCCAGCCTACTGTAGAAACACAGTGTATGAATTGAATGGCCTTCACTAGCAATTCTTTGCTAACAGCATCCACATTCTCAATTTTGATCAATTTTATGCTGCACAATCTGGATTTGTTTGCTGAGTGCCATTTGCAGAAATGCCAAGAGTCAGCAGTTTCTTTTTAAAGTGAACGTTCATTAAAAGCATAGGCAAATTAAATAAATGTGTATGTGATTAAATTTCCTATCTTCTAAAAGCCCATTTTTTTCTTGTTTTTAGTGTTGTTGTTATTATGAGCGTTTCATTGCTAGATTTGAAATTCCGCACATCTGTTTTCATTGTGTACTTAATGGCAAGCTTAAGGCATATATAAATAAACAAACACACCCTGGAATCCAGGCACGGAAAAATAACGTTTTGTTTTTTCTTGTCATATCATGCATTTTGTCTGAATGTGTTGATTTTAATATGAAGACACGTATACAGCTATTAATTAAAACAATGTTTTCTATTAACATAACACTGGAGCCTGGAGAAAGCGCAGTGCTTTTATGTGTGTTTTGCTTGGAATTTTAAAAAGTCATTACAAAATTGAGCTCTGAATGGATTGTTACACTCCAGTTGTAATGTTTTATAGAATGTCGTGGCTGAATGGTTTAGCGCATTGGACTCAAGCTCTGGTGGCTAAGTCATCAGGGTGTGGGTTCGAATCCCGGTCGTGACACTTGGTCCTTGAGCAAGACACTTTTGCTTCTCTTCACCCAGGGGTAAATGGGTACCTGTGAGGGCAGAGATGACTACATGTACATGACTGATTTAGCTTGGTGCGCCACATATTTGGCAGCACAGGCTTTAAACACCCCAGGAAGATGAGATGGTTTAAAGTAATGAAGTAAATGGCCTAGTGACCAGGGGTAATAATGTTCAAAGCCAAAAGATGGTTATTTTTTGGAAATGCACCGCATACATTGTAAGAGCCTTTAGCATACATGTACATGATAATATGAAAGACAAATTAGGGGATGGGTAATTATTAGAAAGAAAATTAATTAGTTTTACTGCCTTTTCACATGGCACCAGCATGACCAGTATCAAAGGTCCTCGGTAATGGGCGCCGGTTGTCTGTCACCTTGTTCGATTTCCCCTTGTTTCTCATGGACATGATGGACGAACAAAGGTCATGGTTACTCATTCACTGAAGGCTTTCTTCTAATTTACCAGTGATTTTTCAGTAAAGGACACAATGAACAGAGGTCAGTCACAGCTACAATATGTATTTTTTACACATGTTACTTTCTCTACATTTCCTGTTAAAATGTTCTTAAAGAGGGAGGGAAATGACCAGTTCAATTTTGTGATTTTCTCATTTTTCAATAGAAAGAGTCCTCATGTGACTGGGGAAAAAATTACAAGTCTCTAGCCTCACGTTAAAATGGTGTAAATTGCCATTGTATTCGATGACCTTCCAGTGCAAAATTTGTCAACATCCAAAACATCTGATGACATCATTCTGAGAAAAATGGTCTGTACATTTTTTTATGTGGATGTTTGGTTCATTCCTGGCTTTCGATAACATTTAATCGAAACGGCCTTGAGTTTGACATTTTGACTGACGAAATATTCCTCCTTGGAATGTAAAGATCCATTAGTTGTTGAAAGCCAATGATGTCATGTTTCAAATTTCGCTCTGAAAAAGTCAGTTATAAACCAAGAAATCCCCGTACAAAAATGTAGAGTCCCATTTTTCTCAGAATGCTGTCATCAGATGTTTTGGATATTGACAAATTTTGCACTTGAAGGGTATCAAATATAATGGCAATTTACACCATTGGTTAGAGACTTGTAATCTTTTCCCCACTCACATAAGGACTCTATCTATTGGAAAATGAGTGCATCACAAAATGAATTGGTCATTTCCCTTCCACTTTAAATATCGTTTAATTATGGATCTTGCATCAAGCATACTTTCAACAATTCCTGCAGATTGGCAGAGCCATTTAAGCAGTATTTCGAACATACATGTACATGTAAGGCCTTCCAGCAATGCGGCAAACAAGACAACTAACTGGCCTGTCCAGACCGGGAAAGTCACATGGAATCATGACGGAACTGTTTTCCTTTAAACAAGCTGATCTAGTGATGCATTCTGTGCATGCGAGATGATATTGTCATAGCAAGGGTCCCTGGTTTGGGCACAGTAATCGTTTCACACTTCACATATTGTGGTGATTTTAAGGTCCCACATGAGTGATATGCATGTGGATTTTTTTTCACAGAACTCTGGAAAGTACTGAGTACACAGTGCTTAAAACACATAGTGTAAGGGCAAAAAACAAATAATATTTTATACATAATGTTTATGTATTTAAAGTTGAAAGACTACAATGTATATGAAGTTTGATATTTGTATAAGAATTGGAGACTTTGAGTGTGAATATTGTTCAATGAAGGTTTGAACTTGTTCCATATGTTACATCGAGCAGACGTACTGTGGAAGCAGAATTGTGTGAGGAACGCCACTGACTCTGCACTAGCCTACGTACCTTCAGGCACACAACATTTCCCAGTTTAGACTAAAGGGACAAATGTAAATAGGGGCTAGCTGAATCTGCTGAACAGCCAAATGCCATAGGCCTACATTCCAATAATCATTATAGCACCCATGCTGACCTGCCAGATTATTATGCGTATTACCACTCTGATTGTGCCCCTGCACTCCGGATGATTAGTCAAACAGCCTCCAGCACTGTTATTCAAATTTATGCTAATTTGCTGGGATGAATATTTATAAGTGATTTCTGGTAGTAGTGGTTTGTGTACAATGGGATCACCTGTTCCATGTGATGGAAGAGGCATCGTTCTCTCCTGCTGCATCTTAATTCATGGCTTAGTTTTAAAGATCATCTTCGCCACTGGTTATTTGCAAACATATTGTACATCTTTATCTTCACTGTATACAACTCCCAACAGAAATTCTAACGTTAAACAAAAAATTACCATAAATTTGCATGTGTCCTTGACCAGAGGATCAAGAGTATCTTAAATTACAATCAAAATAATCCAAAATGAGTCCGGTCAAAGTTAAACAAATCGAGAATGTCAAATAATTTTAATGTTGAATAACTTTGAAATTTCCAAGTAAGACCATAAAAAATAGTAACAAATAATAATAATAGTAATTATTATTATTATCACAATATTTGTTGATAGGTACAAAATGTGGAAATCCACCACATGGAGCATTTGATGACCATGTTGGTTGAAGAGGTGGAAACTAGATACAGTGTACACAAATGAGGTTTTTCCATAGCACCAACTGAATCAAGAACATACTCTCCATGTATACATGGACTTACTTTACCAAGCCGTTTTTAAACAGTTAAAGACTTAGCAAGAAGATTTGACTGAGCTTGTACATATTTACTATGGATTCATACTGTTGCCAGGGTTCTCCCCATGCACAAGCTAGCGTATATATAGGGGGAAAAAATCTTCAAGACTAAACCCTTTAGAATGCTCCAGATTACACAGTAGGGCTTTTAAAACCAAGAAAAACACCAAGTAGAGAATATTCCGAAGACCTCGTTTCAAATTCAGCGTCCTTTGGCCAAACTTCCAAAATTTGGGTCACAGAATGCCCCATAGTTTTGAAAAATCCTGAGTGGAGAACCCTGGTTGCACAACTTGTTCGCTGACAAGAAACCCCAGTAAGTAAGCATGTCTTTTGTGCCGAGCAAAAAGTGCTCCTCTTCAATAATGCCTTTGCAGCCAATGGCTAAAGCCAGAGCCAAAGTCAGTTGAGTCAGTCGCAGCTTAAAGGGAGGGTATACCTTTGGTAATTACTCCAAAAATTAATTACCATAAAAACTTCCTTAGGCCGAACAAAAGAATAGTTGTGTTTCCGGTTACCCGACCGTCCCTAGAAAATCACGCCGACCCTGTATCTTTTTATTACAAAAAACGATATAAAATAAAATCTTATGGTGCCGACCCTAAACCTAATTTTTGTGCACATTGTCCTAGATTTTTTTTCTTTTCTCAATCGTTAATCGTTTAACATTTCCAATATACAGGCTTGTAGTCTTTGTTATCTCGTTACTTTGTGTGCGACAATAAATGCAAGAAACATTAATCGCTTGAGGGCGTTTTAGAACAATTCGATAGCACGAGAGTAAGCGCCCTCTATTGGTGAAATGACGCGATAGCATACAAAACCAAGTTACAAACACCTTGACCAAAGACTCAACGTGTCTGCGCATGCTCGGGAAAAGTGGTTATTATCATCGCTAGTTTGTCGACAGCATGGTTAACCATGGAGGAAGAGCACAGTTCCGTGGAAATTTTAGCTTTTAGTTTTTACGAAAAACTACAGAACGTGAAGGCTTCATTTCACAAAAATGACCAATTTAGGATACCCTGGATGAATAAAAACAGTATTTTACTGTATAAAGTAAGATTCTTTCTTCTTGATTTTGTTTTGTTTTGTTGTTTTGGGGGGTTTATTTTGCGGGGTGATTGCGCAAAGTCAAAATGCTGTGATCAAGACGCAATGCTTTTGATCACCTGCGCGATTATGTACCTTTTTTTTTTAATTCGAAAATTTGTCGGTCGAAATTTTGAGCGCGTAAAATAAAAAAATATCGGAACATTTGCCTACCCTAATTTTCGGAAACATAAAAACTTTAAGCAAAAAAAAAGTTATTGCCTACCTACCTACCTATTCCCCTGCCACAGTGTAATAGGAAACACAGGTATTCTTTTGTTCGGCCTTAGTAAGAAGCACTGCATACTGTTGATAATGTTGAAAACATTTTGAGAAACGATTCCCTTCTAAGGAATATGGTTTTGGAAAGTGATTCAAAAAATTTCAATCTGAGAAATGTTTCAATTTCATGCATGAAACGTTTCTCAGATTGTGTATTCCAATTACGGATTATTCTTCCTGCGTGGAAATAATCGCTCCAGATTTTCGCCGATATCTCAAAAACGTTACCACGTTTGAAATGAAATTTTCAAAGGTTAGTTCTATTGTATATCTACATTTATTTAGGATTAAAACAATCAAACGGTTTCAAAAACTAAAGGTATACTTTGCCTTTAAGTCTATGTATTGTCTTGAAGGTTAATGATTGGAGGCACAGTGTGAGTGATATATGAGAAAGATCCCTGAAGGCTGTATATGATTGAGGTGTACTTGAAGCTACCCATAAATCCTACATATTAATCCAAGTGCAATACTTATCCATACACACCAATTATTAAGATTTGACCCCAGGATCAAGAGCATCTTAAATTACAATTGAAATAATCTAAAATATGTCGGGCCAAAGTGAAATGAATCAAGAATCTTGAATAAATTTAGATGGCGGACAGATAAATGAAATATTCCCTTTTATACATGTACACTACAATGTAAGTTTATGATTATACATGTACAATGTAGCTCTTGCTACACAATATGTTTGTAAATATCATGGGCTTTACACAGACAACTTTTACACAAAGGAACATTGCTACCCCACAAGGTTTTCTCTGTTTTAGTGGTACCCTACAGAGGAAAGAAGAAAAGGGAATAATAGAACAACATTTAGCAGGACCCTGTACATGTAACCGCCATGTAAGAGTGTGTGCTATGACGGTGTATTTTGAAACATATTTCTCACATTTTGGACTGTGTATTCATCAGCCATAATAATAATAATAATAACAATACGAGATATTTATATAGTGCATAATGCAGAAGCCTCTATGCGCAACACAAAACATAAAAACATGTCAGCAAAGATCATAAACATACAAGTTGCAATGGTATAGAAAGATTTTTAATTGCTTTATATGCTATTTTATTTATTTATTTGTTTATTTATTTTATTATAAAAACAGGGGTCAGAGCCAAATCTGTGTGCAAACTCCAGTCAATTTTGTTGACCCTGTTGAGGCACATGTTATAACTGTATAAGGGAATGAAAGAGTAGGACGAGGTCTTGAACATTCGTTTAGGCAAGTTCCTTTATCGCCAGGTCATGACCCTGCAAGGTTTAAACAAACGTTCAAGACTGAGTCACTACTCCTTTATTCTCATTCATAAATGCCCTTTTTATTAAAAAATGTTGGAAAATCTGTAAAATTCTTCTGTAAATTTTCAGTTCTTGTCCCTTCCCAAGGTTCCGTTTCGCTAACTGGCTAAGGGTATAAATGCATGCGACGTTCAACGGTTGTGGGGACGTGCACGCACTAATAGATTGAACATTGATTACCGGTAGGTATTGATTGCGTTACACATAAATTAGCACCAAGCGTAGGCTTGCGCGCCACCCGTATGTTTAAACACTTCTCACTGTGTTTACATCGCACATTCTAACATGGCCACGTGATCTCCTCTCGACCAATCAGAATGGATAAACTGTCTCGGGTATTTATGAATGCTAATTAATGATAAACAATTATCTATAGGCCTATATTTAGGCTAATAGCAAAAATCCTGCACCATCTTTGTCCCTATTCATCGGGCATACTTTTAGACAATTCCTCAAACTTTCTCAACTCCCTGGGGAGCATACAACCCCAAGCTGCTTTTTAGCACTAAGGGATTAATCCAACACAATACCATCACAGGTTCCCTTTTATACACCTGGGTTAAGAGAAACAATTTATGGTTAAGTGTCTTAAGATGTGAAGAAAGCACTATACTGTACAACAGCAAAAAATATCTGCAAAATAGTCCATTGCCGTTTTTGCTTTGATATTTTACCAGAAATAGGTAAATGTACATGTACAGTAATGTACAATGTAGCGCAATGAAATTGGGTCTGTGAGTTTATGTGTGGATGTTGTAGGCCTACATGTGTACATGTTCTTGTACATTAGGCCTGCTTTTCATTAGACTTTTGCACATGACGTTATTTTAGTAGGGCGCCCTCGGCTGGAGGTTAAAAAGAAGGTAGCTTATTAGCCCATTCTGTGCGCCGCACTTGCTAAAATGAGTATTTCTATTGTTTCATCATTGTTTTACCTCTAAGATAGCGGCGTGATGACATCAATGCATAAGGGCTATCAACATAAGATATGTACAGGTATGAGGAATAGTGCTCTGCCGTTTGGACGTTCATCAAAAGATAATGTTAACCCTTATATGCACCATTTATTTTAGTAATAAATTGATCATATGGACACATTCATTGTTTAGGCCTACTCGTTTTTTCACAATATCTAAAGGAGTCCTTTCCCATTCTGAAAACTGTGTGGCCGTGCAATCTTTATTTTTCGTTTTAACTCTATTTCTAAAGGGATTTAAACCGGTCGCTAGTGACCGGTCGACGCGTGAAAGAGTTAAAGAACATGGATTTTTTGTAAGATATCATCCATAGATGTTTCATCGGGATGAAACTGAGGCTTGAAGGGCAATTTAGTCAGAGCCCTTTCTTTAATCAAAATCAGTCGACATTACATATTGCTAATGAACACAGGGGACATGACAAGGGTGTGTGTGATTGATACTGTGTTATTTGAATCAGCTCTACGTATGGTATAACCTTTCATTGATGTAGAGCTGGGGGAAACTGAAAGTAAAGAAATTCGGTCTGTCATCACGCTTCTAAGGTAGTCTAGAGAGAAGGCAATGAAGGGATAAAGCATGTATACTGTACTGGCTGACCCACTCTCTAGTCTCCATCAATCATTGAGTATAAGGATGCTGGTTGTTGACGTCATTGACTATGACCCGCCAATGTATAATACAAAGTGACAAAATGCATCACACCCTGTATGCCTTCTACTTGAATCTCATCTTGACTTCATGTTTTAAGTGATCAAAGTGACTCACATGTATCCATGGTTGTTACGCCATTAGAATCGCACCAATTTATCTTGATTCACAAAATATTTCTGTGCGAAAATGTAAAGGTTGTCAACCTACTGTAGGACACACTGGTTCTGGACAATAATATCTTGAGGGATCTGTACTAGGGTGATGTGTATTGATGGAAAGGTATAATAAACAAACATGTCCGATTACACACATTGACTCCAATCCCATGTGTTTAAAGCTTGCCTCTCTACAAATAGCTTTATAGATTTCTTGGCATGAAGTTAAATAAAGAGGTTGATGGATTTGTACCATGACTAATACAACCTATTATTGCGGGGATCACCATCACCTGCATGCAGATATCAGGGCCTAATTTCATAGAGCTTCTTAAGTTCAAAAAGTAGCTTAGCAAAAAACAATTTTGCTTACATGTACACTGTATAAGGTTACCAGCCAAAATACCATTCCACATTGTCTGTGACTGGTTTCCTGCTAACATTTGCTTAAGAGAAACTTTTTAAGCACAAATGTCTGCTTTTAATTTAAGCAACTCAACGAAGTTGGGCCCAGGTCTGTATCTAGGCCGCTGTGTTCTCTCAGACGAAATTTGATTTTAATAAAAATAAATATAAAAGTAAATATGATTTCTATGTGAAAACTCTGTTTTAAATGTTCATACCAATGCCAGTCTTTTTGTTCTGCCCCCCCTTTTTTTTTGGGGGGGGGGCTTGCTTGTAGCTAAAAATGTTTACTGGACCAGAATTCTTTTTAAAAGACCAGAATAAAAATTAGAAGAAAAAAACTACACAGTTTAACAAACAGTATTTTTATTTGAAAAAGCACTAAAAGAATATCATTTGCACTATGTACTTTGATACTCTAAAGAATTGAAAGATATGACACAGTGGGGTACAATGTACACTGTTATTTAATTGACAAACACAAGACCGCTGGACTTATCTGGTCATGACTTCACTGGCTCGATGCTAAAATCACTGGCCTCCGGCCTGTGGTCCAGTGTTAATTTCAAGCCCTGTCAATCTCATGGAAATACAACGTAAGACCTTGCTAATCACCCTCAGTTACATGTACAAAAAGACTTCTTTGAAATAACCAGCATATGAACGTACTGTGCACAAAGACACTTTGTTTTTCATTGTGATGAACTTTACACAGGTTGGTTTGGTGCTGTGTTTATTGAAAACTACATGTAAAGGATGGAAAATAAAAATACAAATTTACATTCAAGAACCAATGATGTGCATGTATAGACTATGCAAGTCTTGCGCATTATTCAAACTTCTGGGACCATTGTGGTCCAAACCATATGGAGTTTTACGTGGACGGGATTTTGTTTCGTCAATTATTTTACTTTAACGTACAGTGTAGTTTATGGCCATGAAAATTACATGATGATGTTGGGAATGTAATACTATGTGATAAACAATATGAAAGTAAAACCAATTCAACACAATAATGAAGAAAACACGAGAATAAGACTTAACCTCCATTTCCGGTTACTTGTAAGAATTTAAGAATGCTGCCCAACTGATGGGCATGTTGTCATTAAACATGCAAGTGTGATAGACACACACATTCGGGAGTGATTGGCAAATGGGATTTCTAACGATAAGCATCCTCGTGCCAAGTTTAAATTTTGTTTCAATGTTAATTTGAACAAACAAAAATTGAAAATGTATTTATAACAACTTGCTATGGTTATTTTATTTTCAAGAATTTTGTATTTAAATATAATTTTAAAAGAAGATCTGATTTCCTAGAAAAATATAGTCTTCGTTCAAGTTGTTTTCTTTTTTTCGATTATATGCACGAGAATTGCACAGTCTATTGTCATCTGCAGCTCTTACATGTAGCTCAAGATGTCTTACTGTCTTCTGGTTAACTTGAAATTCCAGTTAATTATTTTTGTACAGCGTCGTGTTATAACAACATAGAGTGATGCACTGTAATTGATTTTGTTATGAGTTTGACGCACTCTGAGGTCAAATTACAGCCCATTCATAACAATTAATAATAAATTATTCAGTTTGTATTGCTACTCCATAACAACAACATTTGATAACAATTACTAGATACTGTATAAGTTAATGCATTAATACATATTGGTTGCCGTTTAAATTTTGAGTCCTTTATTGTTTTCAATAAACACACCATGCAATCAGCCCGTTAAAATTTCATAAATAAGGTAGGCATATTTGAGTGAAAACATGTTTTGCTAGTGATTTTTGTTGGTACAGTACATGTTCATACCAGGTTTAATTTTGAATGTTGCTATCGAAGCAGCAGTGACATTAGGATCTTTAAGTGCTATTTTCTTCATTTTGACAGTAGTCCTATTCCAACAGATATTTCTCTGGAGGATTGGGACTGGTATGAACTTTATAATCAGTCAGCTTCCAGATCGAAACGAATCAATATCGTTATTGTTGAATACCAATCCTAAATTACATTTTGTGTTTTACCTTCAAAGGGTCTGTATACGTTTGGTAATGACTCTGAAAATTAATGGCAATAAAAAGTTACTTGGTAAGAAGTACAGCAGCTTAGGATAGTATAATGCATTTTGAGAAACTTTTCACTTTGAAGTACTGCGGTTATGGAAAAAGATATCACTTTTTATCCCTCAAAATTTAATCTGAGAAGCGTTACTGACAGTTACGTTTCTCAGATTGTGTATTCCAATTTCAGGTTATTCTTCCTGCGTGGTCATAACCGCTCCAGATTTTCAGTAATATCTTAAAACACTACCACCTTCTAAAATGTAATTTTAACAGGTAAGTTTTATGCAGGGTTCTGCCCAGGATTTTTTTAGTGGCGGAAAAAACCCCAGCCAGGAGATGGGGCGGGGGAGGGGGCAGGGTAGAGGCAGTAAAAAACAGGGTCAAAGGTCACTCATAAATATAAAGATGAGGTCGCAGCTGCTACAGTACCTACATGTAGCCTAATTTGATGCAAATTATCTAATTTAAGGAAATAAAAAATGATACCAAGTTCGATGATACCATGGTGATACACATAGATATGCCTAACCACCAGGTCGGTTCGAACAACTTCAGCAAGAAGAATTATTGTCAACTTGTTTTTAAAATAGTACTCCATTCCCACCCATTATTTAGGCCTATGCCTTTAAAGTAAAACTGTTTGTTAGATCTTGGCCTCGGTCGATGATTTCTTGTGTGTTGTCGTTTTTTATTTAAAGCTTTTTTTCATGCTTGCACACATTGCAGATAAAATTTCCCTCAGCGTCTGTTTGCAGCCACTTCCCACAAGTAAAGCATTGTAAAAAACTCAGGAGCCAGACTCTATAGAACCAATTGGCTGTACATTGCATCTGTGTCTGGATTGTATATTGGCATACATGTACATGTTCAGTATCACGGAGCCAGACTTTATCTATTTGATGCATGGGTTTTATCATGGAGAAAGGAAATACTAACTCGCCAAGTTGTGTGCATTATTGGTGTGTGGTGGCAAACTTATGACAGTGGGGCTATAAATTTGACAGAAAATGAGCTGGATATCTTTAATTTACAGGTAGATTTTCATTTAAAAAAACTACATTCAGTTAAATAATTAATAATTTTGGAAGAATTTAATTAGGCTATAATTTAACTCGCAAAATTGGAAAATTTGTGGTGGTCGGAAAAAGAGAAAATTCCGTCAGTGGTGGTCAGGGAATCATGAGTGCCGGGCGGGTTTTCCGGCACCGACCACCGTGGGCAGAACCCTGTTTATCTACAACTTTATAGGATTAAAACAAACAGTGGGTTCCAATTACCAAATGTATACAATCCCTTTAATTACTCTACACACATGGGGTGTGGAGCCTAGAGTGGCTGCAAGTACTGTCCTTTAAATTAAAGTGACGTCATTGTCAATAAGACCCCTTGCAAATGACGTCATCTCATAGTCTTATTCCATGAAGGGGCAGCGTGTGTGGTTGGAGCCACCCCCACGTAGCACTTAACATAATAATAATGTACATTTTAAATAGGCCATGTTGGTCATAAATGACACTCCTGGCGCAGAATGACCAAATCTGGTAGAGATTGTTAAGAATGATTTTATGAGATGAAGCAATGTTGTAATACAACACCTTGAAAGGGATGCAAGATGAGTTGGGGCATATTGCTGCCAGATCATGCCAGAAACACCGGGGCAGGCCCCTTCTCTTTACGATAAATGCAACGGGTTCTTTTACGTGCATTGCACAACACACAGGACCTTCATGTACAAGTGGCTTTACGTCCCTTCCGAAGGACGAAGCAATAATGGTTAAAGTGCCTTGCTTAAATTAAGGACACACTCTGCTGATCAGAAACACCAGGGCCAAATTTCATGGCTCTGCTTACCGTAAACAAAGAATTGGCGCTTACGGAAGCAGGTAATTCCGTGCTGACATACATACAGTATGTGTACATGTACGTCAAGCGTATTTCACAGGTTAGCAGGAAATTTCTGCTTGTGCGCATGCGTAGTCCACGTTACTGGGCATTTTTCGCTTAGACAGCTACATGTAGGGCATAAATTCAGCGCTTGCCCTGTAAGCGAAGAATGGTGATCTCAAGCACAGAATTCGGCGGTAAGCTGAGCCATGAAATTGGGCCCATATCTTGAGTTCTGTGCGCTTGACTGCTCGGCCAGGACATGCCGTGGTGAAGTCACTGGGTTTTTTCTTTCTTTTTTTTGTCCTCGTCCGATCAAATCGAACCAGTTTTGCCATACCAAGGCCAATCCAGTGGTTGCTGGATTGATAGAAACTCCTACCTGTACTCTTCTTGCAGTCAGCCTTAGCTGTAACCATTGGTTGCTTGATTCGAACATGACCCTAAACAGTGGAGGAGAAAACGGACAGATTTCTAAGTATAATTTGCACCACACTAAATAAGCACCACACTAAATAAACCCCTATAGCATCCAGTGCTATGCTAAATATTAGAAAAAAAATTACTCCAAATATTTTTAAAAGACTCCCAGTCTCTTGAAATCAAATCAGAAAAATTTGCTGACAACTAAACTTTCTTTTTCATTTCAATTTTTGCAAGGTTTAACGTGGAGTTTTTGAGCTACATGTATTTACAATTGTGTGTAAAATACAAACACCCCTGAATGAGTAATCAGGCTACACTCCATCTTGGAAAAAAGGACCCCACACTTCTGAGCAAAATAGGGAATGTTTGTAGGATTACTTTAATAATTAAAATGCCCTGTAGGTTGAAAGTCAACAACCCTAGGGCACATTATTATACCATTTTTAACAATCCCTAAAAGCATTGACTTGCAGTGCAAATAGTTGATTTTTGTATTATTTAGTGTGGTGCACCCTGATGGTCAGATTTGAATTGTATTGCTAAGTAAGAGTAAGTGTTTACAAGAGTGATGCAGGAAGCAAGACCAAGACAGGTCTGGAATTTAATCTTTGAGAGGGCAAGGCCATTTTCATTTTGCAAAGGGCAGTTCTAACTTCTGTTAGAAAATTGTACAGTCTACATGTATGGGAATCTACGGAGGCCATTTCCTTCCTGGCCTCCGTGTAATTCCAGGCCTGCAAGATGGCCACACACTATAGAGACAGACATGTATTACCCCTTTTTGAAACCACGCCTTTGAGCTTCAGCTCCTTCTCTGGCTTAGGCTCCGTCAGCATTTTTAAAGCCATGCACCGAAAGCTCACATTTTCAAAAGTAACTGATGGATTCTAAGCCGGAACCAAAGCTATGGTTACAAAATGAGTCTCTGGATCTATAGATTGTGGGTCAATGGTAATGAACGGTACATGTTTGGAGTAGACGTGGAAAACGGAACATCTTTCCAGATGATGACTGTGGCACCACCAACCAATGCTCATCTTAAACATTCAGTCTCATCTAATTGTATGTGTTTATTTAGGAGTCTTGTAGTGATCAGTAAGATATGTTTGTTGCTATGCTATACTCGGCATAATTAATATGTGCACAGTATCTAGCAGAAGAGCACTAAGGGAAACTCATTAATCACATTCTGCACACACTTGAGGCCATTTACATTATTGCTTCTCCTAATAAAAGCAATTGGGGTTTGTTCTGAGAGCAGAGAGTCGTACAACCTTCATTTGATAAAGGACACTGTGAACATCTTGCCATTCTTAAAGGAAATTTCAAGATGTTCATTTCTGTGTCCTTTCTCTATGATTGTAGTAACCATGACCCGGGCCCAATTACAATGTACATAAAGCATGCACAGTGTAAGCACAAAAACTTGCCAAGCACAGAAAACTCTTGCTTAGGAAAAATAGGTTACCAGCCAAAATACAGTTACCATTGATGTGACTGGTACCCCACTCATTTCTTGCTTAGCAAAGAAATTTGCTTAGCAGAATTATCTGCTAAACAGCTTTGTGAAATTTGGCACAGAGCCCAATTTCATAAAACTGCTTTAAAAGCACAACAAGTAGCTAAGCACAACAAAATTATGCTTACCAGAAAAAGGTTACCATGCAAAATTTCATGTCACACTATACGTTTATCTGTGACTGGTATCCTGCTTATTTTTGCTAAGCAGGAAATTGTTCAACAGTATTTTCTGCTCAGAAGGTCTATGAAACTAGGCCCTGTACATTGTACATTAGGCCTATTGTACATACATGTAGTAAAGTATGTACATTGGTTTAACCTGTTGACTTCCATGAAGAAATGGAGTGATGAAAAAGTTTGAAGGCATCATTGTATGTTAGATTTGAGGCTTTACATGGTGGTGGATTGATATGGGTTTGGAGTCATGGTACACAAGGTGTGATCTCACCTTTCTTGAGTGTCATTAATTGTATTGGTTCTTTTATAGGAACTGTTATTTAAAGGAACTGTTGTTATTGGATTTGGTTCTCCTAGGTCTTGCATTTGTTTTGACTTGTCTGCTCTGGGCCCAATTTCATAAAGCTGCTCTGCTAAGCAAATTTCTTTTCTAAGCAAAAATTGAGTGGGGTACCACTCACAGTAATGGTAACTGTATGGTATTTTGACTGGTAACCTATTTTTCGTAATCAAGAATTTTCTGTGCTTAGGAAAATTGTTGTGCTTACATGCTTTATGAAATTGGGTCCTGGTCTTTGTCACTGTAGTTGCAACTGATGAAGCAATTTTTTAAAATATTAAATGTGCTTGTTCTTCTTGATGTTTTGATCTCAAAACTACAATGTAGTCTTAAAAACGAGTCAAAAGCTAGATTGTTTCTGAAATACTGAAAATGTTTGTTTAACATTTTGTACACAATATTTATTTAATCACTGATTCTATTACACGTATGTACACGTATGTACAGTACTTGAATTACTGTGAGTTTGTTTAATCCAAAGAAAATCAATCAAATGTGTTGAATATATCCAATATCGGATAGAACTCTGTCATAAAAGACAGTAATAGAGATAATGTAATGCCCGCAGCGCAATTCTTGTTTTGCATAAGGGAATAAAAGAGTGGCGACGAGTTCTTAAACGGCCGTTTAAAACCGCCAGGGTTGTGGCCGTGCGATAAAGGCCCGAGCCGAAGGCCCGAGTCGAAGGCGAGGGCCTTTATCGCACGGCCACGACCCTGCAAGGTTTTAAATGGCCGTTTAAAGGGACACGTTGCCTTGGATCGGACGAGTTGGTCTAAAAAAAAGCGTTTGAAACCGTTTGTTATAAAATGCATATGGTTAGAAAGAATTTATAAAAGTAGAATACAATGATCCACACAAATATGCCTCGAAATTGCGTGGTTTTCCTTTTACTTTGCGAACAAACATGATCGGCCATTTTGTGGAGTCAAAATGTTGACTCCACAAAATGGCCGACCGTGTTTGTTCACGATGTAAAAGGAAAACCACACAATTTCGAGACATATTTGTGTGGATCATTGTATTCTTCTTTTAAAACATCTTTCTAACTGTATGAATTTTATAACAAACGATTACAAATGCTTTTTATAGACCAACTCGCCCGATCCAAGGCAACGTGTCCCTTTAAGAACGAGTCACTACTCATTTATTCCCATTCATAAATGCCTTTTTGTTAAAAAGTGAAAGAATAAGGAAAATCGGTGGTAAAAAGACAATCTCTGACATCAAAGTTTGTACTATTTTCAAAAACTTTTGTAAAATTCTGTTTTGTGCGCGTTGGGTTGTGTGTTGGCGTGTACAAAAAGATTAGGCTACGCGCGGGAACTATAGCCATGTGTTGCGTTCCGCGTAAGTAAATTGGCGGAGCTTGCGCGTCCAATACGCGAAGCCCAGCCATTATAAACACTCTTGGCCGTGCATTATCATCCGTTTAAACACCCCCACGTGACGTGCTCTCCACCAATAGGAATAGCGAAACTGTCTGAGGTATTTATGAATACTGGTTAAGGGATGATCAAAGGCTACATAATTTAAAAACAATCTGACCTGTGGCGTCACCCCTAATCCAACTTTTTTCAAAATATGATTGTGTACACCGCCCGTCAGAAATGTTCTGGTTTTGCTGTCATGTCATAGAGCACATTGTCTACATCAGGGCTGGAATTTGACACTGCTGGACCACTGGGCTGAGGCCAGTAGTTTTGGTGTCGGGCCAGTAAACCTTTGACCGGACAAGTCCCGCGGTCTGGTGTTTTTTAATTGAATATTAATGGAGAATAATATCTCACTGTCTAACATCTTGAACAAAAAATAATATGTTCAAATGTTGACTTTGAGTCTGATAAAATACCTTTCAATTCTACTGAGTAATGACATAATGAAGTTTCACCCTAAAGACAAATGAAATCAATCTTCTCTAACATGTCTTAGCATTTGATCAAATAAAAACAGTTAACTAATGCATGTTAAACGGGGTCAGGAAGTTTGTTCTTATTTTGATTCTGGTCTTGTAAAAAGAATTTTGGTCCAGTAAACATTTTGAGCCACAAGCCCTGTCTGCCTGTTGTCTGTGGATTTTCCCCCCAAATTCAAGCCCTGTACATTATGTGCAGTACATTTAATTTTAGATTGTACATGTTGTGCTCACGGGGAGTTAAGATAAGAATTGTTGGTGCTATTCCAGGGCCATCCAATGACGCTGTATCTGTTGGCTTGTTGTAATTTGAAAGTTGTATTTATGGCAATACAAATCCAAATATAATAATAATAGTGGCTTCTTATATAGCGCACATATCCGTCACTCAGTGACGCTCAAGGCGCTTTTAAAGTTCATTATTTTCCTGCAAGGTATTGTGGAGCTACGTTTTGTAGTATGAGACCAAGTCCTTTACATAGCACCATGTAATGGTTTACAAGGTGCTGTGGCGCAATATGCCGCCGATCAAACCAGGAACACCGGGGCGAACCCCTTCTCTTTACGATAAGTGCACTGGGTTCTTTAACATGCATTACACAACACACGGGACCAACGGCTTAACGTCCCATCCGAAGGACGAAGCATGTGGTTAAGTATCTTGCTTAAGGACACAAGTGTCACGACTGGGATTCGAACCCACACTCTGCTGATCAGAAACACCAGAGCTTGAGTTCGGTGTTCTTATCCGCTCGGCCACGACACGCCACAATATGATAACTGTGCTGGACTATTTCCACTATTTTATCGGGGAAGTGGTGTGGAAATAGTTCAACCGAAAAGAAATTACCTTTTTGGACCTGTGGGTCGGTAGTGAACGGGGTTTTTCGAGATGACCATGTTGACAGTAATCAGACAGAAATACTTCTCTGGAGGATCGTTAGTGACGTAAACATTATAATTACAGTGAGTTTCCAGATGGTACATGTAACTAAGAAATTATTTTTCAGTGACTACCAGTCCTAGTTCATGTATGATCCTTAATGCTTACCAAATTAAAGGCAATAGCTGTTGATTGTTTAATAAATAACAATACATGTACATGTCATACGCAGGAGGAATATTTCATCAGTCAAAATGTCAAATTCATGCTGTTTTGAATAAATGTTATCGAAAGTCACGAATGAACCAAAACATCCCCATAAAAAAAAGTACAGACCCATTTTTCTCAACGTGTCAATTTTTGCACTGGAAGGGTATCGAATACAATGGCAATTTACACCATTTTAACAAGAAGTTAGAGACTTGTACATTTTTCCCCACTCACATGAGGACTCTATCTATTTGAAAATGAGAACATCACAAAATTGAATTGGTCATTTCCCTTCCTCTTCAATTATAAGTGTAGTGGGTTCTTTGCCTCATTGTCTAGCCAATAACTACATTAACATTCTCAGAACTCTTGTCACCCCCCCCCTTCCCCCTAAAATTAAATCGAAAAAATGCACAAATGAAATGGTTTGATATGCCCCCTACATTAAAATCGTTGCCCATGCTTGCCCTGCCCTCCCCCCCAAAAAAATGTCTGGTCAAGCCACTGGTCATGTGTTCTATTTTAAATATTTAGTGCCATGCCATTTCTACAATGTACATTGTACAGGCGCACTATGCATGATTGTCTAAATGGTCATTTACTGGCAATTTAAAACTACATGAGTTGAGAATAGCATAATAGGCCAAGGAGTGTTCATGTAGCTAGGCTTGGATTGCTTCTTCCTCGTATCTTATTAAGCCATTTAGTGTGCTTGATGATGCGTATGCGCCGTGTCATGACGTATATTGCTTCTTTTACTCAGTGCAGTGCCAGACAGTACTCATCTAACATCTGTGTACTACGGCTCTTCATTTAGGCCAACTAAAATAAGAAACGAGTTTCTCGTCCGGACTTTTAAAAAAAAGGAGGAGGCAGGGCGCTACTATTTACTATTTCTCAATTTTTAGCTATTTTTTCCAAGATGGCCGCCATGCTAAATATGGTTGGCCAAGGTATATTTATTCACAGATATTGTGCTATTTGAGTATACTGATGCAATTTATGACAAAACAAATGATTTGTAAGACCCTTCAATGCAGAATCGCAGCACCATCACCTTCGGCATCAGTTGCTGCCTGCTCTGAAAAGAACGCCAAGCTGGGTTTGGTGACAAGACACTGATGATATATTAAACCTTTTTTTTTTTTTTTATAGTAAATAGTTTTAAAAAAGGAGGAGGCGGCCAAAAAGGAGGCGGGCGGGGACGGGAAACTCGTTTCTTATTTTCCTTGGCCTTATAGACCAGTTGGAAATCCATCAGTCTCATAAATTGACCTTGCTCAAACATAGCATTCATTCTCGCTGTCAATTTACAGGAAGTAGTGTGCAGAAATAATTCTTGGGTTATGGACATTTACATTGTATTTCATATTCAAATAAATGCTCTTCAGTCATGATACATTGTATAACCTTTGTTTGTATTCTGTAAAATATTGCCGAACCCTTCCACAGGATGATGGGGTACCATTGTCCATTTGTAATTATTATGGACTGCAGCGTTCTCCCTTAACCAACAGTTGTCCGCTGGCCAAATGACAGTTAAAACACACGAGGACCGGTCAAAATTCACTCCAAGTGGTCCGGGGTGCTTGTTACACATGAAAGTGTTGAAAAACATCATATTTAATATGAAGTATGGACTAGTGAAAAAGCTGAGGGACCAGTGAAATGACAAGCGTTCATGTAACTGGTCCTGCTGGCTATTCACTGAAAAAGTTAAAGGCAAGCAATGTTTAAAACCCTCGTGGGTAAAAGTTTGCAGAATCATAGTGTCTCACCTGCGGGTTTGTTAGGCCGAGTAAAGAACAAAACAAGTTTAGTGTCCGGGTTCCTGAAAAAAAAGAAGCGAGACAGGCTTTTTATTTTTATTTTTTATTTTCAAGATGGCCACCATTCTTTTTAAAATTTTGAACAACCATTGGTTTTTCCACAGTTCAACACACAATAATGAAAGAAACATGTTAGACAAGACATTGAACATGTTTGTTTAATAGTTTGTTCAGTATTAAAGGCATCGTACACGATTGGTAATGACTCAAAATATATATTGGCATAAAAACTTACTTGGTAACGAGCAATAGAGAGCTGTTGATAGTATAAAACATTGTGAGAAACGACTCCCTTTGAAGTAACGTCGTTTTTGAGAAAGAGGTAATTTCTCACTATAATAATAAAAACTTCTTGCAAGAAGTTTTTATTCCTGTCTGAAAGCACACAAATTTGTACAACAAGGGTGTTTTTTCTTTCATCATTTTCTTGCAACTTCGATGACCAATTGAGCCCAAATTTTCACAGGCTTGTTATTTTATGCATATGTTGGGATACACCAAGTGAGCACACTGGTCTTTGACAATTTCCAAATGTGTACGATGCCTTTAAAACCCCTGCTGTAGCTCATTTTCACAAGAATAAATGTAAATGTGTAACCATGGAGGAAGGAAAACTAAACGATCTGTTTTTAAAGGTGTAACAGGCACAGGCTTAGTTCTGACTGGAAAGTATTTTATTTTCCGATGTATCAGTTGACATTTTATGGTTTTTAAATCTCATTTTGAATTGGTAAACAAAAAAATTCATGCAGCCCCCAAAAAGGAAGCAGGCAGGGACACTAATCATATAGTTTTACTTCGCCTTGCATGGATACAAACTGTTATGATTTGTAATTCTTGCACCTTGGCGTTGTATCATTGTTTCCTAACCCTGTCATATTTGGGCAGTTTGAAGAATGTCCCAACTCAGTAGTTTAAATGCAGTTGTGTACAAATGAAATTGGGATTTCGTATCATGCTATTATTTGACATTATTTGTTTTTCCTTGGAGCTTCCTTAACATTAATGTGATCAGATTTGGCCGTCCTGGTGTGGATTGTCATGTACGTCATGATAGTGACACTGCAGTTCTGCAACTCATGTTTCTTGTTAATGAGGTTTGTATCTTAGAAGGAATAATGTGACTCTCAATCCATCTAACATTCAGAGTAATTAATGTTATCAATTCTCAATCTTTTTTTAAAATTTGTTTTGACCCACCCACCCGCCCCAAATTTTGATTTTTAAATAGTGACAGACTATTTAGTGTACCCTGAAGAACAAAGTACTGCCTCAAATGAAGTAGCTATTTTAGATCTACAGTACATGTATATTCTCCCAGCTTAGAAGTTTTCAATGGCCGTTCCTGGCTTCCAACATGCAACTTTGTAGTTGAGGACATTTTTGCCATTTCGCAGCAGATTTGTTTGAAATTTAAATATTGTATTTTTTCCCCAGGGTGCTTTAGTCAGTGTGTGCGCTGATGACAGTTTGCACCTATGGAATCTCAGACAGAAAAGACCAGCAATACTTCATTCACTGAAATTCAACAGAGAAAGGTCGGTGTTTCTTCAATTGCCAATTCAAATATGATTGGTGCTACGTCAAGCTCATTTGTCATCTATGGCCCCTTTTTGAATCCAGGGTTTAGGCTTCGTTGGTTGTAGAAAACGAGGGATTTCCTTACGGGGATTCAAACAGGTGGACGGGGCACATTTAGTCGACCTGTGGTTGACCACTGACTAGCAATGCACTTGCGCAGTGACGTACATGTACTCTCTCAAACGACTCGTTTGGAAGTCTAGTCAACCATCGGTACGGCATTCAACACTTCCATTGCCTTCCGCAACTGGTTTCCTTCTGTGCTCTACACAGGTTAGCATGAAACAAGGCTACCAGGACCAGGGAAGAAACTTAAGGTCCTGAGGCCAGTTCCAAATGGTCGACCACAGAAGTCAACCAACAGTTGACCAGCCTTGGTCAAACTCCCGCATGGACCAATGGTTAACTAGTGGTTGTTTAGTGACATACATAGGGCATGCACACAGAAGTTATAGTTCGAACGACTCTAGTCATTTCATGTCAACGTGACCTGCGTCTCGACGTACATTTTATGTACGTTATCATTTTCCGATGACTGGTCCACTCTGCACTGTGCTATGAAAACGGCTATTGGTAACCAGCGAGGTGACCATGCCCAGGCTAAGCTTGGGCGATACCACAATATCATCGAATATCGCGATACTAGTTATGAAACGATTACGATATTGGGTAGGTTTATTTTGATCGTGATATCGGTAAATCGCGATATCATCTAAGTATCGCGATGCATTTCCTAACCGAGACGATCTTGCAACAAATAATCTCCTAGTGGAGACGATCTTGCAACAACAAAGAGCTGCAAGTCACAGACCGCAACCGCAAGATTCCCCAACAGATCCGACCCGGCCGGGTTTCTTCGAAAAAACCAACATCAAGGCCTTAGTAGCGATCAGGCGGTCTCACACAGACTACCGAAAAACTACGACATCGCGCTTCCGGGTGTTATCACGTGTTGTATCAACCTCGTCCCCATGGTTTACTTTATTTCCAACCATGTTTACAATAGTACCTCGTACTGCTCGACACACCTTGGGGACGAGGTTGGTGATCTAATTAGTTATGCACACATATAGAACCGTCTGTCATGCGCAGTAGACACATTAAATGCGTGTAAGTAATAGGCCCAGGTTTTCACCCCATATGTTTAGAGTAAAACCCGAAGAATAGTTCATTGGAGAAAAGTAGGAATAAAATGGCTGCTTCTACAACTGAAACTTGCACAGTGAGTTTTGTGTAGAAGATTGACGTCATCAAAAATTAATCGTGATATAATCGAATATCGCGATATATTCTTGACGATACATCGTGGATGAAAAAAAGCGATATCGCCCAAGCTTAGCCCAGGCTGGTTCGTACTAGACAGAGTTCGGGCTAACTTAATTGAACTACATTGTATGGTCTACAATAGTCCTTACAAGAACTTGGCCCTGGAGTCAAGTCAAAACAGTCGACCTTTAGTCAACCATGGTGCGCACTCAAACGCACTTATTATAGATGTCAATTTACGTTGTAAATAGTTTTGATTAAATTTCAATGATGTTTTTGTCTTGACAGAATAACAAACTGCACCCTTCCATTTCAAAGCAAGTGGTTGTATATAGGCACAGAGAGAGGCAATGTTCATGTGGTTAACATTGAGTCATTCGTACTCTCTGGCTATGTCATCAACTGGAATAAAGCCATTGAATTGTAAGTATGTAGTTGTAAGACCATGTTCAAATCAATGGCTTCGACAGAGGCTATGGCCGGAACGCTGAAAAGTGATTCTTCAATGTTGCTGTTGCAGCTAATGGCCATAGCCGAAGACGTTTAGCACAGAACTGGAAAATAAGTAGCATTTGAATAGGGGCTCCAAGGTGGAATTCAATTTTGTGATGCACTCATTTACCAATAGATACATGTAGAGTCCTCATGAAATTGGGGGGAAAATACAACATGCAGCCTCATGTTAAAATGGTGTAAAATGACATTTTATTTGAAACTCTTTCAGAGCGAAAATTGAAACATGACATCATCGGATATCAAAAACAAATAGGTCTGTACATTCCAAAGAGGAATTTTTGCGCCAAAGCTCAAAAGGTGAAATTCAGTGCCATTTTGATTGAATATCATTAAAATTCAGGAATGAACTAAAAATTCTTTGTGTCCAAATGTACAAACCTTTTGTTTGAAATGTGACGTCATCCAACCTGTTTTGATTTTGACAAAAATTGCACTTAAGGGTGTCAAACACAGTGGCATTTTACACTATTTTAACAAAAGGTTTAGAGACTTGTATTTTTGTTTCCATTTTCAAAAGGACTCTATCTATTAGAAGATGAGTGGATCACCAAACTGACTTTGACCTAGGAGTCCCTCTTTAAAGACCCTCAATATTACCCCTGTGTACATTTTTTAATTGCAGCAACAAAAGTAAAATCGCCATTAAAGCATGCACAAAGTCCCTGACAAAGCTTTTGTGTATGTTTTCGTCAAAATCTGACAATAAATGGTGATGAAGTTTTCACAGGCTAGTTTCTAAGGTGTGATTATTGAAAACTAGAGGATGGAATTACACATACACATGTTCTCTTCCAAAAAGCAATGATGTACAATATCCTTATAACTTATAGAACCCCCCCCCCCTCATGGGTACAAAATCATCACTGAGGACTATTGGTACACTGCTAAAAATGGTATTCTTGAAATAAGAAAAAAATGTTATTTCAAGAAAAAATTTCTTGTGTCACTCCCTAGAAAGATATAATGCTAATAAGATTTTTGGGAGTGACACAAGAAAAGTTTTCCTAAAATGAGATGTTTTCTTATTTCAAGAATACCATTTTTAGCAGTGTAGCATTTGCTAAAAATACATGTAAATGCTGGGCTTTGATCGCACATTTTATCGGATTGGAAAAAGATGCGTGTGATCTTCACCAGACAGGATTGCTAACATAATAATATATGGCTTAATAGTTTGATGTGAGGTAATCTTTCTAATCCAGTGTCTTGATATAGAGGGGTTTGCCTGAGGGTGTTGGATTGCTATGCCTTGAGGCACAATGTGTCGGGATTCTGAGCTGAGGCATCCAAATTCTACAGACCTGTTCAAAACCACGGCTTTGGTTTTGACTTCAACTGTCAGGTTTTTTTTTAAGTGTGTACACTTTCAACGCCTTCAAATAGACAGACGAAGCCTACTGTATCTCAAATCTATGACTTCGACTTTGATTGACTTCAGCTGCCAGTGTTTTTGAAAGTGTGTACTTTCAGCAAGGGGGGGGGCCTTCAAATAGACAGACGAAGCCTACAGTGTATCTCAAATCCATGACTTCGACTTTGACTTTGACTTCAGCTGCCAGTGTTTTTGAAAGTGTGTACTTTTAGCAAGGGGGAGGGGGCTTCATATAGACAGACGAAGCCTATCTCAAATCTATGACTTCCACTTTGACTTCAGCTGCCAGTGTTTTTAAAAGTGTGTACTTTCAACAGGGGGGGCTTTCAAATCTAGACAGACGAAGCCTATCTCAAAACCATGACTTCAACTGCAGCTGTCAGTGATGCAAAATATTTTTTGGGGCAGGACATTTTAAAAGTATGTACTTTCAGCACTGAAGATTGATTGTGGAGTATTCGGGAGCATATGATTTTCAGTTACACAAATGCCTTATTTGTTGTAAGGGATCAAGTTGGCATAAAAGTTGTCCTCCCAGGGCTTGATTTCACAAAGAGCATTAAAGATTGATCTTAAAATGTGTATCCATCTTAATTGCTAAGCAAAATGTGATTTCAAAATACAAATCACTATGGTGATCAGGGTTCTGCCCAGGATTTCTTGAGTGGCAAAAATTGTTTTCCCTGGTGTGGTTTAGGCAATTTTCTTTGTGCACAGATTGTACAGATGTACGGAATAGCATGGTCTTTAGTCCGTTGTTTCATTTTTCCATTGTGCATTAACGCTATAAGGTATTTGACATGTATGATACTGGTATCATGTTATACCAACCGTAAAGCTATGATCAGCGTGACTGGAAACCAATTGCAAGATCAATGCATTTTTTCCCCGCTGGATTATGAAAATTACAGCTTTAGATAACATTTTTTACTGGTAAATACACAAAACAATTTTCCATTTTGGTGAAAATGAGTGGTGGTCGTGGAAAAAAAAAAAAAAATCTGCCAGTTGTGGTTGGAGAATTCTGAGTGCCGGGCGGGTTTTCCGGCAACGACTACTGTGGGCAGAACCCTGGGTGATAGTGACAAGTCATCTTAAGATGAATCTTAACACTCTGTGAAGTCAAGCCCTGCCGTTCACCTCTGTGGACCCCAGTTTAGTCCTGCCTTTGCACTCTTAAACCTTATGTGGGCATTATATGTTCACTCCCTGCCCAACCTCGTTCCCAGTGGTGTACGATCTCGCCGCGCCATTTTTCTTTTATTTCCCAGAATGCCTTGCTCGATCATAACCCCTGAAAGTGTGACTTTGAAATATCCAAAAATATTGGATATTTTAATTAGTCCTGTGGTTGATCCATTCTGTGTAAGAGACTACGCAGAGCGTGCTGTCAAAAGACGCATCAAGTCATAGAGCAACTGGCCCCTCTCATTCTTTTTCAATTTTGTGATACATCTAACCATAGAGTAAGGTCTCTATGGTCTAACTGTATGCAGTTCAGGGTGACCATATAAAAACATGATTCATTTGAAAGGTATTGCGTCGAAATACGTGCATTTTTACACGTGCGTACTAAGCGCCTGACAAGTGCCCTGCAAGCGTTAGAAAGTTTTTAACAAGCGTTCTCGCAGAGCAGTCACTTTTTGTTAGCCAATCACGTTGATTTTCAGTGCTTCCCTTCCAGAGGTTAGTGACGAGAGGTATCGATACGGCGCGCTGCCCATGGTAGCGAGGCTGCTCCCTACCTGACTTCAACTGGCTTTTTACATTTGCCTCATCCACAGGCAAAGACATGAAAATGGGGCTGTTATTTTGTACAGCTACATTGTACCCTCCAGCTTACAGGCATTATATTCTTCCTACTTAAGTCTTATTTCCAATTTCTTTGATCTTGGGGGAAAAAACAGAAAAACTGTGATTAAATAGCAGGAAAAGTCTATTAAACCGTACACCATATGAACAAGTAGGTCAGCCTTTGTACTCCAAACGTTTTCCTACTTTTTTCCCAAGAACCAAATCTTTGGCTAGTGCTATTTAGGGTCATTAAATGCAATTTTATATCAGTAATGATAAAAAGGTCATTAAATGAAAAATGCCTATTAATTTGAAAAAAATAAAACAAAATCAAGAAATAAATGCTTTACTAATAATAAATAATAGTTTCTTTTTGTCAAACAGATACCTTGAGACCACTCTTGATCAATAAACTCCATTTACCAGGAGCTCCAAAATATGCAAAAGCAATTTTATGAAATCCATACAAATTGCACTAATGACCTTACATGTATAGTCCTGAGCCGACGAAATATTACGCCTGAGCTTAGCATGCAACACTGAAAATGACCAATGTGAAAATTTAACAACACCATTTCCTACATGTTTCTGGCATAATAATTGAATGCAGCCCTTTCATTCAACAACTCATTGACATTTGAAAGCAAGGTTGCCTCTGCAAAAAAACCACCAAAAACAAACCCCACTAGTATGGTAAGCACGGCAGGCTTTACTGTGTATTTATTGAACAAGATGCCTTACTCATCGATCAGGCAAATGTTAGTTTGGGGGCTTTCCTCCCACATCTAAAACTACATTTCTTCATCCTCTTCTCTTGATGGTTTCCTCTATGGGTTTGGATTCAAGGATCCCCAGTAAAATTAACATTAAAACTCCTGTCTGGTCATTCAAGATAATCCACAATGGTTTGGAATGAGAGATGCTCTATGCTGCCTGCATGCATGGCATGATGATATCATATGGTGATTACAGTACACGGATTCAGTTATGCAGGATTTGAAACTATGCATGGCGGAGAAACAATCTAGTAAGGTTTACGGTAACACCATGTGCATGATAAATCTGTCTATGAGTTGTGGTAGTTCTAGAAAGAGCCATTAGTGTAACAACCTGGATGTTTCGATCAGTATGCTCTGACTGTCTTCAGGAGAATGCTAGACTCTGATGATGCAGGCTGTATTAAGTAGTGTAAATGTACAGGTAGATATGATTATTTAATGTACAGAACAGTCACATAAACGCTCTACCTTAAAGCACGAGTCCAGTATTCTCCTAAGATGATCACAGCATTCTGATTGAAATGTTGAGTTGTTACTCCACAGGTTCTTTTCAGAACCACCACAACTCATAGACAGAGATTTTTCATGTTAACTGCAAACCTTACAAGACGGAAGGCACTAAATACTAACCCTTGCAGCGTTTTAGAAATTCTCTAGTGCGCTTGCGTTTTTAGTACTTTATTCCACAAAGATGGCGCTAGAAAAAAAGAGTACTGAAATGTTCCTAGGGCACTAGAGAATGTCCGAACCGCTACAGGAGTTAGTATTGAGTGCCTTCCTTACAAGACAGTCCTGTGCACAGTTGCTGCACCATACACAACCCATGCTGCTATATAACTTCACATGTAAACATGGTAAATGGAGAGACATGATAGACAACTTACTGATAAATGGAATGTATTAAGTAAACGATTTGTAGGACCATCCCTGGCAGTACTGACCTTTATGTTCTTGAAAGTATAATTGGACTATGTGATATATTTCAGATCCCGAAAGACACATCCTGGGCCTGTAGTTCACTTGAGTGACAACCCCATTGATGCTAATAAGGTTTGTATGTAACAGAAGTACATTTAGTCTCAGACCACGTGTGTGCATACTGCATACCTCGTAGTGGTATAGTGAAACAAACCAAATGTGGTATAGTGAAGGCAACAAACATTCTCATAATTTGTACTGGGAATTACTCTTCTCTTTTGAGAACTTTTGAAGGAAAGCCCTCTTCACTGTGGTAAGGTCAGCCCCTTATCCATAAGCCTCCATTTGCATGTGTGTGGAAACCAAATAACAACTCTCTCCATTGTCTGCTGTCAGGACGACATTTAAAAGAAAAAATCATCAAGATAAATAGGATTCGAACTGCCTCTAGCTACCGGGCAATCTCGATGGTCTAGTTGGTAAGACATCTGCTCTAGAATGGCAAGAACAAGGGTTCGAATCCCAACCAAGTAATATACCTGTGGATTTTTTTTCACAGGACTCAGGAAAGTACTGAGTACACATTGCTTTACAAACATCGGTGTAAGGGGAAAACCAAATAAAATATTCTTTATTCCCGATGCAAATTTGACATATATTAATTTGTTGCGGTACGCGCTGCTAAAATATAGGATTCAAACTGCTTCTAGCTACCGGGCAATCTTGGTGGTCTAGTTGGTTCTGTTCTAGAATGGCAAAGGTCGTGGGTTCGAATCTGCCTGTGGATATTTTACACAGGACTCGGGAAAGTACTGAGTATGTAGTGCTTTACACCCATCGATGTAAAGGGTAAAACCAAATATAATATTCTTTATCCCCCATGCAAATTTGACATCTATTAAAATGTTCTTGTTTGTATTAGCCATGAGCACTTCTGTGGATTTGTGCGCTTTATAAGTTGTCATTATTATTATAATTATTCTTTATGAAAGCATGGAGCATTGATAGAAAAACTTGAAAGCTATTAAAACAAAAAAAGGCCATATTCAATTAGAATCAGCTGTGCGTGTTTAGAAGATGAATATTAATCCGTACTCAGCAAGGCCCTTCAGCAGACTGTTTAACAAAGGATAATTAATTGCATGTCATTGAAGTCTATAATCTACTTATTGGGAGATTTGTCCATGGTAGACACTGCTACTAAGCAGTCGGTAAGTACAAGCAGTCATAACATTGCACACTTCAACATGTCTGAGATTTACGTCTTACACAGTGTGTTGTCTTATGGTTCATGGATAGAGCCGTGTGACCACAAACCTAGCATATGAGCATCACTGATATTACTTAGGCTTGGGATCAGCCTTCATATTGGATCCGGTTGGTTGTGCACTATTTGGGGTCTTAAAAGTGTTGTATAATATTACAAATATTGGATGCATATAAGTACAGATGGGCAGATTATAATCACAAGGTGAAATTTGGACTGTTCCATTTCACGAGGTGAAGCCAAGTGAAATGGAATTGTCCAGATTATATTATGCAATATTATATGAATGAAATGCATCCCTTTACACTTCACACATAGATCCTTGTCATTTTATATTTTTTATATAATTGATAATTTATTTCAATAATAAATAGTACAAAGTTTTGAACAATTTATAGTTTATTTCAACAATAAGGTATTTAGAGGCTGATAAAGACATGAGCTGTTTAAGACAGGTTGGCAAAAGCGCGTACGCATGTTGGCACGTAAGTAAACGCGCTCTAATAACACGTACCGTAATTTTCGGATTATAAACCGCGGTTTATACGTTGATTTTGACCTTTTTTTGAACTCCTGCGGTTTATGCGCCGGGCGGCTTATATGCCAACATATTAATATTGTAGAAAGAAAAAAAACAGCGTACATTTTTTTAAGAAAGATTGTTTGTAAAATAAATGTTCTAAAAACAAATACACAAAACAGACAGGAAAAAATCATACACCGCCAAACTCACTCTGAAAATTCTTTAAAAAAAACATTTTATGCACCACCAACCTTGTCTGCCGTTACAAGGCCTTGCCTCGTTTTTATTCCTAGATGAATGGGTCACAAAAAGTCCCATTTTTTACTCCATAGTTTTTAAAGGAAATCTGTCTGTTCAACAAGACCGTTTTTTTGTCCATATTTATGAAGATGTTAGTCCAGCGGCTTTTGAAAATAATTGTCATCCTCGGACCCATCATATAATCCGTAATGTCTCACAATATTGTGGGGTCGATCACAAGGCACGATCGTGAGTACGAGGTGCGAGATAGCTGCAAAAGAAATATAGTCGGGTTGCCCTTCCACACAGAGAAAAATCACACGCTAAATGTCATTGCAAAATGGCTTACTTCTGGGTACCGGCTGCCATAGTAAATGCGTGTACAGACATCGTTCTGAATAATAAACGCACGCCGGAGATGGGTGCATGCTTTTTAGAGCAGACTTTGATACGACTCGTGTGTGCTGCCGCTGCCAACTCACACAGCTTCAAGCGGCACATGTAAGCAATAATCGCAGGTTTTGGAGAAGAAAATTGTTTTGATTGTTTTTACGGAAATAAATACACTCGTTAATTAGGAGTTTACAATGAGTTTTTTCTTTATTTTTCTCTTATTTCAAGGACAGTTTTAATAATTATAATATATAAATTTATGCCGGTCGGAGTTTGTTAACTTTTAATTCGATCCCCGGTCATTTAAAGCTGGGGTCGGTCAGGACCAACCGGCGCCGACCGTGGTAGCTACAACGTTGCAGTTGTCACAATAATGATACAAATAAAAAAGAAATATGCCCACTTGCTGTAAACCATCCAAATAGACCATTACAAAAACGATCAATGGTGTTAACTTTAATACATTTTGACTTTATTGCGACGCAACTCGCACTTTGTGGCAACGTACAATGACTGATGTGCCGCCGCCCGCCAGTCACTGCACATCGCCACAAAGGACCGCAAATACGCACGGCCTCTCTCCTGTGTGCGCTCGCGACTGCGGTTTATATGCCGGGCGGCTTATACGCTGACACCTAAATCTTATTTTTGATTTTTTGGGGCATTGCGGTTTATACACCGGGCGGCTTATAATCCGAAAATTACGGTAATGCAATCAATACATCTGATACACAGTGTAAAATATGTTAGTACGCGGGAAGGTTAGCTTGGAAGTGTCCCAATCATCCTATATTTATCAATATAGGACTTCTATATTAAATTTTGGGGTGTCGGAAGTCAGAACTTTATACAAATAAAGTACATGTATGACATGTGACGCGTGTTCCACCAATCAAATGACAAGGATTTGTAAGTGTGGTATATAACATTGTATAACAAGTAATAGACCACAAGGGAAACTGACTGGATACATTTTAATTCAATTTTGGGTTGAACAAAGAAAAATTGACAAGAACGGGATTTGAACGTGGGACTTTCGCCATAAAATGCTAGGGCTCTACCAACTGAGCTATCTACATGTAGCTCTAATGTTGGCGGTTTCCCTATTTTGTCAGTATCTTTGTTTGGTGCCAGTCGGAAGCCATTCAACCTGTAAGTGCCATATAAACAGGGATCACACCCAAGTTTACGATTCAACCTGGGAAGTGGCAGCAGAGGGATCACCTTAAAGGGATGTGACTTTTTGTTTCAAATATTAAGTAATAAACCAACAAGGGAAACTGACTGAGTAAATTTTAATTCAGGGCAAACAAAGAAAAATTTAATATAGTGAGATTTGAACCCGGACTTCCAGATTGGCGTGCCAGGTGATTGAAGCAAAATTGACGCATTCGCCAAACTGACAAGAATGCAGCGCTCACACATTGCAGATGATTCCACCTACATGAACATGTCTAAATACTGAGTTCTTGATACATCGAGCATGTTGAGGTCAGGTTAAAACTTATAAATGTACTAAATGAACATTTACTGATTGGTGTTTCATTTATGGCATATCTTCACAGTGTTGTGGTGATATTGGCACAAAATGAGTGAGGTGGGCTGCCTCATGTTTGATTGGCAGGGGAAGACTTTTTTAGGGGTAGAGGTAGTTTCTGATGGTATTGACTGTTGTCATAGTAACTCGTCTTGATTTCTCTTAATGTGTAGCTACTGATTGGATTTGAAACTGGTGCCGTGGTCATGTGGGACCTGACAACCAAGATGGCAGAGCAACGGTTTAACTGTAGCCAACCAGTGCGCTGCGTCTCCTGGCATCATGAAGGAAAGCAGTTCGTTGTCAGTCATACCGATGGCACTCTGACAATGTGGAACCTCAAAAATGCACTTAAACCTGCAAATATCATATCCCCGCATGGTATGGATTATTACATAATAGATGAACAATAATATTAACTAGGCAATAACAGTGTGAAGAGCTGGGTCCAATTTCATAGAGTTGCTTAAGCAGAAAATACTGCTTAAAAAATCCCTGCTTAGCAATAATGAGCAGGATACCAGTCAAAAATTGTACATGTGACATTGTATTTTGGCTGGTAACCTTATTCTGGTTAGTAAATTTTTGTTTTGCTTAGCTTATTTTTTTGCTTAAGCAGCTCTATGAGATTGGGCCCTGGGCCCAATTGCGTAGAGCTGCTTAAGCACAAAAAGCAGCCGAGCACAACAAAGTTATGCTTGCCAGATTAAGGTCACCAGCCAAACTACCTAGTACCATGTCACATATACAATTTGTGACTGGTTTCCTGCACATTTCTGCTTAGCATAAATTGTCAAGCAATATTTGTTGCTTAAGCAGCTCTATGAAACTGGGCCTCACTGCATAGTAATGACTGTGCCACTGCATAGTAATGACTGTGCCACTGCATAGTAATGACTGTGCCACTGCATAGTAATGACTGTGCCACTGCATAGTAATGACTGTGCCACTGCATAGTAATGACTGTGTAATAAAGGACCTCACCTTTGGCTCAGTCCGTTATCACATGGCCACAAACCTGCCGGTTTTAATTGGCAGTAAGAACTCGTCACCACTCTTTTACTCCAGGGCTCAAAATTTCTCCATGAAGACAAAACATTCACATGTAAATTTCCACATAATTGTCTCGGAGACAGTAAGATACCAATAGCAAAAGGTATGCTGTACTCCTGAAGTGTTCCTTTTGCATGCAGTGCATTTGGTTGCCTCCAAGTTGCCTGTAAAAATTGCCCTGTGTGACATGGCCTTAAAGGCATCGTACATGTTTCGTAATTACTCAAAATATATATTAGCATAAAAACTGACTTGGTAACGACCAACAGAGAGCTATTGATAGTATAAAACATTGTGAGAAACGACTCCCTCTGAAGTAACGTAGTTTTTGAGAAAGAGGTAATTTCTCACTAAAATAAAAACTTCTTGCAAGAAGTTTTTATTATTCTATCTAAAAGCACACAAATTTGTACAACAAGGGTGTTTTTTCTTTCATCATTTTCTTGCAACTTCGATGACCAATTGAGCCCAAATTTTCACAGGCTTGTTATTTTATGCATATGTTGGGATACACCAAGTGAGAACACTGGTCTTTGACAATTTCCAAACGTGTATGATGCCTTTAAGACATGTAATAGAAGATTGATCTCATTTGTTTCTTTAAGTAGTAAGTAAACTTCAGTACTCAATAGAATTGAAAGTTATATATTTTTCAGACTCAAAGTCTTCATTTGAACATAATTTGTTTCTCTTCAGGATATTACCCAGTGAGGTACATGTATTGTAATTCAATTGACAAACACAAAACTGCCGGACTTGTCCGGTCATAAGTTTACTGGCCCGACACTAAAACCACTGGCCTTGGGCTGGCGGCCCAGTGTTAAATTCGAGCCCTATATTCCCTTGTTAAAATGGGATAAGAAGTAAAAGGAATAAATGGTTATTAAAAAAGTTGCAGCAAAATTGTTGTTGATGGCAGGAAAATGGAGAATGTATCTCATGACATTTAGTTTCAAAAGTGACCTCTAAAACATGGATGTCCAGTAATGTAGGAAGTGCACCCAGCTCTGTGGACCAAAAACAGTAAAGTCTTACATTTTATAGTAACAATAATTAGCCAAACTTATACAGTGCAAAACATAGCTAAATGAAATCTCAATGCGCTGTAAAGAAATGAAAAAACCACAATAAACAACCCAAACCAAAATAGTAGAGAGGAGCATAACTCCATAGTTTAGTCACAAGCAACTTTATGTAAGTCTTTAAAATTTACATCATATTTTGTATGTGTGATTTCAATGAGCCTTTGATATTTGTGAAGGAAGAAAGTAGGCTAAATTCATCTCTAAATTCATCAGCCTTCGAGAAAGACTCTGCTGGGGTCGCATTTATACCATAGGTCCTTTTGGTTGGCAACCAGTTTGCAACAGCTAATTCTATTTTCTAAATTTATTAAGCGATCAAATTTATTTTATTTTACTGATTTTGTTTGTACTTTTTAAATTTCTGCTCAGGGTAACTTTTGTGGTTAGTCTTTTGAGTGGGTTTCTGCTTAACATGTGTTATGTTTTTATTTTCAGCTAAAGTGCCTGTCAAAGGGCTGAAACCAGAGCCATGTACACCAGTACTCAAAGTAGAATGGAGGTCAGTGAAAAATGGGTAAGCTATCACTGGGGGGGGGGGGTAACACACACTCCTAAATATCACTGGGTGGGATTTTTTTTTTTTTTAAATTCCTGTAGACCTTTTCTCTCGCAACATCACAGCCAGGAATGTTTGCTAACCAGTGGTGAGCTCAAGTATGGCTGGCCTTCAGTGCAAAAGGCCATGGTCGGTTTGGACGTAACGTGTGGGAAATGGGTCTGGCTGCTGACCCAAGCTGCTCTTGTAGAGCAAGCCACCAGATAGCCAGCCACATCATCAATGAATGCAGTCTCTTCAAATGCACTTGTAACTTCAAAGAACGTGAACAAAAAGCTGCTATGGACTGGCGGAGTCATGCAGAGTCTGTCCAACATGACTGAAAACCATACACATGAACTAAACTACAAACTATGATTTATCATTTCATCCTAGTATAATGCTGCATATCAAATGATGTTTATCACTGATAAATCAACTGTGCTACCCAAAACAAAAAGTACATGTATCCTTCACTGTCATTTCAATGGTTCCGAATTGTTAGTTATCTTTACTGGCAAATGATGTACGTGTATAAAGTAGGTTAGCCTTTTTGTTACTTCATGTTATTAGTTGAAATGATATTGAGCTAAATATTTAAAATAAAAAAGCCCATGGTTGATATTATGATTATTCCATTTCATGAGGCGAAGCTGAGTGAAATGGAAAAGCCAGATTTCACCAAATGATTATATTCTGCGACAATGCATGAACAAATTGCATTCAATACTTGGTTTATATAACTCACACAAAGATCATTGCCATTTTGAATTTTTGTTTTTTTACAATAAACACAAAAAACCTAGAAAATTGTCTAGCCCATACTCTGAGAATTCTAAAAACCTCTTCTAAACAATGTGGACGACTCAATGTAGACACCAGCCTTGCCTCGTTTGGAAAAATGGGTGGGTACTGATTATTTTGGGAATGACGCTGCGAAGCGTCCAACAATTATCCATATTGGACTCCAATATTAAATTTGTGAGTGTTGCGGCAGTACACATGGCAAAATAATGGATGACATGTGATGCGTGTTTCACCAATCTGTGTGTGTGGCTAATAATTACAAATATGCCATTACCACGTAGTTTAATTGTACCAGTTTTTATTTGTTTAAATAAACAGAATATTGTGAAAACACTAACTGTAATGTTCGATGTGGTTTTTTTTGCAGGGACCCGTTCATTCTGTTTTCAGGGGGATTACCGTATGATAAAGCTAATAGTACACCAAGTATTACCATCATGCAGGGCAAGACAACCACCGTGCTAGAAATGGAACATACCGTCATAGACTTTCTTTGTCTGTGTGACAACCCCTGGCCAAGCAGTAAGTTTGTTGTTTGTGATACTGTTTACACACATGTGTGTGGGTGGGTGGGGGGGGGGGGGGAGGTTGTGGAGGCGGGGTGCAGGGTGTAACGGATTTGTAGATTCTAAAGCTTGTCAGCATAAAGTTAACAAATATATTTGCTGAGGGGAAATTCACAGCGAACCTCTCTCAAAATATGTGCACTGCACTGTATTTTGTTGGTCTGGTGACCTATTTCATATTGTGTAGGATTTGCATGTCTGTGTGCTTTGTTATGAAACTATTCCCTAGATTCGCTGGGTATGTTTTGTTTCATCGCGGTTGTCACTTGTGTGTTAATTGATGTGTTCACAACATAAACATCAACCCGAACCCTTACGCTACCAACAACTTTGATTATGGTTATATGAATATTTTCTGATATTACTGTCAAGAAAGTGTACCAGTTTCAATCATCATTGTATTTGTCTGGAGTACCTTGAAAGATTTGTTCAGTATAGAATGAAGGTAAAAGTTAGGGTCAGATTCAGGGTCAGGTTTCAAATCAGTTTTAGGATCAGTATCAGAATGAAGATCAGGCGTAGGTTTTTAGGTGCACCTAAAGTCACAATAAGGGCCTGTCAAAGGTGAAGGGTCTTCTATTTAAAAGTCAGACTAACTTTAAAGGTCTGGAGCATTTAATCAAAATAAAACAAAGTGGAACAGCTTTGTGTTTGTTTCATTGTATCTGTCTGGAATACCCTCAAAGATTTGTTTATATCTAATGAGAAAAGGGTGGAGTGGGAGTTGAGGTGATGGCAATGAAGGTCTTGAGATTAACTTCCTATCCTCTCAGATGCTCCTTAATCCAAAGGCTTTAACCTTCACCGGTGTTTGCTGAGTAAATTCAACCTCAATCTGATCCAATTAGCCACCATTTCCTCCATCCATAAACCCTCTGATGGCTCGGGAGGATTCATGCATTGTTGACCCACTTCCAAGAACATCAGGGGTGAACTATCAAAAGCTGGTACCTGGTTTATCGCTTACAATTTGATTTTCTTGTTGAGATGAGGCAGCGTCAGCCGGCATGATCCAATAAAGCTGATGCTATTAATGTATTGATTGCTGACTTGAATAGAATGGGTAGAGGCCTTGGGGGTTTTGTAGCACTAATAATTGTTGCTTTGGTTTGGTCTGTAGAAGACTCATCTTTCTGTATTCACTCTACATCGTTCTGTATTCACTCTACATCATTCTGCATTCATTCCACATCATTCTGCATTTACTATACATCATTCTGCATTTACTCTACAATCATTCTGCATTTACTCTACATCATTCTGCATTTACTCTACATCATTCTGCATTTACTCTACAACATTCTGTATTCACTCTACATCGTTCTGCATTCACTCTACATCATTCTGCATTTACTCTACATCATTCTGCATTTACTCTACATCATTCTGCATTTGCTCTACATCATTCTGCATTTACTCTACATCATTCTGTATTCACTCTACACCATTCTGTATTCACTCTACACCATTCTGTATTCACTCTACATCATTCTGCATTTACTCTACATATTCTGTATTCACTCTACATCATTCTGTATTCACTCTACACCATTCTGTATTCACTCTACACCATTCTGTATTCACCCTACATCATTCTGCATTCTCTCTACATCATTCTGCATTTGCTCTGCATACATTTAGATGGGTAATTCCGCAGTTACTGGCAATACATTCAACAGGAATCAGAAATATGAATAATTTCAATGACTGAATACATGTTGGGAATTGCTGTTTGCAGGGATGAGAAATTTTACATTTATCTGATTTCAGACTTGGTGGAAATGCCATCATTTCAACATACATGTACCTTTTACAATTTGAATCCTATAGTTTCAGACATGTTTTCATTAAGACTCTCACCCTTGTGTTTGTAAATGTAATACAACATTGTAAGTCAACAGGATTTGTAGTTCTTGTGCTCAGTGTAATGCCAGTCACTGTGTGGAATTGCCGAAGTAATTTAAAGTGGGTGTAAGGCTATCCAAATTGGCAGATTTAGCTACGGCTACAATTGTTGCTATAAGGGTGTTGCTAAGGACATCCTACATGTACATGTCCTACATGTATATACTTCAATGCATGATGACAAGTTGATCCAGCCGTAGCCATAGCTGAAGCCGCCAATTCGGACACGGCCTAAGATATGTATCTTCATTTGTTGATTCCCAGTAATAAACACTTGCTTATCAATGTACACGATGATACACATGATAAGCCATACATGTCAGCTAACATGGCTGCGTATCATTGGTCAGAGGTCACAGTCATTATGCGGGAAAACATGTGTAATGTGATTTAAGAAAGCCGGCTAATATATGGGAAATATTTTAGTCTTTGAGTTACCTTATCTGCCATGTACATACATGTTTGTTTATATAGACTAAACTGTCTAATAAGTCAATGTTTATACATGTGTGTTTTAATTAATCTGTTTGTTTCTTCATTTCTAGTTTAATTAGCCATTTGTTTTGTTTTTAAGTTATTTGTTTACATACATGTAGGATTTATGAATACAAACAGTGTAATTTTACATGTACACATTGGTTGTTTTAGGCTAAAACAACAAATGATTACAAATCTTATGTACACACCATGTAATGATCTCTTTTAGAACAGGTGCTGCCTTTGAAAAGAGTCTGTATTTTATTTTTTTCCGCTCTTAACTCCTGCATACATGTCGTGAATATTTTGCTTGTCTTTAATATTCCAACATGAAGTACTCGATAGTTAGTCCCATAAATATTGCCAGTACTCTAGACTCCCTCCATTCTGGGTGCATGACATCGACCGCCCAGGGCCCTTGATGTGTTTTCAACTAAAACAGCCTTTTTGGGGGCCCAAATTTCCCCCAAAAATGTTCACTTGCTCATTTCATAATAATGGCTGGTGAAATTACTTCATTACATCGGGATGCGCCTGCAGATTCTTCATAAAATTACACGAAAATGAGTCAACGAAACAACTTTATTCATTGCCACAATTATGAAATGAGTGAACAGTGTGGGCACAACTTAGACATACATGAGTTGAAAACCCATGGATGGCCCTGGGCTACGTATGCAGTAGGGCAAAGAATCGGAGGGAGTGTAGACTGTTGGCTCTATATATAGGGCTACTCAATAGTGTGATTTGTATAAAAGCAGCACAGCTGGTCATCAAGAGCAATCTTGACAAACTAGCCTGTCAAACTCATCACCACGACATGTCTGAAGTAAATTATGGTTGGTGTTTGGCTTAGTTCTGATCACTCTCTGCAAAATGATTGGCCTGGGATGTTTAAGTTCAGCTGAAATTGGAGAAAATTAAGTGTAGTCCTCATCTGTCTCTGCCACTAGTTGTCATGCACTGCTAGCTATCACTGGTGTGTAGTAAGTGTGAAGCGGCCTAGTGTTGTGACAAAACAGACTCGGCTTCTTAGCCCAGTTTCTTAAAAGCAGAAAGTGGTGCTTAGCAAAACAATTTTCTCAGCAAAAATTTGCAGGGAACCAGTTACAACAATACATGACATTGTATACATGACGATGACTAGAGCAAGCTGGTGGAATTGTTGAGACCAATTAAGAACTCACTCCGTGGCGGTGATATTAATAACGAGAAGTCCACTTGATCCACTAAGCAAAAGTAGTTGTCCCGGCCGATTTCCTACATGTACCTTCCGCCCATGTAGTAGTTAATAAGCAGGACAGTTCTTTTCAGTACTTGGTAGTCTCCCGAAATCTACTCCGCAGCAGTAGAATAGCCTGCCAAATTCCGAAATCTACTCTGCGGCAGTAGAATAAATAGCAAGACAAGTTCCCAAAGAACAAAATCTACACAGCAAAGTAGATATACACATGGTGTTAGCGCAAACCGAATATACATTGATACCTCACCATGCAATGCCTCAAATCCCATACATGTATACATTACATTGTATTTTGCTGGTAACCTGTTTCTGTTAAGCAAGAGATTTCTTTGCTAAGCGATTTCCTGTGCTAACAGCTTGATGAAATTGGCCTCTGGCATGTCTGGTGGCAGATCCATCAGAGTGTGAGTTTGAATCCCAAGTCATGACACTTTATTTCATGGGCAAATTGCTACTCATTATTCCTAATGCAGCTGCTTAGAAAAAATTGTATACTTTATCGTAAAAGCATAACATTTGCTACGATGGTTGTCTATTTGTCATTTTTAGATGTGGAACCCCATTTGGGTCTCTCCTGTTTTGGGGCGGGGCAAGGGTGGAGATTGTGGATGTGAATGATTAGCAACCTGTGCACCTTATTTGGGTGCCGGTGCTGCATACTCCATAGGAGTCTAGATGGTCTCAGGAAGGCAAAAGGCCTGATATAAACAGGGGTGGTAATAGTAAATAAATGCCTGTTAATGTGTTACAGATCCCCAGGAGCCATATGCAGTGGTGGTGTTACTGGAGAGTGATCTAGTGGTAGTAGATCTTACATCACAAGGGTAAGCTCAATCTCATCTTTGTCTGCATTCATAGTTTAGGCGCTGTATCAACCCTATTCACCATATTTTTGACCGCATGGGGGCACTTTCATTAGGGAATGTCTTGCATCACAATTACAATTTCATCTTATTTTAATTGCCTGTACGTAGTTTTCTCAAACAATGACGAAATACATAAGTTTACTTGTTCATCACGTGAGATTGGTCCAGATACGCCCTCACGCGGTCAAAAATACGTTGAATTCACCTAACGTCATAATTCACGGTGAATCTTAATTGCGTCATTTTGGGAGTGGGATTCCCTGTGTGTTACTGTTCAGTCCACATACTGGCTGACATGTATGCGGTTGGATGCACACCGTATCTTAAATGCAATTTGACTCTTAAAATGGCAGACTATGGGCAGACAGTAGCCGTATGCGACGTCAGTGCAAGGGGTCTATAGTTGAACCGAACTGACCTCTACATAAACAAACTCCTCAGTACATGAAGGACGAGTCAAGAATCATTTGCAGGCCTCGAAATAACCCAGGGCACCCAGAGTAATTGCCGTGGTGCCATGTGCTTTTACTGTACTTCCCTGTGCAAAGTTCCAATACAAATTTACATATTCCTCATAGAAGTGCCCCTTGCCAAAGGTTCAAGGCCTGCATGTGTAGTTTTGTGTATCTCTCACATGAGTTGCTCTTTGGGCTTCGTTCACTGATCTTCCACTGACCTGACTCTGAAATGTCACAAGTTTTCCTGATTTTAGGATTTTTCATTGATCTCCATTATTCCGATTTTCTTGAAAGAGGTGAAGACGCCAATAAAGACGTAGCTCCTGTTATGACCAAACCTCTAGATTTCCTTTTTGTAGTGATGGAGAAAGTCCTCCATAAACCTCTAAGTTGTATTTTCCTGTATTTGGGGTGGCATGGTTGGCTTGTGCATAAAGCGCTCGCCTCTCCCCTATTTGGTTCTGGTTGGATTCCCGGCTAGAGTGACTAGAGTTGTGCATTGGTTCTCTCCTGTGCCACAACGGTTTTTTTCCGGGTCCTTCGGTGTTCCTTCCTCTGGAAAATCAAACACTTTCGATCTCTGGCTGTGCTCCGTGGTCATATAAGGGTCATTGTGGCTGGCTGCCAAAGGTTCCCCTGTACATGTATGCCTGCAGCTCGAACATGTTGTAGCTGTGCCCTTCACAATTCAGCTTCTCAGTAAACATGGTAAAGATGCCAAAGGTTCCCCTGTACATGTATGCCTGCAGCTCGAACATGTTGTAGCTGTGCCCTTCACAATTCAGCTTCTCAGTAAACATGGTAAAGATGCCAAAGGTTCCCCTGTACATGTATGCCTGCAGCTCGAACATGTTGTAGCTGTGCCCTTCACAATTCAGCTTCTCAGTAAACATGGTAAAGATGCCAAAGGTTCCCTGTACATGTATGCCTGCAGCTCGAACATGTTGTAGCTGTGCCCTTCACAATTCAGCTTCTCAGTAAACATGGTAAAGATGCCAAAGGTTCCCCTGTACATGTATGCCTGCAGCTCGAACATGTTGTAGCTGTGCCCTTCACAATTCAGCTTCTCAGTAAACATGGTAAAGATGCCAAAGGTTCCCCTGTACATGTATACCTGCAGCTCGAACATGTTGTAGCTGTGCCCTTCACAATTCAGCTTCTCAGTAAACATGGTAATGTACATGTATGCCTGCAGCTCGAACATGTTGTAGCTGTGCCCTTCACAATTCAGCTTCTCAGTAAACATGGTAAAGATGCCAAAGGTTCCCCTGTACATGTATGCCTGCAGCTCGAACATGTTGTAGCTGTGCCCTTCACAATTCAGCTTCTCAGTAAACATGGTAAGGATGCCAAAGGTTCCCCTGTACATGTATGCCTGCAGCTCGAACATGTTGTAGCTGTGCCCTTCACAATTCAGCTTCTCAGTAAACATGGTAAGGATGCCAAAGGTTCCCCTGTACATGTATGCCTGCAGCTCGAACATGTTGTAGCTGTGCCCTTCACAATTCAGCTTCTCAGTAAACATGGTAAGGATGCCAAAGGTTCCCCTGTACATGTATGCCTGCAGCTCGAACATGTTGTAGCTGTGCCCTTCACAATTCAGCTTCTCAGTAAACATGGTAAGGATGCCAAAGGTTCCCCTGTACATGTATGCCTGCAGCTCGAACATGTTGTAGCTGTGCCCTTCACAATTCAGCTTCTCAGTAAACATGGTAAGGATGCCAAAGGTTCCCCTGTACATGTATGCCTGCAGCTCGAACATGTTGTAGCTGTGCCCTTCACAATTCAGCTTCTCAGTAAACATGGTAAAGATGCCAAAGGTTCCCCTGTACATGTATGCCTGCAGCTCGAACATGTTGTAGCTGTGCCCTTCACAATTCAGCTTCTCAGTAAACATGGTAAGGATGATTAGCCTCCCAAATTATTATTAATATTATATGGTGTGGCGTGTCATGGTCGAGCGGTTTAGTGCATTGGACTCAAGTTCTGGTGGTTAAGTCATCAGGGTGTGGGTTCGAATCCCGGGATGACACTTGTGTTGTGAGCAAGACAGTTTACTATAATTGCGTCTCTTCACCTAGAAGTAAATGGGTACCTGTGAGGCCATAGATGGTTCTTGTGATTGATTAAGATTTGTGCACTACATATGTGGCAGCCTAGGCTTTATACTCCCCAGGGAGCTGAGACGGTTTAACATGTTAAAGAAATTAAACAAATGGCCCGGTGACCAGGGTTAATGATGTTGGACATCGTAGTGCCATGAGCATCACTGAGTGACATATTTGAGTGCAACATGTATATAAGAAGCCACTGTTATTTTATTATTCAGGGGGCACCATCTCCCATTTTGCAGGGTTATTCACTTTCATACAATCACAACATAAGTAAAGGGCTATAACTACATGTACATTTATACAAAGCCCAGTTGTTAGGGAGAGACATTGTGATCTGAAGTGGACATACTGTACATGTATAATGGAGGCTAGTGCTGTTCACATCTGAAGGAAACACCTCACAGTTTTTGTGAAGGTCTAATGTGCATTGATGTGTATGTAACCCAGGAAAATAATTGTGTACATTGCTTTGTAAAATTTGGAAAAGTTACATATCATGTATTTGTAAAGTACTTAAAATGTATTTAGTTTCTTTATTTTTGTTTGAATGACATGTTGCTTAATACAGGGTTGCAACTTTTGGGCTGATTTCCTTGTTTTGGGGTTTCTCAAAGAAAATTGAGAAAGACAAAGTCTTGCTGTGCCTGGCACTTTCCTCTGTTTTTGACACATGCCCGATAAGTATACTGCAATTAAACAGTAGGTGCAAAAATTTCATGTACATGTAGTTGAAAATTTGAATCCTACATGTGTACACATTATTTGACATGTATGTTGAAGTTCAAATTATTAAAAATGTATTGTCACCAAGAACGAATGCATTGTACATCATACAAGGAACTAATATTGGAAATTAATGGTTTAATTTTGCAGTACACCATGCAGGTATTTTCATTATTTTGAAAGTAGTTGTTCTGTATTTTTCCTCCTGCCCTTTATTGTGTCATTGATTGTGTCTTATCAGTTATCCATGCTTTGAGAATCCTTACCCAATGGATCTACACGAGTCTCCAGTTACATGTGTGCAGTACTACGCTGACTGCCCATCCGATATTATACCACACCTGTATTCAGCTGGAGCTAATAGTCTCAATCGCAAGAAACAACTCTATAGTAAAAAGGTAAGACTTAAAGGCATCGTACACGTTTGGTAATTGTCAAAGACCAGTGTTCTCACTTGGTGTATCCCAACATATGCATAAAATAACAAGCCTGTGAAAATTTGGGCTCAATTGGTCATCGAAGTTGCAAGAAAATGATGAAAGAAAATACACCCTTGTTGTACAAATTTGTGTGCTTTCAGTTGAGAATAAAAACTTCTTGCAAGAAGTTTTTATTATTTTAGTGAGATATTACCTCTTTCTCAAAAACTACGTTACTTCAGAGGGAGTCATTTCTCACAATGTTTTATACTATCAACAGCTCTCTGTTGCTCATTACCAAGTCAGTTTTTATGCTAATATATATTTTGAGTAATTACCAAACGTGTACTGTGCCTTTAAATAAACACAGGTAACCATTGATAACTGGGCTGCGTTCTGCTTGTGCAAACATATACAACAGTCTTGTAGTGGAACTAATTTTGTGAGCACAAGAATGACACTACAGATATGACATCCCTCAGCCATGTCAGTCAAGCCATTTTGTTTAAATTTCATAATTCCTAATTATTGTTCCTACAAAAAGAAACTTCACTCAAATTACTTCATAATACCTTTGACTGAAACATTAATTCGAAGTGTTTTTGTGACAACAAAGCGATACCGTCTGAGTGACTTTCTGCCATCTTCGGTCATTTTTGAAACACCCGAGAGCACCTCAGAAATGGGATCAGGTTGGCTCGTGGTTTCTTTCCCTGCCCTTCACCTCTGTGGACCCTGGTTCAAATCCCACTTCAGATCAGAGCCTTGCATGTGGATTGGGTTTTCAGTCCCTACCTGATTGCATGGGTTTTCCACCATGTGGGGTTTTCCTCCCGCAGTTAAAACTGAACATTTCTATACCATCCGCCCAGGTAATAGTTAATAAGCAGAACAGTTCTTTTCAGAACTGAGAAGTCTCCCAAACACCCGAACAATCTACTCCGCGGTAGTAGAATTAAGCAAGACAGTTCTCTAAGAACAAACTCTACCTGGCAAGTAGATACACACATGGTGTTACCGCAAACCAAATATATAGAACATTTCTTCTCGTTTCCTATTCATACTGTTATTTGCGCTAATTGAGCTTTTGGATGTGTAATTAATAAATAAATAAACACGTTCCCTGTCTCAGTAGTTTCTTTTATTGGAATAATAAGTAGGAACAATGCAATTAAATGGCACTGGCATGGGTCGTGGTAGTTTGCACTTACATAATCGATTCCACAGAGCGTGAACGTTTGCGTAACCGTTTTTAATCTGTTCACTCATGAGGAACACATCCTTGAGTTGTGGATCTGCTAGATCGGAGTCTGGTTGAAATCTTGTTCCATGTAACTCAGTGGTTTAATTACCAACTGAGAAGAGTAACTCGGGGGTGTCACTCCCTGAAAATAAACACGTTTGCCACAGTTCTGTTATCCAATTTTAATTGTTCATGCTTTGCGAAGCATGAGACATCAGCAAACAAAAGATGTGAGAGCTGAATGAAATGTATACTAATTATAACAATATTAAACATTTGTGAAGTATCAAAAACTGTCTTCAAAATGATCTAGGGGCCTTACTTTGTGTAAACTTAAAACTGAAATATCCAAAGGCAATAGAAAATTTGAATATTGCATTAAAGAAATAACCAAATTATGATCTGATAAATATAAATCTGAAAAATAATATTAAAACAAATTCATATAATAAATCAATACTATGATCAAATGAAACAATGGTTCCAAAGACGCATTATGCCAAATATCCCTGCAAAAATAATTTTAATAACAAGCCATAATTGGCTTGCATATTGTGCCTTGTTTTTACAAACCTGAGAGCACCGATTTCATTTCATCTTGTTACCTCTAAAGTTGGACTCTTGTGTACAAATTATTGACCGTAATGCCGAAAGATCCCTGTTAGTGCTAGTGATGATTCACAGAGCAAGATTGTTTCATCTTTTCCTCAAAAGTGGACTTAATTATTAATAACAATTGACAAAATTATGTCATGACTTAGTGATACTTATATGAATATAAATTATGTACTCCTTCACTAACTAGTTCAAGCATAATATTCTAGCATGATATAATATGCAAGAAAGAAATATGACAAGAAGAAATTTAACACTTTCTTTGGTAAGTTGTGTCTTGAGGTACAATTAGCAATCTAGGTGAACTGGAAAGGTGAATGCATGAGCTTGAAACGCTTAGTAACATACAGTTGAATTAGTTGTCAAGTCCTTAATCCTCAAAGTTTCACAAATAGACTGCAGGGTCAACATGTAATGTCATTAAGCCTGTAAAACAAGCACGCGAGTTAGCGAAGCACAGAAAAACTTGCTAACACAAATTGGTTACCAACCAAAACGTCATCATGTTTAGGTGTTGCGAGTGGCCGGTGCCCCACTCATTTTTGTGCTTAGCAAACAAAATTTCTAAGCAGTATTTTCTGCCTCAAAGAGTAATAAATTTGGGGGTGATCAGGGTTCAATTTTACAGAGCTGCTTAAGCTAAAAAAGTAACTAAGTGCTTGACATTATTGCTTGTCTGGTTAGCAGAACATTATTAAGCACCATTATCTGCTTAAGCAGCTCTAGAAAATTGGGCCCAGAAGAATTCTATATGCAGGTGGTACTGTGAGACAAGACATTAGTTATTTGTGCAATTGTTTGACATGTACAATTTCATGTGCATCATCTACGATATGACATGTCTTTTTGTTTCATTTCCTCTTCTAGAACTGGCCGGTGAAAGGCGGAGGATGGGGAAGTGGGGGAAGCAGTGAGCAGGAAATTGTTATCACTGGGTATAGTCTTCTCTTTCTATTTCATACTGTGCATGTACATACATTGACAAGACAGTTGTCTCTACCTGATACTAAAGTCATTGTTCATATGACCATAATCAAGCCTTACCATTCCATCCTTGTAGTATACAAATATTGACTGCTTTTACTTGTGCTATGGTTAAAACTACGACAACTGATGTGATCCTTGCGCTTTCTATTTCGAAAAAGAACGCTCTGGGGATCACTGAGGGAGTCGTAGTTTTAACCATAGCACAAGTAAAAGAAGTCAATATTTGTTGTATACCAACCTATACATATATTGTGCCTAGATGTATAGGCACCAAGAAACTGCTGTTGCTGTGGGTATAGTTTAGTAGCTATGGATACGACTATGGCTACAGCTATGGTTAGGCTATGGCTATGGTTAGGCTATTGGCACGGCTATGGCTACCGTTATGGCTATTGATATGGTTATGGCTATTGGCACGGCTATGGCTACCGTTATGGCTATTGATATGGTTATGGCTATTGCCATGGCTATGGATATGGCTATGTCTACGGAGAGACAAATTTATTTTCTTAATAACCTCTCAGGAAAAAAGGTATTGCTTAGCTTAGTATATTTGTATGTCTGCTAAGTTGATAAAAATCAATGCTACAAATAATTAGGTTAAGTTCAAATGTGAATGCATTCTCTTCTTGGAGATTGCCTGGAACTGGTCGCCTGTAAATTGCCTTGTGTAACATGACCCTAATGCACAAACCTCCATTCAGCCATTTATGTTAAATTCATATCATATTGATGATCTGATATAGACAGACTGCAGAAACAAGTTTCATTTTACAATGGTTTTTGTGTTTGTACAGGCATGCAGACGGTACGATCAAATTCTGGGATGCATCTCGAGGTGAGTTACTCTTTTTATCTCTTCTTGGAATGGTAAATCAGTTAAACAGGCGTGTCACAGCAAACCTCCAGTGAAATGTTGGACAGCAAGCTTGCTGAGCAATAATTACCAGCAAGTTGTACAGTAATGTAGTGTTGACTTAGCAAGCTTGCTAAGCAAGATTGAATTACAAGCTGTAAACTAATGTTGAATTAGCAAGCTTGGTAAGCAAGATTGGAAAGCTATCTGTAATGTAATGTTGACTTTGCAAGCTTGGTAAGTAAGATTGACTAACAAGCTGTAATGTAATGTTGACTTGGTAAGCAAGATTGACTAACAAGCTGTAATGTAATGTTGACGAGCAAGCTTGGTAAGCAAGATTGACTAGCAAGGTGCAATGTAATAATGACTTGGCAAGCTTGCTAAGCGAGATTGACTAACAAGCTGTAATGTAATGCTGACTTTGCAAGCTTGCTAAGTGAGATTGACTAACAAGCTGTAATGTAATGTTGACTTGGCAAGCTTGCTAAGCAAGATTGACTAGCAAGCTGTAATGTAATGTTGAATTAGCAAGCTTGCTGAGCAAGATTAACAAGCAAGCTGTAATGTAATGTTGAATTAGCAAGCTTGCTGAGCAAGATTAACTAACAAGCTGTAATGTAATGTTGACGAGCAAGCTTGGTAAGCAAGATTGACTAGCAAGCTGTAATGTAATGTTGAGGAGCAAGCTTGGTAAGCAAGATTGACTAGCACGCTGTAATGTAATGTTGACTTTGCAAGCTTGCTAAGCGAGATTGACTAACAAGCTGTAATGTAATGTTGACTTGGCAAGCTTGCTAAGCGAGATTGACTAGCAAGCTGTAATGTAATGCTGAATTAGCAAGCTTGCTGAGCAAGATTAACTGAAACGAGCTGAAACGTTATCTTTACATAACAAGTTGTTACACTTACAGTAATGTTAACTTAGCAACTTGGTCAAGCTAGTTTCAGCATTATTCAACATAATTTATTTTTTTCACAAAAAACCAAAATATGAACTACAGCCCCAGTTGAACAAGTTGTTTAATGCTTTTTAAGACGAGAAGTTGTTCATCAATGTCTTTGTGTATTTTCCACAGTTATGTTACAAGTTCTGTATAAGCTGAAGACTGCTAAAGTGTTTGAGAAGAAGAAGCAAGCTCGTAGTTTAGATGGGGATGAGGAACCCTTTGCTATTCAGATGGTTAAACTTTGTCAAGAAAGCAGGCTACTAGCAGTGGCAGGAGCAAGTGGTCATGTTATATTGTATAGGTTCAGTAGATTGGAAGTCACTACAGAGTTATCGGTGAGTACCAGTTACACAGGCATGATAATCTTTTATATAACACCCAAGTAAATTCTTGTCATGTGATTGGAGGATTGGAGGTCACGTGGCATTCATTATTCACACCATTTTATGGCACATCACTGAGCGTGCATTTGTGGTTCTATTCAGTGTGCATTTTTGGTACTATCCTTTTTGCACGATTGCACGCTAGACCACCACGTATTGCGCTATTTAGAGCTGTGCGTCAAGTTTGCATATCCAGCTCCTTACCGAACTCGGCCTTCGCCCTTTTTGGATATGGGATGCAGAAGCGTTATACTTTTCCGTATTCCACTCACACTGTTGTGAGAACTATTATTTTATACCGCACAAATAGATCCTTGTCATTTGATTGATGGAGCACCTGTCACATTTCATACTTTATTTTGCCATGTATTTACTGCCACGACGCGTGACGTTCCAAAATTTAATATAGGAGTCCTAAATTGATAAATATAGGATGCTTGGGACACTTCGCAGCATCCTTTCCAAAATAATCATTCCCGCCTGTTTGTCCCGACGAAACAAGGTCATATCATGGTACACCGGACAAGGTTGGTGTCTACATGGAGTCATCCACATTGTTTCTTTTTATAGAATTTTCAGGGTGTGGGATGGACGAGTTTCCGTGTCTATTTTGTTTTTATTGTGAAAACAATTTTGAATAACAATGATCTATGTATGTTATATAAAACAAATATTAAATGCATTTTGTTTGTGCATTGTCGCAGTGCATTGTTGTGCATTGTCGATGAAATCTGGCTTTCCATTTCAGTGAAATGGAATAGTCCAGATTTCACCTCGCAATTATAATCTGGATATTTGTACAATGACATAAATACATCTACAAGTACACACATGTACACAGGTAGTTTACTACACAGCTGGGCTACCATAAACAACACGTGCAAATGATTGATTTCAAATGGTTGACTAACCGTAACTGGAAAATGTTACCAAGTGTAGGAGAGTCCTAGAATCAATGCACCAATGCAATTGCATACAATGTACATACATACATCTAGGCCCATCAACTATGGTTTACGTCTACTTCCAAGAAAGTAAACCAATAATGTGTTGTTAACAGGTTCTAGAGATTGCTATTGTGTATGAACCCGAAGAACCAGACACCCCTGAGGCTGAGACTCCGCCCCCTCCTCCACCCACCCCACTTAAGCGCAACACCAGTACAGTCAGTGCCAGCTCTGTAGCTAGTGCAATGAGTGCGCCTGCTCCTGTCACGCAGACGTCGTCTGGTGGAGCTACAGCAGGTAGTGGACCAGCTAGTGGTAACCAGGTGACAAGTACCAACTCAGGAGACGGAATAAGAGATAACGTTCCAAATCTAAAGGTATGAAATGTTTTCTGGTTTCCAATGAGACATGATTTCTCTGTTTGAAGTCACAAAGCCATGAAGCTCTGCCCCTGAACGTACTGCAGGTTGGTGATGGGATTGAACATACACAAAATCATTCTGAACGGTTCTTTCGTTGTGAAAACACGACCGAATTTTCAATGGTTGACTGGATAATGATTTATTGAAAACTAGAAGATGGGATTGAATGTACTCGTCCAAATACCAGCTGAGCTATCTAGTCCTATGTTGGCGGTCTCCCTATTTTGTCAATATCTTTGTTCCGAGGTGCCAGTCAGAAGCCATACAACCTTTTAACTGCCGCATAGCCAGGGATCACTCCCAAGTTTACGATACAGCGGCAGCCAGGGGATCACCTTAAGAGGAGCGACTTTATTTGTTTCAATTATCAAGTAATAAACCAGGGAAACTGGCTGGGTAAATTTTTAATAATTTAGGGTTGAATAAAGAAAAATTTACTGGAAAACTTTAGTTGCAAAAACAAAGACACTTCTACATTTTGACTTGATTTTTTAGACAAGAGATGTTGGGGGCCTTTTGTATATCTTGCAAAATTTTCCACATACTTTCATTAGAATTGTGCAAGTTAAGTATAACTCTTCACTCCAGTAATTAATGGTATCAGTTTGGAAAGTGCTCTTGCGGTAAGGCTCTGAGCTTGAAGGACCTTAATATGGGCAGTGATCAGCTGATGGTCCAAGGAGCTTAATAGGCACAATCGGCGATGTATACAATGTAAATAAACCAAGCAGCCAAGCCCAGTGTGCGTGGACAAGCATGGCTTCTTCCACCCTATGGCAGAAGCACTCAGAAGCAGCCATGCTTGTCCAAGCACACTGATGCGTTGCTTGCTTGGTTTGTCGTTGCTTGCTTGGTTTGTTTACATTGTATACCCACTATGAGTCACGTGACTCCGGTCGCCGATTGTGTCTATTGGCAGTGGTCTTTGGATGTTTCTCACTCCATGGTTTGATTGATATTATACCATTATTTGTGTTATACTGTAGGTGAAAGGTGGAGCGCATAAACGGTCCACAGGATTCCAGGCTGATTTGTGCTGTCAGCTTGTATGGGTTGATGGGGAAGCTCCATCTACTATTACTGCTGTGGAAATCAACTCATGTTATGGACTGTAAGTACACATGTAGCTCCTACGCTCAATTTTATCTACCTGTTTAAAGGCACTGGACACTTTTGGCAATTACTCAAAATAATTGTTAGCATAAAAACTTACTTGGTAACGAGGAATGGAGAGCTGTTGATAGTATAAAACATTGTGAGAAACAGCTCCCTCTGAAGTAACGTAATTTTTGAGAAAGAAGTAAATTCTCACTAAAATATTTGAATTGATTTCGAGACCTCAGCTGAGGTCTCGAATTCAAGGCACCTGAAAGCACACAACTTGTGCGACAAGGGTATTTTTTCTTCCATTATTTTCTCGCAACTTCGACGACCAATTGAGTTCAAATTTCCACAGGTTTGTTATTTTATGTATATGTTGAGATACACCAAGTGAGAATACTGGTCTTTGACAATTACCAAACGTGTCCAGGGCCTTTAAGGGGCCATTCAGAATAGTCAATGTTTAAACAAATTCGAAGAAGAAATAACTGAAAATCAAAATTCAATTTTTATGTAAATATAATTTAAATATATATATTAATAAACGAAAAAGAAGAAGAAATACCCAGCTGGCCAAGATCGTCAATTTCATTCCTGATTAAACTACAAAGTTGTTTGTTTAAGCCAGGAAAAGCCTTTGAAAACTACTGATGTTGGAGAACTTTGATCTGAAATATCTGGTTCATTTTAGGCAAGACTTTGTTCTTCAGTGTATAGATTATATTATGAAGCCATTTAATATTTAAAAATCAAAATGTAGGGTGGGTGAGTCAAAACAATTTCGAAAAAAACAATTGAATTTGTTTAACATTGACTATTCTGAATGGCCCTAAGCAAAAAAAGTAGCTAAGGACATAACAAAATATGCTTACCAGAATCAGGTTACCAGCCTAAAATAGCATGTTACATGTACCGTTTGTGAGTGTTTTGTTGCTTATTTTTGCTAAGCCGACAGATTTTAAAGGGAGCGCATACCTTTGGTACTAACTCCAAAAATTAATCACCATAAAAACTTACTTAGTAAGAATCACTGCAGCTGTTGACAATGTATAACATTTTGAGAAATGATTCCCTTCCAAGGACTGAGGTTTTAGAGAACGGGATTTCAAAAAGTCAATCTGAGAAACATTTCATGCATAAAACATTTCTCAGGTTGTGTATTCCAATTACATGTTTTTTCTTCCTGCGTGGACATAAACCGCTCCGGGTTTGTTGGCGATATCTCAAAAGAACTACCACCTTTTTAAAGGAATTTTTTCACAGGTGAGTTTTGTTGTACATACCTACATTTATATAGGATTAAAACAATCGAATGGTTCCAAAAATCAAAGGTATACTTTGCCTTTAAGCAAACTTGTTTGCTTAATCAGCTCATAAAATGGGGCCCTGGTTTGCACAGAGGGTCAGCATACATGCTTTTACACAATTTGGTACACTTTAACTTTGTGTAATAATATCTTATTATTGTCTTATGAAACGTACAGTGTATGTTGGTTGATTTCTATCTATGTTGAAGCATAATCTGCATACTAAAAACCTACGGGGCAAAAGTTATGCTCAATTAATAAAATTATGTCAACAAATATTCTCCAACTGTTTTAAAATGTATTTTCTACTACAGAATTACACTCTGCCCAAACTTATAACAGATTTATTTTGTTCTTTTAGAACAATGGAATTACTTTGTAAGTTTATCCTGCCACCCGCCGACCCAAAGAGTCTCCCATTCTGACATTGTTCTTGTCATATATCTGTGAATCATCCCTTTTGTGTTGTACTGTTACAGCCTTGCATTTGGTACTGTGTCTGGCCTAGTTATTGTGGACTACCTTCAGAAGACATGTCTACTCAACATGGGAACCCCAGACCTGTATGGCTCAGCAGATCCCTACACAAGAACCCCAAGGTCACCCAAGAAGAGTAAACCACAGGGTTTGGGTGATATTGTGGAACAATACATGGCTGATCCCGAGAGATGTAAATCACCAACAGGTGAACAGGTAGGTCATAATCGTAAAACTGTTGACTCGAGTGTGGTGTTGGTGAACAGGGCCCAATTTCATGGCTCTGCTTACCGCGAATTCTGCGCTTACGGAGCCCTTGTAGCACATAAATCTATGATACGTAAGCGTAGAATTCCGCGGTAAGCAGAGCCATGAAATTGGGCCCTGGTTTGGCATAATCGTAAAACTATTGATTCAAGTATTATTACAACTACTGTGACTATCCTTACCCACCTCTAGTGATTACAACTACTGTGACTATCCTTACCCACCTCTAGTGATTACAACTACTGTGACTATCCTTACCCACCTCTAGTGGTTACAACTACTGTGACTATCCTTACCCACCTCTAGTGATTACAACTACTGTGACTATCCTTACCCACCTCTAGTGATTACAACTACTGTGACTATCCTTACCCACCTCTAGTGATTACAACTACTGTGACTATCCTTACCCACCTCTAGTGATTACAACTACTGTGACTATCCTTACCCACCTCTAGTGGTTACAACTACTGTGACTATCCTTACCCACCTCTAGTGATTACAACTACTGTGACTATCCTTACCCACCTCTAGTGGTTACAACTACTGTGACTATCCTTACCCACCTCTAGTGGTTACAACTACTGTGACTATCCTTACCCACCTCTAGTGATTACAACTACTGTGACTATCCTTACCCACCTCTAGTGATTACAACTACTGTGACTATCCTTACCCACCTCTAGTGATTACAACTACTGTGACTATCCTTACCCACCTCTAGTGATTACAACTACTGTGACTATCCTTACCCACCTCTAGTGATTACAACTACTGTGACTATCCTTACCCACCTCTAGTGATTACAACTACTGTGACTACCCTTACCCACCTCTAGTGATTACATCTACTGTGACTATCCTTACCCACCTCTAGTGATTACAACTACTGTGACTACCCTTACCCACCTCTAGTGATTACAACTACTGTGACTATCCTTACCCACCTCCAGTGATTAGCCAACAATCCGTCTTTGCCTCGTCTTTTCTCCACTATCCCCTTTGAGTTTAGTTTCCTCACTTTCATAAGTACTTATCGCTTAGTCAACCTATTTTCTCTTTTTGGTCTCTTGAGAAAATTCATATCTTTTTCCTTTCAAGAACTCTTAAGGGTCTCGTAGCACATGAAAACATTTACAGGCAAGTAACTCCGCTGCAATCAGAATGAACACTTCGGGCCCGAATAGAGGCATTTCTCTAACAATATCAATACCAGAGTAAACTATATGAAAATTGTTATTTCATTTCATTTATTAATTCTGGTTGTGAAACCAAGGACTCTCTGAAAAGCGAACTTAATCACTGTACTAGCCAAGAACCCAATGGAGAGAAGACAAGGAATGAAGTTTCAATTTTAGATGCGGGAGGAAAACCCAAGAGAATTATTCCAGGGAATCAGGTAGGAGCTGAAAAGCCAATCCACGTATTGCCCCCGGTGTGATTCGAACCAACTGGGATCTTAGAGGTAGAAGGCGAGGAAAGATACCACTACGCCAGCCCGACTACCCAAAATTGCAATGTGAATGTTCTTCTCTGAGATTGCTTTGAATGGGTTGCCTGTAAATAACCTCATGTGACATGACCTTACCACCAGTCAAAGTTTTTGCTTAAATCAGTCGCAAATATGATTTTCAAGTGAATGTGATTTTATCTTGCCATTACAGCAGAACGGTGTTTGTGTGAGTCCCACTAGTAGCAACAATGCTCGTAAACAGGGCCGCAATAACCACGACCCAGCCCAGCTCAAACGCAGTAAGTCACAGGGCTCTCGCAAGCTCATCTCCTGCAAGGCGCAGTCCGTCTGCTCCGAGTCAGGCAACGGTGGCCCAGGGGAAGGTACTGACTTCAACTCTATGGGTGGACTCCTGCCTCAGTCTATTTACCTTTGCTTTTAGCACTGTCCCTGAGTAGATTTTGTTGTGGTATAATTTGACTAGATAAGTGTCCTAGTGGTAGACACTGTGTCATGTAGCTCAATTATAGAGTGGTTGTATTAGTTGATGTGATTGCATTTTATACTTTGCTGTGTGAGAGCTGTATATGATTGTTGGATTTATCAGACTTTTGAGTTCCATTCAGCTGTATCATAATATCCTGCTTTGTTTCTTTCATTTTGTTCCCTATTTTCTGAGACTCTTTGATTTCATGCAAATGCTTTAAAATTGATAACAATTCCTGGAGGACATCAGTCTATTTGCTATGACTACTCTATTCCTGGTTCTTCATTGGTTCATCTGCCAATCTTAATCTCTTTATCTTTTGTCCATCTGAGATTATCCGCTAATCTTTCATCTATTGTATCTGTAAGTGATCATCTGTTAATCTGTTTTCTGTTTTGTGATCATCTGTTAATCTTGTTTCTATCTGAAATCATTTGTTAATCTATCATCTACTATGACCATTTGCTTATCAGACTTTTTTTTAACTCTCTTAATCTAATATCTTTTTTCCGTGTTCTTTTCAAGAATCATCAGTTGATCCATACTGTTAAGCTTTGATCCTCTATTAATCCATTATATCTTGTTTTGCTGTTGTGTTGATAATCACTCATCTGTTTTAGATCTGTAATCATCAGTTTATCCATCATCTATTGTCTTTCTGTTTGGCCATCATCTATCATTTGTCTTTACCCCCTAATCCTGCCCCATTGTGTGTATTTGTCTAGCTATCTTGATATGTCAAATTTTCAGATATCGTCATCTCTGTGTTATCTTTACTATACCTTCAAACTCATATGTGTGGTAAGTCCAACAACCTTCAGCCAATCCAGCATGATGCAGTTACCAGTGATATCAGATTGAGTATCAAGATGGGGGACCAGCTATTTCATGCATTATCAGTAATGGCAGAGTAGTCGGTGTCAGCCATTTTGTTTTGGTGTTGAACAGACACATTTAAACGTTGTAGGTTTTCCGTTCAGTCGTGACCGTTTTCCAGCACACTTTCTATGAAGTCCTTTGTTCTAATTAGCACCTCATGTTTTTGTTGGTTACAATAGTAATCTAAAATCAACAGCGGCTGTAGTTTATTGTTGCTCAGACATTGTCATTTGTATAATTTGATATCTGATTGAGTTTTAGACTAGCTCAGCAATCACTTTCACCTCTTATCCTATGTTGACAGCATCTCACAGTTGTAGAATATAATAGAATTATAGCATGATTTGAAGGTTAACCCTCCTACTCTTGGCAACGTTTTCCAGCGAGTTGACCCACCATTTGAAAACAGTCAACCGCATGGGTTGTGTATGGTGGCACTACTAGGCACAGAACTGTGTAAATGTGTGTGTAATGTATGCATTCACCATATTGCAGGCTGGCATAGTTTATCTATCAATGAAAACCACAGTGAATGATATTAGATGGTTAGTAGGAGGGTTAATGGCAAACACTAGTTACATATGTGGACAAACCAGCTCCTCACGCTAAGTTGAGGGAAATAGTTTGATCTTCCTAATACTACCTGTCTTTGCAGAATAAATCATGCTCTATTTTGTTTACTATACCTCATTATTAGAGCAAATTAAACTTATTCCGAAGCAGTACTCACTCATGAATATTTATGAGGTGTAGTGAAGAGCGGCATCACACAGGTCGGTCCGTGTGGGGAATCTTTATTATTGTACCGATTGTTTTCAGGAATCAACAATCAAGCCAGTATGTTCCTCTCATATCAGTTTATTCAGCGTTGAAACAGTGCATCTATTTGCTACTGTATGTAACACACAGTGCATGAAGCCTTTGCTTGTAATATAATAGAACCAACCTCATTCCCATGGGTGATTGATCTCACATGCAATTTCCCCCCAGCATGCCTTGCTCAATCATAACCCCTGGGACTTGTGTAATTTAAATATGCAAATAATGGCAAAGTTTACTTAAGCCTGTGGTCCATCCACTCTTTTTGCGTGCACAAGCATTGTAGCCGGTAAAAGGGGCATCAAGTCATAGAGCAACTGGTCCCCACTCGGTCTTCTATGATCTTGCGAAATGCTTAAGTGTATGCAGTTTAGGGTGACCGCATAAACCATGATTTATTTGAAGTATTCATGTCTAAGTACTTGCATTTAGACATGCTTGTGCTAAGGACCAACAAGCGCCCCACAAATGCTTGAAGTTTTATATAAGCATATTCACAAAAGCAGTTATTTTTGTGAGCTTATCAGCGTTTCTTTGTCAGTGTCTCCCTTCTAGTGCTTCGTGATGAGAGGGATCGATAAGGCCAATTACCCTTGGGAATGAGGTTGTAATATTACAAGGCTGTATGGTTCAGCCATCTTTCTTTTTACCCCATTTAAATCAACATAAACCAAACTGAAAATAGTCAGATTCCTTTAGGTAGAGTTCTAGTTAGTACTTTACAATGCTATGTGAACACAGGGAGCAAGACAAAGATGTCAGCAAAGTATCCATTCTTTGTTATACGTAGATACCCCACAGAAAGGGTCTTGATATTTTACTCTCTTTTTTTGCACATTGCCACCTACACATTTATGTTCTTTATGTGCTTCACACACTAATAATTAATAGTTACCACAGCTATATCCGTTCTTGTTTTCTGCACCTTGCTAATAGAACCACCCACTGAAATGTTGACAAGGTCAAATTCACATTTTTATACTCAAAACATTTTCTGAAATCATTGCTGCATGTACAGTGAACATGTCCAAATAAAAGATCCTGGTTGTTGTTTGACCTCCACAAAACAAGAAGCAAGATTGTTGTTGCAAAGATCTTAAACCCTTTAAAGTACATGATAATCAAATAATTGACGATGACTAGAGCAGGCTAGTCGAAGTTTGAGACCAATTATAACTCACTCTGCGGCAGTCAAGTAAATAACGAAAAGTCCCCTCGATCCACTAAGCGAAAGTAGTAGTCTAGGCGGATTGCCGACCTTCTGCTCAGGTAGCAGTTAATTCTGAAATCTACTCCACGGCAGTAGAATAAATAGCAAGACAAGTTCTCGAAGAACAAATCTACACAGCTAAGTAGATAATACACATTGTGTTACCACAAACTGAATATACATTAATACCTTAACATGCAATGCCTGAAAACCCATAAACCAAATAATTGGCCTGGAAAAAATGGAGCTTCAGAAACAGCAAGTAAAACCTTAGCAAAATGGAAGAGAGTGGAAACGTCCATATTTAATCCTACAAACACTTGTAGTTGGAACTGAGTAAAGATGAATAATAGTATGTAGTTCAGATAAAAGACGAACGTTTGTTTGTTTATTAGTATGACTATGAACATAATTACTATACCCAATACATATTCATGATCGACGGCCATATTCACCGGTCCATTCACCATCATTTACTGAGCACACGTGCCAGTACATACACAGGGTAACTACGCAATCGCATTGGTAGTAGACTGTTGTATGTGCAACAGTCTACTAGGCATGCGCTCTACGAAGCAATTGTGAATATGGAGAACCTGAAAAGATGGTGGCACAAAGATGGGTAGACAGTCGATATTAGCTCACCTCAGTATTGGAAATTGACAAACTAATTCCCGAAGCGAAGTTTGTCAACTTCTGCTACCTCAGAGAGCTACATGTATCAACTATCCACTCTCAGACCATGATCTCTTTGTATAATACAACACTAATCCCTAAACTATTAGAATAGTATACAAATATTGGATGCATGTGAGTGCATTGTCGCAGAATATAATCATAAGGTGAAATCTGGACTATTCCATTTCACGAGGTGTAAGCCAGATATCACCGAGTGATTATATCCTGCGGCAATGCACAAAACAAAATGCATTCAATGTTTGTTTCATATAACTCACACGTAGATCCTTGTCATTTGAACATTTTTTCACAATAAACACAAAACAGACACTGAAACTAGTCCACCCCACACTCTAAAATTCTAAAAGCCCTTCTAAACAAGGTGGATGACTCCATGTAGACACCAACCTTGTTTGCCGTGGCACGACCTGCCTTGCTTGGACAAACAGGCGGGGAACAATTAGTTTGTAAACGACACTGTGAAGTGCGCCAAGCATACTATATTTATCAATATAGGACTCCTATATTTAATGTTAAGAGAGGCAGTAAATACATGGCAAAATGAAGTATGGTACCTGACGTGCGTTCCACCAATCAAATTACAAGGATCTATGTGTGCGGTATATAATATGGATTAACTCAATACATTACTTCAGTGGTGCAGTTATATGTTATCAATCTGGCATTATATTCCCAGTAGTATTGGGAAACATTCAAACAATAACTCATCATAACTTTTTATAGCAAGCACAGTTTAACTGAAACCTCTAAAGGCACTTAAACCTATGACACCTCTAAATAAAACCTAATGCTGTACCATACCTTCTTCAAATTTGATCATACAGCAGCAGCTACCATAGTGTGCACCATTGGACTTATCATATGCAGGGGTGGGGTTTTCAGACTTCCATTCGAACAGCACTCCACACTAATGACGTCACTGTTGCTCAAAGTACCCGGATCTCCAACAAACATTCTACCACCAGCTCTCGGTCACCGCATGAGTGCACCAGACCGCAGTAGTATAGTCAGTACACCCAAGCAAAGCTTAAACATAACGCGCACAGGCGTTAGTGAACTTTGACACATTGTCTGAGATCCGGGTACTTAGCTTCTATTTTTAGCATGAGTGCGGAGTGTTTTTCAAACTTGATCTGCCTGGTGAAAAAAACAGCTGTTAATTTTCAGTTACAAAGAAATTCCTGCTCATTGATCTACTTCTCTAGTGCTGAGGATACTCTTCCTAAATGCTCCTTGACATCCTGTATGTGTAACTTTTTTAGCTACATGTACATGTAGATAGAGTTTTGCAAAACATGAAATGTGTTAAGTAAATAGAACATTGGACTTCTGAAGTGTGCTTAATATTTGGTGAAGACGAGTTAGGACATGATATTAGGAGAATTGACTTTATAATAGGTGTAAGTCTTGTGCATCAAGGAATGATGCTTGCAAATTGCATTGATAAACTCAACCTGTTTTAATGAGCTGCTATGTCTGCCCAATGGAATGAAGCATGATGTAATACTAACCACTCCATACAAACACAAATGCCTTAATGGATTGAACCAAAGAATCCTTAAAAAAGTACAATAACAAGTAACTTGGCCAGCCTTGTAGTGCTTGTCCTATCAGCTGCTTGAGGAGTCCACCTTTAGTATGAATGGTACCTTCCACCTAGTCTGCCTCCTGATTGGTTGAGTTTCTTTGCCTTGGCTCCTCCCACTTATTCTTGAAATGAATATGTGGTTGGTTTCTATGAGCTTGCCTCATGGAATTAGGCATCCAGAGTGATAGGGTTTGACATTGTGACAGATAAACACAACTCAAATTCAAGTTGTTTTGTTGCTTGATTTAGTTCATATCTGCATGAATTGCATTTGTTGCCCATTGAATGTACTTGAAGTAGAATGCAAGAGCTTGTAGGAAGTATCTTGTAATTAAAATTCTGTTATAGTGCAAAGGTTTTTTGTTTTTAGATGCACTTTGTTTGATGTGTATGCATGTTGTTGGTGTACATGGTAAGGTTCATCAACAACATATATGACTGATCAGCAACGCCTGCATTTATCAGAACTTTTACCCTGATTGGAACCGTCTTCCCCCAAAGAAGCTATAAATGATCAGGAAAACTTTTGGTGAATACTACACCTGGATAACAACAATCTACCTCAATGCCTTAAAATATCCCGATTTGAATCATTTACCCAGATTTTGAACCTTTTTTCCAATAAGGGCCCCATTAATGTTAAGTAAGCGGGTAGAGTCTCCACAATAAAAACAAATAGCAGGTTATTTTATATGCAGTGGATATTTTACCTGAATGCATTACATTAATCCCTAGTTAGAATCATATTAAATCAATATTTTATTTCAGCTCATCCAATTGGATAATATTTATCTACTGATCAAATATTTCGGCGAAGATTTGTTCACAGTAGACCTAAGTTATTGCTTGACTCGTTTTCATATTGACAAAACCATCTCCAATTTAGCATACCTTTCCTTTGCTAACCATGTATGAACTAGAAGTGGTGCTATTTGGGTTCTTCATTAACAGCCAAACAATGGCTTATAGGTGTTATGATATTGCTCCATTGCTTTGTTTTTATTTGGCACAGTCGTTTGTCATCATCTTATATCACTTGTACTAATTGCACTTTACGCACCCATACACTAGTGTCATTGTTTGCCTAATGGGAGACTTTACAATGCTAGGTGGGAACAAAGATACCAGCTCCATTGCCATTGTTGGTGTAATTCTGAGCATGTGCACATTTCTAAGAACAATGGATCAGCCTCGCTACCATGGGCAGCGCGCCGTATCGATTCCTCTCGTCACTAACCCCTGGTAGGGATGTGCTAAAAAACAACGCTGATTGGCTCCCAGAAGTGAATAGTTTGTGTGCACGCTTGTTAAAAACTTCCGGGCGCTTCTAGGAAACTTTGTACGCGCGTGTCAAAATTCCCCTTTTTTGACGCCTTTCCATTTGAAATGAATCATGTTTTTACACGGTCACCCAAAACTGCAGAAAGTTAGATATATCACACGATCCAAGAAGAACGAGAGGGGACCAGTTGCTATTTGACTTGTTGCCTCTTTTGGGGGTTACCATACTTGAGTGGGCACGTAGAATGGATCGACCACAGGCCTAATTAAAATATGCTAGATTCTAGCACATTTTAATTTATCGATTCCAGGGGTTATGAGCGAGCAAGGCATGCTGTGAAAAAATGGCGCTGCGAGATTGATCACCCCTGGGAACGAGGTTGACAATGGATGGACCTGGTGAGTCTGCTGCCACCTAGTGACCCCAAAAGTCTGCCATTGCTGCTGCTGAACTTTCTCATAAAACATTAGTGGAATTACTGATTGCTACTTGTGTGACTATTGTGTGCTCGTATGTCTTATGAACATCCTTGTTCCCAGTTGTTAACATCCAAATCATGATAAACCCTGACTCCTTTATAAACATTATGGCTATAATGTATTGAAGACTATTTATGAAACCCATGGGAACAAGGTTGATTTTTGCATGCTTGTTACATATATTCCGATGGTTTCACCAGTCATTGGCAAATCTCAATTCTTTTATCGCAAACATCATAGTGGCGTTTCGTGACCGAGTGGTCTAGTTCACCGGACCCAAGCTCTGTTGTTAGCAGCATAGTGCGGGTTCTATACCCGGTCATGACACTTGTGCACTTGAGCAAGGCATTCTGCTCAACCAACTAGGCTCCTAGTGGATGATACCCATGCCTACATTCGTACAGACTGCGAAGGGGGGTAACACTGTTTCAGCCCCAGGAGTAGGTAGCAACATGCCCCTGGTGGCAGTTGATTTTTGTCAACAGCCCAAATCGGTTAAGTGCAGCCCTCACATTGAAGTGGCCTGATGTAAGGCGATCTCTCATAAACAAAATGTATAACAAATATTTAAAAAGTCATCATGCTTTGTGCAGTTCAAATAGATACATTGAAATGACACTGATACTGGTGTATTTCAATGCTGGGTCGGGTTACCAATAGCTGAACGGTTATGATTATGATATCGTTGGATGGCCGGCAGAAGGATGTAAGGCTTCTTGACCTTCTGCTTCTGAAGTGCAACATTTTATCCCTTTAAAAGTTCACAAGCATGGGCTACTGAAACAAATACTTCAGAACTTTTGCATTTTTGTGGCTAGAATTACTCTGAAGACATGTTTTTCCATTCACATAGGGAATATAACTTGCCTACAGTGACAGATGGAAGAGAAATGATTGAATGTTCACACTTTTATGTTTTTGAACAAGCATTAATTGCTTAGAACCTTTTGCCGGACACACGTCTGTTACATACTTCTGCCTGGCACACAAAGATACCAAGTGCAAGTTGAGTGGCATTGAATGGGGATTTTTGCGTCAGAACTTTGGAATTCGCCGTATTTTCGACCGCGTGAGGGCGTATGTGAACCAATTTCACGTGATGCACAACAAGATAACAAACTTGGTTTTTGTTTTGCATTGTTATGATTGTGTTTATGTATTTCGTCATTGATGCAAGAAAACTACATACAGGCAATTAAAATAAGATGAAGCTGTAATTGTGCTGCAAGACATTCCCTGATGAAAGCGCCCTCATGTGGTCAAAATTATGGTAAATAGCCAGTAGCCTTGGCAAAAGACAACATTATGGTCACAGCTGTAAGAGTGCCTCCTTATTGAAGACACAGTGATGTGACATCATTACTACAATAAATCTTAGTTGCACCATTTTGGGAGTCAGTTTTCCCTGTGGGGTACTGTGTAGTGAGCTTTTTAAGGCAACGCGCACACGCTTACATGCTCACCAGATCTTTACATGCAATTTGACTCCCAAAATGGCAGACCATTGGCAAGACAATAACTGCGTGAGATGTCAGTGCAAGGGGTTTATAGCAATGCAACTTCATTGTTCTTAAAGGGTCTGCTATACGTTTGGTAATGACTCTTAATGAAAATTATTGGCAATAAAAACTTACTTGATAAGAAGTACAGCAGCTTTGGATAGTATAATTTGAGAAACTTTTTACTTTGAAGTACTGCGGTTTATATGGAAAAAGATACCACTTTTTATCCCTCAAAATTGAATCGGAGAAGCGTTACTGACAGTAACGTTTCTCAGATTGTGTATTCCAATTGCAGATTATGAAATTTTCACAGGTTAGTTTTATGGTATATATCTACGACTATATAGGATTGAAATAAACAGTGGGTTCTAACTACCAAACGTATACAGTAACAATCCCTTTAAGAGAAAATTTGCATTTTGGGTTCACCGCTTTTCAATTTAGAAGGTCATTTGCTTTCCATTCGCTTTTTAACATGTGTTTTTGAAAGAAGTTGCAGACAAAGAAGACAGAGTTCATTGCCAATGATTGGTGTTTCTTTCTCATTGTTAGCTGTTATCTTTTTTTTTCTCCTTGTTGGTTTGTGTTCCCTTTTGATGTTCCCTTTTCATCCTTATGTGGCGTTGTGTGTGATGTGGTGGCATGTGATTGGTCAGCTGCAAACAGATCTCCGCCCACCCCTCCTCCCAGTCCAAAGGAGGGGCCTGATGGGGGTAAAGTGGATCCCCCTAGCACCTTCCACTTCGGTCAGCTGATCAAATGTGTCATATCTAGCCTTAGCATGAGTGAGTGCTCCCTTATTCTAGTTTGCTTTCTATTTTCCTCTGTGCTCTTTGTCATGGAGTTCATTGAAATTATTGACTTACATTTTCTTTGTTTTTACCATCCATTCAATTTCTACTTTTTATTCTCATCCTCATTCCCAAATTATAACAAATATCTTTGGGATATAGAAATTGTGAAACTGATGTCTTGCTCTTTGTTCACTCATTGCTCTATTAAGTTATTGCAGTAATTTGGAATAATAAATGATGGTGGAACACACCCGAATATTCACTGTACGATTTTGTCAAGGCTTAGTTCATGAATAGTCATGAGATGATTGGCCAATCAAATTTTGAACTGTAACACTATAAGCATGATGACCATGACTGCATCAATATTGACTTTTCATTGGTTTGTGTGTCCATTCATTTAATTTCCGTACTATAGACCCATCCGTTCTCCACGTGCCGTGTAAGTTCATTTGCATTTCATCAATTCCTTTGCACCACAATTTTCTTGGACAAAATTGCACTATCATTTACTCACAAACTTGACAATCAAGTTGTTTAAAAGATTATTTCCGGCATGTCGATTTCTAGTGACTCGTTTTACATTTCTATTTCCCACTTTTGTAACAGTTTGAAATGTTGTGATTGTGTCTAACTAATTGTTGTGTGTTCCAGTTTAACAAAGAAGTCAATACGTACATCAATACTGACTATTGCACCACCAATGCTAATGGATCTAAACACCCCTAACTCTCAGTCACATTCATATCCAAGTAATACCCAATTTACAAAATGCACTGATTAAAATAACTGAACTTCACCTTGAGTGATTGTAGTCAGCTGTTGCGATCACATAAACATTTTAAGAGCATGAGAAGAATATTATTTACATAAGTAAATTTCTTATTTGAATTTTTTTTTATCTCCGAATGATTTTTGTAGTTATTTGTGATATTGATTTTTCATAATATTTTTATCTTCCTTGTATGATTTCAGCTAAGAATTTTAATACAAGAGCCCCTATGTTTCTTTGTGGAAAATATAGATACATAAAAACTTATTAAAGGAATCTTTTAACAATCTTTTTCGAATTAAGGGGAAAGAAAACCCCTTTTTTATTAGTATTAAGAGTATTCAAAGAATGATGTGAAGTAACTCTCCATATTTTTATTTTTTAATTGTTTAATATTCAGTTAAGAATAAGCTTGTGGGCACTTTTTTTATTAGGCTGTTTACGTTGAAGGAAATCTCAGTGGTTAAAATTAAATAATATTTTAGCTTAATACATCGGTTAGGAGATTCCAAATCTCAGATTGCTTGACAGAATTTAATCACTAGTCCACAGTACAAACACCAGTCAGATTATGTCCAAAGCAGATTGGGATTGTTTGCACTCAAACTTCCTCGAAATCTATGAAATTGAGCCCGGATGGGTTTGTTATGACTTCTTTTATAAAGTAGGAATAGGGGCTCTTATCTTCTCACCTCCCTTCTTGTCCCTTACCTTTCTGTCCATGACCTTCCTGTCCCTGACCTTCCTGTCCCTGACCTTCCTGTCCATGACCTTCCTGTTCCTGACCTTGCTGTTCCTGACCTTGACCTTCCTGTCCCTGACCTTCCTGTCCCTGACCTTCCTGTCCCTGACCTTCCTGTCCCTGACCTTCCTCTCCCTGAGCTTCCTGTCCCTGACCTTCCTGTTCCTGACCTTTCTTGTCCCCGACCTTCCTGTCCCTGACCTTCCTGTCCCGACCTGCCTGTTCCGACCTTTCTGTCCTTGACCATCTTGTCCCTGACGTTCCTGTTCCTGACCTTTCTTGTCCCTGACATTTCTGTCCCTGACATTCCTGTCCCTGACCTTCCTGTCCCTAACCTTCCTGTTCCTGACCTTCCTGTTCCTGACCTTTCTTGTCCCCGACCTTCCTGTCCCCGACCTTCCTGTCCCCGACCTTCCACTCCACGACCTTCCCCTCCCCAACCTTCCTATTCACGACCTTCCTGCCCGTGACCTTCCTGTCCCTGACCTTCCTGTCTCCAACCTTCCTGTCCCTGACCTTCCTGTCCCTGACCTTCCTGTTCCTGACCTTCCTGTCTCCGACCTTCCTGTCCCTGACCTTCCTGTCCCTAACCTTCCTGTCCCTAACCTTCCTGTCCCTGACCTTCCTGTCCCTGACCTTCCTGTTCCTGACCTTTCTTGTCCCTGACCTTTCTGTCCTTGACCATCTTGTCCCTGACCTTCCTGTCCCTGACCTTCCTGTCCCCGACCTTCCTTGTCCCTGACATTCCTGTTCCTGACCTTCCTGTTCCTGACCTTCCTGTTCCTGACCTTCCTGTTCCTGACCTCCCTGTTCCTGACCTTCCTGTTCCTGACCTTCCTTGTCCCTGACCTTCTTGTCCCTGATCTTCCTGTCCCCGACCTTCCTGTCCCCCACCTTTCTGTCCTTTACCATCCTGTCCCTGACCTTCCTGTCCCTGACCTTCCTGTTCCTGACCTTTCTTGTCCCTGACCTTTCTGTCCTTGACCATCTTGTCCCTGACCTTCCTGTCCCTGACCTTCCTGTCCCCGACCTTCCTTGTCCCTGACATTCCTGTTCCTGACCTTCCTGTTCCTGACCTTTCTTGTCCCTGACATTCTGTCCCTGACCTTCCTGTCCCTGACCTTCCTGTCCCTAACCTTCCTGTTCCTGACCTTCCTGTTCCTGACCTTTCTTGTCCCCGACCTTCCTGTCCCCGACCTTCCTGTCCCCGACCTTCCACTCCACGACCTTCCCCTCCCCAACCTTCCTATTCACGACCTTCCTGCCCCTGACCTTCCTGTCCCTGACCTTCCTGTCTCCAACCTTCCTATTCACGACCTTCCTGCCCCTGACCTTCCTGTCCCTGACCTTCCTGTCTCCGACCTTCCTGTCCCTGACCTTCCTGTCCCTAACCTTCCTGTCCCTAACCTTCCTGTCCCTGACCTTCCTGTCCCTGACCTTCCTGTTCCTGACCTTTCTTGTCCCTGACCTTTCTGTCCTTGACCATCTTGTCCCTGACCTTCCTGTCCCTGACCTTCCTGTCCCCGACCTTCCTTGTCCCTGACACTCCTGTTCCTGACCTTCCTGTTCCTGACCTTCCTGTTCCTGACCTTCCTGTTCCTGACCTCCCTGTTCCTGACCTTCCTGTTCCTGACCTTCCTTGTCCCTGACCTTCTTGTCCCTGATCTTCCTGTCCCCGACCTTCCTGTCCCCCACCTTTCTGTCCTTTACCATCTTGTCCCTGACCTTCCTGTCCCTGACCTTCCTGTCCCTGACCTTCCTGTTCCTGACCTTCCTGTCCCCGACCTTTCTGTCCTAGACCATATTGTCCCTGACCTTCCTGTCCCTGACCTTCTTGTTCCTGACCTTCCTGTCCCCGACCTTCCACTCCCCGACCTTCCCCTCCCCAACCTTCCTGTTCACGACCTTCCTGCCCCTGACCTTCCTGTCCCTGACCTTCCTGTCTCCAACCTTCCTGTCCCTGACCTTCCTGTCCCTGACCTTCCTGTTCCTGACCTTCCTGTCTCCGACCTTCCTGTCCCTGACCTTCCTGACCCTAACCTTCCTGTCCCTAACCTTCCTGTCCCTGACCTTCCTGTCCCTGACCTTCCTGTTCCTGACCTTTCTTGTCCCTGACCTTTCTTGTCCCTGACCTTTCTGTCCTTGACCATCTTGTCCCTGACCTTCCTGTCCCTGACCTTCCTGTCCCCGACCTTCCTTGTCCCTGACATTCCTGTTCCTGACCTTCCTGTTCCTGACCTTCCTGTTCCTGACCTTCCTGTTCCTGACCTTCCTGTTCCTGACCTTCCTGTTCCTGACCTTCCTTGTCCCTGACCTTCTTGTCCCTGATCTTCCTGTCCCCGACCTTCCTGTCCCCCACCTTTCTGTCCTTTACCATCTTGTCCCTGACCTTCCTGTCCCTGACCTTCCTGTCCCTGACCTTCCTGTTCCTGACCTTCCTGTTCCTGACCTTCCTGTCCCTGACCTTCCTGTCCCCGACCTTCCTGTTCCCGACCTTCCTGTCCCCGACCTTTCTGTCCTAGACCATATTGTCCCTGACCTTCCTGTCCCTGACCTTCTTGTTCCTGACCTTCCTGTCCCTGACCTTCCTGTCCCCGACCTTCCTGTCCCTGACCTTCCTGTCCCCGACCTTCCTGCCCCCGACCTTTCGGTCCTTGACCTTCTTGTCCCTGACATACCTGTCCCTGACTTTGTCATTGTTATTGTTTTGGTGGTTTTTTCTGTGTTTATTTTTCCCTTTTGTTCAAGTTTTGTTTGTTTATTTATTCATTTTTAATTTATTTATTTATTTATTTATTTATTCTTTCATGAATTTATTTATTTGTTTACATTATTTTGTTTTGATATTTGTTTGTTAATTATTTTAAGGGGAAGATAACTGAGTTGTTTGCTGCCAAATGAGGCATTCAACGGAACAGATTAAACCATTTTTTGTTAATAAATAAAGCGATTTTCTGTTTCAATTAGAGCTACTCTGGTTATGAATACTCAGCAAGCTAATATCAGCCACTCCAAATTCAACCGTTACTCATTAGGCCTTAGCTCAAGAAAAATTTGAGAAAATCGTACAAAGCATTTTCATTTGGTTATAATTGCTGAAACTTTCTATGGTGCATCAATCAATGTTTACAACTGCCAATGAAGGCCTGGTTTTACCCAAGGCCACTAAGGCCATGGCCTCTGTTGCCCTGGTCTTGGCCTTGGTGCCCCTTCAAAATTTCCCTATAGGCTTTGAGATTTTCAAATTCCAGGCCTACAGTGTGTAATTTATCTTTGAAGTTGTCTTAAACCACGTAAGGTTCTGACTTGCACTTGTTAAAAGTGAAGATATGGTATACGTTTTTGTCCTGCGCCAATGTTTGATAATTTGTTTTTATCGTTGATGCAAGAAATACATTATTTAAAAACATTTCTAAGTGTTTCATATCTCGGTGTACATTCCCACCCAGACATCGGTCTAAACCCAAGTCAGTTTGTTTCAACCATCCCATCACCCCTTCTCCGTATTCAAACCCAGTTTGATTTTTCTCTCTTCCAACTCTGATAGGTCATCGCTATTTCACCACTTTTGGATTTGTTTGAAATGTTCAGTGTTAAATTTAAAGCATTTTATTGTTGAATTTCTTAATGTGTTTTTATCGCATGCAGTTGTAATTCTTTGTTCATAATAAATTTAATAGTTTATTAGAAAATTTCAAAATTTGCCACACCCTCCAAAACAGCCATGCCATGGCCTTGTGTAGTCCTCTTTGTTATCCCATTGTTTAGCCACATCCTCATTGGTTTTATACGCAATCAAGGACGTCTTAAAATTATCAAACCAAATGTCCTTGGTACAAACACATACACATGCTCACACAATCTTACGGATCAGGTTTGTGGGGTCCTTCTATTGTTGTTCTATTATTCCCTTTTCTATAGAATTCCTCTGTGGGGTCAAGTTGAACAAATAACAACTTTGTGGGGTCTATTGTTCCATTGTGTACAAGACCCCACAAGGGCCCTTACATAAGCCCAACCTTATACACCCACACACACATTTGTGAATCCCGTGAATCAAGGACTTCTCTTTGTTCTCCCAATGTTTGGACTTTTTTTTAGCGACGTCCCCATTGGTTTTGTACACGAAAGCGAAGCGAGGACGTCCTCTTTTGTTAAAGTCCTTGGTTTCAATGGGTAGACACGCTCACACACCCGCAAGTGTGTAAACACCTGCAATTGGGACCTCCCATGGTCCCTCTTTTGTTTGTACTTCAATTTTTAGGCAGCAGCTTCCATTGGTTTTGTACACACTTTCCAACTTGGGGCCTTCACACAACCGGGACCCTATTGCCCTCTTGCTGCAGGTCCCTGGTTTGAATGTGTAAACCTACCCATAATCACACACAGCTATGTTCTGCATACACTCTGTGGACATTCCTATGCTCTGTGCAATGAAGAGAAAATATATTCTTCAACACTGTTAAAAGCACTGTGTGGACTTTAAAAAGTCCACATAGTGTTTCCTACATTGTGTGGACTTCTTTTGTTCTAAGGTCCACACTTTGTATGTAATGCTTAAAAACAATATTTTGTTTCATTCAAGTGGTTGTATGTCAACTAGAGTACCTGATTTGACTTAGCCACTTCTAAGTAAGGCTGTGAAGCATTACCGCATCGCTTATAAAACACTCATGATACTATCATGGCATCATGATGGAGCATCTACTCTTAAATGCGAGGCGAATTTAGAACGAGTTATTTAGAACGGTATCGTGAGCGTTTATAAACGGTGCGTTGTTGTTGGAAAGCTTTACTTCTTGTCGAATCTGATGGATAGAGCCTGCACACAATGGGGGGTCACTTTGTATAGAAGAGTCTTATGGATAACTGCCAGCAAAATACTATATTTGACAGGTTTATGGGTTGAACTTACAATTCGTCTGGTTGCTATGGTTATTATTAACATGTAAAGCTCAGGGCCTAATTTCATAGAGCTGCTTAAGCATAACATAATCATGCTTACCAGATAAGGTCACCTGCCAAAACACAATGTCACATGTTCCATTTGTGACTGGTATCCTGCTTATTTTTGCTCAGCGGAAAAATGTTAAGCACCAGTGTCTGCTTATAAGCAGCTCAATGAAATAGGGCCCTGGTAGAGAAACTAAACGTGTAATCTGAGATCAATTAGCAGTTAGCAGGAACTCGCACTAACAAGAAAACATCTAAGTGTTTGTTGACAATCATGACTGTTGTTATTGCCTTTGTTATATGAAGATCGCAGCGAGGGTTCTTTTACCCGTTCAAGGAGCTCTAGTATGTCCAGCCTTGAGAAGGAGGCTAGGGAAGGAGTGCAGTGTTTGACATTTGCCGAGTCCTACACAAGAAAAACTGGTAAGCCTTGTGTTTGTCTTATACTAGTGTATCTAAACCATTTAGCCATAGTCTTGAAAACTAGTTCGTCCCAAATGCTTCTGTATCTTATTTATCATTTGCATTGCCTTAGTTCTCGGCAATCATTTAGGAAGAAAAAACACTCGCGTGGATCCAGGTAGATTGCATCTAACAGGGATGGGAAATTTTAGACTGATTTCAGACCTTTTATTGTTTTCCTGGTAAAAAAAAGTAGCCGTTATTTTCTCCATATATACGGAAATCCTGCTCTTTCATCTACTCTTCTATTACTGAGATCACTGTTCCTAGAATCGCCTTGAAATCTGTAACTCCGGGGGTCACTAGAAGGTGTGAACGCCATATTTTTAACATACCTTCTAAAATTTGAATCAGAGTTTCTGACCTTTTTATCAGCAATGACTCTCACCCCAGTTCTAATGAGTGCTTTATTTGTTTTGATGGCAGAGTCTGTGACGTCACCGTGTGTATGGGTGGGGACTACTCTAGGCTCGGTCCTTGTGATTGTTATTAATTTACCTCCACCAGGAGAGCAGCGTTATACTCAACCTGTTATCGTCACACCCAGTGGTATGTTGCACTAACCCACTTCACCCCTCATCTGACATCACAATCAATCTTATGTGTTTTACTGAGAAGTGTGCATGTTAGGCGGCAGGCACGTTTTATACACTCACCATATCTTTACTTTTAGTTGAGTCCCAAAGTGGCAGTTCATGGTAGACAGTAGCTACATGGGATGTTAGTGCAATGGGTCCATGAACCCATGGCATAAACCCCAGATCACTGACACGCCCGGATCGTTTGTGATGCCCTAGTGTTGGCAGTTTCCCTATTTTGCCAAAATCTTTGTTCAGGGGTGCCAGTCAGAAGCCATACAACCGTTAGCTGCCGTGTAGCCAGGGATCACACCCAAGTTTACGATACAACCTGGGAAGCGACAGTCAGGGGATCACCTTAAGGGGATGCAACTTTTTATTTCAAATTTCATGGTGTGTCATGGCTGAGTGGTCTACTGCATCGGACTCAAGTTCTGATGGTTGAATCATTGGAGTGTGGGTTTGAATCTTGGTCATGACATTTGTGTCTTTGAGCAAGGCACTTAACCATAATTGCTTATCTTAACCGAGGTGTGTAAATGGGAACCTGAGAGGGCTGAGTCAGTATTGTGTTGGATTAACCCCTTAGCGCTAATTTAAGCAGCTTGGGGTTGTATGCTCTCCAGGGAGTTGAGAAAGTTAGGAATGGTCTAAGTAAGTATGCCCGATGAACAAGGATAATAATGTTGTAAAGCGCCTTGATCTACAATCCCGGCCAAAATGCTTGGGCCACGTGACAATAAATATACCCTCCCCCGTGTCCCCGCTCAATGTTGTTAACCCCAGCTGGAGCGCAGACGGCGCAATGAGAGCCAACATTGGGGGTAGGGGGCGGGGGCCCAACGAGATAGGGCCGGAATTGTAGCTACTAGGATATGTGTGTTATATGAGAACCAATTATTATTATCAAGTCAATTTGACTTTGTTCAACCAAATATTGAATTATGATCCTATATAACAGGAACCATCTTACGTCTGAAGGGAAGTACATTGCTCATGGCATTCTTGGATTGCAATGGCAGCTTGATTACTCCTCCACATGAACCATGGAAAGATATCAATAGAGAAACAAAAGATGTCAGAGAAAAGAGTAAGTCAATGCCCAAAGGCCAGTATCAACTTGTTTTCCATTACAGGAAAGCTCCATTAAAGAAAGAGGCCAGAATAATACATCCTATTCATCTTGACCAACTCACACCTGTTATCTCCATGTAATTCCTTTTTCAAACAGTGGACCCTAATGTTGTAATTGGATCTTGAACAAGCCAGTAGTGATGCTGACTGCCCTGGGTAGATTAACTGCTCATCCATTAAGTTTAATGACCCATGTAATGACAGTGTAAACAAACTCACTCACTGAAAAGGATGTATAGCTTCTGAGTTTTGGCGGCCAAACTCAGAAATTCTTTAATGGAGCTTTCCCGTAATGTTCCTCAAAATGTGGTTTAATGGTGTAGGGTTTGGGGGTTATGTTAGATGTTTACAGTTTGTATGGTATGCAGTTGATTTATGGTTTATGGATTATGGGTATGTTTCAGGTTGTTACAGTTTATGCTTGATGGATTATGGTTTATGAATATGGTTTGGGTTTTTTGGTTTATGGATTCTGGTTTATGATTGGTGGTTTTTTGTTTGTGGTTTATGGATATGGTTTTGGTTTTGTGGTTTATGGGCAAAGTTTGCACAATGACTATTCATTGACAAGTGGCTGATATTGCCTGGTACCCACTGTATGTTTTGGTCATGAGTACCAGGCAACTTATCTATTTTTATCCCAAATGGTCAGTTTGCAAACTTGGCCATTGATTTTGGTTTATGGTTTATGGATTAACGTTACTGGTTTATGTTCTAAAGTTTGTGGTTGATGGTACATTGGTTATGGTTTACGGTTTATTTCCATACATGTTCCAAGCTTATGCATGGAAATGAACAGCAGTAGTTTACTAAAAAGAGGGGGGGAAATGAAGTTGCAACAGGAGGCTATTTAAAAAGTCATGGTTTAAGCAAAATCAACTCCTCAAATGTCTTTTCACAGAAAATTTGACTCATTTTATTTATGATGTACAATACACTATCGTACACAAGACAAATCTAAGCGATTGGTTAGTTATATCAAAAGCGTAGCTTTGTGAATCAAACACCTATGTTGTAGTAATACTGTTTTTCTATTAAGGCGTTGCGTGGCCGCTGCTTACACATAAGATTCGGGCTGCCTCTGGTCGCCGGGCTGGCTCGGTGGTCTAGTGGTGGGATGTCTGCTCTAGCATTGTGGAGGTCGCGGGTTCGAATCCCACCCGAGTGATTTGCCTGCGGATTTTGCTTTACTTTTCACAGAACTCAAGAAAGTACTGAGTATAATTATCATATTGTTTTTGTTCCTACTTTCAATAGGGCCACCATTGTTACAGCGAAGTCGAATGTCTCCCTCCTCATCCACTGAAATTGCAGATCGGCAGTTTGTTATCATCTCCTCAGAGAAAGAAGCAAAGGTTGGCTGATTCATGATCTCAATATCTGCACTGTTATACCTATTGATCCAATTCACCGGGGCCCAATTTCATAGAGCTGCTTAAGCAGAAAATGTTGCTCAAACATTTCCTGCTTAGCAAAAATAAGCAGGATATCAGTCACAGATTGTACATGTGACATGGTATTTTGGCTGGTAACCATATTCTGGTAAGCATAATTTTGTTGTGCTTAGCTACTTTTTGTGCTTAAGCAGCTCTATGAAATTGGGCCCTGACGTCATCACACAGGATAAATCTTGGTAGTGGCAATTTGGGAGTCCGATTCCCTGTTGGTTATTGTACATGCAGTGCACATTATGCACTGCATTTGCGGTAAGACGTCAACGGTATCTTTGCATGCAGTTTGACTCCCAAAATTGGCAGACAGTAGCCGGCAATGTGTAAGAAGTAACTATAATTATTAAACTTGTGGGTACAACCATGTGTAAAATCCCTTTTGGAGGGGTGTTGGCTCTGAGCTGGTGTGGTATACTCGGCTCGTCTTTAGGAGAATTTGATAAGCAGAGTGTACTGTTCGAAAAGTTGAGACCACACTGGCGTGTCGTGGCCAAGTGGTCTAGTTTACCGGATCCAAGCTCTGGTGTTGTCAGCAGTAGAGTGTGGGTTCGAATCCGGTCGTGACACTTGTGCCCTTGAGCAAGGCACTTAACCATAATTGCTTAGTAAAGTTGGGAAGGTATTGCATTCTGCTCTACTAGCCAGGCTCCTAGTGGATGATACCCATGCCTACATCCTTACAGACTGTAAAGGGGGCAACCCTGTTTCAGCCCCAGGAGTAGGTGGCAACGTGCCCCTGGTGACAGTTGATTTGGGTCAACAGCCCAAATCAGTTAAGTGTAGCCCTCACCTTGAAGTGGCTGTCCGGCCTTGTGAGTTGGGCGGTATCTCATAAAAAAAAACACCATAAAAAACCCCCACTCCTTCGAAAAGATTTTACACATGGTTGTACCCACAAGTTTACTATTAATAGTTACTTCTTATTTTCCACACCATGCAAAGCTTGAAACATCACTTACATCACTTAGTAGTCACGTGTGAAGTTGGTGTAAGGGGTGTATATTTGATTTATTTAGTTGTTATTCATTTTTATTTTATTCACTTCTTCACTGGCACATATTACTATAATTAAAGAGGGAATAAATATATATATATTTTTAAAATGTTTTTGGGTTGAACAAAGAAAAATTGACTAGAGTGGGATTTGAACCAACGACCTCCGGTTTAACGTGCCGGCGCTCTACCAACTGAGCTATCTAGCCCTATGTTGGCGGTCTCCCTATTTTGTCAATATCTTTGTTCGGGGGGTGCCAGTCAGAAAGCCATTCAACTGCAAACTGCCGTGTAGCCAGGGATCACACCCATACGATACAACCTGGGAAGCGGCAGCCGGGGATCACCTTAAGGGGATGCGACTTTTTTTTATATATCATATATCAAGTAATGGACCACAAGGGAAACTGACTGGGTAAATATTAAATGATTTTGGGTTGAACAAAGAAAAATTGACTAGAGTGGGATTTGAACCAACGACCTCCGGTTTAACGTGCCGGCGCTCTACCAACTGAGCTATCTAGCCCTATGTTGGCGGTCTCCTATTTTGTCAATATCTTTGTTCGGGGTGCCAGTCAGAAAGCCATTCAACCGCAAACTGCCGTGTAGCCAGGGATCACACCCATACGATACAACCTGGGAAGCGGCAGCGAGGATCACCTTAAGGGGATGCGACTTTTTATATATCATATATCAAGTAATGGACCACAAGGGAAACTGACTGGGTAAATATTAAATGATTTTGGGTTGAACAAAGAAAAATTGACTAGAGTGGGATTTGAACCAACGACCTCCGGTTTAACGTGCCGGCGCTCTACCAACTGAGCTATCTAGCCCTATGTTGGCGGTCTCCCTATTTTGTCAATATCTTTGTTCGGGGGGTGCCAGTCAGAAAGCCATTCAACCGCAAACTGCCGTGTAGCCAGGGATCACACCCATACGATACAACCTGGGAAGCGGCAGCCGGGGATCACCTTAAGGGGATGCGACTTTTTTTTATATATCATATATCAAGTAATGGACCACAAGGGAAACTGACTGGGTAAATATTAAATGATTTTGGGTTGAACAAAGAAAAAATGACTATTTTTAAAATGTAGTATAAACAATAACATACAGAAAATAAAGAATGTTAAACAAATTACAACAAATCGCCAGTGAGTGGCAAGATGGAACAGGTGACCAGCACCTCTACAGAGCCTTCCTACCACAGTTGAAGGGTCAGAAAGGGGAAAGAGGGAGGGGAGGAACAAAAAGAAGGACCCTCAATACCGGCAGCTAGCACAACGGCAGTTAGAAACCCAGGAGCAGACGTTGTCAGATTTGAAGGTGGAAATAAATGTTCTTGGTTTTATTTTAGTAAGACTGCCATACAAACAAACCCATTCAACAGCGCTGCATGCATCAGTGAAAATTACCAATGTTCTGATAGTTCAGTTCATGGTCCAATTTCACAGCTCTGCCTACCACTGGATTCATTTCAGTTTATATCCACTCAATCAGTTTGCTTAGACAATACATGCATACCCTACTTCACGGTACTTTCAATAAATTATAACGATTAAAGGTAGGGTCATGGTTTGGTTTTTGTCAACATAACGTAATGCTGATTTATAGGCAAAATTAATAAGAATACAAAAAATACAAGTCACCTGTGAAAGTTTCAGTTGACTCCAGTGTCTATAGTTGTTGAGAAAACAGCAAAAACTGTCAAGGTGTTTTCATCAAGAACGTCGAATCTATCCACTTCTAGCGAGGTGACAGGGTGTACCACCCGCATCTCTGGTCGTATTGAGGGCAGCATTCAAACGGACACCACAGAAATTCCACAAACTCGCCGATAGGCAATCTTTGGCAATTCAAATTTGTTGACATACTTTGATTGATTTCTAATCAACAGGGGTACTTCAGACGAAATAATTTTGCAGGATTCTTTCAACCATTACCATCTTTATATTAAGTAGGCTTTCAGAAAAAGATTACATAATTTCTTTCTAATCTTGTTAATTACGCCTCTAAGGCATCAGTCATGGTATCCTATGGATGTGTTTTATTGCAGGTGATATCACTACCATCTCAAACATGTGCTTATAGAGTCAAGGTAGCAGAATCCTCTTATGTAGTCAGAGCAGACGTCATCAGCTTACAGAGTAAGTTCATTCATTCAGAGCTATATTGACTAGTACAGAGAGCTAACCCTTGGTTCCACAAGTTTGTTAAAGGGATTGTATACATTTGGTAATTGGAGCCCACTGTTTCAATCCTATATAGTTGTAGATATATACCATAAAACTAACCTGTGAAAATTTCATTTCAAAAGGTGGTAGCATTTTTTAGATATTATTATTATTATTAATATTTGATTTCTCTCCACAAGTTCAATAAAATTACACACAAAAGAGATACAAAAGAGATGTGGAGAAGGCTAGACTGAGGAGGAAAATGTAAATTTTCCTATAACCTAAAGGCTCAGTCTGCCGATAAAAATATTTTTGAAAGGTACAGACACGCCTTATACACAGGGGAAAAAAGGGATACAAATTACAAAGATATAAACAGTTAAAAACTTTGAGTTGCATTGGTTGAAAATTGCCGAAAATGTGGAGCGGTTAAGTCCACGCAGGAAGAATAATCTGCAATTGGAATACACAATCTGAGAAACGTTTCTGACAGAAACGCTTCTCAGATTCAATTTTTGTTTGGATAAAAACTGATATCTTTTTCCATAACCACATTACTTCAAAGTGGAATATTTCTCAAAATGCTTTGTACTACCAGAAGCTGATGTACTTCTTACCAAGTAAGTTTTTATTACCATTAATTTTCAGAGTCATTACCAAATGTATACAGACAAATGTATATGTGTATGCGTGACCTCGTGTAACAACTCCCTTAGACTTGTGTATTCAACAAATAGTCCCAAATCGTTGAAGGAAATTGAAACAAATGTATTGCATTGTATACAATTGTATGTTTATAAAATGTTGAAGCATTTAGCTTGTGGTTATCTTTAATACAGGTACTGTGTGGTAAAAAAAAGCCCATTGCTACCCCTATAAGCACAAAGGAAAGTTTTTAAAAAAAATTAAAAACTATCCCTTTGTGACTTAGAATATTTTCCATTCATTTCAGTTCAAAATTTGTCACAGAAGGTTATTTATGTGGCCTTTTGAGGTGGTTTTGGGGGTTTTCTTTTTTTTTGGTGGGGGTTATTGGGGTGTGTGTCTTTTTGTTTTTTCTTTTTTTTTGTTTTTTTGGGGGGGGGTGTATTTAAGTGCTGTGTTACTTTTTAAACTATATCGCCCCTAATTACATGTACGTGTACTATTATTTGCATTAAGGCAATGTTTTATAGAGCTTACTCAGTATATTCAGTATATTGGAAGTATTTTACTTGCCTGTCAAACCTTTGAGCTCATTGTTTAGGGAACTGATTCATTTACTAAGGTCTGAAATCTTCACATTTTGCAGAGTCTTTCAAATAGTGACTTGCTCAAATATTTACATCACGACCTAGGTTTTGGAAGTAGCTCATGCAATTGATGTAGTGTTGCTATTAGTGGTATAATTGATTGAGTAATTGTCGGTTACAGATAGCGTTTGTCTGGCATGCTATGTTGCCAATGGCCACATCATGGCGTTTAGTCTGCCGAGTTTTAGAGTTCTGCTTGATCACGACTACCTTCCACTTACCGACCTCAGGTTAGTATGTGTACCTGTCAGTTAGCTGTGATTAACACGGCTGTGTTTCCAGGCCTGGTGTTACACGGGGGCCACGGAGGCCATGGCCTCTGTTGCCCTGGGGCCGATTTCACAAAGAGATAAGACTAGTCTTACAATGTATCTGAAGTTAGGACCAGTAATTGGTCTTAACTTAAGACTAGTCCTATCTCTTAGCATTGCCTAGGACTAGTCCTAAGTTAGGAAGAGTTTTGTGAAATCGACCCCAGGTCTTGGCCTTGGTGCCCCTTCAAAAGTTTCCCACAGACTTTTGCAATGGAAGTGCCCTTTGCAAAATGAAAATGGCCTTGCCCTCTCAAAGATGAAATTTCAAGCCTGGTTTCTCAGTAGGTCTGTCTATCTTTTTCACCCCTTGCCTACTCTGCCATCGCTGACATCAAGCACTTGAAACGTGCATGTGTGTACACGCAACCATAACTCACAACTAATGGGAATTCTTCCTTTGACCTCAATGAGGGCGTTGTTTGATCTCGTGACAGTATATCCAATGGGTCTAGAAAAAGAACTTATAGAGTTTTTGCATTCTGATTGGTTAAAAACCAGTCATGTGGATGTGTATTAACATGTGATATAAAGACGGGCTTTGTAAACCCACTCTGTGAACAACGCAAGTGTATCAACAATTTCTGAGAACGTTTACAATGTTTTAGTTCAGTATTAATGGGGTTAACTTCAGGGTAATGACCAGGGTCCAATTTCATGGCTCTGCTTACCGTGGAAGTCTGCGCTTAGACTCAGAATTCTTTGATAGGCAGTGCTATGAAGTTGGGCCCAGGGCCCAATTTCATAGAGCTGCTTAAGCAGAAAATATTGCTTAAAAAATGTCTGCTAAGCAGAAATGAGCAGGATACCAGTCACAACTTGTACATGTGACATGTTAGTGTAGCTGGTAACCTTATTTTGGTAAGCATAATTTTGTTGTGCTTAGCTACTTTTTGTGCTTAAGCAGCTCTATGAAATTGGGCCCAGGCTGGTGGCTGACCGCTGTTAATTGATCGATCTTGGTACATGTGTACAAATATGTCGTTCCAACACTTCAGTTTAAAACTTGGTTATTCGATGTCACATTGTGGCCAAGGTTTGTAATGAGTCTTTGTTTTCATTTAGGATCGGACGGACATTCCAATTTAGCTCTCATGGTAAAGGAATCTACCAAGCAAGTCCAACAGAGCTACAAAGGATAACAATATGCAGTGAAGCAAGGTACTTCTTAGCTCATTCCTACAGAAGAGCCCCTACAACCTTTTAACTGTTTAAACATATACCAGAAGCTAGTTGCGTTTATTTGTAGTGCCCTACCCCACAATCAGGCAGTTGTGGAAATGGTGAAATGGCATTAAAAGTGAAGACAACAGAAATATCAGCCACGATATCAATAAGATATGATGCTTTAAATGTTCTTATGTTGAGAAACACTTACCTTATTGACTTCTTGGCAGACGCGGAACGCACCTCCGCAAAATGATCTCACAGCTCGATTTCATGAAGGGCTAAGATTGATCTTAGGATGCGTGTTCAGTTGGCAAACATAGCATGATGCCACAATACAAATCTCTTTGGAAATACTGACAACACATCTTAAGATGAATCTTAGTGCTTTGTGAAATTGATCCAACTGGGCCCAGAAAAATTCTTAGCACAGAAAAGTAAAAGCAGGTTTAATTTGTTTGTTAAATATTCTCTGGGAGATCTCATTTGATCATTCTGAGCACATCTTTGAGTTTCCTTATCACTCTATCTGCAAGACCTGTAAGAGGGTATCAGTGCAGTAATGATGTACTAAGCTGTTGTTTTCTTTGTGATGTGGTTTCAGTGAGAATCTACATGATATGTTAGGGGACTTATTCCTTCCAGTCAACACCCCAGAAGCTCCAACTAAAGGCTTCTTTAGAGGCTTGTTTGGTGGTGGAAGCAGCTCGTTAGACAGAGAAAACCTATGTGAGTCTAATCATGTCTTGTTTAAGAGAGACAGTTAATGTTTCAGAGGAGACTAAATGGCCCTGTCACATGAGGCAACTTTTACAGGCAACTTGGAGGCAACCAACTGCAGCGCATGCTACAGGAACAATTTGGTATCACATGAGTAATTTTTCAAACATGTCTTACGATCCCAAAGAAAAATATGTGAACATTCAAATGTGAATGCATTTTCTTCATTGAGATTGCCTGGAACTGGTTGCTTGTAAATTGCCTCGTGTGACATGGGCCTAAGAGACAAAGGACCTGGTTATACCTTGGTAATAGATTGTGAATTTTATTGGTCGAGAACCAATTACGTGATGTGCTACAAAGACGCCTATGGCTCAGGGGAGCATGAGTAATGTAATACATTAACGTTGAAGTGCCAACTGTTGGTCGTTTCCACTGCCTTCTACAATTAGAAATAGCCGTGGGAATGAGGTTGTAATTGCGCTGGTACCAGATAAATTGATGTATGTTCCTGTGTGATGTGCCGTAGGGAACAGTGAAGCAATATGTTTGTCAACGACTGCCTTTGTTGTTTACAATTCATTCTCTTCCTCTGCTTTTTTTAACTGTGCCGATTTTAATATAATAATGTTGGAAGATGACAATAGATGGACTCTAAAGAAGAGGAATCCATTACCTAGCCTGAACTAAGCTTGGGCGATACCACGGTATTATCGAATATCGCGATACTAGTTCTGAAACGATTACGATATCGGGTAGATCGCGATATCGACAAAGTATCGCGATGCATTTCCTAACCGAGACGATCTTGCAACAAAAAATTTCCTAGTGGAGACGATCTTGCATCAACAAAGAGCTGCAAGTCACAGACCGCAACCGCAAGATTCCCCAACATATATGACCCGACCGGGTTTCTTCGAAAAAACCAACATCAAAGCCTTATTAGCGATCAGGCGGTGTCACACAGACTACAGAAAAACTACGACATCAACCTCATCAACCTCGTCCCCATGGTTTACTATATTTCCAACCATGTTTACAATAGTACCTCGTACTGCTCGACAAACCTTTGGGGACGAGGTTGGTGATCTAATTAGTTATGCACACATATAGAACAGTCTGTCATGCGCAGTAGACACATTAAATGTGTGTAAGTAATAGGCCCAGGTTTTCACCCCATAGGTTTAGAGTAAAACCCGAAGAATAGCTCATTGGAGAAAAGTTGATATGAGAGTGTGGCTTCTACAAACACTTGCATAGTGAAATTCGTAGAAGATTGATGTCATCAAAAATTAATCGCGATATTATCGAATATCGCGATATATTCTTGACGATACATCGTGGATGAAAAAAAGCGATATCGCCCAAGCTTAGCCTGAACATCTGACGTCACACTTTGAGGCTTGTGAATAAGGCCAGATACCGGCCTTGAGCAACTGGCAGGATCCTGCTAGTTGCTTCGCATCCATTCACACGGCAGAGATTTGTATATTTTTCCATAACTGCAGTACTTCGAAGTGAAAAGTTTCTCAAAATGCATTATACTATCCAAAGCTGCACATACTTCTTACCAAGTTATTTTGTATTGCCATTAATTTTGATTAAGAGTCATTACCAAACGTATACAGACCCTTTAAAAGTTGTTTCTACATGTAGTAAGGTTTGTGGTAACACCATGTACATGAAATTTCTGTCTGTGGGTTGTGGTGGTTCTGATAAGAACCATTGGTGTAATAATTTCTATACAAGTTGTTTGTAATAACGCTAATAATGAGTTACTTGTAATAATGCTAATAATGAGATGTTTGCAATAATGTTAATAATGCTGATTATGATGGTGTCCTGTTGGTTGTAGTTGGGGAATCAAGTGGTCGTCCGTCACGTAGTATCGCCAGACACATCCCTGGTACTGGAGGATTAGAAGGAGTCAAAGCTAACTCCAGCTCAGCGGCAGGGGAACTCTATAAAGCACGCATTGTAAGTACACATGCTGCTACCATCTTGGTTTTATTCATTGTAGATTGTTCCTACTTGACGTCACACATTGTAATTGTAAGTTGGCATTCTTTACAGGCAAATCAATCATAAGACATTTTTATTCCTGATTATGCTCTAAATTGAAATCTTCAAGGTGATAATAGAGTTTTTAAAATTGACCTTTGAACTCGAGCTTTCTGTTTATAGTGTGAGAATGTGTGCGTCACACTTTAGTGGTCAAACAATGTGGGCACCAGCGGCTGTTTATGTCAAAAGAATTCGGTAACGAGAGGGATAATTACCAAATTTAATTTGGTTGTATGGTGTGTTTATTGAATGAATACTCTCTACCTAAAAACACATGACTTGTTGTAACTTTTTCTTGGATATGTTCAAAAGGTGACGTGGCCGAGTGGTCTAGAGCGTTGAACTCAAGTTCTGATGGCTGAGTGTTCAGAGTGGGTTCGAATCCCAGTCGTGACAGTTGTGTCTTTGGGCATGACACTTAACTGTAATTGCTTCTCATCACCCAGGAGTAAATGGGTACCTGCTAGGGTAGAGATTGTTGATGTGAGTGATCGGCAACCTGTACACCAATTTGGTTGCTGGTGCTGCATACTCCAAAGGAGTTAAGATGGGTTTAGGAATGATTAAGGCCCAATAAACAGGGGTACTTGTAGTGTAAGGCACTTTGAAAAACGCGTAACAAGTATAGTATAGTGTAGTTTGTTTTGTTGTCACACATTTATATACATGTATACACATATACAGTGAAATGCAGTTTGGTTTTGCATCTCTGAAAACATTGAAATACACATTAAAAACATACGCTCTAAAAACCACGGGTACACACTTTCAAGGAGTACTTACAAAGATATACATAATAATCATTACATAAGTAATAAAACAGTAAAAAAGGAGCAGCCCCCCCCCTTCCCCACCAGTAAAAATCAATACACTTTATCATTTAAAACACGTATTGCACTTGGATAAAAACTGTTGCGAGTACGGTTAGAGTGAGGTAGGATTGTTCTATACCGCTTACCTGTTCTCATCAATTCAAACAAATCATTCGCAGGGTTGAATTCCCCTGAAATAATTGACCTTGTTTTCTTTAGGACACATGTCGCATAAAGTTTATCATCCAAAGCCGCTAGCTCACAACCAATTATGATGCTAGCAGTGTTGACTACACATTTGAGGCGTTTTCGGTCAACCATACCATACCAGACATTGACTGAGAGCATCAAAACACTCTCAATCACTGTTTAAAACACTGCGGCTCGTGTCTTATCCCGAACACGGAAATTTGACCACATTACTCCAGTCCTGAGAAATCTTCACTGGCTTCCAGTCAAACAGAGGGTTGCCTTCAAAATAATCCTACTTACCTGGAAAGCCCTCAATGATAGCGCACCAACATATCTGCAGGATCTCCTCATCCAGTATTCCCCTAATCGCCACCTAAGGTCATCTGACAAACATCTTCTTGTGACACCAAGAACTAGAACATCGTATGGGGACCATGCCTTCTCAGTTATGGCACCCACTCTGTGGAACTCTTTGCCTCAGGAAATTCGTAGCTGTCAATCTTTACGTACCTTCAAATGCCTTCTTAAAACATTCCTGTTTAACTCAACTTATAATTAGATTGCTGGTTTTGTTTCAAGTAATTTTTTTATTTTTTTTATTTGTAGAGTTCTGGACAGTTTCTTTTCTTCAAGCGCCTCGGATTATGTCTACATAGATAGATGGCGCTTTACAAATGCTTGTATTATTATTATTATTACTGGCCGATAAAACTTAACCAACAAATCCTGGCTGACACGAAAACTCCTCAATCATCTAAGAATGAACAGATGTTCACTAAATGCCTATTATTCTTTATGATTCAGGCCCTGCATGAGAGAGGAGAGAAGCTGAGTGAACTAGAGGAGCGCACGGCTCAGATGATGGCCAATGCAGAGAACTTCTCCCAAGCATCCCATCAACTTATGCAGAAGTACAAGGACAAAAAGTGGTATCAGTTCTGATGTAGTCATCGCAATCTCCGAGCTTTCTTGATGAAGACATGTGATAATTACAGGAGTGATCGAAGAAGACTTCTACATCATGGTCACTTTTCATCCACTCAGTACTACGGGGAATTGTGTATAAAGTGATTTATCAACCAGAAGTGGAAGGAAAGATAATTCTCTTCGATCATGCTGAAAATGAATTAGTGTAACTGGGATGAACTTGACATAATAATGTAAAGAGAAGCGGATGGCAAGTTGTTATGGTTAATGGTTGTTGACTGACATTATTTGCAACCGGGGTTGCGTAACGTTAAGCAGTCTAGTAACTTCTAATGGTTACCATATAGCTATCAGGAAATGATTGGTAAATACCGTCTTTTCATATTGGAGTTAGTCAGTTCTGATGAAGGTTAATTGCATAATGAATAAAATAACAGCAATGCATTTGATATGACTGTAATTTGAATTGGTAAGCTTGATAGTCAACTCTGGTAATACGAGACACTGATGTAGTGTTTGGGTTGCTCTTGCATAACACACACAAGAGACCCTGTGTTATAAGACAATGTGCAAACTTGAACTTGTGTTGGTTTCTTCAGTATCGCTCGCTATAAGTGAAGTTACACCACACATTTTGTAATTGTTATGCATCAAAGATTGGACAAAGGGACTTGTAGTTTCTGAACTGAGGTAATTGTGTGATGGACTATGACAAGGGAATAACAGCTAACTCACATGTGGAGTTCCAATGTATATTATATACATCATTTCTTTTGCATGCATTTTTGTAGTTGAGTTGTTGTTTTTCGACGTTGATTATAGGGCTGTCACTGTCAGAGATCTAAACATTCCATTTGTTATTTGAATGTCAGATTCAGTAAACCGTACCCTTTACACACACTGATGTGATGTTAGACACAGGCATATCAAAGTCCAAAAGTCTAGCTGGTTCTTTATACAGTGTTAAAAAAACCTGCCACTGTTTTCATATATTTTTGTTGTGTGTATATATAAATATATATGTAAATGTTGTGAGGGCATATCTATAGTTAGATTTAGATGTGCATTGTGGACAAGGAGACAGTAGGGTAAAGTGCAATAGGCCTTCAATTTCTAAAAACTAGTTATTGGTATATCTCTCCATCTCTTTACAAATGAAGATATATTTATTGTCTTCGATCCAGACAAAACATTCTAGAGGTGATTGTTATATGTCCCTCACTAAACAAAAAATAATAAAGATAATAAATTAATATATAATGATAATTATGAGATTCATTCCTTTTTGTTACATTGCTGTTGCAGGGCATACTTGTAAATGACTAAGTTGATTATTGTTGACTGTGAACATAGTAGACGATGAATAATAGCTAACCACTTGGTATTCTAGCTAGACATTTTTTGGTACTTCGGACAGAGGTCTAAACGACAGATAGCAAGACTGGCCTCTTGTAAATAGACTATGAAGAATTCCAATAATCAACTCACAACAAACACTATATAATGACTGTATAGAAACATGTGTTTAGACTAGAATTTCAGCTGCGAATAAAATGAATTACAGTACCTATATATAAATATAAATATATAAATATATATAAGCTTCTGGATTACGGGAAGCAGATTCAGGTTTGGTGCATAAATGTAGCTGTTTTGTCTTATGATTATTAATCCATCTTGTAATATATTAGATTACCACACGATCAATCCGACATTTTATCCTGCGTAGAGTTGATGTCGCTTTACTTGTACAAGCAGCCATTATCAAGCTCCTTATCCAGACACGAGTCTCAATCATTTTTCATTTTTTACAGTAACTGCTGTTGTAGTTTACAATCACGAAAATCCTTTTCATAGCTTTGTGAAGTGGTTTGTGTAGCTAAGTTGCATCAGGTGTCATAGCAGTTATATTTCTTTTGGGGGTTTTCCGCAATTTGTTGTTTATATTAAGAAGTTACAGTTCTAAGTATTGACAATAGAGAGTATGTCCAACAGTTCAAAACAACTCTGAGGATTTCATTTTTAATTTTGTTTTGTATAAAAGAGTTTTATTATTTCAGTTTAAAATAAATGGGTTGAATTTCAGTGGATAGATTTATTTTTCATTTCAGATTACCTGTACCTTTAATGGCATGAATCAATTATCAGCTAGCGGTCACTATAAATGCTACTTAGCTGGTCAATGAATCCAATTTAAATGAAAGAGGTTGAACAAAAGCTGGATTGATATTTTCATTCTAATTATTCAGCAACAAATATTTCACCACTCAAGTGGTACATTACGTAAGAGAAGATCTCAATATAAGAACGGAATGTCAGAAATGGCTTAGGTTGTTTAATGGAATCTTTCTGTTATATTGTGCATCTTACAACAAAACATCTGGAGAGACCAAACGGCAGAACCTGAAGACCGTATGATGGATTGACACAATGTCCTTCAAAAAGCAGAATTGATTCACTTGCCGATTAGAGTTTTCTCTTACTGTAGGCTACCCTCCCTCTTCTTTTAATATATCCTCCCTCCAACATACACCAGGTCCCAACTTCAGAAAGCTGTTAAGCAGAAAATGATCAGCAACATTTAGCAGGGAACCAGTCACTAATACTAAACATTACATGGTGATGGCTCAAGAAGATGGCCCAGAAGATGGCTCAAAATTTTCTCAACTCCCCGATTTAATCACATTTTGTTTTCTTCGTCTCCTTATTATTTTGTTGGAGGGGGCTGTCTGCCCCCACCTCCCCCGTTTTGGTTATGGCTGCAAGTAGTTAGCAGGAATCAGACACAGCCCAATTTCATGTTGCTGCCTACTCTTGCATTCTGTGCTTCTAGCCATCCTTCTCAGCTTACAGGGTTATCCCTGCTAAGCTGTGTAAGCAAAGAATGCTTAGTAAGATAAACTCACGCACACGCACAATGAACAATTCCTTGCTAACAAGTTTACATAAGCATGAAGTGTTACGCTACCATAAGCGTTGTTCACTTACGGGTAAGCAATGTCATGCAATTGGGCTGAGAACCTATGGGCTGATCAGATATTTAGTGTTGATAATAGACAGTCTAATCAGGTATGTAATTGTATTGTACCGTACGATAACGAACTCAACAAAAAAACTAGTAATGAGCTTATTTTAACATTATTCATTACTCAAGTATAACAAATAGTCCGTAACTTCAATCAAGGTATTCTATTGGTTGCACTGCCTTGGTAACATTGGTGTATTTTGGTTGATGAACATCAGTTTTGTTATTTTATTCATAAAATATTTTGATCATTTGCATGAGAAATAATTTTGTTTTTCTTAAACACATTAAACAAAGTTGGTAAACTTGTAGTTTCATCGTTTATTTATGAGAATACCCTATGCGCGATATAATTATTATTTTTTTAGCTTAGGAAGCTTAATGAAATTGCCATGTGAAAATAATTAAAACCTTATTATAAATTTTATTTATTAGCTGAATCAGATTTCGAAGTATATTTTGCATTATTATTTATGATGATATTGATTTGATTTTGATAATTGGGATCTCCAGGCACTGAATGGTTGAACATCTTGTTATTTCCCTTTTGATTTTTGTTGCCGTGTTTTCCCCGATCATGTCCGTTGTCCATGGCACCATATAAGAGTAATGTTTTATCGATAGACTCTAAAACCGATATGTTTGAAAATACAAATGCAAAGCCAAATTTGACGTCACCATTTTGCAATGAACAACTTGCTCAATTTGAAATGTGCTCAACTATTTGAATCAGTATTGATGAGGTCAAGCTCGGTTGTGTTTGACAATTACCATTAAGAGTTTACCTGGTTGTAATCTGCTAGCTCCAAACTGACTGTACATTTGTTATAATTCTGCAATAACCATTCATAGAAGGCTGAACCATCCAGCCTCAAATCTTAGTGCAGCGTTTTTCATCAATGACTTTTTATCCTCATTCTTTAGACCTTCAACACTGTTGATTGTCCTCCATTTAAAGCAATTTAATGAGGGAGAAACAAGACGTCCAAAAGTCTATTATTTGTTGCATGTTCTACAAAGGTGCTGTGTTTTCTTTTCTGCATATTCACTGATGTTAAACATGGGTCAAGTCAATACATTCCATTTAACCTAAGTTAGCCCATTTGCTTTATTACGTAGAGTACAAGATTGATTGATTCAAGTGTCTATTTCTCACATCTTACTTTGGGAAAAGCCCTGGTGAATGGTTTGGTCATTTTGTTCAGTCTGCTTGCAACATTAAATATGTATTAATTTGGCCATGTTTAATAACTTGTCTTTGAAGTATGTAATGATCTTTGTATTTTATTGATTCCAAACCAACATTCCCTGTTTTTAGTGTCTCATTCTTTGCAAACATTCCTCTACTGTCAAATTCATGATTCCCTTCAGAGACCTCATCTTTGTCATGTTCTTGATGTACTGTCTCATTATTGACTACTTATTTTTTAATATACAAAAGGTGACCTGACTATTCCTCCAGCTTGGGTCCAATTTTATAAAGCCTGTAAGCACGAAAACTTTCTAAACACAGGAAGATCTTGCTTAGCAGAAATAGGTAACCAGCCAAAATATCATAAAGTTTACATTGTTGCAACTGGTCCGCCACTCATATTCTGCTTAGCACAGAAATTTGCTAAGCAGTATTTTCTGCTTAACTGCCTTATGAAATTGGATTTGTGTTTGTTGGTAAAGCAGCGGATTTATACATGAATTATTATAATCTTGACGTCATTCCATTTAATTTTCAGTCAATAGATTATGCAAGTCTTATTGTATTTACACATTTTGTTTCCCATATACATTGCTTTACCGTGTGAAAGTAACATCAATCATGTATTAGGGTTTGAATACACATTAAACTTGCACAGTATTTAAAGGGAGGTTATACCTTTGGTAATTACTCCAAAAATTAATGACCAATCAAACTTACTTGGTAAAGAGCTCTTTATACCATACAGCACTGTTAGAAACGACACCATTTGAAGTTTTAGTGAAGAGGTAATGTTTCACCCAAAGATTTGAATCTGAGAAAGGCTTCAGGTCTCGGGCATCTGAAAGCACACAATTCTGTGCAACAAGGGGGGTTTTTCTTTCATTATTTTCTTGCAACTTTGATGTGGCTTAACCAATTGAGCCCAAATTTTCACAAGTTTGTTATTTTATGCATATAATGGGATATACCAAGTGAGGATACTGGTCTTTGACAATTACCAAAAGTATACCCGTCCCTGCCTTTAATGGCTTCATGAAATAATTTTATTTGACCACATTAAAGTAAGTTGTTTCTTTTTATTTGATATTTATAAATTAAATTAGTATCAAATAATAGTACAACACTAGTATTTCAAACTATACATTCTTTTTGAACCCTTAAGTGTTATGTTCTTAGATCTTAAAACTCGTTTTTTCGGGAAAAAGTCATCAAAAATGGTTCTATAGTTAACATGTTAATAAGAAAAGGTTAAGTATTCTTAATGTTTGTAGGATAAACATTTTCAAAATTGGATTTTGTTTTAAAGCTATGGCTATGCCTATTCTGCATAGCTGTTGGCGTAAAGAAGGTTGAATTTGTGGGTGTAGGGTGGTACGTATTAAAACAAATTTTCCACAGATAGCCTTAACTTATTCTGGACCCCACAATTTCATGGCTCTGCTACACAGAATTCTACATTTAATTTCACCATTATCAGCTTACAGGGGTCAGTGCCTGTTTTCTGAGCTAGCTGTGTTAGCGAAGAATGCTATAATATGAAGTATGCAAATGCACAAGCTAAAATTCCTTGCTAATAACAAGTGAACTACACTGGCATTAAGCCCGGTTCATACTTCAAAGCGAAGTTTTTTTCCTTGCATTACAATTGAAAAAACAGCACGTACCAGATGGTTTGCATCATGTAATTTGCTTCGGCATGAAGTATGAACCAGGCTTTGAGCGTGGATTGTTCTGCTACAGTAAGCAGAGCCATTAAATTATCTCCTAGTACAAACTGGAAATTGTATTACAAGAGCAATTCGTACCTTCCCAATGGCTTAATGGGGGAGGGGGGTACAGACCCCTTCCCCCCACCCAAATCAAACGAGATTTTTAAAAAATGCACAAAGGAATGGTTTGATAAATTGGATAACCCCCTAAATTGTGTTTTTTCCCCCGCTTGCCTCCCCCCCGTGGAAATATCTGGTAGAGTCACTGTTCCTCCCCATTCCAGATTCCAGTTTAAGACTTAATGGAGTACATTTGATAGTCAGAAAAACAACTCACAAATTTGATAATTAGAAAAACAACTCAATTTCCAGCGAAATTATGAGGCAATATGAAATTGGGTCTAGTATTTGGTTTTACTCTATGAAACATCATCTACAGCGCTGTGAAATATGAGAAACTGTATTGAAATCAATCTTACGTCTCAAGCTTGTTTCTGTACATGCTTTTTGTCTTGAAAAACCTTTGCGCCAATATTTCACAGGTTAGTTTCATGATTTTATAGTTGAAAAGTGGAGATTTGGTATGAATATAACTGTCCCTAAAAAACAATGATGTACCACCCCTTGAAGAATACAACTGCGTTTTGTATAATAAGCGTTTTTTTCATTCTGTCATTGGTTGTTTTATATGAGAGGAGGGATGTAGAGAGATGAATCAATCTGAACTCAGTTTTCTTACTGCAAGTAAGCAAGACATCTTCACTGAGTGGTAGTTGACTGTATGCATACATATTAGAGTGTTGTGTTTTACAACTTCCCTTGGTGTCCTTAAGGAATCAAATGATAGACTAGCATCCCTACATTATGGTGGGTCAATTTGTTCTAGGAAACATTTTGCATGAGGTGCACATCTACAAATTTGGAATTGGTGTAGAATTCTGACCGGAATTGTGTAAATAAGTCAATGCAGAGAATGATGCATTTCAGGCATGCCAGGTTTAGATCGCCATTCACTCATTGACGATGATGAACCTGATTCAATGTATAGTTTGGGAATGGGATCAAGCTGAAGAATTTATTTCAAAAATGACAAATTCAACCACTGAATAGAGTGTTCAAGTATGTTTAGTGTGGATTATAGTGGTAGGTCATTGATGCCAAAATCAACTACCACAGTGGGAGTACAAACTGCTACCTGTATGATTAGTTGCTTTTCATTCCAATGTGCAATATCTTCTATTTATCAAATTGTGATGGCCTTTTTTCAGTTGGTGTTTATGTATAGTAAAGTAATACAACTACACAATAAGGTGCATCTAGACTCATTATATTTAGGTTGGCTTGATTAGGTTTGGAGATTGTACAATCAACTGTAATAACTATAATGATCAATTGACTTTATTGTTAACAAGTTTACATTGCTAATTGTATTACTCCTGATGTACGACTGGAGGCAAAATGTCTGCATTATCCGTCTTAGATCAATCTTCATGGTTCGTTGGTAGGATTTACCCACCACGATTTCTGCAAGTATGGTGTACAGGGAACACTGTATCAAATAAGCAGGCATAATCTAATATATACCTAGCTGTGTCATACGAACATTTTGTCTGTCATTGCTTCTTTGTTGTCACTTTAACGTGTCTGGACTATTGCCATGGTTGAAGGCGGTGAAACTGACGCCGACTATAAAGCATTGACAGTGGAGGATTTAGGGGTGGACGCAGCGGGCACACCTTCTTATTTCCACCGACTGAAAACAGAATGAATTGAACGTAAAATAAATCAAATTCCTAATTTCAAAACAAGTAAAAAATAATGTGTAAAACGCTTCTGAAATGTCCTAGATTGCTCCAGAGAGCATGTAATATTAATACAAAAATTTAGGACCTATAGCGGGCCCCGGAACACGCGTAGTGATCAACTTATCTTAAAAACAACAAACTTCACTTAAAAATTAGCACCCCCTTTCTGAAAATCTTGGATCCGCCTCTGATTGACAGAACATAATCCTTTACATTTCAATGTTGACGTAATGTTACTTAGGGGTATACTCATTATATGAGAGCTGGCAAGTTTTTCACAAAATGGCGGACCGTACGTTAGTTCACGAAGTAAAAGGAAAACCATGCAATTTCGAGGTATATTTGTGTGGGTCATTATACTCATTTCACAACAAACGCTTTTATAGCCCAAAGCGCCCAATCTGCAAGCAATCTGTGCCCTTAATTTCTTCTTGATGAATGAGTTATTAAACATTTCAAAACCAAAATGGAATTACAAGCTGAAACTTTGCAAGTTCGAAGAACTTCATCCATAACAGCTAGATTATTCATATTAAAAAGAAGGAGGAAAGATGCAGTTCGGAGTAAGTTTGTTAACTGACATAAATTGTGGGGATTTTCTGGTAAACTGAATCGTCTTGCAAAAAAACCCAGCTTCAAATTTAACGGTCAGATTTAACGGCCCTCTACAACATAACTTTTAGTAATTTTTTAACGGTCTCTCTATATACTGCCCTCTCTACAGCTTTCTTTAGGGCAGTGGCTTTTGTACTGTAACCGGCTGTCACCGAATTGGTGGCTGCGGCTATGGCTACAGATGATGCTGAGAATGTTTCAGTTTGCATCCTTTGCCTACACTCATGTTCACGTGACAATCAAGCCACAGCAGCAGCTGACATTCCTGAAGCTGGCTTCTATTTTGAAGCGCCCCCTTGTTTTAGCTCCTCAACAGTCACCTTATATACCGCCCTCTGCAGTTGTTTTAAATGACGTCATAATTAATTTTCTCGGTCCCACCTGTTTTTTGATGGTCTCTCATTCTTTATTTCGGTATTATTATAAGGTATCAAAATGGGCAATTAAGAGCAAAAAAATTGTTTATTTTTAACCAAAACTCCTAGCCTAAAAGTGCAAGTTTAACTCCTTGCATTTGTTTTCCAGAAAACTTGGCATAAGAATGCCCATTTCTAAAACTTTGGCCAAAAGTTACACCCTTCCATTTTTTTAAACCAAAAATCCTGGTTCAGAAAGGCCCATTTATAAACTTTGGCAAAAAAAACCTAAATAATGGTCCAAAATGGCTAAAAAGTGCAGCTTTAACTCGTTGCATTTATTTATTTATTTTTTCAAATGTAGCTCCACCCTTGCAGAAAAAATACTGAATATTGGAGCATCACCGAGTGACGGATTTGAGCGCTGTATAAGAAGCCACTATTATTGTTATTATTATTATTATTATTGCTACAAGTTTATAGTACACTGGTTGCTATGGGTAAAGTACATTGGTTGCTACGGGTGTGCTAAAACTCCATTCATAACCTCGTCACAAAATTAGTTACAGCCAATCAGCTCGAAGCGCATGCATTTGTCCCCGATCCAGCCGCTTGGATGTGGACCGGACTGGCACTGACACATCCTTCGTGTCTGCATGCTACGGCCAAAACTAGACCAGAAAAGGGGAAAAAGAATTAAAGAACACAGTTTTAATTATTCATAATTGTTAAACTTGAGTTATAAAAGTTCAGTAAAATTTAACACATCTGACAAGTTCATAACTGTAGAAACTAATTGGAAACCAATTACTATATAGTCACTCATCCCCTCCGAGATTAATTAGCCTCCAAAATGAGTTGGGAGTCTTTTTCTGACCAATATGGAAATCAGAATCGTCCGCGAGTTGAAAACACTTTTTTCTAGGACGCCCCCACCCCATGCGTGATTACTGATCTGCAGGGCCCAATTTCATGGAGCTGCTAAGCACAACAATTTGCTTAGCATGAAATTTCTTCCTTGATAAAAACAGGATTACCAACCATTGAAATTTCCACGTGATTTTCAGGATAAGCAAACAACAGCTGAATACCAGTATTCAGTAACAAGCAATATGCAACACATGGAAATTTGGTTGGTAATCCTGTTGTTATCAAGGAAGAAATTTCATGCTAAGCAAATTGTTGTGCTTAGCAGCTCTATGAAATTGGGCCCAGGTGGCACTTGCTCGTTTGCATAATAGCTCCCAATTGTTTTGTATTTGAAAGTTTGCGAGTTGTTACACCATTCCTACGGAACCCTCCATGCGTTACACTTTTTTCTTTTCAAGTTTACAAAGCTTCAAGCATAAAGGTCGAGTTTTGCAATGTTTTTTTAGAAAGAAACTTTTGAAACCAAAAGTCTTCTCATTACTAAATTGACAAAGACAACCTTTTGTAACATTTGGCGATAGCGTAGCACTAAAATGGCACCGTAATAACTGGGCGCAGTACTGATCTATTTGAAATGAGTAAACAATTTCAAAATGAGGCCGGGAGTATGGCGCCCCATGGGTCTAGCACAGCACACCCATTGAATGCAGTTTGCTTATTATAGGCTATAAAAAGTAGTATAAAGGGAAGGAAAGAGATAGTTTTCTTCAATTAATTCCAAAGAGGGATTACATTACTTCTACACTTATTTCTGCACCTTGAGACCGGATCATCTCTCGGAGTTCAAAGTCACGACCAACTACAAAAAGTACCGCCCTCTGTCGGCGACAAGGTCAATGTCCTCTATGCGGAAATAGGAATGAAAATTATTGCGGAACTGTGTGTGGATTGTTCAAAGGGGAAGACTAAATTTTGAAGAAGAAACCCCAACTGCGAATCTTCAGAACACCATTTGGAGTGCGTGATTTAACTTGTAAGTAATAAGCGCAACCCTCGGCTAATAATATTATTAACTCCGGCTCTAACCCTCAAATTTTACAAACACCTGTTCAAAAATACCTGCTCTGTTGTTACAATAATGGCCCCATAGGGCCAACATACGAATTCGTGGATTGGCCCTTCTATTTATGGGGCTACAATCATTGACGGTTTTTGAATTTTTAAAATAATTCCAAAACCAGGGACACTATATACCAACTGAGTGTCAGACTGTGAAGTTTTTGAACTTGGTTCAAACATCGAACATAAAGATAAAGAGATAAAGAGCTTTCAAATAATGTATCAACATGTAGATTGTCAAGGTAGGGTCATGGTTTTTGTCAAACGTAATGCTGATTTATAGGCAATACTATAAGTATATAAAGAAAGCTCATACAACTAGTCATTGGTGAAAGTTCAGCTGAAGAATGGTGTATATATATTTTTTTAGAAACAGCAAAAAACTATAATGGTATATTTTCACAAGAACACTCCATCTACCCTTAATAATTATGCGAGGTGATGCGGGGACCAACTGCATCTCTGGCAGCACCATTTTCGAACGGACACCAGAGAAATTTGTATTTTCATTCAACCGTTATATATCTGAGAAACGATTTATATGCCTAATTCTTTTTTCAGATTCAAATGCTTTGTGAACAATTATCAAAACCACACTACTTCGAAGGGAATCCTGTCTCAAAATGTTTCATACTTTCAACGGTACTTTTTAACAAAAATTAGCTCAACTATAGAATGCAGGGCCACTTCAGAGCTGTATATAAGAACACACTGGTGAAGAGGGATTGTTTAACAAAGGGAAATATAGTCCACACACCAAGTGGCCTGCATTCTATAGTTACTCCCAAAAAAGTTTTTATGGTAATCATTTTTTGAGTAATTACCAATCTATGACGCTACCTTTAAGACATCATGGGCCGATTTCACAAAGAGATAAAGACTAGTCTTATATCTGAAGTTAGGACCAGTAACTGGTCTTAACTTGAGACTAGTCCTATCTCTTGCATTGCCTAGGACTAGTCCTAAGTTAGGAAGAGTTTTGTGAAATCGACCCCACATCTCATTAATAAGGGTGGTCAGTTGTCTCACCGTTCCTCCATAATGCATTGCTTTTCCACCTTTTCCAAGAAGTGGTTCAGTTTGGTGTGGCATGGTATGAGTCGTCACATGTGTTATCTCTATACATTCTTTAATTGTTGTGTGCCAACTTGAAGACTTGAAAGGCTGAAGCACATTGGGGAAGGCATCTTATGGATGGATCATGTGATAACTAGAGAGAAGTTCCACACTCAACTGTTGAACAATGCGAAATAATTTCTTTGGACTTGTTGTGAGTTGATACTCTTGTAACTTCGTGTTACACAGTCAGACAATGTACAGTTTCAAACCTGAATTTATATCATGCAACAATAATGTTTTAGAACATTTCTTTGATTTGTTTTGCTCTCAAAATTAGGTTTATCATGCAACTCAACATTGACTTTGAAATGGGTTAGGACTACTGGCAACATCAGTGAAGATGTTTCATCTTTCTGACTGTTGGGTGAATGAGCCTGGTTAAAGCACTGATTGTTCCTGGAATTGAAGGTAAGACTGCATCATATTACTGACCAGTAGTTCATCAATTCAATTCACATTTATTTCCATACTGTCAAAAACACAGCATTACAGAATGCATATACATGTACAATGTAATGGCGAACAGAGAAGTTTAATGTTTAGACAGTCAAAGAAAATGAACAGTATGGAGGCCGATTTGATAAGCCGAGGCTTGTAGTTATCAGCCTGTGGACAGACATAGACAAGACAAACGGACAAACAGAGGACGTACGAATAGGAACAAGAAAACAACAACTTACAAACAACAACAACGCTTATTTAACTTAAGAAAATATTATGTATATATGAAATGAACTTTGACATCTAATCAGAAGTAGATTGCTTGTCTTGATTCATAGACAAGAATGATAAACATAGACATAGTCTGTCATCTGAGAAAATATCTTTCTTTGATTCCTAAGATTCTGTCAGATATGGCTGACATGAGTGAGGAGACCATGAAAGAGGAGGAGATGGCCAGGCAATCTCAAGAACCAGAACAGAGATCAAGGGCTGTTGTTGAAAACATTCAACCATTGCCAGAAACAAGAGACTTAGTGAGAGCAGAAAACACACAAATGCTTCAAGGTATAAGCTCACTGTGATTAGAATTAATCTGTATATGATTTGATATTGATCGGTAGATGAGTTTAGTATTCGGAACCATTGCCTATAAACAAAAACTCATTATAATTTGAATTGATTTGATTTGATTGATTGTTTTATTCCACAAACCAGAACATAAACCCATCACCCTGGGGAAGGGATACAACAGTATTTTTAAATAATACAAATAAAGAGTTAGCAAAGAGCATTCATTTTAACCTAATTATTTGTAGAATAAATTTCCTTCAATTTAGCAGTATGTACAAATGTACTTGGCTAAACAATGCGCAATACCTTTTTTTCTGAGAGGTCATCTATTAGAAAAATAAATAATTTCTACATTGCTTTCACAAACAAAGAATCATACATTGGACAAGAACACTATACAAAATAAATATCCATTTCTTGCATACAGTGTAGACAAATATGTTGATGAAATTCTAAACCGCTGTATCTTCCAAGTTCTACTAGTAGTTTATGAACTGAGAATCTAAATCTAGCCAGATAATGTCTGTATTGGGGATTATAAAAAAAACTCAAATAACAAACATAAATATGGTTCTACTATGTAATTGATCTTAAACGTCCGGTAGATTCTTAGTTAAAAAAAAATTGACAGCATTTTCTTTTGGTATCATAACCTACCTAAACCAGCTATACAAATAAAGTCATTACATAACTTTCCAACAATTATAGTAGTTGTATAAGTGTAAACAAGTTAATGTTAAGTCACCTTCACATTGAACACATTTTCAACTTCCCTGTGATGTGTTTCTTAACAGGAGAGTTTTCCAAGTTAGGGAGATTGGCTTGTTATATGACATAAATGCAGACTGAAATTAGACTTTATGGACAAAGAAGACTATCAAAGCAAGCTCTTGCATCCTTCTTGTAGTAATTACTCTTCTTCATTGCCAACAGCAGAGAATCAAGCAAGTAAAGGAGCGTGTGTGATGGATGTCCAATCTTTGTCTCTACACCGCACAGAAGACAGCGGTAATTTGCCTGTTATCAATCCTAGCCATTGTACATTCAACATCCTACAGCTAAAGCAAGGAACATCAGGTAGGACTCAAATATTATAAACTTTTGTAGATTTGTTTTCTTCTTTTAAGTAACAAACGTAAAAACTCACAAAAAGTCTCGAAATATTTAACATCTTTAAAAATGTATTATAATGTTGTAGTGGGAAAAGACAAAGTTGTAAATCATGGTTTGTTTTTATTATCTGAAACATCAATACAGAGGACTCTGGTATTTGGGATAATTTTATATCGACAGAATAGATATAATATTGTGATAAGGTTTGCAGTAACACCATCATAATAGTGTCTGTACAATGAGTTGTGATGAATCTAATACATCATGGAGTGAGACCTCCTGATATGTTGATATCTAGATTGTGTTTCTGTTATGCAGCATTTTGCTCTTAATCCTTTTAGTTTTGCAAGAGTTTTCTACATCACTTTTAATTTTATTTTTGATGTCGTTAATTCTGTCTTTAACTTTGTCTTTCAGCAGAGGATATTTTACCTGCAATGGAGAAATTAACTGTTCCTTCAAAACAGAAGCGAACTTTGGAATCAGCAGTCAAACCAACAGGTAATTACTAATTTATTCAACCAAAAACATGTCAAATCTGAGATCGTCATTCTTAAGAGTCTCAAAGATTTGAGATAAATTCAACCTTAATATTATAAGAAAAAGACATTATTTAGAAAATTTTATCTGAAAGCTTTCTCAGTTTAAGTGATTATTGGTACCATCTGTTAGGATAAGTCATTTCATCTAAAATTACGCCATCTTCAAGAATATTGAAAGGTGTTGCAAAAAACTGTCGACTTTTAACCTTAAATTTGAACCAAAAGCCAATGTCAAAAACACACTTCATGTGCACACAATGTCTACAAATCATTTCCGTTCAGGAACCCCAATAGCAGATCAAAAGGAAAAGATAAGTTTTATTGAGTTTTCTCAAGTCTGCTTCTGAGCTTTAAATTTTACTCAATAATTGGCCAACATAAACACCTTGATGATTCTACATGAGTTGATTTACCAAAACTTCTAAACAGGATTCTCTCATTTCCCAAAATGAAAGCCACATATTTTTATGTGAAGTGTTTTAGTGAAATCAGAATGAACTTGGCAGGGGAACAGAATATGAGTTATTTGTTGATTCTAACAGATTTGTTAAATGTCCCTACATTGCTGTTGTTATATCAGCCCTGCAAGCAGGCAATTATATTGTGATGCTAGAATTCCCTGGTGGCAACGTTTTGATAACGAGGCTTGCAGTGTCAGGAAATCTTTTAAATTAACGTCGGCTCCCATGACATTCCCATTTAAGACCTAAAATTTCATTGGGAAAGATTGGCACTTTCTCAAGGGCTTTCCTAAATAACAAAATTAAGGTTGTTGTGCATTGATGAAAATAAAGCAATGATATGTTGATATTTGATCAAACATGCTCAATAAACATTCTTATAGGATCTGAACAAGAGTGCACTCCACCAAAGATTCCAAAACTAGATGGCTCCTCCCAAGCTGCCGCCAGTGGAAGGTCATTACCCCAAACCCCAGGTGAGTACATGGTGTAATTTCTTGTGATGTAAACTTAGGAAAAGAAAAGACATGGTTGCAGGTTTGTTTTACTAAATATTCACTACTCAAGTAATGCATACAATTAAAGGATGCAGATATTGTTTGTTATTCCTTACACTTTTGATAGAAGTTTAATGTTACAAACAATTGCATGATAAAGCAAAAATCCATGTTCAAATTCCATGTTATGATGATTGGTGATTTGGTTAAGATGGTACAGTATTGGTGATCAATAGCTTCGATCTTAAAGGGACACGTTGCCTTGGATCGGACGAGTTGGTATAATAAAAGCGTTTGTAACCGTTTGTTATAAAATTCATATGGTTAGAAAGACGTTAAAAAAGTGGAATACAATGATCCACATAAATATGCCTCGAAATTGCATGGTTTTCCTTTTACTTTGCGAACTAACACGGTCGGCCATTTTGTGGAGTCAACATTTTGACTCCACAAAATGGCCGACCGTGTTTGTTCACGATGTAAAAGGAAAACCATGCAATTTCGAGACATAATCGTTTGGATCATTGTATTCTACTTTAAAACATCTTTCTAGCCATATGCATTTTATAACAAACGGCTACAAATGCTTTTTATAGACCAACTCGCTCGATCCAAGGCAACGTGTCCCTTTAAGCGTTTTTTGGCTGAAGTTTACAATGGAACAAATTATGAAAAGAAATAAGGACCCCTAACTGAAATTTCATCTTTAAGGAAAATGTTGATAAGTTTGTTGTTAAACTAATGGATTCCTTCCAATTTTCTTTTAAAATGAAAATAAGAGAACCGATTAGAATGAAATTACTCAAGGACATTTATGAAATGTGTTTTGAAATTGATGAAATTGATTTGTGGTTTAAAGATTGGAATGATATCTTCCAATATATTACCATCTCTTTGAAGGTGCTCTCCCATCAGGATATCTGTGTAAAATTTACATTTATTTTATCTGATAATTATTTTGCCTTTGACAATTTCTGGCTTAAGTTATTGTCTCCAAAGCAATGTCACAAACACACTTCTAAGGTAGGCATGCATGAGTGTTTACAAAGATTGTTATTCATGCAACTACAGTTCAGTAAAAAGGACAACAAAATTAGGGCCTGGTAGGCCTATCAGTTCTGCGTAGGGTTTTCTCAACTCCAACCCAATTAGCTGTATGAGATTAAATCTTCCTGAGTACAATTTATTCTTCTTGGCCAAAGTAAAGATTGATATAAAAAGTGTAAGAGAAATTGATTTCCCAAACTTCTACACAACGAAGTCTCTCATACTCTACTCAAGCCAAACCACTGCATGTGGCGCATGTTCCTGTGAAATCAGATCTTTGGGTAGGGTGAAATTTGAGTTATTAATAGATTATAAAAGATTTGAAAAATGTGTTTACATTATTGTTGTTGGATTGTACTTTGAAATTCCTTTATTGTGATTTTAAATAGTATGTTTTGCTCAATGAAAATTTAAATCTTAGCCCAGTTGAGTTTGCAATACAAAACTTGTCACATATCTGTATTTCGGTAAAAGAAATTCATATATACATTTTAGATTTTTTTTAAAAGCATCAACAATTTTTCCACCAAGATTATAGTTTTGTTGAGAAGAATTACTAGCTGACGAGAGGAACAGGTTATCCTTAATTGTGAAGTTTCATTGTCTTTAGCGATGGATGAAACAAATAGGGCCTGTGTTCAGCAAATCAGATCAGAATTAGGAAACATTCCAGAATGAGGAATGGTTGTATCCACTGCTATTAGTGATCAATGTGGAAACATTGTACCAGTGATGATTTTCCACATCAATGTTGGCTCACTCCAAAATCTGCCAACAGGTAACGAGTTTGTTTTTGTCCAAGTATGAGTTTGTGAGTTCTGATCTCAGGTTGCCGAAAGCCAACAGCTGTTCTAAACATTCCATTCACTGCATGATATCATAAACCATTGTTAGCATACGGTAGCTTTTTTAGCATTAAAAACTACGGTGGTTGATATTGAATGGTCAGGCTCTAGGATAATATAAATCGATGCTGTTTTAAGCCACGGTATTAGCATTCCATAAATACTAAAGCTACATTCTTCTTGTTGGAGGTTGTTCCAAATTTATTTATGTTGTTGTTGAATCAAGATGACATGTTCCATAAATTATGATACTTTTTGTTTACAATCAGATGATGGAAGTGTGCAAGGAGCCCATCCAACAAAAGATCCAGCCCAGGTCGCTGCAGAGAGCTGTAGAAAGGCATTAAGAACTCATTATAGGACCACAGGTAGCTATGTGCAACTGATACCATGGGAGGAGGATGATAGAAAACATATCAAAGATATCTTTACAGAATTAACATTGGAGCAATCTGAAAAGGAACTGGAATCATATGAGGATATTTTCCTTCAGACAACAATAGATGGTGATCCAATAAAACGGGTTATTTTGAATGGGTTAGCTGGTAGAGGGAAGTCTACCATCATGGATAAGATGGCATATGATTGGGCATGTGATGAAGCACTGCAGCAGTTTGAGCTTGTCTTTATTTTAAGACTGAGTGCAGTTGAACAAACCACACAGCTAATTGACTCCATTTTTGAACAACTTTTAGATGAAGACACTGGTGTAGATAAGACTTCCTTAAGTTCTTTTATCAGTCACAATCAAGACAAAGTACTGATTTTGTTGGATGGCTTTGATGAGTTAATGACCTCTGCCCTTGATAAAGCCTTATTTGGTTCAATTCTAAAGATCCTGAATCGTAAGAAAGACAGAGAGTGTTATGTAGTTGTTACCACTCGCCCCTCTCACTATCATAAATTAGTGACAGGGTCATTAATTCAAGAACCTTTCACACAGGTCAGGGTTGAAGGTTTTAATGAGGAAGATATCGAGGAGTATGTGATGAAATTTTATTCAGAAGAACATAACAAAGCTGAAAGGCTTATTCAGAGGATCGAATCCTCAAATGTTTTATCTGATTTGGCAAAGAGTCCAATGCTACTGCTGTTGATGTGTATTTTGTGGAAAGACAATTCTACACTCCCAGAAACAATGTCCCGTATCTACAGTGAGGCATTGGAGTACATATTTCACAGAAAAACTGATAAGCCACTAGATGAAATATCAAAAGTAACAAATGAACTTGGAAAAATTGCCTTGCGTGGTCTTCTTGCTCCAAAACAACAGCTTGCTTTTCTGGAAGAAGAGTTTGAATCAAGTGTGGTTGAATCTGCCATAAAAGCAGGTATTCTTACAAGACAAAAGGTCTTGAAGGGAATGAAAAGTCACAACAGCATTCAGTTCCTGCACAAGACTTTTCAAGAGTTTTGTGCTGGTAAATACTTACAAAGCTTAATAGAAACAGACACGGTAGAATTCAACAAGATCTTGAAACAAATGATCAACTCTGGAAGTAATGAGTTTGAATATGTTTTGCGGTTTTGTGCTGGTGACAATATGGCATGCACAAGTAGCATTTTAAAAACACTGGCTGCATCCGACCAGTTAAAAAAAGAATGCCTCAGACCAAAACGGCTAATGTTTCGGGAAAATGCACCCCTCATGCAGATAGGCCTTAACTGCTACTTTGAGGGTCAGTCAAAAGATTTACCCCCAGTGGAATTAATACAGACTGTTCTAACACATCAGGTAGTCATTAGTGGTTGGAACAGGGACAGCCTCAACTCATTCACATACTTTCTTCGAAATGTTCATACCCGCTCAATGGAAAACAAACAAACTGATTATCTTGACAAGGTACAGTCAGTAGAGATACAAGAATGTCACTTGAGTGGGTATATGTCAGATTTAGCATACTGTATGAGTTTAATGGTGAATCTTTCATCATTGACATTGTGGAGTTGCAGATTGAATGACAGTAGTGAAGAATATGCTGCAACCTCAAATCCAGTTGGGCTTGCCGCATCATGGGCCGATCACTTCAAGAAGATGATGAACCTTCAGAAACTAGACTTGAGTGACTGCTTATTGACAGGTGAAGCTATGACACATATTGTTCCTGCACTGTGTGATCTGCCCAACTTGGTTGAATTGAATCTTTATGGAAATGAGGGCTTGGGTGGTTCTGCTGCATCATGGGCCCATCACTTCAAGAAGATGATGAACCTTCAGAAGCTACACTTGATTGGCTGCTTATTGACAGGTGAAGATATGAAACATATTGTTCCTGCACTGTGTGATCTGCCCAACTTGGTTGAATTGAATCTTGAAAGCAATGATCTGCCCTGTTTGAATTGATCTTTGGAAGCAATTTTGTTGGTGGGGGGTTCTGCATCAAGGCCCATCACCTTCAAGATGAGATGAACCTTCAGAAGCTACACACTTGATTTGGTGCTTATTTGACAGGTGACGTGACACATATTGCTCCTGCACTGTGTGACAACTTGGTTGAATTGAATCTTGAATGTGTGATCTGCCCAACTTGGTTGACTTAGATACTTGAGCAGTATGATGAGGAGTATAGCTTAATGAATGATTCAGACTTTGAATCATCCATTGATGATTCAGAGTAATCATCGATCGAAGAAGACTAACATTAAGACGAGAGCTAAATCTGGGACGTGGTGTTGTATGATTTAACAGTGACTTTATAACACACTGTACTGCATCCTTCCTTGCATATCCTAATGCATGGTGTAAGGTATTATCACTACATTGAGATGAATAAAGCCTCGGTTGGCTCTGCTGCTTCATGGTACCGTCACTAACAAAGATGAAGAACCTTCACAAGCTAAATATGGTGTTCTAAAGAGATGTGATCCATACAAATTATTCCTACACTGTCCAACTTGGTTGAATTGATTTTTGTTTAACAGCAGTTGATCAAGTGTCCCATGGCTTAGCTGAAGTCATATTTAACTTCTTTAGACCTTACAGGTGAATACACTCCAATGTAACACACCACTGTAGTTGATCAAGTGTCCCATGGCTTAGATGAAGTTATATTTGACTTCTTAAGACCTTACAGGTGAATACACTCCAATATAACACACCACTGTAGTTGATCAAGTGTCGCATGGTTTAGATGAAGTCATATTTGACTTCTTAAGACCTTACAGGTGAATACACTCCAATATAACACACCACTGTAGTTGATCAAGTGTCCCATAGCTTAGATGAAGTCATATTTGACTTCTTTAGACCTTACAGGTGAATACACTCCCATGTAACACACCAATGTAGTTGATCCCGTGGCTTATAATTTTGCCTATAAATCATCAACAACCAAACAATGACTCTATCTTTAAAACAGACAACGGACAGCAAGTTTCGTCCCAGACATTAAACATAAACAAGCCCCCCCCCCATGCATGCATTTCCATGTTCCACGAGCGTGTGTGTTACAACAAGTTTATCTTCCAATTACCAATCAGAAATTGAAGTTCTAGAGCGCGCATATTGTTTGCTCGAAAAGCAGTCCAGTAATACGCCCCATTAGATACTAAGTTGTTTATGGCTCTATAAACCACGGCTGATGACAATCAGGATGATGGATTTACCCGCTGCTGGAAGATAAATGTATCTGTGGCAAGACTTGTCAATCAAGAAGCAGTATATTTTGTTTCATATTTGGTAAAATCTGAGTTTGGGGTGTAAACAAATATTGACTGTTTTAAATCTTATTTTGGTTAAAACTACGACTCCCTCATCGGTGATCCCGGAGCAGTCTAAATAGAATGCGCTAAAGATCACCTCAGCAGTTTTAACCATAGCACTCGAAGCAGTCAATATTTGCGATATCATGTGGTGAATGCTTAGATCTACACAATACACGGCTAGTTCTGTGCACAGTTGTTCTACCATGCACAACCCATGCAGTTGGGTAGTTCTGAATGGTAAGGTGCGTAGTAAGACATCAGTAACTCATGTATATGTGTTACATGTAAATAATGACAACTATTATAACTAAGCAATCTTGATGTGTCAAGACAATGACATAAACATAAACAAGCAAGAGTTATAAGCATCACATCACTATCACTTATTTGTAAATAATGACAAATCTTAATGACACCACTTAATGACAAATCTGTTATATATATATATTTTGTTATATTAACTGAACTTTCTTGTTGTGTTGTACAAGAATCTACAAGAATCCAATGAATGAAACAATTCATCAAGATAAATAAATATAAAGCATTCCTCACTCTCTGTATTATGGAAATAATGTCAAATCTTCTATTTGTTTATAACCAAACAATCTCTCAGTGATTCACAAGAATGCAATCAAAGAAGCAATTCAAGGTATAAAGCATGTTTCACTGTCTATTCTCAAAGCCGAGTACATTTTTGCTCTGCTAAGTTGAGGGAAATATTATACACTTATGGACTGGCAATGAGAGCACGTCTATCTCCCCCGAGGGACTTTGAGTGACCAAAAGAGGGACCTATTTCCCGAGGCCTAAGGCCGTGGAAAATAGGTCCCTCTTCTGGTCACTCACAGGCCTGAGGTGGGATAGACATGCACTAGTGACTGAATTATGCCAGTCTATGTGTTTTATAACAAACCTTGGTCTGAAATATGAAATCAGAAAAGAAACTGTTCAGGGTTCCGCAAATTATGCACGCGCGATGTCTTGGCGCGATGTCTTGGCGCGTGTCTAGTTCACGGTGGCGCAAATCACTAGCCTTTATTAGTTTACTCCACATGACTGTTTTTCAGCCAACCAGAATACAGAACTAGCAAGTAGAGGTGTGTTATAAAATCAATTATTAGCTTGAAATGAATGCTGTCATTTAGCTATCTCTGCTATCATGATGTGAACTTTATTTGTATTGCTGGTTGAACAGTTCCCAGAGTGATGGGGGTATGTTCCTTTTGTGGAATAAAACAATGAATCAAATAAACAAGTATCCAGTGAAATAATAGAAACATATATGGATAAATATTTCATTATTTCTCTAATAAAGGCAACTTTGGAAGATAATTTACCTTAATGTGTTTTGTACAAGAAAAGTCAAGTCTCTAGAAGCACTTGAAAACTGTTCCATTCCAATCTACCTTTCATTCCAATTTAATTTGTTATGTTCACTTTTGTGGTTGCCTGGATGTAGCACCCTGATCTAGATGGAAGTTGCTACTCTGTAAATGCTCTGTTATTATTTGTTATGTTAAGGGTATACAGATAGCTGTTGAACATGTTGAACGATTGGTGTTTAAATTAGAACATTATGGATTAACAAGAAATAATGTTTGTGCCTCACATTATCAAATGGGGGGGGGGGACTTGTAAAAAGGCCCCATAAATCACTGCTGCTAATTTGTATTTCTTTATGGCATGACTGTACACAAAATTTCTGACCAACTGGTCTTTTCTGTTCTCTCCAAAGTGTAAACCAAAAAATGTTGCCAGAAATAATCATGACAGAAGGAAAACAATTAGCCACATTAAGCCACTTGTAAAATGGCCGTCTCTTGTCCTGTTCCCTGACTTCAAATGTTTAAGCCATTGTGCATTCAGTTGGTCCTTATGGTTACCAGACTTTTCATTGGGTCAATCTCTCTTTCCAGTATCACTGTTTTGAGTTGAATTCCTTGAAGAAACTGCATCAACAAGTTAGTTATATTGACTGACATAGTGTTGTTTAGCTGTATCAAACTTGTGTTCATTTTCATTGAGGCAAGTAGTGTGAAAGGCAGTTTCTAAATTGGCGAGCGGCTACGGCTACGGCTACGTCTATGACTGTTGCTAAGGGTGTGTTAAGGATGTCTTATACTTCAACGCACACCAATGACGTGGTGGTCCAGCCCTAGCCGCAGCCGTAGCTGTATCCGACAATTCGGACATGTCGTAAGGTTCACTAGGATCAAAATTACACCCTCACTTCTAAATGAACTGGTAGTAAAACGAAATTGTCTAATTGAACTGTAAAATGTAATAAGAGAATAAAACACAAACCTTTCTAGAAATCTTGAAAGCAAAGTATATCGTGTGATTTGTCGTTTATTTGTTTGTCACATCACACCATCGTTATTTTTTATTTTTATTTTTTCACTCTTACAAATTTCAAGACAAAACAAAAACTTATCTCATCCCAAGTTCGAAGTTTTTCACAGTTTTTGCAGGCTATGGTTGTGCGCATGCGCTTGAGATATTAATGAATTTAACAGCCGTAAAATGCTGATATAAGTTTCATTGTCTCCCTACATCTACTGAAAAACTGTCGGCCTCAGTATTTACCTAGGTAGCTCATACCCATGTCCAACCAGCCACACCCCAGAAACCCCAAGAACTCCCAGTCCCTGGCCCCAGTCATCTATACCCAGCTAACCAGCTTGATCATAATCATGTCCAACCAGCCACACCCCAGAAAATCACTACCAGTCCGACTATCGTATTTCTGTTCATTGCCGCGAGATCATGCGGGAGCCAGTTGCGTACCCCTGTGGTCTTTGACAAGCACAGGTGATTGGAACCAGCCAAAGAAAACGACAGGTACCCGATTACCGCCTAACACCAGATATATAGTAGGGGTCAGGGTACTCGACGGCTTGATGCTGTGACGCGATATTCAAAATGGCCACCAGCCATGCTTGATTTATGTTAACACCGTGGATGCATGCGATCATTTGATGTGATTTAATGTCTCTTTACTCTAGAGGTAAGCTTTATCGTGTAGTTTATTTAAGTTCAAAATGTAGAATAGGAATATGCCTCGTAGGAACCCGTGTAAACACCAAGATTGTCATAAAATGGGTAATTTTGAGACATTTCTATTTCCACCTTCATGCACGTAAACAACGGCACTTGAAAGTACAACGACCGGATCGTAGGTAATTGTATTGTGTCGGTCAATGGCAACTTGCCGTCAATCAAATGAAACAATCGACTTTTCTGTTAGAGTATCTGGGTTAAGTCATCTTTTACCGCCGTGGTAGTTTTCATAATGTTGTATTTCTACCTCAATGCGTGGATGGTCTGAGATCAATGTGTGGGCCTAGGCCTACATGTTTATCAAATGAAAAAGGGAAACTACATGTAATACGTCAGCTGTTGTAAACTGCTTTTTAAAAAAAGACCTGTGTTATCATCAAAAGAATTGATATTGGGGTGACGTTTCGACATTTGCAGAGGCTGCGTTCTCAAAGGCTGCGTTCTAAAACGGGTTTAAGTTTGGCACCTACATTCATTCACTCTGAACTTAACCAAATTGTTTGTCTTTTTAGACACCGTAATGAAAGGGGTTGGGTGGGTATCGATTTGAAAATACAATTTGTGCTGGTTTTTAGTTGTGAATTCTTTGAAACAATTACCGAATAAAGAGAACGATGATATACTGTGTAATTTTATTTCTGTTTGATAATGATATTCAATGTTGTGTGTATTCGAACCTTGCCCAATTCACTGTAAATAAATACAATAACTAAATGAAAGCAAGTGTAGTTATTCATAATCATAGGAACTACGGTAACAGTTGAAATTTTATTTGACATTTTAAATCACAAGAGTTATTTTTGGTTTAATATGGTAGAATATGAGCTCTTTGTTAAATGAACATATTATACGACCCGTAAGAAACAATTAATGTATTAAAATTTAGATTTGTCACCTTTTTCTTTGAAGAAAAAATAATTAAAATTGGAAGTTAGATTTTCAAACAAAACATACAGACTGAAAATAATTTTTTTGAAATCGAAAATTGAGTTGTGCGGGCGATTTTTTTGTATCATTAATTTGTTTTGAACCAAATACAAAGAAACTAAATAGTATTAATTTTAAAACGAATTGACTTAATGGCATCGTACACGTTTGGTAATGACTCTGATAATTAATGGCAATAAAAACTTACTTGGTAAAAAGTACAGCAGATTTGGATAGTAAAATGCATTTGGAGAAACTTTTCACTTCGAAGTACTGCGGTTATGGAAAAATATATCACTTTTTATTCCCAAAAACATTTGAATCTGAGAAGCGTTACGCGTAACGCTTCTCAGAGTGTATTCCAATGCAGATTATTCTTCCTGCGTGACATAACCGCTCCAGATTTTCGGCAATATCTAAAAAACGCTACCACCTTTTGAAATGTATTTTTCACAGGTTAGTTTTATGGAATATAAAATACTATATGTGTTTGAAACAAACAATTTACCAAACGTGTACGATGCCTTTAAACAAAACAATGCACGTTTTCAATGAATTCTTGTACCAAAAATCCTAGCTGAAAAAAAGAATCCCCGATATCGACCACTTAAAGAAGCAGAATTCTTGGCTAAATTTATGTTCACAGTGTGACACGCGGCCGTAAATGATGCATTTAACTCCCCAGGGGTAAAAACAACGCCCGTAGGATTTGTTCCTAACGTATCATACAACAATCCAAATGAAGTTTGCCTCATTGTCATCATCCCCCAAACAACTCTATCCGATTACCCTTTTTGTAGTCCCCTAAAAAAACCCACTAATAAATAAAAATAACTAAACAGGCTTATTTAAAAAATAAAATAATAATAATCAATTGATCGAACCCCTATACACAACTTAGTTCAATAATCGAGTTCAGACCCGAACCCAGTCTCTTTCCAATGAATTATTCAAGCCCTAACGAAACCACTCAGCCGAACACGCAAAATCGAACGAGAACCACACCGGTGAAATGTTTACTGCTAGCCCTTGCTACTTTCCACTGACCACAGCTCTAGGCCTATTCCTTCATTCCACAACGAGTACCACTGAATCAGACATTCAAATAGTATCCAACAAAAACACACGTAAAATTACGGCAGTTGCTACAATTCATGTCCTTGGTCACAATCCACTCATGGTCGTCAACCCGGCTCACCAGCCCACTGACCCTCTCCAATTTAATACGATATCACGGCAAGTACCCACCAAGAACACTGGTGGAATCAACGCTGTTATTCCCGCCTTCATGTTGATCCCAGCTAGCCTACTTGAGACCCGCCACCCTACCCCGCAACAACCCCAAATCCGCCCTATACTGTTTCCTATGTGAACTAATTTTCTATACCTATACAGAGTGTGCCTTCAACTCAAAAATGTGTTCGAAACAAAGAGTCCCCCATGTACCTATGTAAAGTAATGACGGTCTATACCTACAGTATGTGCCTTCCACTCGCATTATTTCCTACGTCAGAAACAAACAGTCCCCTGTCTATACTCCTGATGAGTACACTAGCGTGTGCCATCCACTTGCAAATTAGTATAAAGCAAGGATTTCCCTATGCCATAGTACCCTGCGTATAATTCAACTAATTGTCTTTACCTACAGCGTGTGCCTTCAACTCACACATTTATTCAAGTCCGAACCAAAGAGTCCCCCATATGCCGATGTTTCCTGAGTCAACTAATGGTCCATACCTATAGCGTGTGCCTTCCAACCAAAGAGTCCCCTGATACAACTCGCAAATAATTTACCAAGTATAAAGCAAGGATTTCCCATGCCATAGTACCCTGCGTACCCTGTTTCCTAAGTAAATTATAAAGCGTGTGCCTTCCACTCGCTAATTGTTTACTAATTGGTTTAAAGCACTAATTTCCCATGCCATAGTATCATGTGTAAAGTTATTCCACTCGCAAATTATTTACTAAGTATAAAGCACTAAATTCCCATGCCATAGTATCGTGTGTAAAGTATGAACCGAAGGTTCATCAAGTCTAAACTGCGTATTTTCCTGGGGGGACCCAAGTAGGTGTTGTGGGTAGGTGTCAGTCTCCGAAGGTGGCGGTCCCCGGTTCGAACCCCGGTCCGAGCCCCGGTCCGAGGCAGCGCGGTGAGTGGTGGCCGCGACTGGCAGCGGCCGCGAGGTCTCCCCTCACCGCGCAGTGGCACCCACCGCCCTGCGTGCTTCCCTAAGCGAACTTAAAACTTAAAACTTACTATGAACTTTTTTGATTTGAATATTTGTCAAAAAAATAAAATGATATTCTTTAAATTCCTCGATTTAGATTCTTTAAAACGCCATGATTCTTTACGTACAGGGATTCGAACCTGGGACCTTTCGGTCCGGAGTCCGGAGCCCTTCCACTGGGCCACTGCTCCTCTTACTTAAAATGTGTTCGAGTTTAATTTTAAACCTTAGGATGAACAATTTTAAATCATAACGTAGTAAAAGAACACCCGGGAATCGAACCCAGTACCTTTGGGTTCAGAGTCCGGAGCCCTTCCACTGGGCCACTGCTCCTCTTACTTAAAATGTGTTCGAGTTTAATATTAAACCTTAGGATGAACAATTTTAAATCATAACGTAGTAAAAGAACACCCGGAAATCGAACCCAGTACCTTTGGGTTCAGAGTCCGGAGCCCTTCCACTGAGCCACTGCTCCTCTTACTTAAAATGTGTTCGAGTTTAATATTAAACCTTAGGATGAACAATTTTAAATCATAACGTAGTAAAAGAACACCCGGGAATCGAACCCAGTTCCTTTGGGTTCAGAGTCCGGAGCCCTTCCACTGGGCCACTGCTCCCCTCACTTAAATTGCGTTCGAGTTTAATTTATAACCCTACAACACCAAATCAACAACGGACAAAAAGTAAACTAATGGTAAATAGCGTGTGCCTTCCACTCGCAAATTATTTACTGTAAAGTGTAAAGCATGAATTTCCCTATGCCATATTACCCTGCGTAAACCAATGGCCTTAAGCGTACAAAAAGAACACCACGGATTCGAACCCAGTACGTTTGCGTTCGAAGTTCAGAGCCCTTCCACTGGGCCACTGCTCCTTTTACTTAAATTGCGTTCGAGTTTAATTTATAAACCAAGGCATCAAATCAACAGCGGCCAAAAAGTAAACTTATGGTAATAGCGTGTGCCTTCCACTCGCAAATTATTTACTGTAAAGTGTAAAGCATGAATTTCCCTATGCCATATTACCCTGCGTAAACCAATGGCCTTAAGCGTACAAAAAGAACACCACGGATTCGAACCCAGTACGTTTGCGTTCAGAGTTCAGAGCCCTTCCACTGGGCCACTGCTCCTTTTACTTAAATTGCGTTCGAGTTTAATTTATAAACCAAGGCATCAAATCAACAGCGGCCAAAAAGTAAACTTATGGTAATAGCGTGTGCCTTCCACTCGCAAATTATTTACCAAGTGTAAAGCAAGGATTTCTCTATGGAATAGTACCCTGCGTAAAGCAATGGCCTTAAGTGTACAAAAAGATCACCCGGGATTCGAACCCAGTACCTTTGCGTTCAGAGTCCAGAGCCCTTCCACTGGGCCATACTGCTCCTGTTACTCAAATTGCGTTTGAGTTTAATTTAAAACCCTACAACATCAAATCAACAACGGACAAAAAGTACGGTAAACTATAGCGTGTGTGCGCCATTCGAACCCGGTACCATGGGGTTTGGAGTCCCGACCCTTGTCCACAAGGCCACTGGTCCTCTGCCTAATTTGCATTTTAATGTAATATAGACTATCAGAATGAAGGAACACCGTTACAGTATTATAAAGAAGTATAAACATATACGATGAAAGGATTGGGGCTGGATACGACGAAGTTGTGGCATGCACAGGGCCAGTTATTTCGCCGGTGTTCTGGATAAATAAAATGCACGGGACTGAAACGAGGAATAGTTTTGTTAGAAGCGTTTAACCACCTCCATGGTTTGGTTTAACTGAGAAAATAACAGCGATCGAAAAGGTCTCTAAAAGTGGAGCGAATCGGGGGGGCATATTCACACCGAGGACGTAATGTGGAAAACAAAACCATTAAATATTATTATGTTATAGGCCTACATCATAATAGTCATAGGTAATTGAACTCTAAATATACGTGACACGGATTCTTTTTCTTGTTTTCTTTTTTCCTTTCTTTACGAGTTTATTCATTTCATATTAAACAATACTGCCATAAAAATCAAGATGATAAGATTGCAGACAATTAACACACTCAAGTTTTAACAGAAAAAAATAAATAAAACTGTAAACAAAATATTAAAAGAATTCAAACGTCAATAGTGTTTATGTGTAAACAAAATAATTGTTGACAATGTGATATGAAGCTGTCATACGGTACTAGTCACTGTGCCAGACTTGAGCCCATGTTGAAGTCATTTGTAAACATTGATGTAAGAGAGGCTATACACGTCTACAAGTGAATAATTCGATATCATAATAGAACTGGATAATCAACGGGAAAACAGCAAACGATACTAAATAACAGCGAATCAGCATAGGGAGCGATAACACGATATCGCCCATTGTGTTGTGTACAGTACATACAAAAGCATACCAGCCAACCGTAATGTGTAATATTGAACATACGCACAGTTACTAGAAACATACAGAGTGCAAACATTGCTTATTATCAGTGCTCTAAGGGGTCTGAGAGACTTATTATGGAACCAGAATAAACGAGTATATATTAGTCTTGCCTGAACAGTTCGCTGAAGATTAAAACCACGACAAAAATGCTCTAATTAATCGTCCACGGAGACAGCCAGATTCAAGCGTGCTTGGAGTCCATTTTGAATACACGTGTATGCGGCACATTGCCGGGTACCCTGAATAAAACATTGATTGATTTATAAGAGACCAACTAGGGTACCCGACTATTCGTTCTCTTGTGGCACGGTTTGAAAACTCTGCCCTCACAAAATGATCCAGCGGGGAAACAATTTGGAAACATTTTGTTACGCCATTCCAACCCAAAATGGTGTAAAAACTACAGTTGAAGTCCAAACAGAATGAATTTAATAACACCGTTGAAGTAGAGAAGTATAAAACAGATACGATGGGTACGACGGAGTTACATGCACAGGGCCAGTTATTTCGCCGGTGTTCTGGAATAAAATACACGGGACCCCCCTCTAAAACCGTGCCTGCCTTTTTCTTTGTCAGCGTCTTGCTTTATACATAGTAAATAATTTGCGAGTGGAAGGCACACGCTTTAGGTATAGACCATCAGTTTAGAGAGTATGCAGGGTACTATGGCATAGGGAAATCCTTGCTTTATACTTAGTATATAATTTGCAAGTGGAAGGCACACGCTATACCGGTACTATTAGTTTAATTAGGAGTATGTATAGGTATACAGGGGATTCTTTAGTTCGAACTTGGAAAATATTTGAGTTTGAGGCACATACTGTAGGTATACAATTAGTAACACATAGGAAACGGTATGGGAATTATTTGGTCTGACGAAGAGGACAGTTGCCAAGTTATAGGTGCTTGGGACAAGGGGTTTGTCCTGAAAATATTTTGTTAGCTTCAATTTGAGGCACCGTTATATCAAGAAATAATAAATATCTTCAACAATTGCCAACATAGACGACTCCAACCAACAATTTTCTGCTCCTCGCACTCCATTTCACCTCTCTATCAAATTTCAGCCGATTTGGAAAACAAACATATTTGGCCAAATTTGAAAAAAAACTGTAAGGGCGAATTTGTTTTCTCTCCGATTTGCCTGAAAATTAAGTCAAAGAAAGTCCTTTGTATGTAGAGGACAGTCGAAAAGTTACAGGTGCTTGGGACAAGGGGTTTTTCCTAAGAATAAATGTTCAGCTTCATTTTGAGGCACCTTTATATCAAGAAATAATCAATATTTTCAAATGTTGCCAACATATACCACCATCTCCTTCCTAGATGTTCAAGTCACCCGAAGAGCAGATGGGACCCTCGCCCAGTCTGTACACCATCATATCCACGCTTCAAGTCTGCCGTCCACAACACGGCAGACTGGGACACATCCGCCATCATCAAACATTCTCACGAACAAGATCACCTCATCAACTGGAAGCAAGCCAAGCTCATCGCACCTGTCCACTGGCACCACCAACGCAGAGTCAGGGCTAGGCCATCGAGATCAAGGCACACAGTTCCACAAGACATCGGGTTCTTCATCAATGACATCTGGTCACTTATACTCAAGCCAACCCTTCCAGCAGCAGCTCACCACAACAATGACACACTCCAGCGCACACACAGCCAGCCAGCAGCCAACTCACACGCTTCACCGACCAAGAATAGCTTGGATCCTTCATCACCACCAGTAGTCCAGCATTCTCCTGAAGACGAGCAGAGTTTACTGTTTGAAACGTCGAGACCACACAGGCTCTTTTCAGAGCCAACACTCCCACAAAAGAGTTTTTACACAAGGTTGTACCCGCAAGTTTACTATTTATTTATAGTTGCTTCATATGTACGACTCAAACCAACAATTTTTTCAAAGAAAGTCCTTTGTATGTAGAGGACAGTCGCAAAGTTACAGGTGCTTGGGACAAGGGGTTGGGAGTAAAAATAAATGTTTGGCTTCATTTTGAGGCACCGTTTAAATATCAAGAAATAATCAATATTTTTAAATATTGCCAACAAATAGACGACTCAAACCAACAATTTTCTGCTCCTCGCACTCCATTTCAACTCTTTATCAAATTTCAGGCGATTTGGAAAACACAATTTGGGACCAAAATTGAAAAAACTGCAAGGGGTAAGTAAGTAAGTCTTGCCATTTTGTTTAGCCTCGAAAAAAAATTCTCTCCGATTTGCCTCAAAATTAACTCAAAGAAAGTCCTTTGTATGTAGAGGAACAGTCGCCAAGTTACAGGTGCTTGGGACAAGGGGTTTGTCTTAAAAATTAATTTTTAGCTTCATTTTGAGGCACCGTTATATCGAAAAATAAGCAATATTTTCAAAAGTTGCCAACATAGACGACTCAAACCAACAATTTTCTGCTCCTCGCACTCCATTACAACTCTCTATCAAATTTCAGGCGATTTGGAAAACAAAAATTTCGGCCAATTTTTGAAAAAACTGCAAGGGGGTAAACTTGCCATTTTTTTTGCCTCGAAATTTTTTTCTCTCCGATTTGCCTCAAAATTAACTCAAGGAAAGTCCTTTGTATGTAGAGGACAGTCGCCAAGTTACAGGTGCTTTGGACAAGGGGTTTGTCCTAAAAATTAATTTTAAGCTTCATTTTGAGGCACCGTTATATCGAAAAATAAGCAATATTTTCAAAAGTTGCCAACATAGACGACTCAAACCAACAATTTTCTGCTCCTCGCACTCCATTACAACTCTCTATCAAATTTCAGGCGATTTGGAAAACAAAAATTTCGGCCAATTTTTGAAAAAACTGCAAGGGGGTAAACTTGCCATTTTTTTGCCTCGAAATTTTTTTCTCTCCGATTTGTCTCAAAATTAACTCAAAGAAAGTCCTTTGTATGTAGAGGAACAGTCGCCAAGTTACAGGTGCTTGGGACAAGGGGTTTGTCTTAAAAATCAATTTTTAGCTTCATTTTGAGGCACCGTTATATCGAAAAATAAGCAATGTTTTCAAAAGTTGCCAACATAGACGACTCAAACCAACAATTTTCTGCTCCTCGCACTCCATTACAACTCTCTATCAAATTTCAGGCGATTTGGAAAACAATTTTCTTTTGAAAAAACTGCCATTTTTTTTTGCCTCGAAATTTTTTCTCTCCGATTTGCCTCAAAATTAACTCAAAGAAAGTTCTTGGTTTGTAGAAGACAGTCGCCGAGTTACAGGTGCTTGAGAGAAAGGCGTTGGTCGAAAATTGATTTTGTTCTCTTCATTTTGGGGCACCATGCAGATATCAAGAAATAGTTAACATCTTGAAAAGTGTTTTCAAGTAAAACAAATTTGTGCAGAAAGTTAGTCGGATGGCGACCGGGCGTTCGGGGGACTCAAAGTCTGGCCCCTCCTTTACTTTCCCACCCGATATATACATCCTACCTAATTTGGGGAAAAGACATGACGGAACCCCAATCCATTACAGGTGCCAGCAGTAAAAGTCATGTCCCTTTTGGTACGGGTAGGATTCGAACCGGGTGTACCAGCTCTGGACCGCACGCAATTGAACGATCCAGTGCACCGCAGTGCCCGTTGGTGTTTTCGGGTGATTTTAAATACTACTTAATAATGGCAACAACTTGATAAAAGAAAAGAATTGGCAGTAGTGGGATTCGAACCAGGGTCAGCACCATTGAAAACCTGTGCTCACCACATAGGCTACAGTTCCCTTCACAAATTACTAAAAAGCTAATGCAATGTGATGTATCGGACTGACTTCATCCGTCAGAAATAAAGACGAGCTTCGAAGTGAAGACGCACCAATATTTCTGTGTACAGCGCCTTCCCCAGAATTTTGATCTTTGGGCCAAATTTTTAAAACGAGACTTTTGTGGCCAAGAATTTTGGTTTAAAAAAACTGCAAGGGGTTAAACTTGTGCTTTTTAGCGTTTTCGGACCATTTTATTTTTGGCCCAAATTTTAAAAATGGCCCTTTTTGGGCCAGGATTTTTCGTTAAAAAAACTGCAAGGGGTTAAACTTGTACTTTTGAGCGATTTCGGACAATTGAATTTTCGGCCCAAATTTTTTAAATGGGCCTTTTTGGGCCAGGATTTTCGTTAAAAAAAACTTGTTCTTTTGAGCGATTTCGGACCATTTTATTTGTTGGCCAAATTTTTAAAAAGGGGCTTTTTGAGCCAAGATTTTTGGTTTGACAAACTGCAAGGGTTTTTTGTACTTTTGACTTATTCCGGACCATGTTTATTTTTGTTTTTTTATTTCACACACAACTCAACTTTAAAAGAAAACTATTTTAAATGTATGTCCTCATTTTATTTTCCATTTGTTTACAATATCAAGGGGGGGGGGTGCTTTAAATACAGTGTGACAAAATCTTGATATCCTGTTTAATTTGAAAATATTACATGTTTTCCAACTACTCGTCAATATTAAACAATATAAATATGTCCATGTCCAATACCTAGCTAATTTTGTTTAATTTAAGTAATACCAGCCACACTGTTTTGTTTTAATAAGTTGACCTGAACATTTTGCATCTTTATTGTTTTGTAAAGAATCAAGACACCAGTGGCATAACCAGAGGGGTGGGGGAAGGGGCCGTATACCCCACTCTGAACCCTGGAGACGGCCACCCCCCACCCCATGATATTAAAAAAAATGCACAGATGAATGGTTTGATACATGAAATGCCCCCCCCCCCCCCATGAAAATGTCTGGTTCAGCCACTGCAAGACACAAAGCTTATTGATAGATAAGCAGGTACCATCGTCATACATGCTATCTGCATGATTCTATGATTACCAGCAGAAATAGAAAGCTGAAGAAAAGCCAGATAATCTTTTTAAAAAGAGTCATCAATTTAAACAAACTTCTGTAAGACAATAACATTCTCAATAGGAGCCTATTTTACTAGATGTTACAATAATTATGCTGCATATTGTTCAGAAACTTTACAATGACACAAGAATGACTCGCAAAGTAATACAAGAGAATCCAATTAAAAGGATGTATGGCTCAGTTCAATATAGTTTTCTGTGAATAAAATGTAACTAAATAAATGTGTCCCAACCTCAAACAAGGGTTAACAATAACATTCATGTTAGAACATTTACTTCTTACAAATTCCCAACTTTCCACCACTGGTGACAACACATGTGTTTACACCGCAATTGTGCAATCCGAGCAAATTGGCTCCACTGAAACAATCCAACACAAGTCAAACTTTTATGCTTGTGTAAACTTCTTCTTTTACTAAACGATGAATTTATGGATTTGAAAGATTCCTTTTAAATTTGTCAGAAGAAAAATTGGGTGAAAGAAAGATTTTAACTGTTTATTGTTGTTATACAAAACAATGTCCATGATGATGAAATGGTGACACACCTATGTTCCGACACCCCTAGTGTATTTTCCTATTCCTAACCCCAACCCTAACACTAACCTTAACCCTACCCCTAAACCCTAGCCTGTAAATCACGAGGGGTTTTTCGGAACATAGGGTTCTCGGAACATAGAGCAGTCACCGATGAAACAACATTTGCAAATTGTTTTCCAATTTTCCAAAACCATGATCAAAACTTTCCTAAGCTTCACTTCCTAAATTTGTTTTTATAAAAGCTATAGGACTCACACAAATATTTGCGTACATAAAATCAACGACGAATTTTAGATTCTCAAAAAAGGTGTTTTGTCCTTGCATCAATCTGAGTTTATTTTGTACATCAAATGTTTACCTAAAACCCATTAGTTGCAATTTCTTCAAATTATGATAAATTCCTAACTAATCCAAATTACCGATAGTCAGATATTTAAAAGCACCTTTTGATTCCCGACAGCAGAAATAAAGAACTAGACGGAGCCTTTTCATTTCATTCACCAAAATGGACGCTATTTCAAAAGTGAGGTTGCCCCTGCAATCAGACAAAAATTAGTCTGGTTACCTCAAATGAGTACATTGGAAAGCCATTGTAGCATAAACATCCACAGAGGTTGAACACACAGACTCCTACTTTGAATAACGCTCCAAACACCAATAGGACTGCACACTTTTATACAACCTTTGTAGTCAGGGATTAAGACTTCAGATAGCAAACTCTTGAACAAGGCCTTATAGCCCTGTCACTACTGAATGTCCCCAGCTGTGACCAGCTCAAACCACTGTCTCAAGGCATCACTGAGTGTCTCTGGCATGGAGTTGATATCTTTAAGGATGATGTAGAATGGGAATGGGAAGTGTTCCATGTAGGTGCTGATCTGAGGAAGCTCCCCTGCTCCACCAAAGATAGCAACCTTGATGTCAAGAATGGAATCCTGTCAGACACAAAACAATGCATACAATCAGTTTAAATCTTCTAATGATTGGCTTGAGTTAACTTCTCTATTAAAGTACTAGTCAAATTAATGTCACACCTTCTGTGGAATTGAGACTTAACTAAACTGAGTTCAATTGAGATTCAACTTAAAACTTGTCTTTAAAGGGTCTGTCTGTACACGTTTGGTAAGGACTCTGAAAATGAATGGCAATGAAAACTCACTTGGTAATATAAAAGTACAGCAGCTTTGGATAGTAAAATACATTTTGAGAAACTTTTCACTTCGAAGTACTGCGGTTATGAAAAAAGGTATCACTTTTTATCCCCCAAAATTTGAATCTGAGAAGCATTACTGACAGTAACGTTTCTCAGATTGTGTATTCCAATTGCAGATTAATCTTCCACTGTTTGTTTCAATCCTATATAGTTGTAGATATATACCATAAAACTAACCTGTGGTAGTGGTTTTGAGATATTGCCGAAAATCTGGAGCGGTAATGTCCACGCAGTAAGAATAATCTGCAATTGGAATACACAATCTGAGAAACGTTTCTGACAGAAACGCTTCTCAGATTCAAATTGTTTTGGATAAAAACTGATATCTTTTTCCATAACCACATTACTTCAAAGTGAAATGTTTCTCAAAATGCTTTATACATGTACTATCAGAAGCTGCTTTACCACACCCTTCGAAGATATTTCACTAGGCAACATTTTGTGCTTAACAGCTTTATGACATTGGACCCTGCTAACCTTATTTTCAGGATTATCTAATGCCACAAACACAAGGAAGGCGTTGGCATCCCGAGCCTCCCTGACGGCAGCTTTCACTTTCTCCATGCCTTCCAGGAATAAACCTCTCCCATCTGAGACGACTAAGAGCAGTTGAGATGTCTCCATTGAGCTACCTGTAGTTTGCAGACAGGAACGGGCAGACATCATGCTGGCTGTGGCATAGTTTAACAACTAAGATGGGAAAGGACAACAATACCACCAGAAGATGTTAACATTGTAAAGCCTAGAACTTGAGTCTTGAAGGAGCAGGAATGTCAAGTATGGTAAAAAAAAACAGTGACATGGAAACAGTCAGGGCCCAATCTGCTTACCGTAAGCAAAGAATCAGCGCTTAGAGAAGCAGTGAATTCCGCGCTTACGTCAAGCGTATTTCACACGTTAGCAGGGAATTTCTGCTTTTGCAAGTGCGTAGTCCACGTTACTAGTTATTCTATCGCTTACACAGCTAGCGCAGAAATTTGGCGCTTGCCCTGTAAGCGAAGAATGGTGATTGCAAGCGCAGAAATCGGCAGTAAGCAGAGCCATGAAATTGGGCCCAGCTGCCTTCAACCCAGCGGTAAAATAATGGTTACTAGGTACTACTATAAAGAATACTGAAGGGAGACTAAGGGGGAATCAACATGGAGGACTTGTTGTCAAGTTGCAGGCTTTTTAGACAATAATAGATAACAACAACAAACAATACTCAGACTATGATATGTAGTGTGAATGATTACAGTGAGTCATCTATTCTGTAAACATCACTTCAATAATGAAGACTTACTTCTTAAAACAACTACTAACGATTTGATTTTATCTAGTTGCAGCGCCTGGGCTCGACTTCACCAAGCACTAAGATTCATCTTAAGATGAGTTGTCAGTATTGCCATAGTGATTTGTATTGCGACATTATTAGTTAGCGCTTCTGCGTCCCATATCCAATGAGACCGAAGGGCGAGTTGGATACGGGAAGCAGACACGCTATATTTTCTGTATTCCACGAGCCCATGTGAGCTTACGGGAGTGCCCTTGTGGGGTCTTTTACACAATGGAACAATGGATCCAACAAGGGAATTCTTTGTTCAACCTGGACCCCACAAGGGAATTCTGTAGAAAAGGGAATAATAAAACAACAATAGCAGGACCCAACAAACCGGATCAGTAAGGTTGTGTGTGATCACGAATGTATCTTCAAGCACACTTGATGTGAAGATTAGGGCAATACGCAGAGTTAGAACAGCTATATGTTGTGCGTATACTTAGCTTAAAATAGCGCAATATGCAGAGTTAGAACAGCGCAATACGCAGGGTGTGTTATGAACCGTGTGATATAGATTTATATCACACCCCTGGTTGCTACGGGTTAACCAATCAGAATCGAGGATTTAAATTTTGTGTTCATTCCTGACTTTCGATGATATTCAATCAGAACGGCCTTGAATTTGACCTTTTGATTGACAACAAAATTACTCATTGGAATGTAAAGACCCATTAGAAATCCAATGGAAAAGTCACAAATGAACCAAAACATCCCCGTATAAAAATGTGCAGACCCATTTTTCTCAGAATGATGTCATCAGACGTTTTGGATGTTGACAAATTCTGCGCTGGAAAGGTATCGTATATGCAATGGCAATTTACACCACTTTAACGTGAGGTTAGAGGCATGTAATTTTTTCCCAAGTCACATGAGGACTCTATCTATTGGGAAATGAGTACATCACAAAATTGAATTTGACATTTCCCTTCCTCTTTAAAACCCATCAGCTATTGCATACATTATTCATCCCAGTACAGAATATAATATTGCAAGGAGAGAGTAATCTGTCTGCATGGTTCACAGTTACCCTCCAAAGTGGATATTGGGCTTACCTGTCCAATCTTGGTCTTAGTCTGAGAGAAAGTAAATTGTGGGAGTATCTTGGCTCCTGATTGATCAGTGAACTGCTCATGGAATGGATGGAGAACCTAGACAGACTCACCAAAACTACAAATCAAAAGACAACAGTCAACCATTAAAACCCTTACAGTCCCAAATCCTTCTATATCCAATAGACTGTGCAAGTCTCACGCATATTTGAACTTCCGGGACCATTGTGGTCCCAACCATATGGAGTTTTACGCGGGCGAGATTTTGTTTCATCAATTATTTGAGTTTAACGTAGTTTATGACCATGAAAAATCTATATGTTGTTGGGAATGTAATACTTAGTGATAACAAATATGAAAGTAAAATCAATTCAACAATGTAACGAATAAAACCCGAGAATTAAACTTGACCTCAGCTTCCGGTTACTGCAAAAAATTTAGAATTTTGTGCTCGCCTCTGATCACAAAACTTATGTAAACGCTTGCTTTGGATGCGCGATGATAATCACCAGATGCTGTAATTGCAACACGAAGCCTTTTCATTGCAGTCTATGGTTTTTGAGGCGTCAGCGTCCTCTACAAACTGCGCCAAGCATTAATTTTACGCCCATGTGACCATCGCGAATTTGCGTATTACAGGGGTTTCTAAAAAGTTAAGATCAAATAAGCCTCCTCGTCCCAGAGTTTTAATTTTGTTTCAATAATAATTAAGACATTATTGTGTATTTATTATAAAAGCTAAAACTAATTTTATAAAAATTGTAATGAGTATTTTTCTTGTTCAGATTTTTTCTTTTATATAATTTAAAACAAAGATTTGATTTAAAAAAACAAATATAATCTTTGTTCGACATGTTTTCTCGTTCCGATACGCGCGAGACTTGCACAGTCTATTGGCAAAGTGAAGGATTCAGAAGGACTGAGGTCAGTAGACCCAAATAACAAGTGCTTATCCATGGGGCTGGTATTCCAATCTTATCTAAGTTATATGGAGTGACAAAAAGAGAAGAGGATATTGGAGGATGAGGCCACATGCCAGCCAAGATGCTTAGTCTGTAAGGGTTAATGCTATGACTGCTTTGTTCAGCTGCATGACATGACCGCACAGCACAAATAACATCAAATTCTTTATGTTAAAGGGTCTGTATGCGTTTGGTAATGACTCTGAAAATGAATGACAAAAAAACCTCACTTGATAAGAAGTACAGCAGCTTTGGATAGTATAATGCATTTTTCACTTCGAAGTACTGCGGTTATAGAAAAAGATATCACTTTCTATCTCCAAAAATGTGAATCTGAGCAGCGATGCTGGAAGTAACGTTTCTCAGATTGTGTATTCCAATTGTAGATTTGATAAAGACTCTCTACGTCACCACAAATAAAGAACTAGGGTAGTGGGTCTGGGTCTCCCCTTGGTCTAGAGGATCAAGCCCCCTGAACCTCCTGGGTGTTACATTTCTAAAGAATCTCTACATCACCACAAATAAAGAACTAGGGTAGTGGGTCTGGGTCTCCCTTTGGTCTAGAGGATCAAGCCCCCTAAACCTCCTGGGTGTTACATTTCTAAAGACTCTCTACATCACCACAAATAAAGAACTAGGGTAGTGGGTCTGGGTCTCCCCTTGGTCTAGAGGATCAAGCCCCGTGAACCTCCTGGGTGTTACATTTCTAAAGACTCTCTACATCACCACAAATAAAGAACTAGGGTAGTGGGTCTGGGTCTCCCCTTGGTCTAGAGGATCAAGCCCCCTAAACCTCCTGGGTGTTACATTTCTAAAGACTCTCTACATCACCACAAATAAAGAATTAGGTAGTGGGTCTGGGTCTCCCCTTGGTCTAGAGGATCAAGCCCCCTGAACCTCCTGGGTGTTACATTTCTAAAGACTCTCTACATCACCACAAAAATAGAACTAGGGTAGTGGGTCTGGGTCTCCCCTTGGTCTAGAGGATCAAGCCCCTCAACCTCCTGGGTGTTACATTTCTAAAGACTCTCTACACCACTACAAATAAAGAACTAGGGTAGTGGGTCTGGGTCTCCCCTTGGTCTAGAGGATCAAGCCCCTCAACCTCCTGGGTGTTACATTTCTAAAGACTCTCTACACCACTACAAATAAAGAACTAGGGTAGTGGGTCTGGGTCTCCCCTTGGTCTACAGGATCAAGCCCCTCAACCTCCTGGGTGTTACATTTCTAAAGACTCTCTACATCACCACAAATACAGAACTAGGGTGGTGGGTCTGGGTCTCCCCTTGGTCTAGAGGATCAAGCCCCCTGAACCTCCTGGGTGTTACATTTCTAAAGACTCTCTACATCACCACAAATAAAGAACTAGGGTAGTGGGTCTGGGTCTCCCCTTGGTCTAGAGGATCAAGCCCCCTGAACCTCCTGGGTGTTACATTTCTAAAGACTCTCTACATCACCACAAATAAAGAACTAGGGTAGTGGGTCTGGGTCTCCCCTTGGTCTAGAGGATCAAGCCCCCTGAACCTCCTGGGTGTTACATTTCTAAAGACTCTCTACATCACCACAAATACAGAACTAGGGTAGTGGGTCTGGGTCTCCCCTTGGTCTAGAGGATCAAGCCCCCTGAACCTCCTGGGTGTAACATTTCTAAAGACTCTCTACATCACCACAAATGAAAAGCTGGAGGTTTGGCCCCATCATATTTCACTCGGTAGCAAGCAAGTTTACCATTTCAAAGACAAAAGTGAGAAAATAAATAGGAACAAATTCTTAGCCCAGGAAAAAACCTGAGTGAGTCCAAAGGCATATTGCAATTTCCCTACCTGCAGACTGCAAGCTCTCCTGCCTCTAACCATGTTAATGCATTGCTGATCACTGCTAAAGACTCAAAAGCAAGCTGTGTGAAGAAATCAAGACGTTTCATTGGCAAGAATTCAATACAACAAATACATCAGTGAATAGCTAAAAGCCTTGTTGATAACACATGGGTGTGTGTGAATTCCTTACATGGTGGCTGTGCACTCATCATTGAACTGTGTGAAGTTTTAATAGACACGCCCCATTCATTAATCCTCTAGACTTGTGCACAAGACCCTCCCCCTCTGTTTGAAGCCAGTCACAGTTTCCAAATGTTTTTTGTGTGCATTTTTTGGAACTTAGCTGGAACCCGTGTATAGATATACATTGACACCAGAGTAATACCAATCGTTCAGGTCAAAGGTGAATATTACAAGAAATGACCATATTTTTGACCGCATGAGGGCGCTTTCATCAGGGAACGTCTTGCATCACAATTACAGTTTCATCTTATCAATGACGAAATACATAAACAAAAATGAAAAAAAACCTAACGTTCGTTTACTTGTTTTCCATCACGTGAAATTGGTCCACATATGCCCTCACGCGGTCAAAAATACGGGCGAATTGAATGGCTTGCATTTGATGTTATCAACAAACCCTGAACTAGGTCTGGAATCTGTATCGGTATGTTGCAGAAACCACAATTAGCATAAGCGGAACGGCATATATATATGCATTAGAAGCCAGAAATACCGGGCAAACCCCTTCTCTTAGCAATAAGTTCACTGGGTTCTTTTTCATGCATTGATATCGTTTAAAGTACAACACATGTGACCTATGGTTAAAAGTCTTGCAGAAGGACACAAGTGTCACGACCATGACTTGAACCCAGAATCTGCTGATCAGAAACACCAGAGCTTGAGTGTGGTGCGCTTGACCACTCAGCCACAACACGCCACCCACATGTTTGGGCTAATCCATAATGGGAGGGGAATGTCACATTAAGGTCCTGGATGTTTGATTTGATGGAACACCACACATCCATTCTATATAATCCACTCATGCTACTTCCATTTTGAGTGTCATATTGCTGGGCTATAGATCCTTTGCCCAAGGTCCAGGCATCAAATGTGAAGCTGAAATCACAATAACGGTTTATAGCAATTATACTTCTGAAAAACTCAACATTTTGACTTAATGTGATCTAGTGTACTGGTGATTTTCTCTTACCTGTCTTGAACAGTTATCGGCCATACTAGACTTAATGTGATCTAGTGTACTGGAGATTTCCTCTTACCTGTCTTGAACGGTTATCAGCCATACTAGACTTAATGTGATCAAGTGTATTGGAGATTTTCTCTTACCTGTCTTGAACGGTTATCGGCCATACTAGACTTAGTGTGATCTAGTGTACTGGAGATTTTCTCTTACCTGTCTTGAACGGTTATCGGCCATACTAGATGAGTCATCCACAGCAAGTAGGATCTGGTACTGTCTCTTACTTGGTTTGGTTCGTCGCAACCAAATCTTATCTTTGTGGAACCCACTTGCAATGTACGGAATCACTTTACGCATATTGATGCGTTTACCAGTTTGAAGTCACCCCTTGGTAAGGAAGAAGAACAAATAAGAAAACAATTAATGTTTGCCTTTAACCTGATCAATTATAAAGGACTGTGAATGCTTCAAGGTTCTGTGGGAAAAACTTCACAGTTTTCTAGAGTGAGAATAAAACCCGAGATACTCTCCCACGAAGAGCGGGGTACAATTACAAAGACTGCTTACTGCAGAATTTTGTGCTTACAGTCATCATTCTCTGCTTACAAGGTTAGTGTAAAGTGAAGCAAAGAATGCTTAACTAGTAATGTCATGTACTCTTATGTGCTTAAGCACAAATTCCTTTCTAACCTGTAAAATATACGCAACAAATTTATAGTGGCCGGATGTTTCAACTCAAAGATTTTAGCCTTCAAGAAAGACTCTACTAGGGTCGAAACGTCAGGTCACTAACTATTTTTTGCATTGATACCACAGGTTCTTTTGGTTGAAAGCAGTTAGCAACAGCTAATTCTATTTTCGCTGTAAAATATACGTAAGCATGGGATTTTCTGAAACAGTAAGCATAGATTTTTTGCTTATGGTAAGCAAACACCAGTAAGCAACACCATGAAACTGGACCAGCTGTTTTGACGAACAGAACAAAAAGCTTGCCTGATGAGGTGCAAGTCATGTTCTTTTGTTTACATGCAAACTATTGAGGACTCATCAATGGCCAAAGCTGGAACTAAAAACACTCAACCGATGAATTCCATTGGATATCTGTTTTTCTTGCATTCATTTTTAATATCATCAAATGGAGGCTGGAAGGACAAACAGTCTGGCCTCTTCTTGTAAAAGAATCATTAGAACCATCATTGGCATTGTGGGTACAGGGAACCCGCCAAATATTGGCAAGTGACGTCGACTATCTCTCTCATAACATATCATACTTATAATTATTTTCAATGGAAACGGTGAATGTCATTTGAAAACTAGCCACTACCTTAGTCTGGAGGCTCTTGTAGGTTCCAAGACCAGTCTGAGCTGTTCACAGAGATCCCTGGCTAGACCTGATGTCAATGACTCGTACCGATGCCACGTCTCCTGAGCTTCTCTCCTTCCGGTCAAATAACAAATAATGGTTTGTCAATAGGGTGACTTGTAAGGCAAAATAAAACAAAATTCATGTTTAGCCTCCCCGCCTGCTTCCTTTTAAGAGGCCGCCTGCTTTTTTTGTTTTTGCTTTTTTTTTTACAATTTTTAAAAATAATTTTTAACGATCCCAGACGAAAAAATACATTTTCAGTAATTAAGATCCTATTTTAGACTTTAGCACACAGAAAAAAGCACACCGAAAAAAGCTAGCAACCATCTTGAAAAATAGCCCGGCCAGTTGTCTTGAAAATGTGTCGGGCGGCCATTTTTGAGAAAAAAAGGCCCTCCTCCTTCCTTTTTTTCAAAAAGGCAGGATGCTAAACATGTTTTTTATTTTATTTGGCCTAATACGCAATCAGGCATGTATCACCACGACACAATTGCATTCATCTACTTAAAAGAACCACTGGTAAGTTAGCATGTCTTTTACACGCTAGTTTATGAAACAGAAATTCTGCTAAGCACTGCACTGTAAGCAGAAAATATCTGCTTACATGTTTTATGAAATTGCTCACAGGCAAGTTCAGTCCTGTCGCAGGCTTAAATATCTGCTCTTGAGAGCAGAAGGTCCTGGATTTATATTATCACAATAATAATAATAATTTGGGAGGCTAATTATTCTTACTTGCAGCTGAGAAGCTGAATTGCGAAGTAAGCGGCTACCATTACGTGAATCACCCATTCAAAGCAGACCCGAGTTTGCCTATGACAAACTCAAGTTGGTACTCAGGGGTTTGGGAATGAGCAGTTTTCAACACGATCTTTCTCATCTGATCAAAAGTTCATGAGTCCTCCTCTAGCAGAGTTAGATATCTGCTCTTGAGAGCAGAAGGTCCTGGATTTATAATATCACAATAATAATAATAATTTGGGAGGCTAATTATCCTTACTTGCAGCTGAGGGTTGGTACTCAGGGGTTTGGGAATGAGCAGTTTTTAACACGATCTTTCGCATCTGATCAAAAGTTCATGAGGCGTAAACATGTGGTTTAGGGTGTCACTGCCTGTGAGTTTACTCACACAGATATCAACAACATTTCACAGGTTCTTGTTTATAACTGTACAGTATTGGGAGGAAGTGCTAATTGTTATCATGAAAGCAACTTTGAATCATACAAATCGACCAAATATATCTTGAGAAATGGATTAAGAAACAGTAGGCCTTTCTCCCTGCTCTTCAGTATTTCCGTTATTTGACACCAGCAGTAGGCTTGTGGGTCAGGATCACTGGCCTAGGGGAAGTGGGTTCCAGGGTGATTGTTTACATTACAACTACTTTACTGATAACAGCTGATAAGAGTCACAGTGAAACTGGTGAGGAAGAATTAAGAGATTTTGACTAATGGGAAGTGCGCGTAATGCAAGGTGTTCAAGCCGCAGGCACGCAAGGGTGCATTTGGCAGCCAGCCACATCAACCCACATATGACCCAGAATCAAAATTGTTTGATTGTTTTCTGAGGGAGGAAAACTGGAGAGCCAGGAGAATAACCCTTGTGGCATAGTAAACAAAAACAATGCACAACTCCACTCACATATGGCCTAATAGCCGAGAATCAAACCAGGGCCAAATTGGTGAGAGGTATGCGCTTTATGCACTAGCCACCCATGCCACCAAATTTGAAATTGCTCACAGGCAAGCTGAGTCATCTAACAGGGTTAGATATCTGCTGTTGGAAGCAGAAGGTCCTGGATTTGAATCCTGCCAAAGGTACCTGTGGATTTTTAGCTCTGCAGGACCTGGAAAGCACTGAGGATTAATTGCTTGTTATAGATAACTCACATTGACAAACTCAAGACAACTCAACATTTGACAAACTCAACCATCTGTATGCTGATTGCAAAGAGAAATCATCCATTGAGACAAGTCCCTTTTGAGGCAAGTTGTCTTTAGGTCGCATGCCACGTTGCGTGTGCAGACGTGCGACCCGATCCAAGTTAGCAGCTATGACAACTGCTACGGGTTGATCAGCGCATCATCATGCATTGAAGCATAAGCTGCCCTTACCAACACCTCTACCAACAGCCTTAGCTGTAGTTGTAGCTGCTTTTTTGGACTAGTTTACAGCCCCATGTTTGGACAGAGCCAAATTGTCCATCGTTTACCGGGTCTATTCTTCGACTCACATGCCAAAATCACAGCATGATCTTAACAATGTGCAACCTGATGCCCGATTCCGTTTCTCTGTGTGCAAGAAATGTGTAATGTTTGGACATAAAAGGCAGAGTCTAGAATTTACGGCACGATCGGGAAAAAAGAGGAGCCACCAAAAAGATATGCGAAATGGGGAAATAAAAACGCAAATACTCGTGTAAACGTAGAAATTTCACATGCCTGAAATCAATGGCTATACTTGATTTACCTCCTCGGCCGTTCCCTGTTTCTGACTGAGCATGCTCAGTTGCTGTTCCATCTCCTGGCGTAATGCTTCCAGCTCCTCCATGTTCATAAATGACTGTGGTGTTGCATCATGGGATAGCAGGTCAAAGGTTGTGTGAATAGTTGAACCCTGCATCTTACTGATGTCACTCACATCTGTTATAAAATATCAAAGTGATTCTTTATTTCCAAATTACTTCAGGAATTATCATGCAGCTCTGCAATCTGTGAGATAAATGATGCAGTCCTGATACTTTGTTCTTTTTAGAGCAAGGCAGTTTTTCCCTAGAAAGGCATTTCTATTGGGCTGGATCTTGCTTGATGTCTATAAGCACATCAACTTAAAAATAATACTAAGAAGAAGAAGAATGCCAGAGTCTTATATAGCGCCTGTATCTACCAATAAGGTATTCAAGGCACTAGAACAAAGAGAAACACACAGGTGAGGGATTTGTTAAGAAGGAATTATTATGTGAAGCATCAAAGCACCCACTAGGGTAGCGTGGCGCAATTTACTGCCAAACCATACCAAAAAACAGGGGCAAGCCCCTTCTCTTTCATGATGAGTGTTTCTTGGTTCTTTTACATGTGTTACACAACACATGGGACCTACGGCTTCTAACCCCAACTTAACAACGAAGCAATTATGGTGAAGTGCCTTGCTGAAGGACACATGTGCCACGACTGGGATTCGAACCCACTCTGCTATCGACAACACCAGATCTTGAGTCCAGTGAACTAGACCGCTTGGCCCTATTACACTCCACTTGTGTTTAAGTTCTTGCCAAGTTGATTCTATAATAACGCATTGATAATGAACACAGCACTGAATATGCGAAGAGTTGTACAAAAACTCACACCTTGACATAGGTTTGTACACAAACATCAAAGTCTCCTTCTGTTAAAACACACAAGGCAGGTTAGCGCTCTAGTCAATATGTGTGAACTTTACCTACACTAGCTGTTCCATCTACTGCCTCTTCTCCCTGTGTTACATCTGGGTTTGGTTCATCTGACTCATCTTCCTTGGCTCTTCTCTCTCCAGCCTTGATCTTTACTCCCTGGTACGCTCTCAATTTTTCCAGATTCCTTGAATAATAATAAAGAATGTATACGGCGCTGATGTTTATGGAAAGACATAATCTAAGGCGCTTTACAACAAAAACAGCGTTAACAATTATTAGCAGTTGTGTAAAATACCAAATAAAATGTACAATCAATAACAATGTCCAACAAATCTACAGGAAAAGTCTCAGTAACTCGATCAATACAAACACATGCATATTATAAGCGAACACAACCAAGTAAAATCACATTGGAGAGTCAGAACTAAAATTGAAAGAATACAAGCAAACAAGCAAACAAACAAATAAATAAACAAACAAACATCCCAACACCCCAACAAACAAACAAATAAACAAACACCCCAACACAAGAGTACGCCCTCAGTGGAACCAATTTTTGACTCAAACAAGTGGGGATTGGCAAATCAATTTGTTGGTGTTTATTCTTACTGCAGTCCCCAGATTATACACTGGGTGAATGCAAACAAACAAACAAACAAACCTAAAACCAAAAACAAACAAGCAAGTAATCTAAAAGTCACAAAAGTTCTCAACAGATGCAATGGGAAAAGTAAAGAAACACAAAAGGGAACAAATAGAAAGACAGTCCCATCCCAAACTCCGATAGAACTTGATGCGAAATTCAAAGAGCCCAAAACTTCAGATTCTCAGCAGAAAATGAGAAGGAATAAGTTTGAATCCTAGTTTGGAAAACGTTTGATAGAAAATAATCTCTTTTACCATTCCTGGGATCAATTCGACAAAGTACCAAGACTCATCTGAAGACAGGATGTACAAACTACCACAATGATGATGATGTTGCTCAGCAATTTAGGTTGATCCCTTTAGCTAACTCATATCAAGTGCAATCGTAGCACTTGGTGAAATGGAAACATGTCCTGACTCTTCTATGTGTTTCTTTTCCCTATAGACTGTGCACGTATTCGAACATTGGGACTCGTTAAAGTGCTGGAGTTTGTTTCCTTCATGCATTAAAGCATTGACGTGGGACCATAGTGGTCCCAAATTGTTTGAATACGCACAAGACTTGCAGGGTCTATTATTAGCCTTACCTCCAATACTTTTAGCCTTCATTTTAACACAGAATTCTTGCTTTAACTCAGCAGAAAATTCTATAACACCATTTCTAAGGCTAAAAGAGAAACACTTCCATGCACTTGGTGTGTCGTGACCGAGCAGTCTAGTTCACCGGACCCAAGATCTGGTGTTGTCAGCAGCAGAGTGTGGGTTCGAATCCCGGTCATGTCATTTGTGCCCTTGAGCAAGGCACTTAACCATAATTACTTCCTAAAAGGTAAGGAAGGTAGCGCATTCTACCAGCCAGGCTCCTAGTGGATGATACCCATGCCTACATCCTTACGGACTGTGAAGGGGGTAACCCTGTTTTAGCCCCAGGAGTAGGTGGCAACATGCCCCTGATGGTGGCAGTTGATTTGGGTCGACAGCCAAAATCAGTTAAGTGCAGCCCTCACCTTGAAGTAGTTGTCTGGCCTTGTGATGTAAGGCGATCTCTCATAATTTGTTTTTTTTACAAAAAACATGTCAAGTTATCGCTTTCTCTTCCATAAAAGTTGACACTTACCTCTTTCTCTTTTCCGTCCTCATCTAGTGGCACAACCTCTTCATCTGTTTCCATGGCAACTGCATCTTCTTCCTCCTGATTGGGCATTGGTTGCTCCTCCATCAGCTGATCTTCTGAGGCAGCATCCATCATCTTGGTGTCGTAGCGAGATGTTGCATCCTTGATGTGCTCATATAGGTCTGTGGTCTCATCCTTCTCAGCTTGCTCATCATTTGGACTCTAACAGCAAATAAATACAAGAAATTCACAGTAATATTTGCCCCTTAGCGACCATATCACACAGTCTACACCCTGCACAGCTCAAGTACAAAGTTTGCTTTAGTTAAACAAAAAACATTCATATGAAAGTTTAAGTTTGGAAAATGAAGCTCACTTCTTTGTGGGTGACAGGTATCAATGTTTTTTTATATACAAGAATTTAAGGGCGTTTCTCAGCACAAAACCAAAATTAAAAAGATTGCACTGAAAGTAGTTTTATGAAACATCATCTTGGTCTAGAGGATGAAGCTCTCTCAACATCCTGGGTGTTACATTTCTAAAGACTCTCTACATCACCACAAATACAGAACTAGGGTAGTGGGTCTGGGTCTCCCCTTGGTCTAGAGGATCAAGCCCCCTGAACCTCCTGGGTGTTACATTTCTAAAGACTCTCTACATAACCACAAATAAAGAACTAGGGTAGTGGGTCTGGGTCTCCCCTTGGTCTAGAGGATCAAGCCCCCTGAACCTCCTGGGTGTTACATTTCTAAAGACTCTCTACATAACCACAAATAAAGAACTAGGGTAGTGGGTCTGGGTCTCCCCTTGGTCTAGAGGATCAAGCCCCCTGAACCTCCTGGGTGTTACATTTCTAAAGACTCTCTACATCACCACAAATAAAGAATTAGGGTAGTGGGTCTGGGTCTCCCCTTGGTCTAGAGGATCAAGCCCCCTGAATGTTAAGATATTTATGTATAATATTTTGTGGTTTGATTGTTTTGAGACACAAACTACACTGAATGAATTGATACTATGGTTATATTTCTCACCTGTTCTGCCTTCTTCTCTTCTTGGTCATCCAGTGTTTCTGTTGTCCTCAGGCGTTTCTGTACCCTCTCATCAGCCGAGCCCAAGCTGCGTTAGGCATCAGACCGCCTGGGCTGCCTCTTGTAATTTTGCCGTAGCTCGGACTTGTTCTCACGAGGGAAGGTCTTGGATGGAACGGCGCCTTCATGGCCTTCTTGAAGAGATGATTCTGCACTCCCTACGTTTTCTTTCTGTTAAAGTATCATTTATAATCATCCTAATGTATTTCGTTAGTTAACAGAAAAATTAACTGTTAGTAGGACTATTATTTACTTATGTTAAAATATTGTTGTGTGAATGTAGATTATAGCCTTTGAATTTAACTGAACATTTACAAATATTTAAAGGCATCGTACACGTTTGGTAATTGTCAAAGACCAGTGTTCTCATTTGGTGTATCCCAACATATGCATAAAATAACAAGTGAAAATTTGGGCTCAATTGGTCATCGAAGTTGCAAGAAAATGATGAAAGAAAAAACACAAGGATCGTTGTACAAATTTGGCTGCTTTCAGATAGGAATAAAAACTTCTTGCAAGAAGTTTTTATTATTTTAGTGAGAAATTACCTCTTTGTCAAAAACTACGTTACTTCAGAGGGATTCGTTTCTCACAATGTTTTATACTATCAACAGCTCTCTGTTGCTCATTACCAAGTCAGTTTTTATGCTAATATATATTTTGAGTAATTACCAAACATGTACTATGTGTTTAAATGAACAACTTTCCAAATGCTGCATTCTTCTATTATTGCTCTACTGTTCCCTTTTCTAAAGAAAGTCTCTCCTTAGAAAACCTTGTGGGGAAGCATTGTTCCATTATCTAGAGGACACCACAAGTAATGGGTCCAATTTCAAGTCTGTAATTACCACAGAATTCTGCGCTTACGACGCCCTGTAAAGGGGCAGTAAGCGCAGAATTCTGTGATACGTAGAGTCTCGAAATTGGGATCTGATGAGTAAAAGAGTTAGCAGGTTTTCTGGTAGTATAAACTTGGAAGTTTCTTTAGTTGCATCCTCTTATGGTGATCCCCCTTACTGCCCCTTCCCAGTTTGTATCGTAACCCGGGCGTGATCCCTGGTTACACGGCAGTATAAGGTTGTACGACTTCTGACTGGTACCCTCCAGATAAAGATATTGTCAAAATATGGAGATTGCCAAAATAGAGAGCTTAGTTGGTAGAGCATCGACACATTAACCCGGTCAAGTTGTCTTTGTTCACTCGAAATCAAGTTTCTTCGTACTTTCCCACTCCTTTCGCAAAATCAAACAAAAATCCAAATTCAAATACACATCTACAGCAAGGTAAACATTGTATAGTGAAGAAGACAGATCAGAGAGAGTGAAAGTAATTCACAAAAGTGTTTCACTCACAATAGATGACCTTACAAGATACCAGTAAATTATGTTTAGTTGAGCATATTCGTTTAAAGTGTTAAAATATTAAATCAATAATAGTGTCATATTTTGGCAAAACATTCATGATGTTAACAAAACTCTATATACTCATTGCTTTCCCGATGCTATGGAGAAAAAACCTTCACAAACACCACAGGTGGGAATTGTTTACGTTCTAGATCGGATGTCTTTAAAGGTACGGTATACTTTTGGTAATTGTCAAAGACCAGTATCCTCACTTGGTGTATCAAAACATAAGCATAAAATAACAAACTTGTGAAAATTTGAGCTTAATTGGTCATCGAAGTTGCAAGAAACTAATGAAAGAAAAAACACCCTTGTTGCATAGAATTGTCCGCTTTGAGATTGAAATTTGTGGGTGAAAAATTACCTCCTTCTCTAAAACTACATTACTTCAAAGGAAGTCGTTTCTAACAATGTTTTATAATATCAACAGCTCTCCATTGCTCGTTACCAAGTAAGTTTTTATGGTCATTAATTTGTTGAGTAATTCAAAGGTACACCCTCCCTTTAACACTAGAGAATTCAGTTTCTGCAGGAACATAAATCCAGTACCAATAAACCTTGGAAAACAAAGAATTCTCAAGGAGCCTCTTTACCTCCTTGTTTTTTTTCCTCCTCAGATTTGCCTGCATCCTCCTGGATGGCTTGCTCTTGCATAGTTTCTGTCTTCTCCTGTGACTTGCCATAATTCTCAGCAGGTTCTGGCATTGCCTGTGGGTGATGTGCCAGGTCAGGTTTATAGTCTGCACTGAAATCCTCTGGTATAGGCTCATCCCCATCTTCATCCTGTATTAAACATAACATTTTGATTCTTTCATTTTATAATAATACTGAGCTCTTATATAGCACTTTATCACGCCCGATGGGCGTATCAAAGCGCTCAGTATTTGTTTCCTGCAAGGTATGCGGAGCTACGTTTTTAAAGGAAAGGGAATTATTTCTTTACATAGCACCATGTAATGGTTGCGAGGTGCTGTGGCGCAATATGCTGCCGATCAAACCAGGAACCCCAGGGCGAACCCCTTCTCTTTATGGTAAGTGCACTGGGTTCTTTAATGTGCATTACACAACACAGGGGACCTACCACTTTACGTCCCATCCAAAGGACAAAGCAATAATGGTTAAGTGTCTTGCTTAAGAGCACAAGTGTCACAACCGGCACTCAAACACATCTGCTGATCAGAAACGCCAGAGCTCGAGTCTGGTGTTCTTATCCGCTCGGCCACGGCACGCCATTTATCATCCCATTACTCTCAGTTTTATGAATAGTATATGCTTTAAAAACTGAAACCCTCTAAGTCTTGATATTGGGATTCAGACTCTGCGCTCAACCTCAACGTCACAGTTTTGGGACTTCGGAATCACAATTTTTGGACTTCCAATGGACTTAGAATTAATCTCCTGGATATTGGTGTCAGTCTTGGATCTTTAGGTCTTAGGCTTAGTCTCGTCAGGTTTATTGGTTTTAGGCTGGATATTCCCTTTGCATCTTGGACAGGGTTATAGCTACAGCGGTCGGCGGTAGCCGGCACAAACTCCTGCCGGCAAGCTCTTAAGCAAAATTTTACAGACCACTGGCCGGCACAAAAATATCACCGAAAAGACATAAGCCACTATGAAAATTGCATATTTTTATCTGAAAGTACTTATTGTTTCTACCTAGTTAGTTAATTTGAAAAGATCAGTCTGTCCAGAGCCCCAAAATTGAACCAAAACGTCAACGAACGGCATGACACAAACACGAACGAACGGCATGACGATCGATGTTGTGTGTGGAACTGCAAGACATGCAGTCTGGAAAAAATAGTGTGGGGAGAGCGATGTGTTTCTGAGTACGAGGTTATAATTTGGTATGAAATATAACCGGAACGAGATTAGACTACACCGTGCGTCATCCAACCCTGGAAATTTGAGTTGTATGTTTCCCCACTCGCTAATTTACATAATTTGTGATGCAATCAAGCTAAATGAGTCATTTGTCGGAAATATCAGTATGGAGAAACAAGCCAAAACAGCCCAACAGGGGTGACACTTTCAAAAATATTTTTTTTGTAAACTTAAGTGCCAAAATATATCTTATTTTATATTGGCAACTTCCTTCCTGATAAATAACATCAAAAAGGGGTTAAAATTAGCATTGAAAGAAAATGTGCTGATGTAGTTTCAATAAACAACTCGACTTTAAACCATCTTTTCTCAGTTTCATTCTCTCAGAGGTGGTATCAACATGGGGTTTTAACAGTATTAAAGCATAGATTATGCTCTTTTCAAATGTATATAAAAATGAAAAAATGATCTGGGTCGACAAACGCCTCATTTTGCTTGATCGCATCACATTTATGCTGTGACGTAATGAGGAATACCAGGGAATCCCCGATCTGATTGGATACTTGCGCGATGTCAGAGCTAAGGTCAGCATACGCTCACTACGCTCGCATTGTCAAATTTTAGCCGGCACTCAAAATTGGCTAGCTATAACCCTGATCTTAGACTTGTCTCCACTTCAATCTTCAAATTTTAGTCCGCAGTCTCAGACCTCAAGGTTTGTCTCATGTGCTTTTTGAAACCACGGCTTTGGCTGGAGCTCCGGCTTAGGTTCTATCTGCCTGTCTAAGCCCCATACCCAAAGCACATATTCTAAAACAAATTATGGCGCTTGTGATGTAAACACCACTGATGTTCCCACAGTCCCACTAATCAATGTTTACAGTGAGGCCACCTTTGTTTATGGTAGGGCCACCCTGGTGGTGGTAGTTAACATTCCTGTTTACTTTAAGTAATTAACTCCTGGGGATTAAATAGTGGTCGTGGGAAACTAATCTAGTCATTCTGATCTCAGGCACCAGTGGGTGCACATCTCCAAAAGTGATAAATAAAATATAAGTTACAGTACATGTACTTAGTCTGCTGTGTATTCTTGATGAATGTGTATGAAAGTCAATATGCTCTGGTAAAGAACATAACATGGTGGCAGCGGAAAACTCAGTGGAGCCAGACATGACTCTTGATGACTGCTCAGTGCAGTGAAACAAAGTGTTTTTCTGTTCGACGTTTCCACATCTACCTGAGAGGTGTGGCCATGGAGGAGGCCTTCTGAAAAGGTGTTTTTCAGTTCAACACTTCCAAATCTGTTGCTGAGAGGTGGCCGTTATATGGAGGAGGGCTGATCTCTTCATTAATGACGATACTTCATGACTTTTTTTGTGGCTGCCTGCCTGCCCAACGAATTGTTCGTCTTGGTGCAACACGGGGTGTCAACCCTAGTACACTTGGTGCAAGGCCGTCAGCGGTATCGTCAGAGTATCGTCTGGTGGTCGTGGCGTATTGGACTGGATCCTGGTGATGAGCAGCCGAAGGCTAGACGCTGATGTGCGGAGTTTGTGTGTACAACCCAACAATCCAGCGCCACAGGCGGGACTGACGTAGGGCAGCGACTGGACTGAGGGAAGGTGTTGTTCGAATCACGGCACATGCTTCGATGGTGGCATAGAGCGACGATGATGGCGACTACAGCAATTGGTGGTGAGTATACCGGCTCACGTTGGTAGGATATATGGGAACACAAGTCCAGTGCAAAATTGTATACATTGTACCCTATGTAGTATTTTTCAGTTGTGCTTCTATATTGTAGTAAATCCCTTTTTGCTTAGTTTATCATCCTGTTGATCATGCCACAGCTTTGATCGGCTTCTAAGTCCGTTATTCCGACAATGGCTGATGCTAGTACAAGTAGTAGTCATGGTGGTATGCCAGTTGAGAGTGACCAACAACAACAGTTGGGAGACAGTTCCAGTCTCACTAGTACTAGTAGTAGTAATGAACTAGGAGGACAACCGCCCTCAACCGGTACAGATACTATACATGTACCGATGGGGATTCCAGATGGTCTTCCCCAAAACATGTGGATAGAATATTTAAAGATTCAATCAAATGAGCGAATCCAACTTAAACATATTGAAATGGCCCAAGCTCAAGTTCAAGCTCAGGCTAACACATCTCCGGCTCCTATGTATGGAACCTGTGGCTCCGACAAAATTCGGGTGCCCAAACTGCGTGACACGGATGACATAGATATTTATCTAAAGGCATTCGAGAATCTAGCCCAAATGAATGGCTGGCCTTATGTCCAATGGTCAGCACGGCTAGTTCCTGTACTTACAGGGAAAGCCCGTGACGCTTATGCTGCACTTCCTTTTACTGACGCAACAGAATATACCACACTTAAGAAGGCGATTTTAGACCGGTACCAGATAAATGCTGCAACGTATCGCACGAATTTTCGTAAATGTTTCCGAAAAGGTACCGAAACAGTACTGGACTGGGTACATGAGTTATCCCATCAGTTCACCAACTGGCTAAAATTTGCTGACATAGACAGTAATGACCCTTCCCAGATCATAGACCTCATGATCATGGAACAGGCACTGAATAAATTACCCTATGATCTTAAAACCCATCTACGGGACAAAAAGCCCTGTACTTGTCGCGAGTTGGCAGAAATGGCAGATGCGTATGTGGCTAACAGAGGGGGTTCTGAATTTTGGCGTAAGTCTGAAATGCGTAAATCCACTTGGCACTCCGATGGTAATACTAATGCAGGTAGCGTGGGTGGCAAACAGACCTCGTCAGTTGGTCGGGGTTCTAATTCCTCAGATAGTTCGAACAAATCTAGCTCACATGATACACGTAAAGTGCCTTATGAGTTAGGTCAGAATAGTACCACTAAGTACAGTACTTCGCAGGATAGTAATGGTCGTGCTAGGTTAAAATCGTATGTTAGTATGAGTGAAAGACAGTGTTACAACTGTAAGGAGTATGGACATATTAGTCCACATTGCCCATTGAAGTCAGAAGACACACAGGGCAGTAGTAGTAGCCAGACAGGCTCTGGTGTTTTGCGTAAATCAGAGAAATTCAACTCTGTGCAAGGTAAACTACAAAACAAGGGTGCAAATCCTAAGGCAGTTCTTAGGTGTGAAACTGCTGTAGAATCTGGGTCAGACCAAGTACAGTTTGACACGGCAGAAAAACAGTTAGCAAAGTGTATCCTCGAGGGGACCCTTGAAGGTCAACATGTTCGTATCTTGCGAGACTCGGCATGTACCCAGACTGCAGTAAAGGCAAGTCTTGTACCGTCTGTTTGTTATTTGCCAAGTAGGCATATCACAGTGAAAGGCATAGGCTGTCAGGTTACCGTACCTCTAGCGTTAGTAAATCTGCAGTGTGCAGTAGTATCAGGACAAGTCCTAGTAGCAGCCATAGATGGGCTGGAGCGTGATGTTCTGTTGGGCCATGATCTCGACAAAACTTGTGTTGAAGTTTTGGCTAAAGAAATGTGCATTTTAACACGTGCACAAGCGAAAACTGAGATAGATGAGTATGTAGCAGGGGAAACAGAATTCCTTGAAAATGGCTGTAATGTCAGAGGGTTGCATCAATTGCATGTAGATACCCTCAATGAGGCTAAAGACACAGTAACGCCTTGTGTTAGTAAAGCTCAGGACAGTAGACACAACAATGCCAAGAGCATGAGTAGTGCCAAACCCAATGATGTATCTGAATATGGTGACATAGCAGCAGATAGTCTGCCCAGTTTATTTTCAGAGAGGGATATGCCTTGTGCCACTGCTCACCATAGTGATAATGTACCCAAAACGGTCGTCCAGCCTACAAATACCAAGTTAATACAACGAGACGGCACTAAAACAGGGCTGGAAGTGGATAGGCATACATTCATAATGTTGCAAAAGTCTGATCAGACTTTACGTGGTATTCGGGATAGGTTAGTTCCAGAAAGTGAAATAGACAAACACAGAGTGTGTTTTTATGAGAAAGATAACCTGCTCATGCGGCAGTGGGCACGAACAACTACTAACAAGCATGGAAAAACGATCACCCCAAGTGATGTCATACAACAGTTAGTGCTTCCTGAAAAGTGTAGGCTTGAGGTACTCAGACTAGCCCATGACACGCCGATAGCGGGACACTTAGGTGTATCCAAAACTAAAGACAGGGTGCTCAGTCAATTTTATTGGCCAGGCATATTTAAACAAGTAGCGGACTACTGTAGGACTTGCCAAATGTGTCAGTATATTGACAAGGGAAAAACTCCCCGTAAACATCCCTTGTGCCCTCTGCCTATCATTCAAACACCTTTCAAGAGATTAGGGCTTGATATTGTAGGTCCGTTCGTGAGATCAGCAAGGAGAAATAAATACTTGCTAACTATTTGTGACTATGCTACGCGGTATCCCGAGGCTATTCCATTGCCCAACATAAGAGCAGATACAGTGGCGAATGCATTGATTGAAGTATTTACGAGAGTGGGGTTGCCTAAGGAAATTGTGCATGACCAAGGAACAAACTTTATGTCAAATATTATGTCATCTCTGTGTACCACTCTTGGCATAACACAACTTTCCACTACACCCTATCACCCACAAACTAATGGGTTAACTGAGCGTTTCCATGGGACATTGAAGAATATGATGAAAACACTAGGGGAAAAGCAAATGAAGAAATGGGATGTGTATACTACTGTTTCTGTTTGCATACAGAGAGGTGCCTAGCCAAGCTACAGGCTACTCCCCTTTTGAATTGTTGTATGGTAGGAAAATCAGAGGACCGTTAACTCTGATCAAGGAACAGTGGATGACTGATGACGAGTTGGCCCCAAATGTCGTTCAATATATGATCGATATTAGACGTAATATGGATACGTTGATGAGTGATGCAGCTGACAAGATGGCTGATACTCAAACCAAAATGAAGAAGTACTATGATCGTACCTCTTCTCCCCGGACATTTGACCCTGGAGATAAAGTACTGCTTTTCCTTCCTGTGGGTATGTCCAAACTTGACAGCAAATGGCAAGGTCCTTATGTGGTTACACGTAAAATAAACTCGGTAAATTATGAAGTTACCTTGCCAGACAAAAGAAAATCCAAACGGACACTTCATGTGAACATGATGAAGCTGTGGTATGATAAGGATCATGAGCAACGCATGGCAGAATGCCATTATATTATTGCAGATGTAGAATCTTTTTCTATTAATCACAATGATGATGATGAGGTAGTAACTCATGTAGATGACATAGATGCTAGTATAGATATAGGTCTAAATTATCATCAAACTCAGACATGGCAAGATGTAGTTGTGTCAGATTCAATTACACAAATTCAAAGTCAAGAGATAAGTAAGTTGCTGCAGTCGTTCAGTACTGTATTTTCAGATGTGCCTGGAAAAACTCACTTAGTGCAGCATACTATTAAGACTGCCGGCACACAACCCATACGACATAGGGCTTATCGTACACCTCAAGCACTGAGACAAAAAGTTCAGGATGAACTACAGTGTATGCTAGACATGGCCATTATTGAACCTATTACAAGTTCATATGCGTCCCCGATAATTGCTCTAAGGAAGTCGAACGATCAAATCAGAATAGTGACTGATTTTAGAACTTTGAACAAGATTACGGAATTTGACCCATATGTGATGCCACGCATTGATGAAATATTAGATGATGTCGCTCATGCTAAGTATATATCTACCCTCGACCTGACAAAGGGTTTCTATCAAGTCCCTCTTGATCAAGAGACCAAAGAAAAGTCGGCATTTATTACGCCCTTTGGTCAATTCTGCTATAATGTCCTGCCTTTTGGTATGCAGAACAGCAGCAGTACGTTTCAGAGGCTGATGGATGAAGTTCTTGCTAGTTGTCATGGTTATGCCAAGGCATATATTGATGACATATGTATATACAGTGACACGTGGGCAGATCACATGGTTCATTTGACGGATGTTTTGAATAAATTAGCACAGGCAGGTTTAACAGCCAAACCAGTTAAATGTAAAGTAGCTAATTCTCAAGTCTCATTCTTGGGCCATACCATTGGTGAAGGTGTGATACAACCAATGGTAGATAAGCTTGACGCAGTGGCTAAGTTTCCGAGACCTTTGACGAAGAAACAAGTCAGAGCATTTCTTGGCCTTTCTGGGTATTATAGAAAATTTGTACCCCATTACGCTACACTAGCTGCTCCATTGGTGGAACTCACTAAGAAAAATGCTTCCAACACAGTTGTATGGAGTGAGACATGTGAAATAGCATTTAATGACTTGAAGACCAAACTCACAAGCCCACCACTCCTACGTGCACCAGACTTTTCCAAGCAATTTGTCCTGCAAACAGATGCCTCTAATTGTGGGCTTGGTGCTGTACTCGCTCAGTGTGATAGCAACGATATTGAGTATCCTATTGCATATCTCAGCAGAAAAATGCTTGCACGTGAACAGAGATATTCTGTGCCGGAAAAGGAGTGTTTGGCAATCGTGTGGGCGGTGAACAAGTTAAAGTATTACCTATATGGCCAAAACTTCCTAATACTGACAGACCATAGAGCCCTCCAATGGCTCGATACTTTCCGAACAAGTAACAGTAGGCTACTTCGTTGGTCCATGATGATGCAGGAGTTTACTTTCACTGTTCAATACAGAAAGGGAATTTCTAATGGAAATGCAGATGGTCTCAGTAGGGCATAGATTAATCCTTTCAGTTAACGTTTATATCTCAAATACGGCAATCTTTGGACAAGTTACATGTAATACTTTCCAAGCTATGACCGTCTGGTTAATGTTTTGTCTCATATGAAAATTATGCAGATGCAGTTACACTTTCATGTAGGAAATAAGTAGAAGTTTTATGTTTGCTTACTGGTAAAAGTTTTTTCTGTAAACAAATCCATTATTTATCAACATTCATGCATCTCACAACCTTGCAATTTAAATTATGTGTTTGCACTATGTTATGCACTTGGATGTGTTCCCCTATAATCCTTGCCATGTACCGGTATAGCTTACTACACCTATGGCGGTAACCAATACAGCTCAGTGTACAGGACAGATGGCATCTTGAACTTTGAACATTTGAACTTTTCTCCAGACCATTGCAGTTTATACTACAGTTTCTGGACACTTCTGTTACTTCATTTTGCATATGTATTTTGGCTGATTTCTGTATATTTTACAGAGCACCTTTTCCATTTGCAAGACTGACACAGTCTTCTCCAGGGGAGGGGGCATGTGATGTAAACACCACTGATGTTCCCACAGTCCCACTAATCAATGTTTACAGTGAGGCCACCTTTGTTTATGGTAGGGCCACCCTGGTGGTGGTAGTTAACATTCCTGTTTACTTTAAGTAATTAACTCCTGGGGATTAAATGGTGGTCGTGGGAAACTAATCTAGTCATTCTGATCTCAGGCACCAGTGGGTGCACATCTCCAAAAGTGATAAATAAAATATAAGTTACAGTACATGTACTTAGTCTGCTGTGTATTCTTGATGAATGTGTATGAAAGTCAATATGCTCTGGTAAAGAACATAACAGCGCTTAAGCCGGAACCAAAGCCAAAGTCGTGGACTCAAAAAGGACATTGTCTTAGTCTTAATTCTTTGGGTCTTGGTATTAGTCTTAGTCCAGATTATTTGGGTCTTGTTTTCAGTCTCAGACTCAAAGGTGTCTGACCAAGTCTAGGATCTGGTCTCAGTCTCTGACCTCCAGGTCTTAATGTTGATCTTGCTCTTCATCTTGAACCAACCCATCTCAGTCTCCATCTGGCTGACACAACAAAATAAAGATACTCCAAACGTCTGATAAATACTTTGCAACCAACCTGAGGCTCAACCCCAACTCCTCCTCCTTGCTCTTCCCCATCATCTTCCTCATCATTCCCATCTCCATCCTCCTGTTCCATTCCACCTGCATCCTCCTCTCCACTCTTCTCTTCCTCTGCACCGTCTCCGCCCACTTCTTCCTCCTCCTTCCTGGCCTCATCCTGGTCACCTTCCTCCTGGTTTCCAGTATCATCCTCATGGTCATTCTGCTGTCCCATTTCATCTTGGTGTTCTTTTTCATCTGGTAGTTTTGTCTCAATATCAAATGGATTTGTTTCATCTTAAAATTAACATAAACAAGAATAGACTTTCTTTCATTATTTTTTGTGAATTTTATGGCAGAAGTTTTGTATAAATAGGAACGTTATTTTCACGAGTATTAGAATTTGTCTTTTTCAAATCACTCCATCATGAACAATGTCCAGTTTGACTAATTTGAGATAAGCTTTACCTCAAATCACTCCATCATGAACAATGTCCAGTTTGACTGATTTGAGATTTGCTAACCTCAAATCACTTCATCATGAACAATGTCCAATTTGACTAATTTGAGATTTGCTTTACCTCAAATCACTTCATCATGAACAATGTCCAATTTGACTGATTTGAGATTTACTTACCTCAAATCACTCCATCATGAACAATGTCCAGTTTGACTGATTTGAGATTTACTTTACCTCAAATCACTCCATCATGAACAATGTCCATTGTCCAGTCTGACTGATTGGAGATTTACTTTACCTCAAATCACTCCATCATGAACAATGTCCAGTTTGACTGATTTGAGATTTACTTTACCTCAAATCACTCCATCATGAACAATCTCCATTGTCCAGTTTGACTGATTTGAGATTTGCTTCACCTCAAATCACTCCATCATGAACAATGTCCAGTTTGACTGATTTGAGATTTACTTTACCTCAAATCACTCCATCATGAACAATGTCCATTGTCCAGTTTGACTGATTGGAGATTTACTTTACCTCAAATCACTCCTTCATGAACAATGTCCAGTTTGACTGATTTGAGATTTGCTTTACCTCAAATCACTCCATCATGAACAATGTCCAGTTTGACTGATTTGAGGTTTGCTTTACCTCAAAACTCTCCATCATGAACATTGTCCAGTTTGACTGATTAGAGATTTACTTTACCTCAAATCACTCCATCGTGAACAATGTCCAGTTTGACTGATTTGAGATTTGCTTTACCTCATCTTTTGGTTCTAGGTTGTTGGGTTTCTGGTCTTCATTGTTCTCTCCTGACTCTTCTTCACCTTCTTTGCCTTTGTTCTCTTCATCTCCTTTGTCATCTGCAACCACTGAAGTTTAGGAAATATCCAAATGGGTCAGGAAAATAAATCTTAAAGGTGGCACTCACATACCAGGTTATTTACCGTTGTTTAAGTAGCTCATAGCATGCACACATTTCTAAGTGTCAGTCTGCTGCCACTAAGCCTCCCGAAAGTCATCCATTGCAAAAGTTTTACAGACCAACATCATTTTGTACATGGCCGAATATCACCGAACATGAACTAGTGGTCACGAAGCTTGGTATATCATATGATTGGCTACCAAATCTGTCAAAAATATCCCCAAAGCTACTTTTTTCTCGTTTTCCCAAGCCTCTCTTACAACAATATCTTAAGACCTAGACCCAGTAACTGGGTGCTGTACTCCTCTATTTGAAATTTTGACTTTGACGGTTGTACTTTTTGTCTTCGACGGTCGTACTACTAGTACTGGTACTGGTAGTAGTATCAGTAACTAGTACTAGTAGTACAACTGTCAAAGTCAAAATTAGGCTCTATGTGTTCTTTGTAATACTCATTAAGCGTTGCGTGGGTCCAGATAATAAATTCTGCAAAAAACAATAAATTCTCAAAAAATTTCTGAATCCTTGTCTTACGGAAACAAATATGGCTGCTTGCGTAGGTAATCACTGGTATGCTGTGCGAAACGCTGGTTCACGATAACCAACAGTTCATGTATAAAATGATGTACCGCCGGTTATCGTGGACCAACAGCTGTTTTTTGCAAAAGAAATTGCGGAGTTTATTTTCTGAGAACACTTAAAGCCTAATTTTGGCAAGATCTGTTTTCAAAAAAGAACTGTATGCAAGTAAACGTGAAGGGCAAAAAGTTTCGAAAAGGATTTTGTACATGTCACTCTATGAGTATGACTAATGAGGTTTGTGGAGACGATAGCGGAACGAACCTCATACTAGTTACTAAGAGTAATGCTAGCCCACTTTGTTGCCAACAATGTTGGGCTGTTATGGCTCTCTTTGGAAAAATTTCCGTATCGTAGGAGGTCCTGTATTCGGGGTGCCCCTCAAATCAATGCATAAATTTCACATCACTGCGCGATGTAAACAACCCATAGAGACGAAGTAACATTTTCTACTTGCCTAACATCGAGTCTCCTCACCATTGACCTTAACTTGGAAACAGGTAACCTTCCATCGTTAAGTTGTACTTGTAATATCAATTCAAAGAAAAAGCTATGGTACCCCGAAAACCGGCGACTGGAGGATATAATGCCACCACTTTATATCCTCCAGTCGCCGGTTTTCGGGGTACCATAGCTTTTTCTTTGAATTGAAAAAATAAATAAAAATGATGCTATATCAACTGATGCCCTAATTGGCTTCCTTTGTTTATAAGAAGTATGCAAACATACATGTATATTAAAACTTGATTGACATTGAAACTTTCACACCACGCAACGATCTTCAATGACTTCAATAGCGTCCCATTTGTTTCTAGTTTTACCTGTTTTCAAGGCAAACAAGAAAGTATGGTGTCCCAGTGAAGCCATACGTGGAAGAAACATCTGCAGTGACTACAAGTGTTCTGTGAGACTTTGTGTATGACTCTATAGCCAGCAGTTGTCTTCATTTTATTCAAAATATTTTGTATTTACTTTTAAAATTACCATGGTAATTTGCAAAAACTATACAAATAAAATTTTTAAAAAGTGTAAATAATTCTTGGCTTTCAAATCTGATTTTTATTTTTATTTTTTTATTTTTATGTTTCTTAACATTTATAATATAAAGCATATAAATAAACAGTGATAATTGAATCACCAAGCCGATGTTTAAATTTTGATATTAATAATAATAATGAAATGAGGGTTACAACAAAATTTCTCCAGACTATCAGAAAATGATATAAGGCACATGGCTTCTTTAAGCCTCTGTATTTTTTCCCCAGAATGCTCAGCAGAATGTTCAGCAGAATGTTCAGTCACATGATTTGATCATCGTGAATTGTGAATTGAAAAAGTGTTTGATGAAACTTTTTCGGTGGGCAATTTTTTTGTTATGGCCCCGACAGTAGGCCTATGACATATTTTTGTACCTTGTAGAAATGCCTAAAATACCACAACTTTTTGCATTTACAAGTGCAACTAACCAGTGGAGCCTTACATGTTTCTAAGTTTTGGTCGAAGGAGAGGAGACTCTTTGCTTGGGGTCTAATCCTACCTCCATGGCAAGTCAAACCACAAAAATTGTATCTAGGGACTGTTTACATCACGTGCAGTGACGTGAAACTTATGCCTTGATTATGAGGGGCACCCCGAATACAGGACCTCCTACGATATAAGGGATTTATTTGATTTTTTAATGGATGTTGCTGTTGGACTTCATTTCCCTTTTTTTTTAACATTCCTCGTGAGGAATTGGTAGCTAAAACGCTAAATTTTGACCTTTGGGCTTAAATTTTTATTTTTATTTAATCGCACATTTTATCGCGCGGACTAAAGTCCCCCAAATGAACTAAAAATGGAGTGTAAAAGCAAGCAGCGTTGTCAAGACCGTAGACCTGAAATCGGAAAATGGCTTATTTTTCATGATTTTGACACTTTGTAGCTGTTATAAAGGCATCGTACACGTTTGGTAATTGTCAAAGACCAGTGTTCTCATTTGGTGTATCCCAACATATGCATAAAATAACAAGCCTGTGAAAATTTGGGCTCAATTTGGTCATCGAAGTTGCAAGAAAATGATGAAAGAAAAAACACCCTTGTACAAATTTGTGTGCTTTCAGATAGGAATAAAAATTTCTTAATCTTGCAAGAAGTTTTTATTATTTTAGTGAGAAATTACCTCTTTCTCAAAAACTACGTTACTTCGTTCAGAGGGAGTCATTTCTCACAATGTTTTATACTATCAGTATCAACAGCCCTCTGTTGCTCGTTACCAAGTCAGTTTTACCAAACGTGTACAATGCCTTTAATTTAAAGGGCCCTGTGACTCGTATACATTCTTTCAACCCTTTTGGACAGGTAAGGATATAAATTGACCTATATTAAGTGAGATAAAGTGGTGGCATGCTGCGGAGAATTAGCCAAAAAGAACACAGTTCTGTAACTGGGTCTAAACTCTAACTTAGTAAAAATTGCATTTACAAACGTCGCGACTGTGCGCCGCCATCTTTGGAAGTCCGGAAATACCATCAACGTCTCTCCGCGATTTCGCTCTCTCTCCTTTTGGCAGTGTGCCTGAAATATGACGAACCTAAAATTAACCCAACCAGTACCTTCTTGGGAGTGAAACGCTTCATCTTGCACACCTCCAGCATACGGTCTGAGTCAGTACAGGGAAAAACAACAAACTTAGAGTGAGTGAGAGCCAGTCAAGTTGGTTAAATCCTGCCGTAAGAGGGCGCGCTATAACGATTTACAACGAGAGCGCAATCGCAGACATTATTCCCCAATTACAAATGCACAGCATTTCCAAAGTTTGACCGAGGAAGTTGTCTCTTTAATTTGTAGAAGTTTACAAAGGTAGCAGCATGAAGACCAGTCTACTGTCTATAAAATGTCGGTCATTCAAACTCCAGCACGACATGCACTCTGAAGTGCTTGCACTCCTATAGTTGAACACATTTTGAAGGTTTTACCATGATAAGAGGTGTATTTTCCATCTGCAGATCTAGTCAATTATGATTGCCATCTATGGGTGTAAGGGCGGCTCTTCTGCGACTTGCGGTAACTAGTGCCATGAGCATAGCCAGTTTAATGATAAGCTGCTTCATTGATAAGTGACGGTTGTCAGGAAGAGTTTTCGTAAAACTGAGTACCTTTCCAACATCCAAAGTCAAGGTGTACTTCGGTCGTGGCGGACGAAGACTACGCCATCTGAATAATCGTTTCACCAATCGATGTTGACCGATTTTTAAATTATCAATAAGCGAATGAGTTGGTGATGAGATAGCTGAACGATAGACATTAATGGTTCTGAATAGAAGACCCTCATTGAAAAGTTGTTGCAGAAAATCAAAAAAATTGGCTATAGTGGTTTGAATGGGATCAAGGTCTCTCTGTATAGACACCAGCTTGCCCATTTTCTCCATGCTGAGTTGTATTGTTTGTTAGACTGCTGTCTCCAAGAATAGAGGATTATTTGACACTCCTGTCTGCGAAAGTCCCTCTGTAGCGAGAGTCGCCCTGATAACTTCCATGCGGCCAACTGGAGATTGTCGCTCAGTGGATGAATTTGTGATCGATCGTGGGAAAGTTGCAGAAGGTCTATCCTTCTCAGGAGGAGGCGTGGATTGTATTGCTAGTTCCAGAAGCAGCGGCGTAACTAGGGTAAAATTTCAGGGGGCACAAGGGGGTGCACCATTTTTTCTAGGGGGGCACTTCTGGCCAAGTTTCCGTTTGCCTTTTTCTGTAAAACAACCATGCCCGTAATCGGGGGGGGGGATCGGACGGCCCCCCTAAAAAAACAACCCATAACATATCAAAATAAACATACACAGATTTAAATATAGACCGCAATGGGTGGCATACGCCGTCTGAGCATTAAATATGCAGATACAAAGCTGTAATTGAGTTGTTTTCAGATAAAATAACCAATATCATAGCGCAAAATGGTGCATCAAATTGCTTGAATTGGGCATTCTTTAAAAACAAAATCGAACTTCTGAGGGGGCACATACTCCTTCCACTCCCTCCCTGGGTCGCTACGTGACGGGCTGCGCTAACGCGCCGATGTACATTTTCTTTCATATTCGCCCCCAAAAACCGTAGAAAGTTTTTAAAAATCCCGGTTACGGGCCTGAACGAGCCCCTTTTTTATCGCCTTTTTTATGTTACTTACTATTTTTTTATAAGATAATCTGACGTGAGTGTTAAAAAAAAAAAAATCTGCGTGTAAATGGAAAAACAGTTTTAAAAAACGTCGAAATTATCTCATCAAAGCGTATTCAAAGCGTATAAAATGTTACATTTTACTCTGGAAATCTCCAGTCACAAAAGTCCAGATTTCAAATGGGGGGGGGGGCACCCGGGGGGGGCACGGACATCAGTTGGGGCACGTAGCCCCCCAAAGTTCATGACATCTATAATTCTTTGGAATACCTCCGGAAGAAGTTGCCATTCTGCCCTGTCGTTGAAAATTCGAGACATTCTGTCTGCAGTGATGTTCTGAGACCTATGGGATATGTTGTGCTACTAGAGTGTGATGTTTCTTTCGAGACACCATACCCAGATCTTGACAGCTAACTGATACATTGTTGAGTGTCCGCCTGGATGATTGATGTAAGCAATGGCCGCAGAACTGTCCATCTGAAGAAGAACTGAAACGTCTCTCTTCTCGCCAAACGAGGCTTTGATAAACAGTTCGAGGAAGTTTATGTGGTGAGACTGTTCCAGGTGTCCAGCAGCCACCTATCTGTGATTGATCGATGCATGCACCCCATCCACTCATAGATGCGTCGGTTTGTATAGTCAGATCTGGTGACGGGCGTAGGTTTCCCCGACCGTTCCAGGCCTGACATGTTATCCATGTTTTTAGTTCCAATAAAGACTCTTTCGACTCTTACGGGAGCTTCGTAACTGTTCTTTTGAGAGATGAGATCTGCTTGTACGTTCCGGTAAAAGACCCGAGCTGGTAGGACTGCACTAATGTGGAGGATAGACTGCCCAGCAGACTGGAGAGTTGTCGGACCGTGACTGTTCTGCATTCTAAAATCTTCTGGCAATGACTGACGATTTTTGAATCTTTTCCTGGCTTAAAGATAGAGTCATGTCTACTGAATCGATTTGAAATCAAGGTAAGAAATCCGTTGAGAAGGAACGAGCTGTGACTTGCCCGTGTTGATCATGAAGCCCAGACTTTGAAGAAGGTTGGTTGTCACTTTTGTGTTTGTCGTACATTCCTAAAAAGTGAAGCCCCAAGAATGAGTGTAGTGTATGCAGCCTTACTGATCTATTTATAGAATATGATGTCATTGGTTTCACGCGAGATCTTGTTGTACGAGAGCTCGGTTGTTGGCTTGTTTTTATTACGTGAATAGAACCCGAGAGTAGACGCAAACGTTACACCTGTATCCTTGTCATTTTATTAATAACAACGACGTACGTACACAACAATGAGAATATCATCGAGATAGAAAATACAGCAGATGGCACGTTCCCTGAGATGGAAGGCTATGGCTTTAAGACTTTAGTAAAAAGTCGAGGAGCAGCGCATACACAAAACCAAAAGGAAGACATGTTAACTGATAAATGACATCATTCCAGCAAATACGGAGAAATGTTCTATGTTTGAAGTTGATCGGAAATAAGAAATAGGCATCTTTAAGATCTATTTTACACATCCATTCACTGGGAGATAATAAGTCTATAACAGAAGAAAAGTTCTTTTAAAGTGTTGATATTGAATAAATCTATTGAGTGGACGCAAGTTGATGACTGGACGAAGATCCCGTGAAGATTTAGGCACTAAAAATAGTGTAGAAAGAAATTGTCCTTGAACTGAATTGTTCAACAGTGACTGCTCCTTTGACGCTTTAGAGACCATTCATATCATCACCATACGACCAGACATGGCTAATATTATTGTTAAGTGTTTTACACAATTTGTCCTTGTAAAAGTGTCTGAAATAATAATACGAAACAGACATTCGGTTTTGTTTGAGAAGCGTTACGCGTAAATGATTAATATGATAAACGAAGTAACAAAATAATAGCAATAACGCTTCTCGGATTCAAATATTTTGGGGATAAAAAGTGATTTATTTTTCCATAACCGCAGTACTTCGAAGTGAAAAGTTTCATACTATCAAAAGCTGCTGTACTTCTTACCAAGTAAGTTTGTGTTGCCATTAATTATCAGAGTCATTACCAAACGTGTACGATGCATTAATGAACTATAGCCATGGTTCCTCCATGACTATAGAAGCATGGAGGTAGAAAGTTCCAGTTTGGGTGTGCAACAGAAGCTAATTCACTCAGTGTAGGGACGATCAGAAGAAATTAAATGCTGACGGGCTCAAACATATTGGTTTCCATTTGATTTGAGGATCAATTAGCTTTTCTGTTGTAGCTCTACTCAAAGAGACGATGGCATGGTGCCGACCGAATGCTGTTGTTAAAACGAATCTATACAACAAACAGCCAATGGTGCCTTTACCAAATAAACGAAGGACTACGGCGTTCACTTTCATGTTTAATTCTTATCATAAACCGCTGGTTTGTGTAAACACGGGAAACACAATTGAAATGGGCCGTCAATGTTCAAGTTTATAAACGACACTTTTGCTTGTTGTTCAGAATCATTCGTGTAAAAAAATGACCTTCGTGCTTCCCGCATCACAGGCAGGAATTCACATATCCTACCACTTTGCTAAGTAGTTCTGTGTGTATTGCTTAACCTAAAATCCGTTTTCATTGTTTTATTTATGTATTTTTAAAACAACTAACTTATTTGAATATCTGTGAATGTATAATGAGACCACATTGTCTGCTTCGGCACTCCCTTGGCTTGAGGTAAGCTCGGAAAAAGCGCATTGATTTTAAAAAGTGGTTTGAGTAAACGGTCCGGGCGTGGCAGGACCATTTTGGTTTCTCTTTCCTGGTTGGTATTGGGTAGAAGAGTTGTACTTCTGAAGTTAGTCTGAAATTATCTTGATTTTCATACCGCCCATGACATTGTTTCTGACTGTATAACGCAGTATGTAGGAGGGTGTACTTTGTAGAAACCCGAGGTGAGTATATTTTGTGCTTTATCTCCTGATTACTGAAGAAATTATGAAAATTTGTTGACTACCATTGAGCCAACCCATCACCCTCAGATCTGTACCTCTGGTGGGTACAGGTCTATGACGCACTTGCAGGTGATATGGGTCACGTGTCACTGCATCATTTGCATATAATACGCTATATACAGTGCTATGCGCGAGCTGGGTTGAGGAAATGAAGTGGTGAGGTTAACTGAACTGTTTTTTGCTTCGGCAATATTTTTATACTTTTTTTAACAGCCAACAAAGCTGTGAGAAAATACAGAAAGCATTAAGTGGAGTTTGAGTTTCACAAATTTGTTTCAAGAAAAACACTTTCAACTGGGCATTATAGGTCCATCATAAGTGATCGGATGATGGAGATTTTACACATCCTGATGCTGTCATTAGCTTTCGATTGGATAGCGGAAAGGTTCTAGCAGTCATGTTTTGTGATTCTCAATTATGTTTTTAAGAAAATGTTGGGAATATAAAAAATGCTAGGCTAAACATTTCCCCCGGATTTTAAAGAGCCAAAGTCAGAGTAAATGTTGAAGTTTTACAACTGACTTATAACTTTGACTTACAACCAGGCAACATTACAACAGACATGCACATATTGCACAGTCACACACTAAGAATGAAACTCGTGATTGTTTCACAGGTTCCATGCAGATGAGTGAGTTAAAACAATGAGATACCTTCAATGTCCATAACTCCTTTAATGCAATGGGATATCGATTTGAAACTTATGTCACATTTTGCCACTGAAATGCAGATTTGTATGAACGAATAAAATTCGTTAGTATGACACCCGTTCCAGTTGAATGAGCTAAAACAATGAAAACCTTGGGTGGGTTTAACTCCTTACTGCAATGATGTATCAACTTGAAACTTGGATCAAATATTGCCGCCAACATTCTGATTCATATCAAAAGAATAAACTCATAATTATGACAGTGTTTCCAGTTGAATGAGCTAAAACAACAATATTAAATTAATATTAAATTTACATTGAACTTAAATTTAATTTTGGCATTGAAATGCAGATTCATATAAAAGAATAAACTCTTAAGTATGACAATTGATGGTTCCATTTGAATGGGCTAAAACAATAGAAACATTGAATGTCTATAACTCCTTATTGAAATGATGTATCGACGTGAAACTTGTATCAAATTTTGCCATTGACATGCAGATTTGTATACAAGAATAAAACTCATAAGTATATGACACCTGTTCCAGTTGAGCGAGCTAAAACAATGACAAGCTTGAGTGGCCATAACTCCTTACTGCAATGATGTATCAATTTGAAACTTGGATCAAATATTGCCGCCAACATGCTGATTCATATCAAAAGAATATAACTCATAATTATGACACTGTTTCCAGTTGAAATGAGCTAAAACAAAAATACAAACATAGAATTTGGACGGTTCTAAAAGTGCAATCCTTATAAATTTATAATTACCTTAACTTGTGTTTATTTTTGTCAGGCAAATCACCCCTCTGCCCCCATTAACCAATGAGTCCCCATACACCCATGCCTATTTGTTTCTCTTCCCAGTCGGCCTTCACCCATCCTGAGCCCCTCTGTCACTCCCATACCAAACAAGTAGGCAGTGGTCAAGTGCATACTTGTTAATGTCCCCCACCCCTAACATCAGTTGATCAAATGATTGGTTTTTCTATTAGTCATTTTTTTTTATATCGGGCGATCGGCAGCTCACCATGGTAGCTTCGCTGTTCTAGTTGAAAAGGGAAATTGTTCGTTTGAATCCATAACAGTTTAGGTCATTTGAGCCTGTGTTGATACTATGTGATGCTCCATGCCGAAAACACAAGGCACTTCCTGCCAAAACCAAAAATTGGGTTTATTTGCTCAAAATAAATAAACCAAGATAAAAGAGTAAAATACATGAGATTATAGAGCTTTCTTTTAACAACTATATCTAGCATGTTATATCACCCCTTTAATCTTGCCTTGTGATTGGTTTAGAGCACGTCACATAACCCCTTTCAAGGATTCTGCCTTTTCATTGGTAGAGTGCGTCACGTGATACATGTACGTCTTATTTTTACGACACGCTATGCCTGTAGCCTAACAATGTACTATTCCAGTGGCAAACAATGTACTATACCCATATAAACCATGTGTACTATACCCATAGCAACATTAGCGTCTTACCTAGACGTCTATAGGCACAATTTATGAGAAAATATAATAAGCTGTTGCAAAGTGCTTACTAACCAAAAGGGTTTGTGGTATAAATGCAAAAAATAGTTAATGGCCTGACGTTTTGACCCTAGTAGAGTCTTTCTCAAAGGCACAATTTATGTATGAATGTTATAAAACAAATATTGACTGCTTTTACTCGTGCTATGGTTAAAACTACGACTCCCTCTGTGATCCCTGGAGCTCCCCTATCTAAATAGAACGCGACGAGGATCACCTCGGGATTCGTAGTTTTAACCAAACACTCGAAGCAGTCAATATAGGCCCTACTTCGGACTTACTTACTTGAAAGCCGTGCGAACATGACAAACTATATCCATAGCAATCAATGTATTATACCCATAACAACCTATGTTCTATAACCATAGCAACCTGTGTTCTATAACCTTAGCAACCATTGTTCTATAACAATAGCAACCAATGTTCTATACCCACAGCAATCAATGATCCTTAACTATAGCAACCAATTGTCCATAACCATAGCAAGAATGTTCCATAAACATAGCAACAATGTTCCATAAACATAGCAACCGATGTTCTATACCCATAGCAACCGATGTTCCATAACCATAACAACAATGTTCCATAACCATAGCAACCAATGTTCCATAACCATAGCAACCAATGCTCTATAACCACGGTAACAAGTTGTTTTTATAATCATAGCAACCAGTGTTCTATAACCATATCAGCCAATGTTCTATAACCATAGCAACCAATGTTCTGTAACCATAGAAACCAATGCTCTATAACTGCAGCAACCAATTTTCCATACCCATAGAAATTACAAAGCATCTTCTAGGTACCTAGCCTAGTAGATGTCTATGTTAACATTAGTGTATGTATGGGTACATGTTATAAAACAAACAGATTGCTTGTATATGCTATGGTTTAAACTATGACTCTCTCAATAATCCTGGAGCGTTCTGTTTTTCCTCGGCCTCTGTAATTTTGATTTAAAGCACTGTAAACTGGGAGTTTTTCCCAAGTCCTGCAGAGAAAAAGAAAAGTAAAATAAACACTACTTGGGTGGAATTCAAACCTACCCTGCCATTATACAGAGCAGATGTCTTACCACTGCAAAAGGCTAATACACCTGTGTAGTGTGCCTGTGGATTTTTTTCGGCAGGACTCTGAAAGCTGATAGAGCGCTTTTGCTGGTCACCATGCTTTGTCCTTCGGATGGGACGTAGGTCCTGTTTACTAGGAAAGGCATTTACTTGTAAAAGAACCCAGAATAATTATTGTGGACGAGTAGGGACTCATGTGTTTCTGATTCATTCCAAGTTGCATCTGAGGCATCCTTGTTTCATTGCCAGAAATTAATAACAATATATCTGGGTAGGTAAATAATGCAGCTTTGTCTCTGAGTTATTAAATATTACAACTTATTAAACATCGTTAATGTTAAGACATCATATCACATTGTTATTAAGTCTGGTTTCAGTTGTCTTCGCTGACTTTGAATGTCGTTTCAATATTTCCATTGTGCCTATTGTGGAGTGAGGTCACGTTAGCTTAAACTGTCTCTCTAAATTATTTCATACCGGAATGTTAAGTGCCATTTTCAACACTTCTGAGCAAATGCAAAATGGGCTTAGAGCAGTTGGAGAGAATTTCTTTGGAGTTTTTCCGTGGGTTAAATGATACTCGGTGTAACCAAAGGGCAATGACCACCTTGCTCTAATTAGGACCTTGCTCTATGGTGTAACTAATGATTCTGGTAGGGTTTGCGCACAGTCCAAACCTGAACTTGCATCACGCATCAATAACGTTTTAAGACATTTCTTTGATTGTTTGCTCTGAAATTAGGTTTTTCAAGCAACTCACGGTGAATTTGAAATGGGTTAGGACTACTGGCAACATCACTGAAGATGTTTCATCTTTCTGACTGTTGGATGAATGATCCTGGTTAAAGCACTGATTGTTCCTGGAATTGAAGGTAAGACTGCATCATATTTCTGACCAGTATTTCATGAACTTTGACATCTAATCAGAAGTAGATTGTTTATCTGAGAAAATACCTTTCTTTGATTCCTAAGATTCTGTCAGATATGGCTGACCTGAGTGGGGAGACCATGGAAGAGGAGGAGATGGCCAGGCAATCTCAAGAACCAGAACAAAGACCAAGGACTGTTGTTGAAAACATTCAACCATTACCAGAAACAAGAGACTTAATGAGAGCAGAAAACACACAAATACTTCAAGGTATAAACTTACTGTGATAGCAGAGCAAGCAATTTAATGAAAATGTACTTGTAGCCATTGATTTTCTAATTGTTGAAAGATTTATAGACTTTTATATGAATCTTAGAGTTCGGGTAAGAATGATGGAAAATCTTCTCTAAACTCAACTTGAATGTCTGCAGAGAGAAGTATCAGGGAAGGAATAAAACCAAATAATCTTAAGTAAAAAGTGTTATGAAATGACAATCTTCATTAAATATCTTGAAATAAGAAGTAACCAAACAAACTTAAAAAAATTAAGAAAAACCGTCACATCCTTCTTCTTAAAGATATACAAATTGAGATATTACTATTCTTCTTATTATTGGCAGGAAGTAATCTAGCAGCTGCAGGTGAGAGAGTTTTACACTCTGCAACCATGTTTCAACAAATGACATCAGGCAGCGGTCATTTGACTGTCATCAATCCTCAACATTGTCAGATCAACATCACACAAAGGCAAGCAGCAACAGGTATACAAAATAAATAAAAATATGGTAAAAATATGGTATAGATTATTGACTTAAAGAGACTTCACTGTGTCTTTAAAATAATCATTCAAGATTCTTTTTCCCAAAATCATTAATATTAAATATTTTGTCCATACAAAGGTTTAAATTAAAATCCAAATGTATTTAAAAAGTACTCGAGCTCCGGTGTTTCTGATTAGCAGAGTGTGGGTTTGAGTCCCGGCAAGACGCTTACCATTATTGATTTGTTCTTCGGATAGGACGCAAAGCTTAGGTCCCATGTGTTATGTAATGCATGTAAAACAACCCACACTTACTGTTAAGAGAAGAAGTTTGCTGTGGTGTTTCTGGCAGTGGCTGCTGAATGCGCTGCAGCAACTTGTAAACCCTTGCAGGTGCTATATAATTGATTTTCATAATTCAAAAATTGAGCATAATAAGTGCCTTCAGACGACTGTAAATAAAGCACTATTTAAAGGAACGTTACAGAACTGGTTATAACAATTTTCTTTAAGATCACAGATTTACATAAAACTTATACGGCCTAATGATGATGATAGTAGAAAACATCCCTAGAAATATTTTTGTCTGAAATGCCATATTTGATGAGAAATAAACAAACTAATTTCCGATTGGAGTTTATCGCTCATGAGCGTTTTATTCATGCATTGTATAACACATGCGAATGTGTAATCGGTTTTTCACTATTTTCTTGTGACCCAGATGGCCGATCGATCTCAAACTTCTACAGGTTTGTCAGTTTATGTATATGGTGGATTATATAAAGTGCTTAACTGTTTTGTTAGCAAAAACCAATTCTGTAATGTTCCTTTAAGAACTGAAATACCAATTTACCATAAAGCAGATACACACAGATAAGTACCACTTCAGTTCTGTGACCAATCCTCCGTAGAAAGTATTTTGCATTAAAGACTGCCAAAGTTGAGGAAATAACAAGTGGAAAAACCCCAAACTACTTATTTTTATTGCAGCAATCAAAACAGTTTATTATTAGCTTGCACAAAGTAACGCTCAAAACATTTATCATTTTCCCCTGAAATATTACCGTGTCATTTTGAACAAAATAATTCACAGGTTAGTTGTTTTTGTTGAGATTGAGAAATCAAAGGATATGAATTAATCAACTCTTCCAAAAACCAATGACCTATCCCCTGAAGCATACTACAGGAATATTTGTGTTTGTACACGATGTAACCATTCCCTGGTGGCAACATTTTGATACTGAGGCTTGCAGTGTCCAGAAATCTCTGAAATTAATGTCGGCTCCCTTCATGACATTCCCATTTTAGACCTAATATTTATTTGCTTGAGAAGGATTGCTACGATACTCATGGGCTTTCCTAGATCCTTTTTCAATTTTGTATGTATTGAGTAAAATAAAACATTGATAATTTGGTATTTGATCAAACATGCCCAATAAACTTTCTTGTAGGATCTGAACGAGAGTGCATTCCACCAAAGATTCCAGAACGTGATGACTCCTCCCAAACTGCCACCAGTGGAAGGTCATTACAACCCAAAACCTCAGGTAGGTACATGGTGCAATTTCGTATGATGGTAAACGTAGGACAAGAATAGACATGGTTGCAAGTTTGTTTTACTAAATATTCACTACTCAAGTAATGCATACAATTGATGGATGCAGAGATTGTTTGTTATTTCTTACACTTTTGACAGAAGTTTAAACCTTTTTTTGGTTAAAGTTTTCAATGGAACAAATTATGCAAAGAAATTAAACATCGCTAACTGAAATGTCATCATTAAGGAAAATGTGATAAACTTGTCATTAAAACTAATACGCTTTCCTGCCAATAAATGAAGTAAGAGGACCGACTTTAATGAAATTACACAAGGACATGTTATGAAATGAATTTTTGAAATTCATGAAATTGTCCTTGGGTTCTAAGATTGGAAGGATAACATCTTCCAATACTTTTCCTTCAGGATATTTTTGTTTAAATTAAAGGTTTGAGTAGAGTAAATTCAACGCAAAATTAATAGGCCTATAAGGCCCTAAATTGCCTGGTAGGCCTATTAATTTTGCGTATAATTTTCTCAACCTCCGACCTGTATGAGATTAAATTTCTTCCTGAGTAGATGTTCTTCTTTACCGAAGTATGATTCATATATCAAGTGTAAGATAAAGTAATTTTCCCAAAACGTCTACACAACGAAGTCGCTCATACTCGACTAAAGTCTGTCAATGTCAAACTTTTTTTGTAATCGATATAATCGGAATTCATTATCAAGTGTACGCGATATATCACAATCTGTCTTGGCATAGAAAAATCAAACAAATTATTTCACGACCCCTACACGAAAGCATTGCATACTCGCATTTTTACTCGAGCAATCACCCCGCCCCCAAAAAGGGAAAATAAAAAATAAAACAAACAAATGAACCAAGAAAGAATCTATACTGTAAAATAATCCTTTCATTTGTCCACGGTAATCCTACACTGCAAAAAATAATAACACTTTTCGGTGTTACTAGAGCCTATTGGTGTAATTTTAACACTTTTGGTGTTATTATTTACACCCATATGGGTGTGTCAGTACACCATGGGTGTAAAGAATAACACCAATGTGTTAAAAATAACACCCACAATTTTAACACCAGTGAACATTCTTGGTGTTGTCCTCTATTAACACCGGGGGTGTTAAATTTAACACCCCTGCTGTGTATACATTTTAACATTATATTGAAATAAAAAACACATTGTGTAGTTTTTAGTTTTAGTAAATGACGCGAACCAGCAATGACCCATGCTGTACACGGCTTAACAAGCACACCTGTGACCAAGTAGCCTTCAACTCTGAAATCGTTTACAAGTTTTGCTGTTTGTTATCGCGTAATGCACTATTATTTTTTGCCAAGAGAGGGCGCATACTCTCATTCTGTTGCGTTGCTGAGAAAGCGCCCGCCGCGAGCATTCATTGGTTCTTACCTGTATTGTAGCATTCAAAGTAGTAATATCTTCCACCATGCGAAGACTAACAGCCAAATTATTTTTATTGAAAACGAATCGTTGTGATGTTTGCGCGTAATCATAAAATAATTGGTCTTTAAAATTCATTTTACAATAAATGTAGCAGGTAATAAGGTACAAATAAAAACGGGGATCAATTTTCGTGATAACTGGACATTAATAATGCACGGGAGGCTTTGTCTCTGTTTAACAGTCTTTGGATTAACACATAATCATTCTTTAATCAGGTATAATTAGGCTTCATCAACACAATCTACCTTGGATCTTGCTGTCCGTAACTATGCTGTCTGTCAGGGTGCTGGGGCTTACAGTTTACAAGAGAGCTTCTTTTAGGTCTCTCTGCTTCCAACCCAAACGGCAACTCCGCTCAAAGCGCGGGAACACACGCTGCCGCGGCGCATCCGGCCGTCTACAGCATGCAGCTGTTTCCTGCCGGCGCGCACCAAGCCCCACCAGCCCGACAGACAGCGCCATCTTTTGATAAACTCTACAATAGTACATTCTAAAAGATTTGTAGAATGTTTTTACATTAATGTTTGTTTCTTTGAACTTTGACATTCCTTTAATGAGGTTTTAAAAGATTTTTTTAAATGTTTCGCTGAATGAAAATTAGAAAACTATGCCCAGTTGAGTTTGCGGGATAATGTTTTCACATACTGTATTTAGGTAAAAATTCTCATTATAGAAATGTAAGATTATTCAAAGCATCAACAGTATTTCCAGCATGGGGTGTTGAACATGGATTAAGTTTTTATACAGGTGCCATTTTGTTAAGGCTTTATCAAAATTTGTTCTTTACGATTACGGCATTAAAGGCCAATTTTTCCCACCAAGATTATTTGTTTGTTTGTTTATTTTGTTCCATAGCTCACAACTAGACAATCTGTCAATACAATAATTTGATACAAATGGTGACAATGGAAGGCACCAGGAAAAAGCCAAGGCTTATACAGGCCCTGGTCCCTTTAGTTAATTAGTGATATAATAACAATTTAAGAATAACCATGATAATTATTGAACAAGGATAAAGAAAAGTGTACATGTATGTAGCAACCAATAGTTCGTTTAGAAAGAAAACAACAACTAGTTATTGCATACAGTTTTGAAATTAATGTAACTATTTATACAGAATGAATTTATACAAAAACGCATAAAGCGAGGGAAAATAAGAGAAATAAACATAAGTAATTAAATACAAGACTTGATAAATCGGAATGTAATCATGTGTTCATATGCCATTTCAGGAGTTTACATCTTAGATAAAATTGGATATAAGTAGGTTTTTCAGGTATTTTTGAAAACTGTGCACAGTTCCAAAAAAAAAAGGTATAGGGGTAAGCTGATTCCAGAGTAGGGGGCCTTGATGTATGACTGTTTTCTTAAATAATGTGGTCCTAGCCTTTCCTATATGAATCTTAATTGCTGATGTAGTGTTGTGTAGATGGACATCTAGATTCCTCCAAAAGAGAGATATTATGTTTCTCGGGAACAGGTTATTTTCAAATTTATACATAAGGATTCCTAGGTGATATTTGTACAGTTCAAAAACATTGAGTGTATTAAAATGTCTAAAAAGTGGTGGAGTGTGCTCTCTAAAGCCAGAATTATAGTTTTGTTGAGAAAAAATCAAGCTGACTAAAAATAGTTTTCCTTACAATTGTGAAGTTTCATTATCTTTAGGGATGGATTAATTTTAATTTCCAGTAATTCAGATCAGAATTAGAAAACAAATTCCAGAATGAGGAATCGCTGCATTCACTGCTATTAGTGTTCAATATGGAAACCTTGTACTAGGGATGCATTTTTAACATCACTGTTGGCTTAGTTCTTTTGTTTTGCACAGGTGACGAGTTTATATTTGCCCAAGTATGAGTTTGTGAATTCTGATCTTGCGGGTTGCCGAAAGCCAAGAGTTATTCTAAACATTCCATTCACTGCATGATATCATAAACCATGGTAGCATCGCTTTTCTAGCATTAAAAACCATAGTGGTTGATATTGAATTGTCAGGCTCTAGGATAACCTCTCTATATAAACCGATGCTGTTTTAAGCCCTGGTATTACCACTCCAGAAACACTGAAGCTACATTCTTCTCTTTGAAGGTTGTTCCAAATTATTTTATGTTGTTGTTGAATCAAGATAAAATGTTCCATACATTATTATATTTTTTGTTTTCAATCAGATGATGGAAGTGTGCAAGGAGCCCATCCAACAAAAGATCCAGCCCAAGTCGCTGCAGAGAGCTGTAGAGAGGCATTAAGAACTCATTATAGGACCACAGGTAGCTATGTGCAACTGATACCATGGGAGGATGATGACACAAAACATATCAAAGATATCTTTACAGAATTAACATTGGAGGGAAAAAAAAGAGAGAAACTGAAATCCTATAAGGATATTTTCCTTCAGACAACAATAGATGGTGATCCCATAAAACGGGTTATTTTGAAAGGGTTACCTGGTAGAGGGAAGTCTACCATCATGGATAAGATGGCATATGATTGGGCATGTGGTGAAGCACTGCAGCAGTTTGAGCTTGTATTTGTTTTAAGAATGAGTGCAGTTCAACAAACCACACAGCTAATTGACTCCATTTTTGAACAACTTTTAGCTGAAGACACTAAGATAAATAAAGGTGCTTTGGATTCTTTTATCAATGACAATGAAGAGAAAGTACTGATCTTGTTGGATGGCTTTGATGAGTTAATGACCGCTATACCTGACCTGCATGAAACCTTATTTGGTTCAATTCTAAAGATCCTTAACCGTAAGAAAGGCAGAGATTGTTATGTAGTTGTTACAACTCGTACCTCTCACTATAATAAATTGGTGACAAAGTCATTGATTCAACAACCTTTCACACAGGTCAGGGTTGAAGGTTTTGATAAGGAAGATATCAAGAAGTATGTGAAGAGATTTTACTCAGAAGAACATGACAAGGCTGACGGGCTTCTCCAGAGGATCAAATCCTCAAATGTTCTAACTGATTTGGCAAAGAGTCCAATGCTTCTTCTGTTGATGTGTATTTTGTGGAGAGACAATTCTACCCTCCCAGAAACAATGTCCCGTATATACAGTGAGGCATTGGAGTACATATTTCACAGAAAAACTGATATGTTACCAGATGAAATATCAAAAGTAACAAATGAACTTGGAAAGATTGGCTTGCATGGTCTTCTTGCTCCAAAAGAACAGCTTGCTTTTTCTGAAGAAGAGTTTGAATCAAGTGTGCTTGAATCTGCCATAAAAGCAGGTATTCTTACAAGACAAAAGGTATTGAAGGGAATGAAAAGTCACAACAGCATTCAGTTCCTGCACAAGACTTTTCAAGAGTTTTGTGCTGGTAAATACTTACAAAGCTTATTAGAAACAGACACGGTAGAATTCAACAAGATCTTGAAACAAATGATCAACTCTGGAAGTGAGTTTGAATATGTTTTGCGGTTTTGTGCTGGTGACAATATGGCATGTACAAGTAGCATTTTACAAACACTGGCTGCATCCGACCGGTTCAAAGCAGAATGCTTCAGACCAAAACGGCTAATGTTTCGGAAAAGTGCACCCCTCATGCAGATAGGCCTCAACTGCTACTTTGAGGGTCAGTCAAAAGATTTACCTCCAGTGGAATTCATAGAGTCTGTTCTAACAGATCAGGTAGTCATTGATTGGAACAGGGACAGCCTCAACTCATTCACATACTTTCTTCGAAATGTTCATACCCGCTCAATGGAAAACAAACAAACTGATTATCTTGACAAGGTACAGTCAGTAGAGATAGATGAATGTCACTTGAGTGGGTGTATGTCAGATTTAGCATACTGTATGAGTTTAATGGTGAATCTTTCATCATTGACATTGAGGAGATGCACATTGAATGACAGTAGTGAAGAGTATGCTGCATTATCAGGAGCAACCTCATATCCAGTTGGGCTTGCTGCATCATGGGCCCATCACTTCAAGAAGATGATGAACCTTGAGAAACTACACTTGATTGGCTGCTCATTGACAGGTGAAGACATGACACATATTGTTCCTGCACTGTGTGATCTGCCCAACTTGGTTGAATTGATTCTTTTCGCAAATAATGCCTTCGGTGGTTCTGCTGCATTATGGGCCCATCACTTCAAGAAGATGATGAACCTTCAGAAGCTACGCTTGATTGGCTGCTCATTGAAAGGTGAAGATATGACACATATTGCTCCTGCACTGTGTGATATGCCCAACTTGGTTGAATTGAATCTTGAGGGAAATGGGGGCTTGGGTGGTTCTGCTGCATCATGGGCCCATCACTTCAAGAAGATGATGAACCTTCAGAAGCTACACTTGAAGTTATGCTCATTGACAAGTGAAGATATGACACATATTGTTCCTGCACTGCGTGATCTGCCCAACTTGGTTGAATTGAATCTTAATAGAAATGAGGGATTGGGTGGTTCTGCTGCATCATGGGCCCATCACTTCAAGAAGATGATGAACCTTCAGAAACTACTCTTGAGTTACTGCTCATGGACAGGTGAAGACATGACACATATTGCTCCTGCACTGTGTGATATGCCCAACTTGGTTGAATTGAATCTTGAGGGAAATGGGGGCTTGGGTGGTTCTGCTGCATCATGGGCCCATCACTTCAAGCAAGAAGATGATGAACCTTCAGAAACTAGTCTTGAGTTACTGCTCATGGACAGGTGAAGACATGACACATATTGTTCCTGCACTGTGTGATCTGCCCAACTTGGTTGAATTGGATCTTTTGGGAAATGGGGGTTTGGGTGGTTCTGCTGCATTATGGGCCCATCACTTCAAGAAGATGATGAACCTTCAGAAGCTACACTTGAGTGGCTGCTCATTGACAGTTGAAGATATAACATATATTAAGCATGTAGTTTTTGGTTTGCCCAACTTGTTTGTCCTGGAAGTCTGAGGGTATAACTCAATAGATGATTCAGAGTCTGAATCGTTCACGATTATTTGGACGACTAACTTTAAGACAGGAGCTAAATCTCGGAGGTGGTGTTGTATGAATTAACAGTGACTTTATAACACACTGTACTGCATCCTTCCTTGCATATCCTAATGCATGGTGTAAGGTATTATCACTACATTGAGATGAAAAAAGCCTCGATTGGCTCTGCTGCTTCATGGTACCGTCACTAACAAAGATGAAAAACCTTCACAAGCTAAACATGATGTTCTAAAGAGATGTGATCCATACAAATTGTTCCTACACTGTCCAACTTGGTTGAGTTGAATCTTGTTTAACAGCAGTTGATCAAGTGTCCCATGGCTTAGATGAAGTCATATTTGACTTCTTAAGACCTTACAGGTGAATACACTCCAATATAACACACCACTGTAGTTGATCAAGTGTCCCATGGCTTAGATGAAGTCATATTTGACTTCTTAAGACCTTACAGGTGAATACACTCCAATATAACACACCACTGTAGTTGATCAAGTGTCCCATGGCTTAGATGAAGTCATATTTGACTTCTTAAGACCTTACAGGTGAATACACTCCAATATAACACACCACTGTAGTTGATCAAGTGTCCCATGGCTTAGATGAAGTCATATTTGACTTCTTAAGACCTTACAGGTGAATACACTCCAATATAACACACCACTGTAGTTGATCAAGTGTCCCATGGCTTAGATGAAGTCATATTTGACTTCTTAAGACCTTACAGGTGAATACACTCCAATATAACACACCACTGTAGCTGATCAAGTGTCCCATGGCTTAGATGAAGTCATATTTGACTTCTTTAGACCTTACAGGTGAATACACTCCAATATAACACGCCACTGTAGTTGACCAAGTGTCCCATGGCTTAGATGAAGTCATATTTGACTTCTTTAGACCTTACAGGTGAATACACTCCAATATAACACACCACTGTAGTTGGTCAATTGTCCCATGGCTTAGATGAAGTCATATTTGACTTCTTTAGACCTTACAGGTGAATACACTCCAATATAACACACCACTGTAGCTGACCAAGTGTCCCATGGCTTAGATGAAGTCATATTTGACTTCTTTAGACCTTACAGGTGAATACACTCCAATATAACACACCACTGTAGTTGATCAAGTGTCCCATGGCTTAGATGAAGTCATATTTGACTTCTTTAGACCTTACAGGTGAATACACTCCAATATAACACACCACTGTAGTTAATCAAGTGTCCCATGGCTTAGATGAAGTCATATTTGACATCTTTAGTCCTTACAGGTGAATACACTCCAATATAACACACCAATGTAGTTGACCAAGTGTCGCATGGCTTAGATGAAGTCATATTTGACTTCTTTAGACCTTACAGGTGAATACACTCCAATATAACACACCACTGTAGTTGACCAAGTGTCCCTTGGCTGAGATGAAGTCATATTTGACTTCTTTAGACCTTACAGGTGAATACACTCCAATATAACACACCACTGTAGTTGATCAAGTGTCCCATGGCTTAGATGAAGTCATATTTGACTTCTTTAGACCTTACAGGTGAATACACTCCAATATAACACACCACTGTAGTTGATCAAGTGTCCCATGGCTTAGATGAAGTCATATTTGACTTCTTTAGACCTTACAGGTGAATACACTCCAATATAACACACCACTGTAGTTGATCAAGTGTCCCATGGCTTAGATGAAGTCATATTTGACTTCTTTAGACCTTACAGGTGAATACACTCCAATATAACACGCCACTGTAGTTGACCAAGTGTCCCATGGCTTAGATGAAGTCATATTTGACTTCTTTAGACCTTACAGGTGAATACACTCCAATATAACACACCACTGTTGTTGGTCAATTGTCCCATGGCTTAGATGAAGTCATATTTGACTTCTTTAGACCTTACAGGTGAATACACTCCAATATAACACACCACTGTAGCTGACCAAGTGTCCCATGGCTTAGATGAAGTCATATTTGACTTCTTTAGACCTTACAGGTGAATACACTCCAATGTATCACACCAATGTAGTTGATCCAGTGGCTTATAATTTTGCCTATAAATCATCACAAACCAAACAATGACTCTATCTTTAAAACAGACAACGGACAGCAAGTTTCGTCCCAGACATTAAACATAAACAAGCCCCCCCCCCCCCATGCATGCATGTATGGGACGCAGATGTGCTATTTTTTCCATGTTCCACGAGTGCGTGTGTTATAACGAGTTTCGATCTTCCAATTACCAATCAGAAATTGAAGTTATAGGCTAGTCTTGCGCGAGCGCGCCTAATTTACGCTCGAAAAGCAGTAATACACACTATTAGATACTAAGTTGTTTATGGCTCTATAAACCACGGCTGATGACAATCAGGATGATGGATTTACCCGCTGCTGGAAGATAATTTTCTGTATGGCAAGACTTGTCAAACAAGAAGCAGTATAATTTGTTTCATATTTGGTAAAATCTGAGTTTGGGGTGTAATTAAACAAATATTGACTGTTTTTACTCTTATTTTGGTTAAAACTACGACTCCCTCATCGGTGTTCCTGGCGCAGTCTAAATAGAATGCGCTAAAGATCACCTCAGCAGTTTTAACCATAGCACTCGAAGCAATCAATATTTGCAATATCATGTGGTGAATGCATAGATCTACACAATACACAGCTAGTTCTGTGCACAGTTGTTCTACCATACACAACCCATGCAGTTGAGTGGTTCTGAATGGTAATGTGCGTAGTAAGACATATCAGTAACTCACGTAATGTGTTACATGTAAATAATGACAACTATTATAACTAAGCAATCTTGATGTGTCACGACAATGACATAAACATAAACATAAACAAGCAAGAGTTATAAGCATCACATCACTATCACTTATTTGTAAATAATGACAAATCTGTTATATTTTTGTTATAACTGAACTTTCTTGTTGTGTTGTACAAGAATCTACAAGAATCCAATGAATAAAACAATTCATCAAGATAAATAAAAATAAAGCATTCCTCACTCTCTGTTTTATGGAAATAATGTCAAATCTTCTATTTGTTTATAACCAAACAATCTCTCAGTGATTCACAAGAATGCAATCGAAGAAGCAATTCAAGGTATAAAGCATGTTTCACTGTCTATAATCAAAGATGAGTGCATTTTTGCTCTGCTAAGTTGAGGGAAATAATATACACATTTGGACTGGCAATGAGAGCACGTCTATCCCCCCCCCCCGGGGGACTTTGAGTGACCAAAAGAGGGACCTATTTCCCGAGGCCTAAGGCCGTGGAAAATAGGTCCCTCTTCTGGTCACTCACAGGCCCGAGGTGGGATAGACATGCACTAGTGACTGAATTATGCCAGTCTATATGTGTTTTAACCTTGGTCTAAAATATGAAATCAGAAAAGAAACTTTTCAGGGTTCCGCAAAATATGCGCACGCGATGTCTTGGCGCGTGTCTAGTTCACGGTGGCGCAAATCACTAGCCTTTATTAGTTTACTCCACATGACCGTTTTTCAGCCAACCAGAATACAGAACTAGCAAGTAGAGGTGTGTCATAAAATCAATTATTAGCTTGAAAAGAATGCTCTTATTTAGCTGTCTCTGCTATCATGATGTGAACTTTATTTGTAATGCGGGTTGAACAGTACCCCTGAGAGATTGGGGTTTGTTCTTTTTGTAGAATAAAACAATGAATCAAATAAACAAGTATCCAGTGAAATAATTGAAACATATATGGATAAAAATTTCATTATTTCTCTAATAAAGGCAACTGTGGAAGATAATTTCCTTAATGTGTTATGTACAAGAATAGTCAAGTCTCTATAGAAGAACTTGAAACTGTTCCATTCCAATCTACCTTTCAGTCCAATTTAATTTGTTATGTTCAATTTTGTGGTTGCCTGGATGTAGCACCCTGATCTAGATGGAAGTTGACACTCTGTAAAAGCTCTGTTATTATTTGTTATGTTAAGGGTACATGTATATATAGATATTTATTGAACTGTAGTATTTTTAGTTAAATGGCAGGAGTTGAAAAGCGTGACACACCATTTTATTTGAAGAGCACAGTCATTCTGATCCTCTAGTTTCCAACAAACAGATCAAACAACCAACCTATGAATGGTTTATCTCTTAATGTGATCATAAATAATAGTTTATGGTTTGACATGGATTTGGGGCATGTTAAGGGGCATGTTAATGAAAAGACTTATTTTGATCGCCTTACATTAAAATAAGAACCAAGTGTTGGGGGACAATTTTGCAACATGTTCAAGATTGTCCCCGAATTGGTTCATGGTAATATTTTTGACAGAAGCAGTTTGCTGGACAATTGACACTGAATGTACAAGTGAATGTACACTAAACTTGTAGTTTTATTGGTCATTTATGTCTTTGATCAGAAGTAATTAGGCAAAATACCTTTAAAGACAAAGTACATTATTGGTAAATATTGAAAATCTGATCAGATTTAATCTGAAAGCTTGCTGAAAAAAGGTTCATATCACATCAGTACCATTGTGGAGAAATGTTTGTCTAAATACAGTGAAAGTTAAAAAGAGAAAACAAACACACACTCCAGAGGTCACTTGCTTATTTTGATTGCCAAAATCAAATTAAGACGGACGGGAATGTTTAGAAAATCACTGACAAATCTTTTGTTAATTGTTATCCCAAAAATGTAAAGAACATCGTTTCCTTGTATGTTTGTAGCTTTTTGTTTGGATTCAGAAAGAAGACAATTTGCAACCAAAGTAATTTGATTTTGTAAATGGCATAATCATATCTTATTTCCAGACTTCGAAGGTTTAAGCATATAATGCGCATGGTTTTGCTCACCATTGTCTCTTATATTGACAACCTCTCTTTTAAGTATCGCTGTGTTGAGTTGAATTCCTTGAAGAAAATGTATCAACAAATGTTAATTGACTGATGAACTGTGTTGTTTAACTATCAGTTGTGTACATTTTCATTGAGGCGAGTAGTATGTAAGATACACTGGGATAATATGAAAATTACACCCTCACTTCATTGCCTATTGGAACTGTAAAAATGTAATAAGAGAATAAAACACACATACATTCTTGAAATGTTGTATTTCTTTTTGTCTCATTCTGCTATATTGGTTTCTTATTGCTATCCTTCACTAAGTACAAGATTAAGAAACAAAAATTTACCCCACCCCTTTCCAGCTTAGGACAGATCCTGGAGCTATAAAAAGGTTTCGCACTACAGAGTTTGGACATTTTAACTTTTAATTTCTCCCTCTATTAAAAAACAGTAGGGGCCTACACATTACCTTTTTCTGTCCAGGCGTACTAAAGGTGCTTTTTAGTGTGTTTATTAACTCATGTTCTCATTACCTAAGATCGAAAGTGACATTTTAAACACTTGCATCTTCCATTATCTTATGGGGTTTTCGAAGGAAGTTTTGACAAGTTGTTTTTAAAACAACCCAACTCTTTTTGTCAAAATGCTGCCATTCAGATTATCCGAGTTTTGTTTATTCACAAAATGACATCGAATTCGATATTGAACATCGTAAGTTGTTTAAATGAACATCTCTAGTCACCCCCTCCGAGATTAATTAGCCTCTCCGATGAGATGGGAGTCTTTATGACCAAATGTGGAAATAAGAATTTTGTCCGAGAGTAGAAAACACTAACTTTTTTCAAGGACGTCCCCATGCGTGATTACTTGCTCATTTGCATAATCTTAGCACCCGATGTTTTTGTATTTGCAAGTTTGCGAGTTTGTTTCACTTTTTTCTTTCACAGTTTACAAAGCTTTACGTCTGAGTTTAAGTTTCGAGTTGTGCACTTCTTTTTGAGAAAGAAACTTTTGGAATTAGCTATAATTGGGGGGGGGGGGCCTGTAGACAAAGTAACTCTGGGGCGCTTTACTCATCTCTTAAAATAGGTCAACATTTCAAAAAGAGGAGTACAGGCGCCCCCGTTTTAATTACTTGGTCTAGCTGTGAATTACTAAATTCTGATACAACACATCCATTGAATGCAGTTCTTTATTAATACTAACAAGTGGTACAGAGGGAAGGGAAGAAATGGCTTTCTTTAAATTTAGTTCCAAAGAGGGATTAAATTACTTCAAAATAAATTGTTTGCACCATGGGTTGAACTTGGACCGGATCATTTCTCGGAGTTCAAAGTCACGACCAACTACAACAAAAATACCGCCCTCTGTCGACAAGGTCAATGTCCTCTATGCGGAAATAGGACTGGAAATTATTGCAAAATAGTGCTTAGTGGGTGGGTTGTTCATAAGGCGAAGGCTAAATTTACAAGAAGAAACCCCAACCGCCAACCCTCCGTGCTGCCTACGAAACTTCAGAACATCATTTGGAGTGCGTGAGTAATTGATTTAACTTGATCTCCGGCTCTATCAAATTATTGTTACAAACACCTGTTCAAAAACACCTGTACTGTAGAACTTACTTGTGTGCTGTAGCCTGTAGCAATGATGTGACGATTTATAATTTCCAAACCAGGCGCACTCCCTGTCAAAACTCTTTAGATTTAGAACTGGGTTCAAACATCAAACAGATGAATATTGAGATAAAGAGCTTTCAAATAATATCTTTTGTAAGTATTTCTCAACATATAAAATGTTGAAACGTAGGGTCATATAGATTACTTTTGATGGTCAATGCTGATGTATAGGAAAAATTATATTGATATAAAAAGAATACAATAAAAATTATCTGGATTCTGTGGACATTTAGATGAAAACGGAGTTTATTGTTTTAGAAACGGCAAAAACTGTATCGGTATTTTCCCAAGAACGTCAAATCTATCTACTTTTGAGCAAGGTGAGAGCGGGCTGCAGCATTTGCGAATGAACACCATAGAAGTTTGAAATTTCAGTCACCTGTCAGAAATCTAAGAAATGATTCATGGGTATTGTTTCTCAGATTCAGATGTTTTGTGAACAATTGTCAAAACCACTGCGAAGGGAATTAATTATGTCTCATTCAATAGCTACTGTGTTTCTTAATTAACAAGTAATTTTGTATGGGCATTTATTTTCTGAGTAATTACCAAACTATTACACTATCTTTAAGACATCACATTTCATTGATAGGGGTGGTCAGTTGTCTCGCCCTTCCTTCATGGCTGTCTTCACTGTAATGCAGTTTCCACCTTTTCCAAGAGTGGCTGAGTTTGGTGTGGCATGGGTCATCACATAATTGTGTTATGTCTGTCTATGATACATTCTTTAATTGTTGTGTGCCAAATTGAAGACTTGAAAGGCTGAAGCACATTGGGGAAGTGCATGTTATGGATCGATCATGTAACTAGAGAGAAGTTCCACACTCTGTTGAACAATGCGAGAGAATTTCTTTGGACTTGTTATGAGTTGATACTCGGTATAACTAGGGTTACACAGTCAGACACTGTACAGTTCCAAACCTGAATTTATATCACCATGCATCAATAATGTTTTAGAATATTTTTTTGATTTTTGTGCTCTTAAAATTAGGTTTGTCAAGCAACTCACAGTGAATTTGAAATGAGTTAGGAGCACTGGCAACATCAGTCAAGATGTTTCATCTTTCTGACTGTTGGGTGAATGAGCCTGGTTAAAGCACTGATTGTTCCTGGAATTGAAGGTAAGACTGCATCATATTACTGACCAGTATTTCATGAGCTTTGACATTTAATCAGAAGTACATTGTTTGTCTTGATTGATCCGTAGACAAGAATGATAAACATAGACATAATCTGTCATCTGAGAAAATATCTTTCTTTAATTCCTAAGATTCTGTCAGATATGGCTGACCTGAGTGAGGAGACCATGGAAGAGGAGGAGATGGCCAGGCAATCTCAAGAACCAGAACAAAGATCAAGGGCTGTTGTTGAAAACATTCAACCATTGCCAGAAACAAGAGACTTAGTGAGGGCAGAAAACACACAAATGCTTCAAGGTATAAACTTACTGTGAAAGCAGAGCAAGCAATTTAATGAAAATGTACTTGTAGCCATTGATTTTCTAATTGTTGAAAGATTTAGAGACTTTTATGTGAATCTTAGAGTTCGGGTAAGAATGATGTAAAATCTTCTCTAAACTCAACTTGAATGTCTGCAGAGAGAAGTATCAGGGAAGGAATAAAACCAAATAATCTTAAGTAAAAAGTGTTATGAAATGACAATCTTCATTAAATATCTTGAAATAAGAATTAAGTAACCAAACAAACTAAAAAAAATTAAGAAAAACCGTCGCATCCTTTTTTTGAAAGATGTGAAAATTGAGATATTACTATTCTTCTTATTATTGGCAGGAAGTAATCTAGCAGCTGCAGGCGAGAGAGTTTTACACTCTGCAACCATGTTTCAACAAATGACATCAGGCAGCGGTCATTTGACTGTCATCAGTCCTCAACATTGTCAGATCAACATCACACAACAAAGGCCAGCAGCAACAGGTATATACAAAATAAGAAATAAAAATATGGTAAATATATGATGTAGATTATTAACTAAGAAAGACTTCACTGTGTCTCAAAAATAATCGTTCAAGATTCTTTTTCCCAAAATCATTAATATTAAATATTTTGTCCATACATTAATTAAAATCAAAATGTATTTAAAAAGTACTCGAGCTCCGGTGTTTCTGATGAGCAGAGTGTGGGTTCGAGTCCCGGTCTTTACACTTAATGTTTATTCAACTAAGACTCTTCCATTATTGATTTGTTCTTCGGATTGGACGCAAAGCTTAGGTCCCATGTGTTATGTAATGCATGTAAAACAACCCACACTTACCGTTAAGAGAAGAAATTTGCTGTGGTGTTTCTGGCAGTGGCTGCTGAATGTGCTGCAGCACCTTGTAAACCCTTGCAAGGTGCTATATAATTGGGTCTCATAATTCAAAAATTTGCATAGTCCTACCTGTCTTAAACACAATAAGCGCCTTGAGACACCTGTAGATAAAGCACTATTTAAGAACTAAATACCAATTTACAATTAAAGCAGATACACACATAGATAAGTACCACTTGAATTCTACGACCAGGACAAATCCTCCGGAGAAAGCGTTTTGCATTAACTGCCAAAGTTGAGAAAATAACAAGTGGAAAACCCCCAAATCACTTATTTTGATTGCAGCAATCAAAACAATTAATGATTAGCATCAGTCAAAACATAAATCAATTTGTAGGTTTTTTTCTCTGAGACATCACCATGTCATTGGATAAAATAATTCACAGGTTGGTTGTTTTGATGGGTTTGGAAAATCAGAGGATTGGAAAGGATCAACTCTTCCAAAAACCAATGATCTATCCCCTGAAGAATACAGGAATATTTGTGTTTGTACACGATGTAACCATTCCCTGGTGGTTTTGATAACGAGGCTTGCAATGTCAAGAAATCTCTGAAATTAACGTCGGCTCCCTTCATGACATTCCCATTTTAGACCTAATGTCAGATTGCTTGGGAAAGATTGCCACTTTCTCATGGGCTTTCCTAAAACTTTTTGTTTTTACGCATTTATTAAAATGAAGCAATGATTTGTTGATATTTGATCAAACATGCCTAATTAACATTCTTGTAGGATCTGAACAAGAGTGCACTCCACCAAAGATTACAGAACGTGATGACTCCTCCCAAGCTGCCACCAGTGGAAGGTCATTACAACCCAAAACCTCAGGTAAGTACATGGTGTGATGACTCCTCCCAAGCTGCCACCAGTGGAAGGTCATTACAACCCAAAACCTCAGGTAAGTACATGGTGTGATGACTCCTACCAAGCTGCAACCAGTGGAAGGTCATTACAACCCAAACCTCAGGTAAGTACATGGTGTGATGACTCCTACCAAGCTGCAACCAGTGGAAGGTCATTACAACCCAAAACCTCAGGTAAGTACATGGTGTGATGACTCCTACCAAGCTGCAACCAGTGGAAGGTCATTACAACCCAAAACCTCAGGTAAGTACATGGTGTGATGACTCCTACCAAGCTGCAACCAGTGGAAGGTCATTACAACCCAAAACCTCAGGTAAGTACATGGTGTGATGACTCCTCCCAAGCTGCCACCAGTGGAAGGTCATTACAACCCAAAACCTCAGGTAAGTACATGGTGTGATGACTCCTCCCAAGCTGCCACCAGTGGGAGGTCATTACAACCCAAAACCTCAGGTAAGTACATGGTGTGATGACTCCTCCCAAGCTGCCACCAGTGGAAGGTCATTACAACCCAAAACCTCAGGTAAGTACATGGTGTGATGACTCCTACCAAGCTGCAACCAGTGGAAGGTCATTACAACCCAAAACCTCAGGTAAGTACATGGTGTGATGACTCCTACCAAGCTGCCACCAGTGGAAGGTCATTACAACCCAAAACCTCAGGTAAGTACATGGTGTGATGACTCCTACCAAGCTGCAACCAGTGGAAGGTCATTACAACCCAAAACCTCAGGTAAGTACATGGTGTGATGACTCCTACCAAGCTGCAACCAGTGGAAGGTCATTACAACCCAAAACCTCAGGTAAGTACATGGTGTGATGACTCCTCCCAAGCTGCCACCAGTGGAAGGTCATTACAACCCAAAACCTCAGGTAAGTACATGGTGTGATGACTCCTCCCAAGCTGCCACCAGTGGAAGGTCATTACAACCCAAAACCTCAGGTAAGTACATGGTGTGATGACTCCTCCCAAGCTGCCACCAGTGGAAGGTCATTACAACCCAAAACCTCAGGTAAGTACATGGTGTGATGACTCCTCCCAAGCTGCAACCAGTGGAAGGTCATTACAACCCAAAACCTCAGGTAAGTACATGGTGTGATGACTCCTACCAAGCTGCAACCAGTGGAAGGTCATTACAACCCAAAACCTCAGGTAAGTACATGGTGTGATGACTCCTACCAAGCTGCAACCAGTGGAAGGTCATTACAACCCAAAACCTCAGGTAAGTACATGGTGTGATGACTCCTACCAAGCTGCAACCAGTGGAAGGTCATTACAACCCAAAACCTCAGGTAAGTACATGGTGTGATGACTCCTCCCAAGCTGCCACCAGTGGAAGGTCATTACAACCCAAAACCTCAGGTAAGTACATGGTGTGATGACTCCTACCAAGCTGCAACCAGTGGAAGGTCATTACAACCCAAAACCTCAGGTAAGTACATGGTGTGATGACTCCTCCCAAGCTGCCACCAGTGGAAGGTCATTACAACCCAAAACCTCAGGTAAGTACATGGTGTGATGACTCCTCCCAAGCTGCCACCAGTGGAAGGTCATTACAACCCAAAACCTCAGGTAAGTACATGGTGTGATGACTCCTCCCAAGCTGCCACCAGTGGAAGGTCATTACAACCCAAAACCTCAGGTAAGTACATGGTGTAATTTCTTTTGATGGTATACTTAGGAGGTTCCAGGTTTGTTTTACTAAATATTCACTACTCAAGTAATGCATATACAATTGATGGATGCAATTTGTTTAAATTTGTTATTCCTTACAATTTTGACAGAAGTTTAATGTTACAAAGAATAACATGATAAACCAAATATCTGTGTTAAATTTCCATATTATTATGATGATTTGGTTTTGGTACAGTAGGCCCCTATTGGTAATTAATAGATTCAATCTTAAACCTAATAAAGCCCCGCTAACTGAAATGTCATCATTTAGGAAAATGTTGATACATTTGTTGTTAAAACTAATAGAAGTTCATTCCATAAATGAAATAAGAGGACCGACTTTAATGAAATTACATTTTATGAAATGTGATTTGAATTTCTCGAAATTGTCTTTAGTGAGATAAGGTTTAAAGATTGGAATATTTCAATACTTTGCCATCTCTTTGTAGGTGCTAGCTATATCCCATCAGAATAGCTGTGTACAATTTATATCATCCGATTGTTTTTTGCCTATAACCAACTTCTTGACTCCAAAGCAATGTAACATGAGTTTACAAAGATTGTTATTCATGCAACTAACTCTACCGCAGTTCATTGAAAAGGACAAAATATCAGAGCTTGGTAGGCCTATCAGTTTTGTGTAGAATATTCTCAACTCCAACCCAATTAACTGTATGAGATTAAATGTCTTCCTGAGTACAATTGATTCTTCTTAAATATTGATATAACTAGTGTATAAGATAAATTAATTTCCCCAAACTTCGCACGACGAAGTCGCTCATACTCAACTAAGGTCTGTCAATGTCAGCCTTTTTTTAATCAATATATCGGAAATTCAATACGAAGTATACGCGATATATCGAAAGCAGTCTTGGAATATAACCGTCGAAATATGTCTTTTAAGACCCCTGCGCAAACGGCATTTTGACTCCCAGCAATCGGCCCGCCAAAAAGGGAAAATACAAAATAAAACAAACAAACGAACGAAGAAAGAATCTAACATTTATATTGTTAATAATCCTTTCATTCGTCCATGGTAATCCCACATTTTATTAAAATAAGACATATACACATATGTAGTTTTTATTTTTAGTAAATGAGCCGAAGACAAAAGTGCCTCCTGGTCAGTACGGTGCCTGATATCCTAGGCGCGAACCAGCAATGACCCATGCTGTACACGGCTTAAACACGCACACCTGTGACCAGTAGCCTTCAATTCTGAAATCGTTTACAAATTTTTGTTGTATGTTATCGCAAAATGCACTATTATATTTTGCCAAGAGAGGGCGTATGCTCTCATTCTATTGCGTTGCTGAGACTGCGCCGCGAGCATTTACCTGTATTGTAGCATGCAAAGTAGTACTTCCTCCATGCAAAGACTAACAGCCCATTTATTTTTATTGAAAACGAAGCGTTGTGTTGTTTTCAGCAGATTTTCTTGACATTCCATTCACTGCATGATATCATAAACTATGGTAGCATAGCTTTTCAAGCGTTACAAACCGTAGTGGTTAAATGGTCAGGCTCTAGGATAATATAAATCAAGGCTGTTTTAAGCCATGGTAATACCATTCCAGAAACACTAAAGCTACATTCTTCTTTTTAAAGGTTGTCCAAATTTATTCATGTTGTTGTTAAATCAAGATGAAATGTGCCATAAATTACAATTTTTGTTTTCAATCAGATGATGGAAGTGTGCAAAAACCAATCCAACAAATGATCCAGCCCGGGTCGCTGCAGAACTAGTCGCTGCAGAGAGCTGTAGAGGGCATTAAGAACTCATTATAGGACCACAGGTAGCTATGTGCAACTGATACCATGGGAGGAGGATGACACAAAACATATCAAAGATATCTTTACAGAGTTAACATTGGAGCAATCTGGAAAGAAACTTGAATCATATAAGGATATTTTTCTTCAGACAACAATAGATGGTGATCCCATAAAACGGGTTATTTTGAATGGGTTAGCTGGTAGAGGGAAGTCTACCATCACGGATAAGATGGCCTATGATTGGGCATGTGGTAAAGCACTGCAGCAGTTTGAGCTTGTATTTATTTTAAGAATGAGTGCAGTTCAACAAACCACACAGCTAATTGACTCCATTTTTGAACAACTTTTAGACGAAGACACTGGTGTAGATAAGACTACCCTAAGTTCTTTTATCAGTCACAATCAAGACAAAGTACTGATCTTGTTGGATGGCTTTGATGAGTTAATGACCTCTGCCCTTGATAAAGCCTTATTCGGTTCAATTCTAAAGATCCTGAATCGTAAGAAAGACAGAGAGTGTTATGTAGTTGTTACCACTCGCCCCTCTCACTATCATAAATTAGTGACAGGGTCATTAATTCAAGAACCTTTCACACAGGTCAGGGTGGAAGGTTTCGATAAGGAAGATATCAAGAAGTATGTGAAGAGATTTTACTCAGAGGAACATAACAAAGCTGAAAGGCTTATTCAGAGGATCAAATCCTCAAATGTTTTATCTGATTTGGCAAAGAGTCCAATGCTACTTCTGTTGATGTGTATTTTGTGGAGAGACAATTCTACACTCCCAGAAACAATGTCCCGTATCTACAGTGAGGCATTGGAGTACATGTTTCACAGAAAAACTGATATGTCACCAGATGAGATATCAAAAGTAACAAATGAACTTGGAAAGATTGGCTTGCATGGTCTTCATGCTCCAAAACAACAGCTTGCTTTTCCTGAAGAGGTGTTTGAACCAAGAGTGCTTGATTCTGCCATAAAAGCAGGTATTCTTACAAGACAAAAGGTCTTGAAGGGAATGAAAAGTCACAACAGCATTCAGTTCCTGCACAAGACTTTTCAAGAGTTTTGTGCTGGTAAATACTTACAAAGCTTATTAGAAACAGACACAGTGGAATTCAAGATTTACCTGAATGAAATGATCAACTCTGAAGGTAATGAATTTGAATATGTTTTGCGGTTTTGTGCTGGTGACAATATGGCATGTACGAGTAGCATTTTACAAACACTGCCTGCATCCGACCAGTTCAAAAAAGAACTACAACGCCTCGGAGCAAAAGAGCTCAGAAGGGGAAAAAGCACCCCTCATGCAGTTGGGCCTTAACTGCTACTATGAGGGTCAGTCAAAAGATTTACCCCCAGTGGAATTCATACAGACTGTTCTAACACATCAGGTAGTCATTCGTAAATGGAACAGGGACAGCCTCAACTCATTCACATACTTTCTTCGAAATGTTCATACCCGCTCAATGGAAAACAAACAAACTGATTATCTTGAAAAGGTTCAGTCAATAGTGATACAAGAATGTTACTTGGGTGGGTGTATATCAGATTTAGCATACTGTATGAGTTTAATGGTAAATCTTTCATCAGTGACAATTAGTTCATGCATATTGGTTGACAGTAGTGAAGAGTATGCTGCATTATCAGGAGCAACCTCATATCGAGTTGGGCTTGCTGCATCATGTGCCCATCACTTCAAGAAGATGATAAACCTTCAGAAGCTTGACTTGATTTGGTGCTCATTGACAGGTGAAGGTTTGACACATATTGTTCCTGCACTGTGTGATCTGCCCAACTTGATTGAATTGAATCTTGGAGGATTTGCCTTGGGTGGTTCTGCTGCATCGTTGGCCCATCACTTCAAGAAGATGAAGAACCTTCAGAACCTACACATGAATAACTCCTCATTGACAGGTGAAGACATGACACATATTGCTCCTGCACTGTGTGATCTGCCCAACTTGGTTGAATTGAATCTTGAGGGAAATAAGGGATTGGGTGGTTCTGCTGCATCATGGGCCCATCTCTTCAAGAAGATGATGAACCTTCAGAAACTACACTTGGGTTGCTGCTCATTGACAGGTGAAGACATGACACATATTGCTCCTGCACTGTGTGATCTGCCCAACTTGGTTGAATTGAATCTTAGGAGAAATGAGGCCCTTTGTGGCTCTGCTGCATTATGGGCCCATCACTTCAAGAAGATGATGAACCTTCAGAAGCTATACTTGAAACGCTGCTCATTGACAGGTGAAGACATGACACATATTGCTCATGCACTGTGTGATCTGCCCAACCTGGTTGAATTGCATCTTGAGGGAAATGAGGGCTTGGGTGGTTCTGCTGCATCATGGGCCCATTACTTCAAGAAGATGATGAACCTTCAGAAGCTTGACTTGAGTTTCTGCTCATTGACAGGTGAAGCTATGACACATATTGCTCCTGCACTGTGTGATCTGCCTAACTTGGTTGAATTGAATCTCAGAGGATTTGCCTTGGGTGGTTCTGCTGCATCATGGGTCCATTACTTCAAGAAGATGAATAACCTTCAGAAGCTTGACTTGAGTTACTGCTCATTGACAGGTGAAGATATTACACATATTGCTCCTGCACTGTGTGATCTGCCCAACTTGGTTGAATTGATTCTTATAGGAAATAATGGCTTGGGAGGTTCTGCTGCATCATGGGCCCATCACTTCAAGAAGATGAAGAACCTTCAGATCCTACACTTGAGTGGCTGCTCATTGACAGATGTAGCTATGACACATATTGCTCCTGCACTGTGTGATCTGCCCAACTTGGTTAAATTGAATCTTGTAATAAATGTTGACTTGGGTGGTTCTGCTGCATCATGGGCACATCACTTCAAGAAAATGATGAACCTTCAGAAGCTTTGCTTGAAAGGCTGCTCATTGACAGGTGAAGATATGACACATATTAATCACGCAGTGTGTGATTTGCCAAAACTTGTTTGGCCGGAAAGTCTGAGGGAATAACTCAATGGATGATTCAGAGTCTGAATCGTCAATGAATTTTTCGGACGACTAACTTTAAGACGAGCTAAATCTCGGAGGTGGTGTTGTATGATTTAACAGTGACTTTATAACACACTGTACTGCATCCTTCCTTGCATATCCTAATGCATGGTGTAAGGTATTATCACTACATTGAGATGAATAAAGCCTCGGTTGGCTCTGCTGCTTCATGGTACCGTCACTAACAAAGATGAAAAACCTTCACAAGCTCAACATGATGTTTTAAAGAGATGTGATCCATACAAAGTGTTCCTACACACTGTCCAACTGGGTTGAGTTGAATCTTGTTTAACAGCAGTTGATCAAGTGCCAAAGGCTTAGATGAAGCCTTGCAGGTGATGAATACACTCCAATGTAACACACCACTGTAGTTTGATTAAGTGTCCCGTGGCTTATAATTTTGACTATAAACCATCAAAAACCGAACAATGATAGCTATTTTGTTTGCACCACGTGCTGCAACACCCTCATGCCAAACATAACACTGACAGAACTTGCTATCCAATACGTAGACGGTGAAGTTATGGCATGAGAGACGGTGCTTGTAAAATAGTTCACTTCTATTACTCAGGGGCAAACAAATTACTTGTTGTAAATCAAAGACTGCTACTCAAAGTTTTGGGTCAGTCAATGAATTGTCCTTGAGGTCAGATTTAATTTCTCTCACTTTGTTTTTTTCAGCAATATGTGTCTCGTATCTTCCTTGAAGGAGCTCCCTTTCGTTGTGCTTAGATTCATAATATGTTTGGCAAAGACCGCACATGTCCTTTTTGGGTCTATGAAACTTTAAATCCATCGAAGAAACACTGAGTAGTTCAAACTAAATGAAAGAGGTGGGTTGTTTTCATCCTTGTACATCTCGTACATTTTCCTCACTGTTGTTTTTTCGGCAATAAGGAGATTCCGTTCTGGGGAACTTGTTAATGTGCACTTTTGCTGCGTTTTTCAATTCTTCTTGGATTTTTTTACGAGATCCTTTTACACCACCACGTTTTTCAGACTCCATTACTCCATCATAACTTGTTTTGCTCAAAGCTGTTCTTACTTGACGCTCACTTACACCTAGTGTGTTGACAAACATTATCCGACAAACTATTTTAGAGATCCCCTGGTCATCAGGAAGATTGTAATGAAGTGTTTGTTTTTACGGGTCCCATCTGCTTTTCGTGGATGAGAGTGTTGCACATGTCTTGACAACCAAGCCCTCTGGTCCTTTAGATTAAATTAAATAAGTCAAAAAACGCACTTTGAATATTTTGTCTACGCGTTAAAGAAAATTATGAACAGGCTAAGTTTTTCTTAGAGCACACAGCTCCATTGCAGGTGAGTTTAAGTCCCCGACGGGATGGGACAACCTTGTTGGATGCATTTGTGTATGACATACCCATAATTTTGAGGATTGTTCGTGTTTTTTTAGTTGACACAGCACTCTCTTTAATATTGGGCATAGTGTCGAGATCCTCGTGTTGGCTGCCTTCAACAATAACATCTTCTGGTTGAGAAGGGATTGACTGGTACTCTTTGTTCTTGGTCTTCAATGGTAACAAAAGAGGAAGGCTCTGGTGCATCCTCATCACAAACAGATGCCGGAACGTGCGAGAACAAGGGAACTATGTTTGCATAGAGGTTTTCAATGTCTACGCCTTGTGGCGGGTCAGTGTTGTCGCTTAAAATTTGGTAGAGCGGAACGTCTTCAAGATGGACAACAACGCAGTCGGGCTTCTGTGGAGCAGGAGCAGGTACCCATCACAAACAGATGCCGGAACGTGCGAGAACAAGGGAACTCTGTTTGCATAGAGGTTTTCAATGTCTACGCCTTGTGGCGGGTCAGTGTTGTCGCTTAAAATTTGGTAGAGCGGAACGTCTTCAAGATGGACAACAACGCAGTCGGGCTTCGGTGGAGCAGGAGCAGGTACCTACTTATTGTGAAGGTGGCATGGTGGACTTTCCTCGAAGTGCTGGAATCAGAGGAAGCACTAACAGGTTAAACAAGCTGCCCATACTGCAATTTACTGTTTCACAACAGGTAGTCTTCATGCTGCTTTTGTAATGTCTCAAAGAGGCGAGAGAGGGGTATGTTGTCGTCGTCTTCGTGAAGTTCATCTTTACTGCTGTAGTCGTCACCTTCGAATGCAATGACTTTTACCTTCCACCATTTGTTTTGTGGCTTCCACCACATTTTAACATTGCATCCCTTTTTGAGGACATCGCTTGCTTCTGCTCGCAGTTCCTCCACCTTGACTAAATTGGTCGAACCATCCTCCCATTTCACCAACACGTCAGATCCTGGGCTGGGGTAGGTTATTCTAAGTATCAAAAGAACATGTGAACATTTCAAGATAAGTCAAAAGCATTCAGACATTCTGTCAACTATCTTGTCAACTATCTTGCACTAAGTGTAGTATATCGAATATTGAATATTGAATGGATTTGAAAATGATGTTCATGGAAATGGCTTGATTAAGTGCCAATATAAAAACAACTGTTTAATTTAAACTTTGCATGACCAACATTTACGAATAGTTATGCAAACCAGTAACTTTCATATTTGAACACACTGAAGTAATATGTATTGCTAGAAAGTCTCACTCTCCTTAAGGTGACACCCACGTAAACATTACTTAATCATTAACCACTAGGCGGACAGTATAGACTATAGGGTCTCTTAAACGTTTTATGTTTGCAACATAAACTCAGTTTGATTGGGGAAAATAGGTTACATCAAGAAAACTTAATATTAAAGGTATTGTACACTTTTGGTAACAGCTCAAAATCAGTGTCCACATTTTGTGTAATTCAACATAATAAAATGCATGAACAAACAAACCTGTGAAAGTTTGAGCTCAATTGGTCATCGAGCTCACGAGAAAATAGTGAAAAGAGACCTGATGTGTTTTCTGTTTTTTCAAACATCGAGTTTTTATCGCGCGTGATAAAAACTATCGTTTTAAGTTACCTCATTTTCTCAGAAACGATAGCATTTTAGGCAGAAATATTTAAGGAACCCTTTCTACCATTACTTACTTTAAATCATGTAAGTTATGTGTGAATCTGTGAACATTTGTGTTTTTCGATCTCACCAATAGTGTACAGGGCCTTTAAGAGCCAGATTATAGCCTTCTACGACACTAGAAAGCAAAAACTATTTAAGCTGTTTTTAATAATGCTTACTAATACTAGCACTTAGCGTTACATATTTCTTCTATAGGAACGTACACATTTGATCTTATGTAACTGATAAGTGCTGTAGGTTTGTCTTTTTCTGTAGTTTTATTTGGGCCATAACAATTAAGCAATAAATCAAACACATGAAGCCTATTTTTGGTAATGTTAGCTAAACATTTAGCGCATGTAGGCCTAGTATACGTAAGCTATATGTTAGGCCTTGTATACAGAAATACGGTATATTAATATCATGCAAGCGTAAAATAACATTGGAGAAAATAACATTGGAGTGTGACCAGTTATCACATTAGATCCACATAGGTTGTTCTAATGTAGGTCAAAACTGATACACGATTATTGTACATATTAGATTTACCACCAGCAGACACAAGTGCAAGTTAACAGTGACTGTTAGTGTTAGTGTTAACTTGAACGTTGTGTGTGACTGTATAACTTGCCTTATTATGTATAACGTTATGGTGTATCGTTGTGTGTGGTTTTTGTTAAAGCAGTACAGCGCCAGTGTACTTTTTCAAACACTATAGAACACAATTGGTAATTTTTAATGATTGTGGCAAACAAAATTAAATAAATTAACATCTGTCTACTTTCCTTTTGACTGCATATTGAAGACAAGTGGGGTCGGCAAATCTTACTGTATTGTATTTAAGAGAAACTGATGAGTCACTCATAACTGGAGTGGTTACCAGCGCATTTGCCTATTCGTCACTTTGTGAAAAACAATAGGGTCTATTTATGTGTTTACGGAGTGGCGAATCACTTATTCGTCAGTATGTAAAGAAACATTTATTATAGCCTTCAAACATATTCGCCAACAATGTGTCTTTACATCTTTAAAATGAGATATTATTTTGGTTCAAAACCTTCAGAAATGAATTCAGAAGACAAACTAACCTTAAAACTCCAAAAACCTCAATTTGATAAAAATTGCTGATTCGTCAATGAGAAAAATGCGACGAATTTATCAAGATGTATAGATATAAAGCATTCCTCACTCTCTGTATTATGCAAATAATGACAAACCTTCTATTTGTTTCTAACCAAACACTCTCTCGGTGATATACAAGAATGCAACCAAAGAAGCAATTCAAGGATAAAGAATGTTGATCACTGTCTATTATCAAAGCCGATCACATTTTTGCTCTGCTAAGAGAGCACGTCTATCCCCCCCCCCCCGATGGACTTTGAGTGACCAAAAGAGGGACCTATTTCCCGAGGCCTAAGGCCGTGGAAAATAGGTCCCTCTTCTGGTCATTCACAGGCCCGAGGTGGGATAGACATGCACTAGTGACTGAATTATGCCAGTCTATATGAGTTTCAAAACAAACCTTGGTCTAAAATATGAAATAAGAAAAGAAACTGTTCAGGGTTCCGCAAATTATGCACGCGCGATGTCTTGGCGCGTGTGTCTAGTTCACGGTGGCGCAAATCACTAGCCTTTATTACTTTACTCCACATGACTGTTTTTCAGCCAACCAGAATACAGAACTAGCAAGTAGAGGTGTGTTATAAAATCAATTATTAGCTTGAAAAGAATGCTCTTATTTAGCTGTCTCTGCTATCATGATGTGAACTTTATTTGTATTGCTGGTTGAACAGTTCCCAGAGTGATGGGGGTATGTTCCTTTTGTGGAATAAAACAATGAATCAAATAAACAAGTATCCAGTGAAATAATAGAGACATTATATGGATAAATATTTCATTATGTCTCTAATAAAGGCAACTTTGGAAGATAATTTACCTTAATGTGTTTGTACAAGAATAGTCAAGTCTCTAGAAGAACATGAAACTGTTCCATTCCAATCTACCTTTCATTCCAATTTAATTTGTTATGTTCAATTTTGTGGTTGCCTGGATGTAGCACCCTTATCTAGATGGGAGTTGACACTCTGTAAAAGCTCTGCTATTATTAGTTATGTTAAAGGCACCGTACACGTTTGGAAATTGTCAAAACCAGTGTTCTCACTTGGTGTATCCCAACATATGCATAAAATAACAAGCCTGTGAAAATTTGGGCTCAATTGGTCATCGAAGTTGCAAGAAAATGATGAAAGAAAAAACACCCTTGTTGTACCAATTTGTGTGCTTTCAGATAGAATAATAAAAACTTCTTGCAAGAAGTTTTTATTATTTTAGTGAGAAATTACCTCTTTCTCAAAAACTACGTTACTTCAGAGGGAGTCGTTTACTACAATGTTTTATACTATTAACAGCTCTCCGTCGCTTGTTACGTAAGTTTTTATGCTAATATTTGTTTTGAGTCATTACCAAACGTGTACGATGCCTTTAAGGGTATACAGATTTCTATTGAACTGTAGTATTTTTAGTTGAATGGCAGGAGTTGAAAAGCGTGACACACCATTTTATTTGAAAAGCACAGTCATTCTGACCCTCTAGTTTCCAACAAACAGATCAAACAACCAACCTATAAAATGGTTTATCTTTTAATGTGGTCATAAATAATAGTTTATGGTTTGACATAGCCTTTAGGCGCACCGCGGCACCCTACCCCAGATATCACGCACGAAAAAAGACTAGCGCGAGCGGCGAAGTACTAGTCTTTTTTCGTGCGTGATATCTGGGGTAGGGTGCCGCGGTGCGCCTTGACTAAAGGCTAGGTTTGACACGGATTTGGGGCGTGTTAATGAAAATACGTATTTTGATCGCCGTACATTAAAATAAGAACCAAGTGTTGGGGGACAATTTTGCAACATGTTCAAAATTGTCCCCAAATTCGTTTATGGTAATATTTTTTGACAGAAGCAGTTTGCTGGAAAAAGGACACTGTTATCAAATGAATATACACTAAACTTGTAATTTTATTGGTCATTTATTTCTTTGATCAGAACTAATTAGGCAAAATACCTTTAAAGACAAAATACATTATTGGTAAATATTGAAAATATGATCAGTTTTAATCTGAAAGCTTACTGAAAAAAGGTTCATATCACATCAGTACCATTGTGGAGAAATGTTTGTCTAAATACAGTGAAAGTTGAACAGAGAAAACAAACACAGACTCCAGAGGTCACTTGCTTATTTTGATTGCCAAAATCAAATTAAGACGGACGGGAATGTTTAGAAAATCACTGACAAATCTTTTGTTAATTGTTATCCCAAAAATGTAAAGAACATCGTTTCCTTGTATGTTTGTAGCTTTTTGTTTGGATTCAGAAAGAAGACAATTTGCAACCAAAGTAATTTGATTTTGTAAATGGCATAATCATATCTTATTTCCAGACTTCGAAGGTTTAAGCATATAATGCGCATGGTTTTGCTCACCATTGTCTCTTATATTGACAACCTCTCTTTTAAGTATCGCTGTGTTGAGTTGAATTCCTTGAAGAAAATGTATCAACAAATGTTAATTGACTGATGAACTGTGTTGTTTAACTGTATCAGTTGTGTCATTTCCATTTGGGCGAGTAGTATGTAAGGTACACTGGGATAATATGAAAATTACACCCTCACTTCATTGCCTATTGGAACTGTAAAATGTAATAAGAGAATAAAACACAAATACATTCTTGAAATGTTATATTTCTTTTTGTCTCATTCTGCTATATTGATTTCTTATTGCTATCCTTCACTAAGTACAATATTAAGAAACAAAAATTTACCCCACCCCTTTCCAGGTTACCAATTTAGTTAGGACAGATCCTGGAGCTATAAAAAGGTTTCGCACTACAGAGTTTTGACATTTTAACTTTTAATTCTCACTACCTCTATTAAAAACAGTAGGGGCCTACACATTACCTTTTTCTGTCCAGGCGTACTAAAGGTGCTTTTTAGTGTGTTTATTAACTCATGTTCTCATTACCTAAGATCGAAAGTGACATTTTAAACACTTGCATCTTCCATTATCTTATGGGGTTTTCGAAGGAAGTTTTGACAAGTTGATTTTAAAACAACACAACTCATATTGTCAAAATGCTGCCATTCAGATTATCCGAGATTTGATTATTCACAAAATGACATCGAATTCGATATTGAACATCGTAAGTTGTTTAAATGAACATCTCTAGTCACCCCCTCCGAGATTAATTAGCCTCTCCGATGAGATGGGAGTCTTTATGACCAAATGTGGAAATAAGAATTTTGTCCGAGAGTAGAAAACACTAACTTTTTCAAGGACGTCCCCATGCGTGATTACTTGCTCATTTGCATAATCTTAGCACCCGATGTTTTTGTATTTGCAAGTTTGCGAGTTTGTTTCACTTTTTTCTTTCACAGTTTACAAAGCTTTACGTCTGAGTTTAAGTTTCGAGTTGTGCACTTCTTTTTGAGAAAGAAACTTTTGGAATTAGCTATAATTGGGGGGGGGGGGGCCTGTAGACAAAGTAACTCTGGGGCGCTTTACTCATCTCTTAAAATAGGTCAACATTTCAAAAAGAGGAGTACAGGCGCCCCCGTTTTAATTACTTGGTCTAGCTGTGAATTACTAAATTCTGATACAACACATCCATTGAATGCAGTTCTTTATTAATACTAACAAGTGGTACAGAGGGAAGGGAAGAAATGGCTTTCTTTAAATTTAGTTCCAAAGAGGGATTAAATTACTTCAAAATAAATTGTTTGCACCATGGGTTGAACTTGGACCGGATCATTTCTCGGAGTTCAAAGTCACGACCAACTACAACAAAAATACCGCCCTCTGTCGACAAGGTCAATGTCCTCTATGCGGAAATAGGACTGGAAATTATTGCAAAATAGTGCTTAGTGGGTGGGTTGTTCATAAGGCGAAGGCTAAATTTACAAGAAGAAACCCCAACCGCCAACCCTCCGTGCTGCCTACGAAACTTCAGAACATCATTTGGAGTGCGTGAGTAATTGATTTAACTTGATCTCCGGCTCTATCAAATTATTGTTACAAACACCTGTTCAAAAACACCTGTACTGTAGAACTTACTTGTGTGCTGTAGCCTGTAGCAATGATGTGACGATTTATAATTTCCAAACCAGGCGCACTCCCTGTCAAAACTCTTTAGATTTAGAACTGGGTTCAAACATCAAACAGATGAATATTGAGATAAAGAGCTTTCAAATAATATCTTTTGTAAGTATTTCTCAACATATAAAATGTTGAAACGTAGGGTCATATAGATTACTTTTTGATGGTCAATGCTGATGTATAGGAAAAATTATATTGATATAAAAAGAATACAATAAAAATTATCTGGATTCTGTGGACATTTAGATGAAAACGGAGTTTATTGTTTTAGAAACGGCAAAAACTGTATCGGTATTTTCCCAAGAACGTCAAATCTATCTACTTTTGAGCAAGGTGAGAGCGGGCTGCAGCATTTGCGAATGAACACCATAGAAGTTTGAAATTTCAGTCACCTGTCAGAAATCTAAGAAATGATTCATGGGTATTGTTTCTCAGATTCAGATGTTTTGTGAACAATTGTCAAAACCACTGCGAAGGGAATTAATTATGTCTCATTCAATAGCTACTGTGTTTCTTAATTAACAAGTAATTTTGTATGGGCATTTATTTTCTGAGTAATTACCAAACTATTACACTATCTTTAAGACATCACATTTCATTGATAGGGGTGGTCAGTTGTCTCGCCCTTCCTTCATGGCTGTCTTCACTGTAATGCAGTTTCCACCTTTTCCAAGAGTGGCTGAGTTTGGTGTGGCATGGGTCATCACATAATTGTGTTATGTCTGTCTATGATACATTCTTTAATTGTTGTGTGCCAAATTGAAGACTTGAAAGGCTGAAGCACATTGGGGAAGTGCATGTTATGGATCGATCATGTAACTAGAGAGAAGTTCCACACTCTGTTGAACAATGTGAGAGAATTTCTTTGGACTTGTTATGAGTTGATACTCGGTATAACTAGGGTTACACAGTCAGACACTGTACAGTTCCAAACCTGAATTTATATCACCATGCATCAATAATGTTTTAGAATATTTTTTTGATTTTTGTGCTCTTAAAATTAGGTTTGTCAAGCAACTCACAGTGAATTTGAAATGAGTTAGGAGTACTGGCAACATCAGTGAAGATGTTTCATCTTTCTGACTGTTGGGTGAATGAGCCTGGTTAAAGCACTGATTGTTCCTGGAATTGAAGGTAAGACTGCATCATATTACTGACCAGTATTTCATGAGCTTTGACATTTAATCAGAAGTACATTGTTTGTCTTGATTGATCCGTAGACAAGAATGATAAACATAGACATAATCTGTCATCTGAGAAAATATCTTTCTTTAATTCCTAAGATTCTGTCAGATATGGCTGACCTGAGTGAGGAGACCATGGAAGAGGAGGAGATGGCCAGGCAATCTCAAGAACCAGAACAAAGATCAAGGGCTGTTGTTGAAAACATTCAACCATTGCCAGAAACAAGAGACTTAGTGAGGGCAGAAAACACACAAATGCTTCAAGGTATAAACTTACTGTGAAAGCAGAGCAAGCAATTTAATGAAAATGTACTTGTAGCCATTGATTTTGTAATTGTTGAAAGATTTAGAGACTTTTATGTGAATCTTAGAGTTCGGGTAAGAATGATGTAAAATCTTCTCTAAACTCAACTTGAATGTCTGCAGAGAGAAGTATCAGGGAAGGAATAAAACCAAATAATCTTAAGTAAAAAGTGTTATGAAATGACAATCTTCATTAAATATCTTGAAATAAGAATTAAGTAACCAAACAAACTAAAAAAAATTAAGAAAAACCGTCGCATCCTTTTTTTGAAAGATGTGAAAATTGAGATATTACTATTCTTCTTATTATTGGCAGGAAGTAATCTAGCAGCTGCAGGCGAGAGAGTTTTACACTCTGCAACCATGTTTCAACAAATGACATCAGGCAGCGGTCATTTGACTGTCATCAGTCCTCAACATTGTCAGATCAACATCACACAACAAAGGCCAGCAGCAACAGGTATATACAAAATAAGAAATAAAAATATGGTAAATATATGATGTAGATTATTAACTAAGAAAGACTTCACTGTGTCTCAAAAATAATCGTTCAAGATTCTTTTTCCCAAAATCATTAATATTAAATATTTTGTCCATACATTAATTAAAATCAAAATGTATTTAAAAAGTACTCGAGCTCCGGTGTTTCTGATGAGCAGAGTGTGGGTTCGAGTCCCGGTCTTTACACTTAATGTTTATTCAACTAAGACTCTTCCATTATTGATTTGTTCTTCGGATTGGACGCAAAGCTTAGGTCCCATGTGTTATGTAATGCATGTAAAACAACCCACACTTACCGTTAAGAGAAGAAATTTGCTGTGGTGTTTCTGGCAGTGGCTGCTGAATGATCGCTGCATACGTGCCGCAGCCAAGGTAGGTATAGGGGACTCAGGATTTAGAATCGCAGTAAGCGGCTTGTGATCTGTGAGTAAAGTAAAGTTCCTACCATACAAGTATTTGTGGAATTTCTTCACTCCAAAAATGATTGCTAACGCCTCGCGTTCAATCTGTGCATAGTTTTGTTCACTTTTAGAAAGTGTACGTGATGCAAACGCAATTGGTCTCTCATCACCATTTGGCATGATGTGTGAGATGACTGCCCCTACTCCATACGGAGAGGCATCACAAGCTAGCCTGAGTTCCCTATTTACATCATAATGTACTAGTAATGAACTATCTAACAACAATTTCTTGCTGTTTTGGAAAGCCGTTTCACATGCCTTGGTCCAGCGCCACGTTGTCTCTTTGCGTAACAATGCATTCAGTGCATTTATCACAGTTGCTATGTTTGGGAGAAACTTCCCATAGTAATTTAGCAAACCCAAATATGAGCGCAGCTCACTGATGTTCGTGGGGCTGGGCGCTTGCATGATAGCTTCTACTTTGTCCAAGGTTGGGTGGAGGCCATCTCCATCCACCTTATGCCCTAAGTAAACCACTGATGTTCGACAAAATTCACATTTCTGTGATTTAACTTTTACTCCATACTTCTAACTGCCTCATTACTTGATGTAGTCTCACCAAGTGTACCGACTCATTTGGAGCAGATATTAAAATATCATCAAGGTAGCACACTACCCTGGAATCCCCAATAGTATTTGATCCATCACATTTTGGAATATACCCGGTGCCGAGGATACCCCAAACGGCAGACGATTGAACTGATACAATCCCAGGTGAGTATTGATAGTTAGATACTTCTTTGACTCATCGTCTAGTCCTAACTGTAAGTATGCATTAGTAAGGTCTAATGTGGTAAAAATCTTCCCTCCTTCTAGGGTTGCAAACAAATCATCCGCAGTGGGTAAGGTATGATGTGTTTCTTCCAACACCCTATTTACTGTCACCTTATAATCCCCACATAGCCTTATTTTTCCATCTGGCTTAGGTACAACTACAATGGGAGAAGCCCATACACTACGATCTACCTTAGATATTACTCCATTATCTTGTAATCGTTTAAGTTCGAGTTCAACCTTGTCTCTCAATGCATATGGAACAGGCCGTGCCTTGTAGTACATTGGTTTGGTTCCTTCTGGAATTCTCACTGAAGCAGTGAAATCCTTGATGGGGTCTCCACACTCTGCAAACACTTCTTTGTGCTTTGACAAAATATCTTCAACTGACTTGGCGGTGGGAGCTGCTGTCGTCTCAACTTTGAAGATACTGTTCCAATCTACCTTGATTGTTTCTAGCCACTGACGTCCAAAGAGAGCTGGTTTGTCCCCAGACACAACAAACAATGGCAGTTGGCACTTTGGTTGATCCTTGTACTGCACTGGTACTGTGGCACAACCTAACACTTTAATGGCCTCCTGCGTATGTACGTAGTTTCACAGAAGACTCATGTAAAGGCCACGACTTTAGATACTTCTGGTATACAGTGTCCGATAAAATAGACACAGCCGCACCAGTGTCCAACTCCATCTGGATGGGTGTACCTCAACCTGTACATCCAGAATTATACCCTATTTTGATGGAAACTCCTTAATCGTTTATAATTAAAATTCATCATCCTCAATATCAGTGGTAGAGACAAGTTTTACCGATTTTTGTTTCTGTTGTCGTTTCTTTCTACATGCTCTGGCTATGTGACCCACCTTCTTGCAGTTATAGCAAGTGGATGACTTGTGAGGACATTGGCTTGCATCATGATCCTCTGCGGAACAGCGGTAGCAAGTGTAACTACCCTTTGGTTTGTTGAAAGATTTGGACGGATTTTGCTTGGGAGCTGATCCATCTTGACCACTCTTCGCCTTACCCAGATAACTTTTGTAAGGTTTGGACCTTATCTTGTTAACAGTCACTGGCTTACTTCCCGATGTGTCTGCCACATGCGAAGAATGTATATCTCTTGCTTGTTTGCTGGCCATTTCCATTGCAGTCGCAATTCCTACTGCCTTCTCCAGTGTAAGGTTTTTCTCAGCCAACAACTTCCTTTGACATGTTGAATTTTCCAGGCCACAAACTAGGCGATCTCTTATAGCTTCATTGAGAAAAGCCTGAAACTTGCATGTACTTGCAAGACGTTTTAATTCTATCAGATACGTGGCTACTGTTTCACCTACTTTCTGATCTCGTTTGTGGAACTTAAATCTTTCGGCTATAACCAGCGGTTCGGGAGTGTAGTGGTTCTTTAGTAGCAGTTTTAAATCTTCAAATGACTTATCACTTGGTTTTCCTGGTGATACTAAATTCTTGAGCAGACCATATGACTTCGGTCCAATAACCGTCAAGAATACGCTTGCCGCACGGTCGTCTGCAATTGCGTTAGCGACGAAGAACTGCTCTAGTCGTTCCAGGTAGTATTCAAACTGTTCTTCTCCCTCCTGATATTCACCTATCTTGCCTATCAGCGCTGCCATCGTGTTCCCTAGATGTTCCTTATACTTAGCTGGAACTATTAAACACTGTTTAAAAATTTGTATCCCATCCTCGTCGCCAAATATGTAATATATTGGGGGTTCAAGTCAATTACACGAGATACAAAGATGGCTACCATTTATAAGAACGCTTTTATTCGTCAACTACTCATTAGCATAATCTCACCAACAGAGGGCTCACTTTAAGTATTACAGTGTCTCATTACAAAGTTGCTGTGTATACTACACCAAGCTGCCACCAGTGGAAGGTCATTACAACCCAAAACCTCAGGTAAGTACATGGTGTGATGACTCCTCCCAAGCTGCCACCAGTGGAAGGTCATTACAACCCAAAACCTCAGGTAAGTACATGGTGTGATGACTCCTACCAAGCTGCAACCAGTGGAAGGTCATTACAACCCAAAACCTCAGGTAAGTACATGGTGTGATGACTCCTACCAAGCTGCAACCAGTGGAAGGTCATTACAACCCAAAACCTCAGGTAAGTACATGGTGTGATGACTCCTACCAAGCTGCAACCAGTGGAAGGTCATTACAACCCAAAACCTCAGGTAAGTACATGGTGTGATGACTCTACCAAGCTGCAACCAGTGGAAGGTCATTACAACCCAAAACCTCAGGTAAGTACATGGTGTGATGACTCCTCCCAAGCTGCCACCAGTGGAAGGTCATTACAACCCAAAACCTCAGGTAAGTACATGGTGTGATGACTCCTCCCAAGCTGCCACCAGTGGGAGGTCATTACAACCCAAAACCTCAGGTAAGTACATGGTGTGATGACTCCTCCCAAGCTGCCACCAGTGGAAGGTCATTACAACCCAAAACCTCAGGTAAGTACATGGTGTGATGACTCCTACCAAGCTGCAACCAGTGGAAGGTCATTACAACCCAAAACCTCAGGTAAGTACATGGTGTGATGACTCTACCAAGCTGCCACCAGTGGAAGGTCATTACAACCCAAAACCTCAGGTAAGTACATGGTGTGATGACTCCTACCAAGCTGCAACCAGTGGAAGGTCATTACAACCCAAAACCTCAGGTAAGTACATGGTGTGATGACTCCTACCAAGCTGCAACCAGTGGAAGGTCATTACAACCCAAAACCTCAGGTAAGTACATGGTGTGATGACTCCTCCCAAGCTGCCACCAGTGGAAGGTCATTACAACCCAAAACCTCAGGTAAGTACATGGTGTGATGACTCCTCCCAAGCTGCCACCAGTGGAAGGTCATTACAACCCAAAACCTCAGGTAAGTACATGGTGTGATGACTCCTCCCAAGCTGCCACCAGTGGAAGGTCATTACAACCCAAAACCTCAGGTAAGTACATGGTGTGATGACTCCTCCCAAGCTGCAACCAGTGGAAGGTCATTACAACCCAAAACCTCAGGTAAGTACATGGTGTGATGACTCCTACCAAGCTGCAACCAGTGGAAGGTCATTACAACCCAAAACCTCAGGTAAGTACATGGTGTGATGACTCCTACCAAGCTGCAACCAGTGGAAGGTCATTACAACCCAAAACCTCAGGTAAGTACATGGTGTGATGACTCCTACCAAGCTGCAACCAGTGGAAGGTCATTACAACCCAAAACCTCAGGTAAGTACATGGTGTGATGACTCCTCCCAAGCTGCCACCAGTGGAAGGTCATTACAACCCAAAACCTCAGGTAAGTACATGGTGTGATGACTCCTACCAAGCTGCAACCAGTGGAAGGTCATTACAACCCAAAACCTCAGGTAAGTACATGGTGTGATGACTCCTCCCAAGCTGCCACCAGTGGAAGGTCATTACAACCCAAAACCTCAGGTAAGTACATGGTGTGATGACTCCTCCCAAGCTGCCACCAGTGGAAGGTCATTACAACCCAAAACCTCAGGTAAGTACATGGTGTGATGACTCCTCCCAAGCTGCCACCAGTGGAAGGTCATTACAACCCAAAACCTCAGGTAAGTACATGGTGTAATTTCTTTTGATGGTATACTTAGGAGGTTCCAGGTTTGTTTTACTAAATATTCACTACTCAAGTAATGCATATACAATTGATGGATGCAATTTGTTTAAATTTGTTATTCCTTACAATTTTGACAGAAGTTTAATGTTACAAAGAATAACATGATAAACCAAATATCTGTGTTAAATTTCCATATTATTATGATGATTTGGTTTTGGTACAGTAGGCCCCTATTGGTAATTAATAGATTCAATCTTAAACCTAATAAAGCCCCGCTAACTGAAATGTCATCATTTAGGAAAATGTTGATACATTTGTTGTTAAAACTAATAGAAGTTCATTCCATAAATGAAATAAGAGGACCGACTTTAATGAAATTACATTTTATGAAATGTGATTTGAATTTCTCGAAATTGTCTTTAGTGAGATAAGGTTTAAAGATTGGAATATTTCAATACTTTGCCATCTCTTTGTAGGTGCTAGCTATATCCCATCAGAATAGCTGTGTACAATTTATATCATCCGATTGTTTTTGCCTATAACCAACTTCTTGACTCCAAAGCAATGTAACATGAGTTTACAAAGATTGTTATTCATGCAACTAACTCTACCGCAGTTCATTGAAAAGGACAAAATATCAGAGCTTGGTAGGCCTATCAGTTTTGTGTAGAATATTCTCAACTCCAACCCAATTAACTGTATGAGATTAAATGTCTTCCTGAGTACAATTGATTCTTCTTAAATATTGATATAACTAGTGTATAAGATAAATTAATTTCCCCAAACTTCGCACTACAAAGTCGCTCATACTCAACTAAGGTCTGTCAATGTCAGCCTTTTTTAAATCAATATATCGGAAATTCAATACGAAGTATACGCGATATATCGAAAGCAGTCTTGGAATATAACCGTCGAAATATGTCTTTTAAGACCCTGCGCAAACGGCATTTTGACTCCCAGCAATCGGCCGCCAAAAGGAAAATACAAAATAAAACAAACAAACGACCGAAGAAAGAATCTAACATTTATATTGTTAATAATCCTTTCATTCGTCCATGGTAATCCCACATTTTATTAAAATAAGACATATACACATATGTAGTTTTTATTTTTAGTAAATGAGCCGAAGACAAAAGTGCCTCCTGGTCAGTACGGTGCCTGATATCCTAGGCGCGAACCAGCAATGACCCATGCTGTACACGGCTTAAACACGCACACCTGTGACCAGTAGCCTTCAATTCTGAAATCGTTTACAAATTTTTGTTGTATGTTATCGCAAAATGCACTATTATATTTTGCCAAGAGAGGGCGTATGCTCTCATTCTATTGCGTTGCTGAGACTGCGCCGCGAGCATTTACCTGTATTGTAGCATGCAAAGTAGTACTTCCTCCATGCAAAGACTAACAGCCCATTTATTTTTATTGAAAACGAAGCGTTGTGTTGTTTTCAGCAGATTTTCTTGACATTCCATTCACTGCATGATATCATAAACTATGGTAGCATAGCTTTTCAAGCGTTACAAACCGTAGTGGTTAAATGGTCAGGCTCTAGGATAATATAAATCAAGGCTGTTTTAAGCCATGGTAATACCATTCCAGAAACACTAAAGCTACATTCTTCTTTTTAAAGGTTGTCCAAATTTATTCATGTTGTTGTTAAATCAAGATGAAATGTGCCATAAATTACAATTTTTTTGTTTTCAATCAGATGATGGAAGTGTGCAAAAAACCAATCCAACAAATGATCCAGCCCGGGTCGCTGCAGAACTAGTCGCTGCAGAGAGCTGTAGAGGGGCATTAAGAACTCATTATAGGACCACAGGTAGCTATGTGCAACTGATACCATGGGAGGAGGATGACACAAAACATATCAAAGATATCTTTACAGAGTTAACATTGGAGCAATCTGGAAAGAAACTTGAATCATATAAGGATATTTTTCTTCAGACAACAATAGATGGTGATCCCATAAAACGGGTTATTTTGAATGGGTTAGCTGGTAGAGGGAAGTCTACCATCACGGATAAGATGGCCTATGATTGGGCATGTGGTAAAGCACTGCAGCAGTTTGAGCTTGTATTTATTTTAAGAATGAGTGCAGTTCAACAAACCACACAGCTAATTGACTCCATTTTTGAACAACTTTTAGACGAAGACACTGGTGTAGATAAGACTACCCTAAGTTCTTTTATCAGTCACAATCAAGACAAAGTACTGATCTTGTTGGATGGCTTTGATGAGTTAATGACCTCTGCCCTTGATAAAGCCTTATTCGGTTCAATTCTAAAGATCCTGAATCGTAAGAAAGACAGAGAGTGTTATGTAGTTGTTACCACTCGCCCCTCTCACTATCATAAATTAGTGACAGGGTCATTAATTCAAGAACCTTTCACACAGGTCAGGGTGGAAGGTTTCGATAAGGAAGATATCAAGAAGTATGTGAAGAGATTTTACTCAGAGGAACATAACAAAGCTGAAAGGCTTATTCAGAGGATCAAATCCTCAAATGTTTTATCTGATTTGGCAAAGAGTCCAATGCTACTTCTGTTGATGTGTATTTTGTGGAGAGACAATTCTACACTCCCAGAAACAATGTCCCGTATCTACAGTGAGGCATTGGAGTACATGTTTCACAGAAAAACTGATATGTCACCAGATGAGATATCAAAAGTAACAAATGAACTTGGAAAGATTGGCTTGCATGGTCTTCATGCTCCAAAACAACAGCTTGCTTTTCCTGAAGAGGTGTTTGAACCAAGAGTGCTTGATTCTGCCATAAAAGCAGGTATTCTTACAAGACAAAAGGTCTTGAAGGGAATGAAAAGTCACAACAGCATTCAGTTCCTGCACAAGACTTTTCAAGAGTTTTGTGCTGGTAAATACTTACAAAGCTTATTAGAAACAGACACAGTGGAATTCAAGATTTACCTGAATGAAATGATCAACTCTGAAGGTAATGAATTTGAATATGTTTTGCGGTTTTGTGCTGGTGACAATATGGCATGTACGAGTAGCATTTTACAAACACTGCCTGCATCCGACCAGTTCAAAAAAGAACTACAACGCCTCGGAGCAAAAGAGCTCAGAGGGGAAAAAGCACCCCTCATGCAGTTGGGCCTTAACTGCTACTATGAGGGTCAGTCAAAAGATTTACCCCCAGTGGAATTCATACAGACTGTTCTAACACATCAGGTAGTCATTCGTAAATGGAACAGGGACAGCCTCAACTCATTCACATACTTTCTTCGAAATGTTCATACCCGCTCAATGGAAAACAAACAAACTGATTATCTTGAAAAGGTTCAGTCAATAGTGATACAAGAATGTTACTTGGTGGGTGTATATCAGATTTAGCATACTGTATGAGTTTAATGGTAAATCTTTCATCAGTGACAATTAGTTCATGCATATTGGTTGACAGTAGTGAAGAGTATGCTGCATTATCAGGAGCAACCTCATATCGAGTTGGGCTTGCTGCATCATGTGCCCATCACTTCAAGAAGATGATAAACCTTCAGAAGCTTGACTTGATTTGGTGCTCATTGACAGGTGAAGGTTTGACACATATTGCTCCTGCACTGTGTGATCTGCCCAACTTGATTGAATTGAATCTTGGAGGATTTGCCTTGGGTGGTTCTGCTGCATCGTTGGCCCATCACTTCAAGAAGATGAAGAACCTTCAGAACCTACACATGAATAACTCCTCATTGACAGGTGAAGACATGACACATATTGCTCCTGCACTGTGTGATCTGCCCAACTTGGTTGAATTGAATCTTGAGGGAAATAAGGGATTGGGTGGTTCTGCTGCATCATGGGCCCATCTCTTCAAGAAGATGATGAACCTTCAGAAACTACACTTGGGTTGCTGCTCATTGACAGGTGAAGACATGACACATATTGCTCCTGCACTGTGTGATCTGCCCAACTTGGTTGAATTGAATCTTAGGAGAAATGAGGCCCTTTGTGGCTCTGCTGCATTATGGGCCCATCACTTCAAGAAGATGATGAACCTTCAGAAGCTATACTTGAAACGCTGCTCATTGACAGGTGAAGACATGACACATATTGCTCATGCACTGTGTGATCTGCCCAACCTGGTTGAATTGCATCTTGAGGGAAATGAGGGCTTGGGTGGTTCTGCTGCATCATGGGCCCATTACTTCAAGAAGATGATGAACCTTCAGAAGCTTGACTTGAGTTTCTGCTCATTGACAGGTGAAGCTATGACACATATTGCTCCTGCACTGTGTGATCTGCCTAACTTGGTTGAATTGAATCTCAGAGGATTTGCCTTGGGTGGTTCTGCTGCATCATGGGTCCATTACTTCAAGAAGATGAATAACCTTCAGAAGCTTGACTTGAGTTACTGCTCATTGACAGGTGAAGATATTACACATATTGCTCCTGCACTGTGTGATCTGCCCAACTTGGTTGAATTGATTCTTATAGGAAATAATGGCTTGGGAGGTTCTGCTGCATCATGGGCCCATCACTTCAAGAAGATGAAGAACCTTCAGATCCTACACTTGAGTGGCTGCTCATTGACAGATGTAGCTATGACACATATTGCTCCTGCACTGTGTGATCTGCCCAACTTGGTTAAATTGAATCTTGTAATAAATGTTGACTTGGGTGGTTCTGCTGCATCATGGGCACATCACTTCAAGAAAATGATGAACCTTCAGAAGCTTTGCTTGAAAGGCTGCTCATTGACAGGTGAAGATATGACACATATTAATCACGCAGTGTGTGATTTGCCAAAACTTGTTTGGCCGGAAAGTCTGAGGGAATAACTCAATGGATGATTCAGAGTCTGAATCGTCAATGAATTTTTCGGACGACTAACTTTAAGACAAGAGCTAAATCTCGGAGGTGGTGTTGTATGAATGAACAGTGACTTTATAACACACTGTACTGCATCCTTCCTTGCATATCCTAATGCATGGTGTAAGGTATTATCACTACATTGAGATGAAAAAAGCCTCGGTTGGCTCTGCTGCTTCATGGTACCGTCACTAACAAAGATGAAGAACCTTCACAAGCTCAACATGATGTTTTAAAGAGATGTGATCCATACAAAGTGTTCCTACACACTGTCCAACTGGGTTGAGTTGAATCTTGTTTAACAGCAGTTGATCAAGTGCCAAAGGCTTAGATGAAGCCTTGCAGGTGATGAATACACTCCAATGTAACACACCACTGTAGTTTGATTAAGTGTCCCGTGGCTTATAATTTTGACTATAAACCATCAAAAACCGAACAATGATAGCTATTTTGTTTGCACCACGTGCTGCAACACCCTCATGCCAAACATAACACTGACAGAACTTGCTATCCAATACGTAGACGGTGAAGTTATGGCATGAGAGACGGTGCTTGTAAAATAGTTCACTTCTATTACTCAGGGGCAAACAAATTACTTGTTGTAAATCAAAGACTGCTACTCAAAGTTTTGGGTCAGTCAATGAATTGTCCTTGAGGTCAGATTTAATTTCTCTCACTTTGTTTTTTTCAGCAATATGTGTCTCGTATCTTCCTTGAAGGAGCTCCCTTTCGTTGTGCTTAGATTCATAATATGTTTGGCAAAGACCGCACATGTCCTTTTTGGGTCTATGAAACTTTAAATCCATCGAAGAAACACTGAGTAGTTCAAACTAAATGAAAGAGGTGGGTTGTTTTCATCCTTGTACATCTCGTACATTTTCCTCACTGTTGTTTTTTCGGCAATAAGGAGATTCCGTTCTGGGGAACTTGTTAATGTGCACTTTTGCTGCGTTTTTCAATTCTTCTTGGATTTTTACGAGATCCTTTTACACCACCACGTTTTCAGACTCCATTACTCCATCATAACTTGTTTTGCTCAAAGCTGTTCTTACTTGACGCTCACTTACACCTAGTGTGTTGACAAACATTATCCGACAAACTATTTTAGAGATCCCCTGGTCATCAGGAAGATTGTAATGAAGTGTTTGTTTTTACGGGTCCCATCTGCTTTTCGTGGATGAGAGTGTTGCACATGTCTTGACAACCAAGCCCTCTGGTCCTTTAGATTAAATTAAATAAGTCAAAAAACGCACTTTGAATATTTTGTCTACGCGTTAAAGAAAATTATGAACAGGCTAAGTTTTCTTAGAGCACACAGCTCCATTGCAGGTGAGTTTAAGTCCCCGACGGGATGGGACAACCTTGTTGGATGCATTTGTGTATGACATACCCATAATTTTGAGGATTGTTCGTGTTTTTTTAGTTGACACAGCACTCTCTTTAATATTGGGCATAGTGTCGAGATCCTCGTGTTGGCTGCCTTCAACAATAACATCTTCTGGTTGAGAAGGGATTGACTGGTACTCTTTGTTCTTGGTCTTCAATGGTAACAAAAGAGGAAGGCTCTGGTGCATCCTCATCACAAACAGATGCCGGAACGTGCGAGAACAAGGGAACTATGTTTGCATAGAGGTTTTCAATGTCTACGCCTTGTGGCGGGTCAGTGTTGTCGCTTAAAATTTGGTAGAGCGGAACGTCTTCAAGATGGACAACAACGCAGTCGGGCTTCTGTGGAGCAGGAGCAGGTACCCATCACAAACAGATGCCGGCGATGCGAGAACATGGGAACTCTGTTTGCATAGAGGTTTTCAATGTCTACGCCTTGTGGCGGGTCAGTGTTGTCGCTTAAAATTTGGTAGAGCGGAACGTCTTCAAGATGGACAACAACGCAGTCGGGCTTCTGTGGAGCAGGAGCAGGTACCTACTTATTGTGAAGGTGGCATGGTGGACTTTCCTCGAAGTGCTGGAATCAGAGGAAGCACTAACAGGTTAAACAAGCTGCCCATACTGCAATTTACTGTTTCACAACAGGTAGTCTTCATGCTGCTTTTGTAATGTCTCAAAGAGGCGAGAGAGGGGTATGTTGTCGTCGTCTTCGTGAAGTTCATCTTTACTGCTGTAGTCGTCACCTTCGAATGCAATGACTTTTACCTTCCACCATTTGTTTTGTGGCTTCCACCACATTTTAACATTGCATCCCTTTTTGAGGACATCGCTTGCTTCTGCTCGCAGTTCCTCCACCTTGACTAAATTGGTCGAACCATCCTCCCATTTCACCAACACGTCAGATCCTGGGCTGGGGTAGGTTATTCTAAGTATCAAAGAACATGTGAACATTTCAAGATAAGTCAAAAGCATTCAGACATTCTGTCAACTATCTTGTCAACTATCTTGCACTAAGTGTAGTATATCGAATATTGAATATTGAATGGATTTGAAAATGATGTTCATGGAAATGGCTTGATTAAGTGCCAATATAAAAACAACTGTTTAATTTAAACTTTGCATGACCAACATTTACGAATAGTTATGCAAACCAGTAACTTTCATATTTGAACACACTGAAGTAATATGTATTGCTAGAAAGTCTCACTCTCCTTAAGGTGACACCCACGTAAACATTACTTAATCATTAACCACTAGGCGGACAGTATAGACTATAGGGTCTCTTAAACGTTTTATGTTTGCAACATAAACTCAGTTTGATTGGGGAAAATAGGTTACATCAAGAAAACTTAATATTAAAGGTATTGTACACTTTTGGTAACAGCTCAAAATCAGTGTCCACATTTTGTGTAATTCAACATAATAAAATGCATGAACAAACAAACCTGTGAAAGTTTGAGCTCAATTGGTCATCGAGCTCACGAGAAAATAGTGAAAAGAGACCTGATGTGTTTTCTGTTTTTTCAAACATCGAGTTTTTATCGCGCGTGATAAAAACTATCGTTTTAAGTTACCTCATTTTCTCAGAAACGATAGCATTTTAGGCAGAAATATTTAAGGAACCCTTTCTACCATTACTTACTTTAAATCATGTAAGTTATGTGTGAATCTGTGAACATTTGTGTTTTTCGATCTCACCAATAGTGTACAGGGCCTTTAAGAGCCAGATTATAGCCTTCTACGACACTAGAAAGCAAAAACTATTTAAGCTGTTTTTAATAATGCTTACTAATACTAGCACTTAGCGTTACATATTTCTTCTATAGGAACGTACATTTGATCTTATGTAACTGATAAGTGCTGTAGGTTTGTCTTTTCTGTAGTTTTATTTGGGCCATAACAATTAAGCAATAAATCAAACACATGAAGCCTATTTTTGGTAATGTTAGCTAAACATTTAGCGCATGTAGGCCTAGTATACGTAAGCTATATGTTAGGCCTTGTATACAGAAATACGGTATATTAATATCATGCAAGCGTAAAATAACATTGGAGAAAATAACATTGGAGTGTGACCAGTTATCACATTAGATCCACATAGGTTGTTCTAATGTAGGTCAAAACTGATACACGATTATTGTACATATTAGATTTACCACCAGCAGACACAAGTGCAAGTTAACAGTGACTGTTAGTGTTAGTGTTAACTTGAACGTTGTGTGTGACTGTATAACTTGCCTTATTATGTATAACGTTATGGTGTATCGTTGTGTGTGGTTTTTGTTAAAGCAGTACAGCGCCAGTGTACTTTTTCAAACACTATAGAACACAATTGGTAATTTTTAATGATTGTGGCAAACAAAATTAAATAAATTAACATCTGTCTACTTACCTTTTTGACTGCATATTGAAGACAAGTGGGGTCGGCAAATCTTACTGTATTGTATTTAAGAGAAACTGATGAGTCACTCATAACTGGAGTGGTTACCAGCGCATTTGCCTATTCGTCACTTTGTGAAAAACAATAGGGTCTATTTATGTGTTTACGGAGTGGCGAATCACTTATTCGTCAGTATGTAAAGAAACATTTATTATAGCCTTCAAACATATTCGCCAACAATGTGTCTTTACATCTTTAAAATGAGATATTATTTTGGTTCAAAACCTTCAGAAATGAATTCAGAAGACAAACTAACCTTAAAACTCCAAAAACCTCAATTTGATAAAAATTGCTGATTCGTCAATGAGAAAAATGCGACGAATTTATCAAGATGTATAGATATAAAGCATTCCTCACTCTCTGTATTATGCAAATAATGACAAACCTTCTATTTGTTTCTAACCAAACAATCTCTCAGTGATTCACAAGAATGCAACCAAAGAAGCAATTCAAGGATAAAGCATGTTGATCACTGTCTATTATAAAAGCCGAACAAATTTTTGCTCTGCTAAGTGTGCACGTCTATCCCCCCCCCCCCGATGGACTTTGAGTGACCAAAAGAGGGACCTATTTCCCGAGGCCTAAGGCCGTGGAAAATAGGTCCCTCTTCTGGTCACTCACAGGCCCGAGGTGGGATAGACATGCACTAGTGACTGAATTATGCCAGTCTATATGAGTTTCAAAACAAACCTTGGTCTAAAATATGAAATAAGAAAAGAAACTGTTCAGGGTTCCGCAAATTATGCACACGCGATGTCTTGGCGCGTGTCTAGTTCACGGTGGCGCAAATCACTAGCCTTTATTACTTTACTCCACATGACTGTTTTTCAGCCAACCAGAATACAGAACTAGCAAGTAGAGGTGTGTTATAAAATCAATTATTAGCTTGAAAAGAATGCTCTTATTTAGCTGTCTCTGCTATCATGATGTGAACTTTATTTGTAATGCTGGTTGAACAGTTCCCAGAGTGATTGGGGTATGTTCCTTTTGTAGAATAAAACAATGAATCAAATAAACAAGTATCCAGTGAAATAATAGAGACATTATATGGATAAATATTTCATTATGTCTCTAATAAAGGCAACTTTGGAAGATAATTTACCTTAATGTGTTATGTACAAGAATAGTCAAGTCTCTAGAAGAACTTGAAACTGTTCCATTCAATCTACCTTTCAGTCCAATTTAATTTGTTATGTTCAATTTTGTGGTTGCCTGGATGTAGCACCCTGATCTAGATGGGAGTTGACACTCTGTAAAAGCTCTGCTATTATTTGTTATGTTAAAGGGTACATGTAAAACCCAGTGTGTACACTTGGTGTCATCATAAATATAAAATAAAATAAAAAATAAAAAAAATGCTCAATTGGTCATCGAAGGAAGTTGCAAGAAAAAAAAGAAAGAACAAAAAACTTGTACCAATTGTTGTTGTTTCAGATAATATAAAAACTAAAAAGAAGTTTTTTTTTTTTTTTTTTTTTTTTATTTAAACCTCCTCTAAAAAACTACTACAGAGAGAGAGTCGTTTTACTTTATGTTTTTATACTATTAACAGCTCGTTGCTTGCTGTTACGTTTTTTTTATGCTAATATTTTTTTTGAGTCATACCAAACGTGTACGATGCCTTTAAGGGTATACAGATTTTTATTGAACTGTAGTATTTTTAGTTAAATGGCAGGAGTTGAAAAGCGTGACACACCATTTTATTTGAAGAGCACAGTCATTCTGACCCTCTAGTTTCCAACAAACAGATCAAACAACCAACCTATGAAATGGTTTATCTCTTAATGTGGTCATAAATAATAGTTTATGGTTTGACATGGATTTAGGGCAATTTGGGGCATGTTAATGAAAAGACTTATTTTGATCGCCGTACATTAAAATAAGAACCAAGTGTTGGGGACAATTTTGCAACATGTTCAAAATTGTCCCCAAATTCGTTCATGGTAATATTTTTGACAGAAGCAGTTTGCTGGAAAATTGACACTGAATGTATCAAATGAATGTACACTAAACTTGTAATTTTATTGGTCATTTATTTCTTTGATCAGAACTAATTAGGCAAAATACCTTTAAAGACAAAATACATTATTGGTAAATATTGAAAATCTGATCAGATTTAATCTGAAAGCTTACTGAAAAAAGGTTCATATCACATCAGTACCATTGTGGAGAAATGTTTGTCTAAATACAGTGAAAGTTGAACAGAGAAAACAAACACAGACTCCAGAGGTCACTTGCTTATTTTGATTGCCAAAATCAAACTAAGACGGACGGGAATGTTTAGAAAATCACAGACAAATCTTTTGATAATTGTTTTCCCAAAAATGTAAAGAACATCGTTTTCTTGTATGTTTGTAGTTTTTTGTTTGGATTCAGAAAGAAGACAATTTGCAACCAAAGTAATTTGATTTTGTAAATGGCATAATCATATCTTATTTCCAGACTTCGAAGGTTTAAGCATATAATGCGCATGGTTTTGCTCACCATTGTCTCTTATATTGACAACCTCTCTTTTAAGTATCACTGTGTTGAGTTGAATTCCTTGAAGAAAATGTATCAACAAATGTTCATTGACTGATGAACTGTGTTGTTTAACTGTATCAGTTGTGTACATTTTCATTGAGGCGAGTAGTAAGGTACACTGGGATAATATGAAAATTACACCCTCACTTCATTGCCTATTGGAACTGTAAAAAAATGTAATAAGAGAATAAAACACACATACATTCTTGAAATGTTGTATTTCTTTTTGTCTTATTTTGCTATATTGATTTCTTATTGCTATCCTTCACTTAGTACAAGATTAAGAAACTAAAATTTACCCCACCCCCTTCCCAGCTGTCCAATTTGGTTAGGTCAGATCCTGGAGCTATAAAAAGGGTTCGCACTACAGTGTTTTGACATTTTAACTTTTAATTTCTCCCTCTATTAAAAACAGTAGGGGCCTACACATTACCTTTTTCTGTCCAGGCGTACTAAAGGTGCTTTTTAGTGTGTTTATTAACTCATGTTCTCATTACCTAAGATCGAAAGTGACATTTGAAACACTTGCATCTTCCATTATCTTATGGGGGTTTTCGAAGGAAGTTTTTGACAAGTTGTTTTTAAAACAACCCAACTCTCTTTGTCAAAATGCTGCCATTCAGATTATCCGAGTTTTGTTTTAATTCACAATATGACATCGAATTAGTCACCCCCTCCGAGATTAATTAGCCTCTCCATGACGCCCCCATGCGTGATTACTTGTCACATCTTGCTCATTTGCATAATACTTAGCACCCGATGTTTTTGTATTTGCAAGTTTGCGAATTTGTTTCACTTTTTTCTTTCACAGTTTACAAAGCTTTAGGTCTGAGTTTAGTTTCGAGTTGTGCACTTTTTTTGAGAAAGAAACTTTTGGAATTAGCTATAATTGGGGGGCCTATAGACAAAGTAACTCTGGGGTGCTTTACTCATCTCTTAAAATAGGTCAACAACTCAAAAAGAGGAGTACATGCAGGCGCCCCAGTTTTAATTACTTGGAAATTCTGTCCCCACACGGGAAATGAACATGGGCTGGAGGAGGATGATTCAAAAGAGGGCGCTATCAAAAGTAGTTTGTACACAGTTCGCCGTATGGGGGGACAGAATCTCCGGGGGGACAGAATCTCCTGCCACACCGGCCGCCCAAGCAAAGTTTCGAAAAGGGCCATAGAGCATTAAAACAATTCCATACTACTATGCATGCCCCAAACCAAAGATTATAGAGCGGCGCCTTCAGCGCTCTATAATCTTTGCCCCAAACCCATTAGGCATGAACTGTACACGACGGTAGAGGTCGCTATTGAAGATTTACGGTCACCGAACCCATCGACCCCATCGTACTCGATTAGTACAAAAAGTATAGTCAAATACAAATAGTCGATTTTGTTTTTCAGCGCTTGTCATCCCTGGTATCCTGAACGACATTCCTCGCCTCTAGTGTTATAACACTGAACACCAGCTAACATGCTTGCTCTGTGTGGGTGCTGTGCAATGTGCATGTGCCCAAATGTTAAGTGCGTGCGAGAATTTGCGCAATACACAACACGGCACAATATTGAACTTGTTTGTCAGATTTTCAACAGAAATACAAAAGAAACCAGATTCTCAAAAGTAGTTCATACAAAGATTAATCAAGATGCCCAAGAATAAAGGTGAGATAACTATTTTGTTGTAATATTAATATAAGGATTGTCTTCGTTCTTTTGGGCTGTTTATTTTTTCATTCAATTTTGTTTGTTGCAATGTTTTTGGGCATGATTGTTTTGTTATTTGTTATTTTGTTCCCTCTCCAACCATAGAAAAAAATATGCTCTGGACAACAAGTACTTCGTCCCCGGGCCCACATCTGTCATGTCTTCCTTATTAGCTATTAAATGAGATCATAGGTTAAGTTTGTATTATATGTTTGTTGAACAGGAAAGGGAGGTAAAAACAGAAGGAGAGGAAAGAACGAAAATGAATCAGAAAAGCGTGAGCTGGTTTTCAAGGAAGACGGACAAGGTAAATTAAAATAAATGGACACTTTTTGGTTGTGGACAGTATTTCCCTTTGTTGTGCAATATTCCTGGAATTTCATCTTAACTAAGAGTGCATTTTTCTAGGGGCACTTCCTTTGGAAATCTTATTTGGGAACTTCTGAAAGGGCGTCAAGCGTTAGTTCAGTTGCGATAATTGTAATCCTCCATCCTTCGACAGGTGGATGGAGGGTTGAATTATGTATGGAGGAGCTCGACGAGGTAGGATTCCTGCCTCCATGAATTATGCAACTACATCAAGCATGGCCAAGAATGTTTAAAGGGATTGTATACGTTTGGTAATTGGAACCCACTGTTTGTTTCAATCCTAGTTGTAGATATAATCCATAAAACTAACCTGTGAACATTTCATTTCAAAAGGTGGTATTGTTTTTGAGATATTGCGAAAAATCTGGAGCGGTTATGTCCACGCAGGAAAAATAATCTGCAATTGGAAACGTTACTGCAGTAACGCTTCTCAGATTCAAATTTTGGGGAATAAAAAGTGATATATTTTTCCATAACCGCAGTACTTCGAAGTGAAAAGTTTCACTTTAAAATGCATTATACTATCCGAAGCTGCTGTATAGTCACGCCTCATATTACCGTGGGTCTCCTAATACCGTGGTAGCAGAAAATTTACCTTTTTCGTTGTCAAAACGTTATCTATAGACGACTTTCATATGGTGAATCGATAGCCAAGAACCCTTTACCAATCTGGTAAAAACACAAAAAATGAACTGTTGCGGAAATAATTTATATTTTAAAAAAATTGAAAAAAAACGCTATTTTCCCGACTGGACGAATTTTCGCTGACCATGTCTGTCAAAAGTGCCATTATATCATTAACATTTTTACTTAAATGTTGTTCTGTGCATTGAAATATCAGTGCCCAGATCCTGTTCCACGGTAAAAAAAAAATTGACATCGAAAGTATGTGTTTTCACCTCAAAAACGTAAACCAATGTCTGGCGTCCGAATAAGGACAGGAAACTAAAAACACTAAAAAATTCAGCATCTTTGCAAAGGGCGCCCTCAATATGTAAGTTAAATACACAAAGTAAAAAACTCGCTCAAATTACAGATATGCTTGCACAAGTACAATACTTGTAGCAGGCGAATGCACGCAATTTCCGAACTTGCGCAGTTATGTTTTAACTTGCGCGGATTACTACTTTGCGCTTGAAATCTACGTCATCGGATTGTTCCATAATTGAGCGCAGGGGGGTGACTAAGGAAATTGTCGGTACTCGGTAATTAAAATGCCTAAAAGACAAAATTTGTCCATCTGCTCGGACGTTTAACATCGTAATCCCAGTATTAGGTAAATACTTCAATATTATCTTTGGATTTAGCTCCTTCAATGTAGAGAAAGTTCATTTTAAAAAATTATTTCTGATTACCACGATAATAGGAGGCTCACCTCCAGAATCACTCCGGGCGCATGCACACTTTCAGAGACTTCGTGGACGAATTTAATCAGACAAACGATGTATTTTTTTTATGTCAAAGTGGAAAGTAATACTTCAACAATAGTAATAACTTGACCCTTTTTATAGATTGTTTATTTTTATTTTTTCTAATCGAAAAACGTCCTAACCCCCACGGTAATAGGGTAACCCATCCTACTTCTGACAAGTATATTTTTATTGCCATGAATTTTCAGTCATTACCAAACGTATACAGACCCTCCTTTAACTGTAATTTCCACTTTAAGGGCTGACCTACTTTTACACACATCTTGTATAGCTTTGATTTTGAAGTGGCCATTTTCTTCAGTTGTACATAATATACTATAGTAAATGTATTTCTATTGATTGTGAAATGGATGCCGCTGACTGTACAACTAAAATGTCTACCAAAATATAATGAGTGGAGATATGGTGTTTGGATGTGTCTTTTTTTCCCTCGAATTCTAAATTATTGTCGGATTATTTATACTACTGTCATTTTGTATTCACATACAGAAATTCACATACGAAGTCATGATAGATTTCGATTACAAAATTGCTAATTTTTTGCGCCATTGTGTGTAATCTACGACGGTAACGGTAGTGTTCTTTTGTTTCACATTACTTTGGCTATTAATTATATTGTTTATCTGCTATTAATTGTTTATCTACATATGGATGTTGTGTTGTGTTGTAGGCTAACACTGCAGCAGATTGACTGTGATGCCTATCATTTGATTATAATGCATTTCTTATCGTTGTTTGGATTTTTAAACTGATATGTTGGAGCGTCACTGAGTGACAAATTTGTCTAAGAAGCTCTTATTAGTATTAATAATAAAAAAAATAACACTAATTTAAGAATGTTTTGTACACATGTATTGCATGTTGTTTGGTAATAAACCCTTATACATATAGAAAATGACATGAGGTTACAGGGCTCGAAATTAACACTTAGACTGCAGGCTCAATACCAGTGTTTTTAGCATCGAGCCAGTAAAGTGATGACTGGACAAGTCTTGTGTGATGATTGAATAGTAATACATTACCTCATCTTATTTAAATAAATTATGTTCAAATGTTGACTTTGACTCTTTGAGTCGGATAAATATATGAATTCTGTTAAGTTGTACCCATAAGTACATATAAAAACCCTAACAGACTACGCCCTTGGGTAGACATACTGCCCAAATCCTTCGATATCCTTCAGATTAAAGTTGTCATAAACCTTAAGTGCCCAAATCCTTTGATATCCTTCAACTTATTGTAGTATACATATTAGCCCAAATCCTTCAAAATCCTTTTGAGACAGAAGTTAGGGAGTCAACTTTGTGATTTACTTTAGGTGCTCAGCTTTATTACAATCTCCACCCCTAAAAGCCCAAAACCTTCAGAATCATATTTTGGCTAGGCTGCATAATACCTAAAACCTTCAAAATCCTCCTATGTAAAAACAGCCCAATAGCCCAAGTCCTGCAAAATCCTAATCTAACAAAAACTCATTTTAGCCCAAACCCTTCGAAATCCTCCTGTGTTGCAGATCCCTAATAGCCCAAATCCTTTGAAATCCTGCACTTTGGCAATGAGGATATTGTAGGACTTGGGTTCTTTAGGGTTAATCGTGACACTGTGTAGATAGTTTTTTCTCATTTTTTATTCTGGTCCTGTGGACAAATTTCTGGTCGAGCAAAAGTTTTGAGCTACAAGCCCTGCAGTCTTGTGGATTGTTCCCCCTAGTTTACTGCAAAGTTCAGGGTCTAATATGTTTTACTCCATTATACAGAATATGCACAAGTGTTGAAGATGTTGGGGAATGGACGATTGAAGGCCCATTGTTTGGATGGTCCAGAACGATTGTGCCACATTAGGGGAAAGCTTCGGAAAAAGGTAACACATTGCAAGATACGTATCTCAAGTGTAATGTTTTCAGACAAAAATATTGCTGTGGAGTATTGCTTGGCAATGTGATAGGCTCTAATCAGGGAGATTCCATATTGAAATATCAATGGATTTTTCTTTCACTTATCCTTTACTGTAACTTTAAATGTGTACATTTTCCCATTCAGCTGTTTGCACTTTGAATCTGTAGGAAGTCGAGGCTCTTTAACCCTTCGATACTTGTGTGGATTTTGTATTTTAATTTCAAATTGTTAAGCGCCCAGAAACTTGTTTCATAAACTGACATTATGTAAATGTTCATAATTATTATTATTATTATTATAAGTGCATACTCCAAGATGCCTCAAAACCTCCCATTTGTTGTACACATGTGGTGAAGTAACCCATGCCACACTTTCCTGTCATTGTAATAATTGTATGTGTGATCAATCAGTGCTACAGATTGTCAACTGCAGAAATTGACCAAGGTTGAGGATTCCTTATCTCTTCCAACAGTGGCCCAAATTCCATTGCAATTGAGCACAGCTGGTGGCTTCTCCAGTTTACAACTCTCATTGAAGCACTTTAGGCACTGGCTCTACTCTCTACATCAGCATGTGTGTGCCTCAAAATACCACTAGTGTGGCATATTGAGGTATGGGTTGGTTGTCTCAAGAAATACGCTTATTGATAGTAGGAGGGTATTACTAACAAACACAACGTCACTCTTGACATTGACTTCACAGGTGATCTAACACTGTTGTTTTCTGGATTAGCAAAAAATCTTTCATACCAACCCTCATGACAACTACAAATTTGATTGACCAGGTATGGATCAACACTGGTGACATCATATTGGTAGGTCTTCGGGATTACCAAGATGACAAAGCCGACGTCATTCTTAAATATAGCACAGATGAAGCCAGATACCTGAAGGACTACGGGGAGTTACCCGAGTCATGCAAGATCAATGACACAGCGACGTTTGGACCTAATGATGACGATGATGACATCCACTTTGGGGACATTGAAAAGGTAAAGAAATCCTTCTATATCCTCTTTGCCAAATTGAAGGATTCAAAAGGACTGAGGGCAGAGATGCCAACATACACGATTTGGACGTAGAAAATACGATTTTGAGCCGTGAATACGCCGCTACGATAATCTTCAATTAAATACGATAAACAAGCCGCCCAGTGTAAATGTAGTTACGAACAATGTATCATGATAAAAAGTAATACTAGTAAAAGTATTTATAAAATAAAAAACTGTAACAAATGTTGACTGCTGCCGCGTGGTTAAAAGCGATGAGCGGCGCCGAATTCAGACGCGTTTTGGTGCTTATTTAGGAGGTACCAATCCCATAAACTATCGCACTCGGGATTTGCCTGCCTGACACACGCGTAGCACAGAGCACACACTGAGCCGCAAGGCTCCTTGTACAGCATACATTCTACAGTCGCTTTTGTAGAGACTGGTTCCGCAGTTTTTTTTAACGCTTTACGACTGTGGGATGCGGCGGCAAACAGACCCTGTGATAACTTTTATCTGAAATGCAATTCGCAAGTTCAGCGCGCGCCGTCGTAGAGTTTGTTTGAAACATCGCGATCGCTGCAGCAATCAACTAAAATAAAGGTGACAACAAGAAAATATTTCATCGATCGCAATGGAGGCCAAGATCTGATGAAAACTGTCGATAAAAATAACAATGCAGTGGGTGGAAATGGAATTGGTTGGACAGGCCAATTGACGAAACTGCATGCTCTTGCTGAAGTCGTTTGAAGACTTGACTGACCTGCTGCTGTGGTCAGGTGGTGTGACGTATTTTTTTTTTTTACTATTTTGCTGTGCAAACGTGAGCATTATTCATTTGAATAAACAATGGGACAGAAACTACAGCATTTTGTTGAATTTAGTTGGAAAGGGTTCTCTTCATGCACAAGCTAGTGCAAATTGCGGTCCAACTAAAAAAAGAAAAATTTAAAAAAAATTGTGTTTTTTTTTCAATTTTTTTTTTTTTTTTTTTTAAATCAAGACTGAGAATACAACTCATAATTGTTTAACCTCTAGAGCAGACCGCTTTGCAATAAGTGATTTTCGCTGAAAATATTAGTTTATATCATAAATGTCTTAATTTTCCTCTTTTTACGACTCGGTGAGTTTTATGCCTGACTTGCAACTTAAGTGTTAAGTGCTTGGCGGTGCTACTCTTTTTGGGAATTCAATGTTGGCATCTCTGACTGAGGGCCTTCAACCCAAATAACAATTGCTTCAACAATAACAATACCTCATAAGTGAACTTAATCACTGTAGCTCGCAAGCCTGAGGAAACCTGTGAACAAAACCTGTCAAAATTGTGGGGCATTCTGGGCAAAAATTTTGGGATGTTTGGTCGAAGCGCGCTGAATTAAAACAAGGTCTTCGGAATGTTTTCTACTTGGTTTTCAAAGCCCTACTGTGTAATTTGGAGCATTCTATATGGTTTTCTTTTCATGTGTTTTGTTTGCATATCAGCCGAAATTTGCGGGTATCGGCACGCAACTCGGGCGTGTCGGCCCGATACGCTAGCTTGTGCATGGGGAGAACCTTGGTGCTTACTATGTGAACCAGAAACACCAGGGTTATCCCCTACTCTTCCACGATAAGTGTTCTGGGTTCTTTTATGTGCACTACCAATCCTAGTACACGGGACCTACGGCTTAAAGTCCCATCCGAAGGACAAAGCAATTATGGTAAAGTATCTTGCTCAAGGACACAAGTGCCATGACTGGGACTCGAACCCACACTCTGCTGATCAGAAACACAAGAGCGTGAGTCATCCACTGTGGTTTTGAATGAAAGGTGTACTATGCCAGCCTGCAATACGATATCATGAATGCATACCGGTCCACAGATTGTTCTGTGTACAGTTGGTCTACCATACATAACTTGTGCAGTCGATCAATGGACAAATGGGTTAAATCATCGAGTTTGGGATATCAATCTCTTCTTGGAAGAAGTGATATTTCTGAAAATAACCTGGGTTGGGTTTTTTCTTATTGTATAAAGTGACTCTAGTTTTCGTCATTCTCTTGAAAATAAACAGAGTCAAATGTGCAGACCCAACCCAACCAATTTTTATCCCAGAACCACCACCTCCTAGTAAGAGATGATCTGAAAATGGTTGTCACTCCAAATGATGGTGCGTTCCCTTGTTCATGTATAGACCCTGCATATGACATCACACTCTCAAAAAAGCGCCCTCCCTGAGGCCAAAAGGAGGCAGATCATTGGACGATAGCTGTTCTTTGTGCGTAAAAACGTGCACGTGACCTCAGCGTAATTGTAGCGTTTCGCGTAATGCAAGGGGGTCCAGTGATTTCAATAGACCCCTTACACAACGCGGAACGCACATCTGAACAATGCGCGTCTACCATTTCCATCATTTTGGGAGACAACTCTTTCGTGCATGTTTGTGCGCGATTTTGACACCCAAAATGACTCCCAGGATAGGCGCGTGTGAGTGCGTTGTGCAAGGGGGTCAATACATGATATTTGAAGCTTTGCATGGTGTGGGTTACAAGAAGTAACTAGTCTAAGGGTGACGGCCATAAAAAGTAATCTCTTTTCTGAAGTGGTTGTTCTGAGAAGAACCAGTAGTGAGTGAGCAGGGACTTGACATTTCGTCTACTACTGAAGACAAACAGAGTACACTGATCGAAACGTTGAGTCTTCATGCACTCACCCACTGGTTCTTTTCAGAAGCACCACTTCCTCATAGACAGGATTATATTTTACATGGTTCTCACCCATATGCTAGTTTGAATTGCCATAGACGATGTGACCTCTGTTTACATTCAAACCACCCTCTGTTGGTCCAAGTCATGTTTCTGCCGGGCAAGAAGACGCGTACTCATGGTAACATTGCGTGTCCTTTATAGCTGGCTGTCAGTACACAAAGGTTTTGCCCGGCGACATGCGCGCGCATCATGTTATGGTTTTCGAATGATGTCAGAGGTCACATCATCTATACCTCATACATATTCATGAGCAGAATTCCCACTGGTCAATTCACAATCACGTGCCAGATGCTATTTATTCACGCGCACAGGGTAAATATGCATGCGTAGTAGACTTGTGCAACAGTCTACTACACACATGTGCTTTACGAAGCAATCGCGAAAATTTCCCTTGCTACATACACATGAAAAGTTGGCGGCACACGTAAAAATGTCAATCCGTATTTTCCTGAGCTCAATGATGACGAACTAGTATGAGGTATAGTAAAACAAAAATAACATGGTTTATTTCGCCTGGACAGTTGATATCAACTCCCCTGCGTATGGGAGTTGATATCAACTCCCATGGGTATTTGAAGTTGATATTTATTCCCCTGGGTATTGGAAGTGGATATCAACTTTCCTGGGTATTTGAAGTTGATATCAACTCCCCTGGGTATTTGAAGTTGATATCAACTCCCCTGGGTATTGGAAGTTGGTATCAACTCCCCTGGGTGTTGGAAGTTGACATTTACTCCCCTAGGTATTGGAAGTTGATTTTAACTTTCCTGGGTATTGGAAGTTGATATCAACTCCCCTGGGTATTGGAAGTTGATATCAACTCCCCTGGGTATTTGAAGTTGATATCAACTCCCCTGGGTATTTGAAGTTGATATCAACTCCCCTGGGTATTGGAAGTTGATATCAACTCCCCTGGGTATTGGAAGTTGATATAAACTCCCCTGGGTATTGGAAGTTGATATCAACTCCCCTGGGTATTGGAAGTTGATATCAACTCCCCTGGGTATTGGAAGTTGACAAACTGTGCTTCGGGAGCTAGTTTTGGGGAGCTAATATCGGCTGTCCACCCTCAAACCATGTGATATTTGTAAATAACGTCTACATCAACAATGTCTAATTTTGTCTCTTCTTATCTTTTCATTTGACCAGGTTTGAAATCGATGTTGTATGGAAGCCAGAGTGGTGCTGTAAAGATTTGTAAAATATGAAGTTTTCTAAAACAAGAGAGTCTGTGAGTGAACACATAAAGTGACTTAAACGATGTCACTCAAGTCCCCTGGATTATTATTAGTGAATATCAAATTATTTGTCCGAAGAGATTTGTAAATATTCAGCAAGTCTGGCTGGGTTTCTGTCGGAGGAAACCACTCAAGTGTTGAGGTTAGAAATGCTTGTAGCACCAGCATGGACTTCTTCCAATTGACCCAATTTCAAAGAGCTGCTTAAGCACAAAAAGTTGCTAAGCACAACAAAATTATGCTTACCAAAATATGATTACCAGCCAAAATGCCATTTCTTGTATACAATCTGTGACTGGTATCCTGCTAATTTTTGCTTAGCAGAAACTTGTTTAGCAATATTTTCTGCTTAAGCAGTTCTATGAAATTGGGCCCAGATGCCATCATCTTGGTTGCGCCATTTTGGGAGTCAACGTCACTGTGTGTTACACAGTGTAGTGCATATTTTAGGTAGTGCAGCAGTTACAATGATTTTTTATGTGCAATTTGACTCCCAAAATGGCGAGCGTGGCAGACAGTATTTGCATAGATCATAGATTGGTGACTGCTCCAAGAATTAATGACCGTTAAAACTTACTTGGTGAGAAGCACTGCAGTTGTTGATAGTATAAACTATTTCGAGCAAATTGAATATGGTTCCACCCAAAGACATTTGAATCTGAGAAACGATTTCCTACATGAACCGTTCCGTAAATTTCTGAGGGTTGGTGTCAGTTCGCGAATGCTGCGACGAGAGATGCGGTTGGTAGCGCTGTCACCTTGCTAAATGTGGATAGATTCGACGTTCATGTGAAAATACCGTGACAGTTTTTGGCTGTTTTTTCAGCAAGTAGCCACTGTATTCAGCTGAAATTTTCACAAGCGACTTTTACTGTATCTTTCTTTATAATGTTGCCTATAAATCAGCATGAAGTGGACAAAAACCAATCTATGACCCCACCTTAAACTATGTCAAGATTAGTTTGGTTCACATTGGTTCACATTATAGGTTCTCACTGCTCAAAGAGCATGAATTAGGCGGAAAAAAAATCATGTTTAGCGTCCCCTCCCGCTTTCTTTTAGAGGCTGCCTGATTTTTTTTTTTTTTTTTTTTTTTTTTTTTTTACGAAAAAAACCCTGATAAATTTTAACGATCTCATTAATTTGGTCTCACTTTCTGTTGCATCTTGCCCATAAGAAGCCAATATGTAATTTCCTGAGTCCAAGTGGCGGCCATTTTGAAAAAAGCTGGCAACCATCTTGAAAAATAGCCCGGCCGGTTGTCTTTAAAAATGTGTCGGGGGGCCATTTTTGGAGGAAAAAAAAGGGGGCCCTCCTTCCTTTTTTCAAAAAGGCAGGACGCTAAACATGTTTTTTTTTTTTGGGGGGCCTTACTGTATTTATACTGGAACTTAGCTGTAAAATCAACATGCAGAGCTAAAGACACCACGAAATGACACTAATCTAGTGCAATTGTATATTAAACTTTTCATAGAAAACTTCATTAAAATCTTTGGATGACGCGTACAAATTTTGGAAGAGTTTCTTCCCTTTTTTTAATATCAGAATTTTTTTGGGGGGCGATTCTTCTGCTGGATGTAGCTGGGGTGAAACCTTTCAAAATGAAATCTGATTTTCTTTTTCAAGAAAATTGTTGTCGATAGTTTCTTTAACCCTCCTACTGTGTGACCAATCAATATCATCCACTGTGGTTTAGAATGATAGATCACAGTCACTGTGTCAGCCTGCAATATGCTATAATGTGGTGAATACATCTCCACAGTACACAGTCAACCCTCCTACTCTCTGACCATTAAATATCGTCACGTCAGTGCAAAAACGTTGTATATAGATTTTGCAAAAATGATGTATCTCACACAAAATGCTCCGTGCAAAAACGAATCTTGGTGCGTACTTGTTTAGTGTGTACATCTGGGCTATTTTAATGGGACACGTTGCCTTGGATCGGGCGAGTTGGTCTATAAAAAGCATTTGTAACCATTTGTTATAAAATGCATGGTTAGAAAGATGTTTTGAAAGTATGATCCACACAAATATGTCTTGAAATTTCATGGTTTTCCTTTTACATCGTGAACAAACACGGTCGGCCATTTTGTGGAGTCAAATTTTTGACTCCACAAAATGCCCGACCCTGTTATGTTCGCAAAGTAAAAGGAAAACCACGCAATCTCGAGGCATATTTGTGTGGATCATTGTATTCTACTTTTATAACGTCTTTCTAACCATATGCATTTTATAACGAACAGTTACAAACGCTTTTTTTTAGACCAACTCGTCCGATCCAAGGCAACGTGTCCCTTTAAGTAAGATACAATGTTTTGACAATTTCAAAACCGGGCGTACGTAAGTGCTATTTTAGGAGATACAATGTTTTTGCATTGACCAAGATATTATCCAAATGGTCTGGCACTAAAGCAGCCTGCAATATGATATTATGTTGTTAATGCATCTACACAGTGCACACACATGTACATGTACCAAGTTGGTTCTGTATACAGTTGTAGCATTATACAGAACCCAGTTGTATGGTTTCAAATGTTTGGTCAATTTACTGACAAAGGTTTTGGAACGTTGGAGTGGGTCATATTCCTTTAACCACTGTTAGCTGAAGACCCCTAAAGCAGGAAAAATCCCTGCCCAGGATTTGATGGGTCTAGCACCTGACTGCCAAGCCACCCATGCTAAGCATCAAATAAAGCACACATATTCTATTATCACATTGCTATATTTAGATACTAAAGGATTTTGATGGGTATGGGGCAATCCCAAGCTAACCTGAACAGAGGTTTGGATTGGCAGATATTTTGGGGATGAAGCCTGCAATTATTTTCTATATAGAATAAACTGTAAGCTTGTATAAATATATCGCAAAACCAGAAAGAAACCTAAGTGTGCTTATGTTTGGCTCAATGATTGCTTCAGTCATCATAGACCTTATGCATTGACGTCATTCTGCCACCATCTTTAACTCTTTCAGTGCCCGCGTTTTTGTGTGTTATGACCCTAAAGTGCCCAGTTTTAGGTTTTCAAAAGTCTGTAAAAAATTAAATAAAAGGTCTTACTCATCAAACAAAATGTGTGTTGCTGATTTGTGTTGCCTTGGTACATCCCAAAGTCAAAAGTATTTCTTTACAGAGTGATAGATTGTGAAGTAAAGCGTGAACGTTTCCTGGGGCTGCCATTGTTTCAAAATGTAATTACAAACAAGCAGAGGACGATCGATCGACGGTATCGATCGTAGCTAAAAATAGAATACAGTAGAAAAGTTCAGAAAACGATGCGCCCTCTTGCAAGAACCCGAATTAAACCTAGAAAAAAAGGTTGTACAACATTGTATAATACGTTAGAGTGATAATGTATATTTAGGGCCGTACTTGTACGATTGATGGAACTTTTTGAGTACATAAAATAGATCATACATGGACGATATTGGCACTTTCGGAATACATAAAATAGATCGTACATGTATAAACTTGGCACTGAAAGACTTACTAGGAGCTGTCCAAAGTTTTCAACATTTTCCAGGTTGTATAAAGAGGGGGTCAGGGGTCGGAGACTCTGCTAGAGATGAATCTATGAAAGCGTGAAGCTAAGTACGCGCGGTGTTTAGAATGGGCCAATGAGCAATCACCTTCTGACCTCTGCATGAGGGCGCCCCACTGCAGTAACATCATGTGCATAAGGTCTATTTGAAATGTTTGAATCCACTAGATGTTTTCTATAAATGATTTTGCACCCTCTAGGGTTTTCGCTTCTGAGGTTCTTTATGGTTAGGTATAATGAGTAATGTGTAAATGCCTCCTTAACCCTTTAGAGAACATAGCGCCACAAGCGGCTTGTACCAAAATGCCCCTAGTGGCCGCAAATGGCCGCAAGGTTTGACCTACTTTCATTCGCATAAAGAGGTCAAAGTAAAGGTCATGTCCGGATATGAAAATTTCCAGTGTATTATGTTACCATAGTATCCCAATTTCTAAACACAAAACTATTTTATGTTATTTCTGTTGACATTTTTACTGACAAAATGTGATTAAAGAAATGAACAATATTAGCAATGTCTTGGCGTTTTGTGATGATTGTACAGAAATGAATGGTCTCTAAAGGGTTGAAGACATTTGCTTTTTCAATAAATTACAAATTTTTCAGTTTATTCTTGTCATTCACAAATTGCTTAGAATACTGAAACCCATCTATTATATTTGATCCAGTCAGCTTGAAGATTGTATGACTTAAAGACCATAGAAACCTGGGGCTCATTGAATATATATAGAAATATCTCTCTGTATTAAAAAAAACATTACAGACTTTCAATGTGATGTCTGGGTTTTCCCAAATAAACAGCCGTCATGTGTTTTAAAAAGATGGCGTCTTAATTATGGACTCATTTATGTGTTGGCTATCTTGTGCCATAAAAATAAGAAACTACTCCACTGTTCTATGGTTTTGACAGTATGCATTTCACCAGTAGTTTACACAGTCCCTTAGTTATGTACAAAAGTCATTTAGATAAAGCTATTTCTTGACTCTACATCACGTTTTTGTATACCTCCTGGGCGCAGGCTTGTGCGTGACTGAGGAATGATTTTTTTCGTAGAACTTCATTTGTGTGGAAACTGACGCACATGCATATATGGAGGTTTGCGTTGCACACCAAAGTACACGTATACTGATTATGTGTGTAATTCATAGATTTCTGTAACACACAGAAAAGACTAACTGATATGCAAAAATCCGTACAACAGCCGTACAAAACTTCAAGCTTTCGTAGGTTTGTACACAAACATGGTTAACTAGTGGTTGTTACTAGTACTTGACTATGAGTACTTGGGCCATCGAGTGTGAGTACAAGTCTCTGAATAATGAGTATCTGATATCGAAGTACTTAGTCCAACAGCTGAGTACCAAATACTTGGATCTCAGAGTATGAGTACCATCAAAATGGTACTTAAGTAGTACTTGACTATGAGTACTTGGGCCATCGAGTGTGAGTACAAGTCTCTGAATAATGAGTATCTGATATCGAAGTATTCAGTCCAACAGCTGAGTACCAAATACTTGGATCTCAGAGTATGAGTACCATCAAAATGGTACTTAAAGGAACATTACAGAATTGGTTTTTGCTAACAAAACAGTTAAGCACTTTATATAATCCACCATATACATAAACTGACAAACCTGTAGAAGTTTGAGATCGATCGGCCATCTGGGTCACGAGAAAATAGTGAAAAACCGATTGCACATTTGCATGTGTTATACAATGCATGAATAAAATGCTCATGAGCGATAAACTCCAATCGGAAATTAGTTTTATTTATTTCGCATCAAATATGGCATTTCAGACAGAAATATTTCTAGGGATGTTTTCTACTATCATCATCATTAGACCGTGTAAGTTTTATGTAAATCTGTGATCTTAAAAAAAATTTTAAATACCAGTTCTGTAACGTTCCTTTAAAGGCACTGGACACTATTGGTAATTACTCAAAATAATTGTTAGCATAAAAACTTACTTGGTAACGATCAATGGAGAGCTGTTGATAGTATAAAACATTGTGAGAAATGGCTCCCTCTGAAGTAACGACGTTTTTTGAGAAAAAAGTAATTTCTCAGTAAAATATTTGAATTCATTTCGAGACCTCACGCGTGAGGTCTCGAAATCAAGCATCTGAAAGCACACAACTTCGTGTGACAAGGGTGTTTTTTCTCTTCCATTATTATCTCGCAACTTCGATGACCATTTGAGTTCAAATTTTCACAGGTTTGTTATTTTGTGCATATGTTGAGATACACCAAGTGAGAAGACTGGTCTTTGACAATTACCAAAGGTGTCCAGTGTCTTTAAGTAATACTTGAGTATGAGTATCAACTTGGTTGTAGTACTTGTACTTGGTACTACCAAGTACAAGTTCTACAACACTGATTGTAAGCATCCTTGGAAACTAGTTTTGAGTAACAGGTGACATTCATTTAATGATCTCGTCTTGGAAGAAGTGGTTTGGTTCTGGTACGAAGAGGAGGTTTGGTTCTGAGAAGAACCAGAGGCGAGTCCAGACTTGATGTTTCAAATACATGTAGTTTGCTCCGTTTAATTTCAGGAGAACCGTTGAGATTTGTGGTTCTTCTTTTTTAAGTGTCGCCTGTAAACTAGGTTCCCCACCCTTCCCAGAAATGCAAAGCTTCAAATCGTCATTGGTGTGGCCACACAGTATTGAATCCATCATAGAAATCAAAGCTAGATTTGGCTGGACTTGTGGAATGCTTCACTGGTTTGGCTAAAGTATTGAATCCATCAAATTCCAGCAGGTCGAACAATTTACCAACCAAAACAAGACGGCCTTGGTAAAGCTCAACTTAACCACGCATAAAGTATACCTTGTTCAGTCACAAATGGATGCTTAATTCCAATTCCCAAGACTTGTGTTGCTATGTCACATGGTAAGGGGGCAAGCTTTTGCGTAGTTACAAAAGAGATGACAAACACCCATACACATTTCTCAATGAAATGTGTGGCCCAAGGATACCAGCCTTTGCTGACCTAGAGGTCGCAATGCAAAAGCTTGCCTCGAACCATGGGATGTATCCAAACTGGATGTAGTCTGAGGAATTCAAATTGAGCATTAAGACCAATCTAGGCATTGTTCCAGACATAATTCAAATCTAACCTCGCTATGGGTTTGCCTGACGTCATGCAGGGCACTTGGTTCGTGTTATGTTTTGATAGACAAGAATGGGTTTGGGGTGGGTTGTTTGAGCACAAAACATGTTATATCAACGTTTAAATATTTGAAATTTGTGTATGTAACTACAGCGCTCAGCAAAAGTTTGCTATTGTATCTATAACTCATACAAATATGTTTTACTAAAAATATTAAATACCCATTTTGTGCTTGATATGTGGCATGGTGTACCCCCCACAACTGTGTCTCCATCGGGTTCTAGGAATGCCAGCAAATCTTGAGAGGATTTTCAGGGGGGGGGGGGAAGGGTGTGTTACAGTAAATTATTTTATTGGGGCGGGGGGGGGGGGGGTATATAAATACCATAGTTGAACACATCTGGGCCCAATTTCATAAAGCTGTTTAGCAGAAAATTTGCTAAGCAAGAAATGAGTGGGGTACCAGTCACAGCAATGGTAACTGTATGGTAATTTGGCTGGTAACCTATTTTTCCTAAGCAAGAGTTTTCTGTGCTTAGCAAGTTTCTGTGCTTACATGCTTTATGAAATTGGGCCCTGTTGTGAAAATTAATTTACACTTTTGAATGATTGTAAAGTAAAAGGAAATGTTAATAACAAATTTTTAATAAAAACAGGTTGTAGCTACGTAAAAAAAAAAAGTAATACGTGAACGTGAATAGTATTGTGTTAAAGATGTTAAGTTACCTCGTAAGATAACAGTAATTTTGGTACGCGAGATTGAAAATGTATTGCTACGTTAAACATAACTACAAAATTACAAACCTTTCTATTTTGTTGGACAGTATTGGAGATATTTTGAATGCCAAAATATGCCGCCGTTTGTTTAGATGTTAGTGTTTTCCCTGTCCATTTAAATGTGAGGCGGCTCACCTTGCTACCTTAAGTGACTCAGTTTTTGCCAATATCACCACCTGGCTGTGAAGATTTGCCACACAGGAAATACTCATCAAAAAATGTTAATTTTGTGTCATTTATGTGCTTTTTCCTTAATCTCTATGTATCAAGAATTCACAATTTAGATGTGTTATTATTATTATTATATATTTCTGGTAATGAAACCAAGCATGCCTCATAAGTGAACTTAATCACTGTAGCTCGCAAGCCTGAGGAAACCTAAAACAAGGGTGCTTGCTATGTGAACCAGAAACACTGGGGTTAACCCCTACTCTTCCATGATAAGTGTTCTGGGTTCTTTTACAGGCACTACCAATCCTTGAGCACAGGACCTACAGCTTATGTCCCATCCGAAGGACAAAGCAATTATGGTAAAGTATCTTGCTTAAGGACACAAGTGTCAAGACCGGGACTCGAACCCACACTCTGCTGATCAGAAACACCAGAGCTTGAGTCCAGTGCTTTTAACCACCGCTCGGCCATGATTCATCAAGCATTTGTGTGAATGCTGCATTCTTGTCAGTTTGCAGGCAATTTGTTGCCGCCTCACCAAGACCATGAGCCAGTGGGAAACACTGTATGAGAGAATTGATTGTACTAATATACAAAACTTGGATTTTTCAAAAAAGTTTGTTGGACAAAAAAGTCATCTAAATATCTTGAACCATGACTAGAGTATCTTCATATATCCTTGTTTTATTTTCTACAATGTAAGCCGTTTGCTAGCAAAGGTGAAATTTTAACTACTGTGAGAAAGGGTCAAGTAAATTTATGAATAAAAAAAGGTATTTCTGGTTCTTAAATGTATGGATTTGTTATCCTTTTTGCTTCTTCAAGTTACAGCTGTATTTATGATTTTCTGAAACTCTTGGGGATAGTTTGGTTTGTGGCGACACCTGTGATAATATCTACTTTGCTGGGTAGACTGTTCTTATAAGAACTTTTCTGCTGTCTATCTACTGCTGCGGAGTAGATTGGAAATCGAGAGACTACCAAGTTCAAATAAGAACTAGTCTGCTGTCTATCTACTGCCATGGAGTAGATTGGGAATGGGGAGACTACCAAGTTCAAATAAGAACTTGTCCTGCTGTCTATCTACTGCCATGGAGTAGATTGGGAATGGGGAGACTACCAAGTTCAAATAAGAACTTGTCCTGCTGTCTATCTACTGCCACAGAGTTCAAATAAGAACTTGTCCTGCTGTCTATCTACTGTTGCAGAGTAGATTGGGAATGGGGAGACTACCAAGTTCAAATAAGAACTTGTCCTGCTGTCTATCTACTGCCATGGAGTAGATTGGGAATGGGGAGACTACCAAGTTCAAATAAGAACTAGTCCTGCTCTCTATCTACTGCCATGGAGTAGATTGGGAATGGGGAGACTACCAAGTTCAAATAAGAACTGGTCCTGCTGTCTATCTACTGCCATGGAGTAGATTGGGAATGGGGAGACTACCAAGTTCAAATAAGAACTAGTCCTGCTGTCTATCTACTGCCATGGAGTAGATTGGGAATGGGGAGACTACCAAGTTCAAATAAGAACTTGTCCTGCTGTCTATCTACTGCTGCAGAGTAGATTGGGAATGGGGAGACTACCAAGTTCAAATAAGAACTAGTCCTGCTGTCTATCTACTGCCATGGAGTAGATTGGGAATGGGGAGACTACCAAGTTCAAATAAGAACTTGTCCTGCTGTCTATCTACTGCCATGGAGTAGATTGGGAATGGGGAGACTACCAAGTTCAAATAAGAACTTGTCCTGCTGTCTATCTACTGCCATGGAGTAGATTGGGAATGGGGAGACTACCAAGTTCAAATAAGAACTTGTCCTGCTGTCTATTTACTGCCACAGAGTTCAAATAGAACTTGTCCTGCTGTCTATCTACTACCTCAGAGTAGCTAGGAAAAACTAGGAGACTTTCACTTTCACTTTAGTGACTCGGGACTTCTCGTAATTATGTTCACTGCCATGGAGTGAGACACTAGTGGTTTCAACTTGCCTGCTCTAGTCATCGTACGGAGACTGACCAGAGTACAATTCTAAACAGCAAGTACATATTATTACATGGTCTTACCACAAACCAAGTATACATTGATACCTCACTATGCAATGTTTCAAAACGGATAATTTAGTTGTGAAATGTTTACTTTAAGATGAAAAGACGGACACTTCAAACAAGAACAAACAAGATTTGTAAAACACACCAGTTCATAGAAACTTGTAAAAAAGCAATTTATTTCATTTGGAGTTCGGAGAACAAAATGTGGACAATTTAATAGTTTAAGTACATAAAAACACCAAAATGGTTCAAGACAGTTGACATTTTTAATGGTTCAGTCGGTTTTTTTAAATATTTCAATTCAATGTCATTAAAGTGAGGTTGGAATGATGAAGTAGTCAGGCCCCCTTTTTGTAAAAGAAGTATCCCTATTGATCATTACAAAGGCCCATTGGGAACAAGACAAAAATGGTGTCATCCTGATAATGGGTGTACAACACTGGGCCCAATTTCATAAAACTGTTTAGCAGAAAATTCTGCTTAGCAAATTTCTTTGCTGAGCATTCTTTGCTAAGCAAAAATTGAGTGGGGCACCAGTCACAACAATGTAAACTTCAGGGAATATTGGCTGGTAACCTGTCTCTGCTAAGCAATATATTTCTGTGCTTAGCAAGTTTGGGCCTGCTGGTCTCTATTAGAATCCTTAATTCAAGGCCTTTTTGCCTCCCGGTGACCTTAATCCTTCAATCCTTTCCTACGTCACTTCACACCAACATGTTTGGACTTGAATAAGATTGGAATACCCGACCCAGTGATAAGCAATTGTTATTGGGCCTACAGCCCTCAGTCCTGAATCCTTCATTTTGGCAAAGAGGATATAGAAGGATTTTGGAGGGTAAGGGTTAACCGTGGTCACCGTGGTCAAGTGGTTAGACTGCAGGACTTGCAATCACAAGGTTGTGGGTTTGAATCCTACCAAGCTAACCGCTGATTTCACAATGACTAGAATGAGTATTGTCGTCTAGTTACTGAATCACAATTTATGGATTTGTGCAATTCATAATCATAGACGTTAAACCAATGATTGTATGAGAGAGATTGGCTGTTGCCATCTTGGCGTTTATATCCCCTTGTGGGAGTTTGCCGAGTTCTTTGATACAATGTTTAAAATGTTTAAAAGCACCTGATCAATGCCAACTATTAATAATATTTTACACAGAACATGTAGAGCAGTATAATCAGCAAATTATTTATAAGAGTTTGTCGTCATAATTGTATACAGCCTGTAAGCAGATGTTTTCTGCTTATGGAGTGATCCTTAGCACAGTTTCTATTTCATAAACACTAACTGTAAGCAAAGCAAAAGGCACACTAGCTTGCCGGCGGTTCTTGTAAGCAGATGAGTGGTGCAACAATGCAAATCTTCTCGATCGTTTATGAAACACACTTTTACTTATGCATGTTTTTTCTGCGATAGTAAGGGGTCTTGTCAAAATTAATCCAGGACAGGTAGTCGGATAATAATAATAATAATAATGCAGTTCTTATATAGCGCTTTATACTCCCGATGGGTGTCTCAAAGTGCTCAGTATTTTTCCTACAAGGTAAGTAGAGTTAAGTGTTGAAGTATGAGACCTATTCCTTTGCATAGCACCATGTAATGGTTTACAAGGTGCTGTGGCGCAATATGTAGCCAATCAAACCAGGAACACCGGAGCGAACCCCTTCTCTTTACGATAAGTGCACTGGGTTCTTTTACATGCATTACACAACACACGGGACCTACGGCTTAACGTCCCATCCGAAGGACGAAGCATGTGGTCAAGTGTCTTGCTTAAGGACACAAGTGTCACGACTGGGATTCGAACCCACACTCTGCTGATCAGAAACACCAGAGCTTGAGTTCGGTGTTCTTATCCGCTCGGCCACGACACGCCAATTCTCTGATGTGAAATTTTTGTTGGGTTTCCATTGGACTGTATTTCTATGAGAGACATGGTTTTACTCACTGTAAGGAACACAGTTCGCCGATGCACTTAAGACATGCCCTATGCCAATGCAACCCGCTGAGCGCTCTGCGGTTTGACTGGCTCACTAAATGTAGTATAAACAAACTTGCGGTTTTGGAGCGATCTGAAAGGTTTGGAGGTCATGTATTTAACCAAGATGTGTAGTAAGACTTTTAGTGAGACATAATATAGAGACCTCCAGCCGTCAATTTCACCAAATTCTTCCTAACTTAGGATTAATCCTAGGCAATGCTAAGAGATAGGACTACTAGTCTTAAGTTAGGACCAGTACTTAAGACTAGTCCTATCTCTTAGCATTGCCTAGGATTAATCCTAAGTTAGGAAGAGTTTGGTGAAATCGACGGCAGGGCCCAATTTCATGGCTCTGCTTACCGCGGAATTCTGTGCTTACGTATCATAGAATTGTGTGCTACAACGGCTCCGTAAGCGCAGAATTCCGCGGTGAGCAGAGCCATGAAATTGGGCCCTGCTTGTTTTCCAGTTAATTGTAAACAAATGTAGCCCCAGGCACTTAACTTCTCCTATGGTTTCTCTGACACCCAATTTCTAACAACGTGAACTAACGGCTAAAAAACCTTGTCCTTGACGGTACTTATCCCCTGGTTGTCCTGGACTAACTTTGACAAAGGTCCCTAAGCACAAAAATTTGCATACCGGTAAGTAGCTTCATGAAATCGGGCCCAGTTTGCAACCAGGAAGTAAAGAAAGCAATTTTATATGTTAGATGCAAAGTCCAAAGATTTGTAAACAAAATAGGTGACTTCGGCTACGGCTACAGCTATGGCCACTGCCGTAGCCATTAATGCGGACACATCCATACCTGGGCCCATTTACATATAGTTGCTGCTAAGCACAATAGAATCATGCTTACCAGAATAAGGTTACCAGCCAAAATATCATTCCACATGTACTATTTGTGGCTGGTATCCTGCTTATTTTTGTTAAGCAGAAAATTTCTAAGCAATAGTAGCTGCTTGAGCAGCTCTATGAAATTGGGCCCTGAATGCTTTCCAACTGGTAACATTAACATGTCTAGCAACCCTGACTCCATTCCCCTATGATGGTCTAAAAAAACCATGGTGGTATTAAAGGTATTATACAGGATTGGTAAGGATAAAACAAAGGTTTAATTTTAGTCTGAAAGCTTACAGATTATGAAGTTCATACTAGAACCATTTTTTTTCTGTGAAATAATTCCCTCTGAAATGAAGTCATATTCGAGAAAACTGTATCTACAAACCTAAACAAAACGCAAGAGCTGATTTCGGTTGTTACAACCAAAATTAAGGACAATGGTTTTTTTTCTACGGACTCACACAACGGATTAAGCCCAAATTTTCTCAAGTTTGTTATTTCATGTGTGTGATTGATCACACAAAACATGAACACTGTCTGCGACTATTATGTCAGCTCTACCAATCCTGTATAAAACCTTTAACTGCTAGCTTTTTCATCGAATCCGATCCCACCTCCACACTGTACTGTCATCACTCACACCAATAATAACTGATCCGTCTCGAGATAGACTCGTCTGTCTGATTGCGGATAGACACTTGGGATGTGTTAGCTTTGTGCATCTGTCAACGAGAAAAAACAAGTCACTGGTCAGTAGGGTTTGCCCTCAACCTTTTTAGTGACTAGCCAGCAGGACCAGTTAGCTTGTCTATTTACTGGTCCGTAAGGTTTGTCACAAGTCCATATTCATATTGATTAGGGGCATGTTTCAACACTGACCTAGCCAGCTGGACCACTTGCAGAGGATTCTGACTGGTCCTCAGGTGTTTTAACTAGCATTTGGCCAGCGGACCACTGTTAAGGAAGAACGCTGGTTAGTGAAGCTGTTAGGTGGTTATTTTAAAACTAAGGTCATGTAACAATCAAGCAACTTAGGCCAAGTTCGCGCAAGGACCAATGGTTAACTAGTGGTTGTTAGGTGACATAGGGCATGTGCACAGAAGTTGATGTGCGAACGACTCTAGTCATGTCATGTCAACGCGACCGGCGGCTCAACTTAAGTTATCATTTGCTTATAACTGGTCCACTCTGCATTGTGCTATGAAAACGACTATTGATAACCAGCGAAGCGACCATGCCCTGAAGGCTGGTTCCAAATAGTCGACTAGCATAGTCCAACTATCGTCGACTAGACAGAGTTCGGGCTAACTTAGTCGAACTATAGTCAACGATAGTTCTTGCGAGAACTTGGCCTTTGCTGCAGCACCAAAGCCGAGTAGACCTTGTCAGCTATAATAGCAAGGAATTTATGCAAAGAAAAAGTATAGGAATCAAAAGGTGAAAAAGAATAACAAATAATTATTTCTTGATTTACCTGGCTTTACTTGGCTCTTCTACGTCCAGATCCCAAACATAAAGTTTACCGACTTGATTACCAAGAGCCAAGATCTGAAAATAAAATAAAAAACATAATACTGGGTTCTTATATAGCGCTTTATCACAGCCGTAGGGGTGTATCAATGCGCTCATTATTTGTTTTTCAACAGGATCAGCAGAGCTATGCTTTGAATTATGAGACCCATTTATGTAGCACCTTCTAATGGTTTACAAAGTGCTGCGGCGCATTCAGCAGCCACTGCCAGAAACACCGGGGCAAACCCCTTCTCTTAGCGATAAGTGTAACTGGGTTCTTTAACGTGCATTACACAACACACGGGACATACGGCTTTAGGTCCCATCCGAAGGACGAAGCAACAATGGTTAAGTGTCTTGCTTAAGGACACTAGTGTCAAGACCTGGACTCTAACCCACACTCAGCTGATCAGAAACACCAGACTTGAACAGAAAATAAAATATAAACTAGCAAACACTCATTGTGAAGATATGTTGAAATTCAAATGTGTTGAACTATAGTCTGGCACCTTGCATACCTTCTGTGAGTAATCCATACTGAAGCGCATGAACCAGATGTCGCATTGGGCGTACTCAAACTTGTGCAGTACGGTGACGCGGGATGGAGATGACTTTGTTATGGTATCCAATGGGTCCGAGATAAGACCGGGCTTCCAGCAGGCTATGCAGTTCTCACATGACTTAAAGAATAAGAATTTTTTTTAACAAAGTCAGTCCAGTTAAATTCATGAACAAAAAGCCTGGCTCAGCATCAGCACATATAATTTGAACACTAATGCTTAGCTTTTGGGTTTTTCTCCCACATCTAAAACTTGCATTTCTTCAATGTCTTCTCTAAACAGAAGTCGTCAGGCCTACAGGGCCCAATTTCATAGAGCTGCTAAGCACAAAAATTTGCTTAGCATGAAATTTCTTCCTTGATAAAAACAGGATTACAAACCAAATTTCCATGTGATTTTCAGGATAAGCAAACAACAGCTGAATACCAGTAACAAGCAATATGCAACACATGGAAATTTGGTTTGTAATCCTGTTTTTATCAAGGAAGAAATTTCATGCTAAGCAAATTGATGTGCTTAGCAGCTCTATGAAATTGGGCCCTGGTCACAGTGCAAGTCACTTTTGAGGGTCCCTTGGTTTATTTCTGGAAAGATATTAATGAAAGCCCTTACCTTGGACAGAACAAATTCTCCCAACCATCGCACACAATCCACATAGTTCCGATGAATATCCCTTGTTGAGAAGTCTGGTGTGTTAACGTGTACAGTCCTGAATGGCCTGGTGAACAAAAACAACACAAACACAATTCTTGTTTACAAATGCTTAATTGAATAACGTGGGAAAAACTGCTAAGTGTTTATAGTTTGATTTGGTAATTTTTCTTAAATCCATCAGAATGTTATGGTAAAATGTCACATGATTCAACACTGAAACTTGTGGACTAGATTGGATTTATCTTGCCTTATGCAAAGAATGGCTACAGCCTGATACTTCATGGAGGCAATTGCCTCCATGCCCCTGGTCATTGCCTTGGTGCCCCTTGAAATGACCCAGTAGAAATTTAATTTCCCCCATAGAGGTGCCCTTTACAAAGGAAAAACTGACTTGTCCTTATTGCAAGAACATTTTTTCAGGCCTACAGTAGGTTTGGCTATGTACTGTTTTATCATTTTTTTCAAAGCAACAGTGAATGATATTAAATGGTCAGACAGTAGGAGGGTTGACTGTGTACTGTGTAGATACATTCACCACATGATAGCATATTGCAGGCTGGCACAGTGCATCTATCATTCAATGCTACAGTGGATGATATTAAATGGTCAGACAGTAGGAGGGTTGACTATGTACTGTGTGTTGATATGCATTCACCACATGTCATACTGAAGGCTAGTATAGTTTATCATTCAAAAAACCACAGTGGATGATATTGAATGGTAAGACAGAAGAAGGGTTCGTTCTTAATCATACAGCAGTTCAGGGCAATAACTATAAATGCATGTTAGGCCAAGTAACAAAAGGAACCAGTTTCTCGTCCGGAATTTTAAAAAAAAAGGAGGAGGCAGGGCTTTACTATTGACTACTTTTCAATTTGTTGCTATTTTTTTCCAAGATGGCCGCCATGCTAAATATGGCTGGCCAAGGTATATTTATTCACAGATATTGTGCTATTTGAGGATACTGATGCAATGTATGACAAAACAAATGATTTGTAACATTTTATTCCACTTGCTAAGCAAGTTTCAAAATTCAGAAACGGCTGTTGTATTGCAAAGGTGTAAAAAGAATCTAGACAAATTCTTCAGCAAAAATAAACAAAGGAGCTTTGTTTTTTTCCCCTCGAATTTTACTTCTTTTTTCCCGTCGTTTTTTCTGAATAGTAAATTTTTTTTTTTTTAAAAGGCGGCGGCAAAAAAGGGGGCGGGCGGGGACGAGAAACTTGTTACTTTTGTTATTTGGCCTTATAGTTTTTTACCTGTCTGTCTTGCTGGCGTTGTATTCATATGATTTCTTGATAGCATCTTGTACCATGGGTCGTTCTAATCTCCACATCTTCAATGAATGATCCATTCCACATGACATGATCCGTGTTCCATCAATGTCAAAATCCTATCGGACAAATCCATCATTCTATTATCACAGATTCTCAACCATTTAAAGGGCCGAGCGGTTAAGAGCACCGAATTCAAACTCTGGTGTTTCTGATCAGCAGAGTGTGGGTTCGAATCCCCAGCCGTGACACTTGTGTCCTTAAGCAAGACACTTAACCATTGCTTCGTCCTTCGGATGGGACGTAAAGCCGTTGGTCCCATGTGTTGTGTAACGCATGTAAAAGAACCCAGTGCACTTATCGAAAAGAGAAGGGGTTCGCCCCGGTGTCCCTGGTTGTGGCTGCTGATTGCACCGTAGCACCTTATAAAAAACATTATAAGGTGCTACATAATTGGGTCTCATAATTCATAACTTCAATAACCCATCTTTCTGTTTAAAGTATATACTAAGCGCCTTGAGTACCTTGTTTGGTAGATACGTGCGCTATATAAGACTTTGATAAAAACACCTTTGGTAATTACTCTTAAAAATTAAAAATTAATGACCATAAAAACTTACTTGGTAAGAAGCACTGCAGCTGTTGATAATGTATAACATTTTGAGAAAATGATTCCCTCCAAAGGAATGTGGTTTTAGGGAGAGGGATTCAAAAACATTTCAATCTGAGAAACGTTTCTACATGAAACGTTTCTGAAATTGTGTATTCCAATTACTGATTATTCTTCCTGCGATACATGTATCTCAAAAACGCTACCACCTTTTGAAATAAAATTGTCACAAGTTAGTTTTATTGTATGTATCTACATTTATATAGGGTTAAAACAATCAAATGGATCCAAAAACCAAAGGATTACTTTGCCTTTAAACAAAGTAGTTCAAATTTTGCAGCATCTTCTGAACCCTGTTCTGATGGCCAGTATTGTGGGATTATCCTTCCAGCTTTTCCTGCCATCTGCTGCACTTTGGAACTCACTAATTAGCGGCTACGACTTGATTGTCATTTATTTATTTATTTACTTATTTACTCGTTCAGGCTTTTAAAAAACATTACAATACAATATACAGAAGACTTAGAAAACAAATCAGACCAAGAATTACGAAAAACAGAGGAATATGTAGAAATACAAAACAAACAGCAGCCTAGGGATTGCCCAAAAGCGAACCAAATCACTATCTAAAAGAGCAATCCCCGTAAAAAAAGAACATGCTCTGAAGCCTATGCTGCCATTAGCAACACCCTATAAAAGTATGAATTATTTTAACAAAGTGTGGATGGTACTTACAGCACTTAAGACTTCATCTCTGTGACCTTCGACCCCACCGAATACAAGGACAAGTGTGTCTGTTTGTATGTTCCAAAGTCTAACAGAATGATCTGAAGGAAAACAACTTTGCTTGTAAGTATGAACTGTAAAGCTAAGTAAGTCTAATTAACTCAGATAAAAACATTTGGCTAACTACTTTATGCCCAACTGGAGTATCTATCCCAACAACAGTTAGGTCTGCCCAACTTGTATAAACTCAAGTTGGGCTTGCTCAAACCCCAGTTTGAACATACCCATCAATAATTGGGCCAATTATCAATTGGGCGTAACAACCAATTTGCAATTTGTACAGCCATTTCTTTTGATTGCAAACACTGACCACCATTTTGTATGGCAGTCTCAAGTATCACAAAATGTATAATCTGGCTAGCATAAATTTTTCCTTTTTGAGAAAACATTTCAAAACCATCTTTTTATAAGAGTATGTATACTTTCTGTTTTTGGTATCAAAAATTATTTATCAGTGACATGGATATTGCAGTGTTGTATTAAATGATTAGCTGTGCTTTACGCAGAGAAAGCCGCCCGTACTTTTGCCAACCACTGGTTGGCAAAACTCGCAGCGATGAAAAAGAAAGCTCTACAGTCACCCAATTAATATAAGGCCACATAAACAAAAAATTGTTGATCGTCCTTTTTGGGGGGGAAGTGGGGGTGGGAGGGCGTTTTTTTTTGACATGGCAAAAATAATATGAAATAAAGAATAAGGAAATCATCACAATCACTATAAAACAGAGGGTTTGTGTGATTTTGATGTTATTAATTGTTTTGTTTAACCCATTTAACTCCTAGATGACATTTTATGTAAACATTTTCAAAAAACTAAAACGCAGTGTAGCCTAAGTAAATATTTGAGGAATTGTTCTTGTTTTTGCCAACATAAATAACCTTTCTTCAAACATCTTTTCCAACCTTTAGATTTTGAAAGCATATCAGCTGAAAAATAAGGGAGCCAAATTTGACTGAAAAGATTATTGAAAAGTCTGTTTTTTATGATTTATATTTTTAATTTTTAATTTTTTTAAATGGGGTCGGGGGTTTCATAAGGTCAGACGGGGACAAACAAACGTTTTTTTTTTATGTGGCCTAACCTTACAACAAACTGACCAAACTCACCTTTACTGACAGACAGAAGTAAATTGCAATCCCGTGGGTGGAACTTTAATTCATTGACTGCGTTGCCGTGAGCGATATAATGCTGAAAAATAAACAATACAGACTCACTAGAAATATTTTGTTAAATAAGGGCCCAAATTCATAGAGCTGCTTAAAAAGTAGCTAAGCACAACATAATTGTGCTTACCAGATTAAGGTTAACAGCCAAAATACCATCCCACATGTATCATATGTGACTGGTATCCTGCTCATTTTTGCTCAGCAGAAAATTGTTAATTAAGCCGCTCTATGATTTTAGGCACAGGGACTTTGTACTGTATTTAAAAAAGTTTCATTGGTACAGCTGAGAAACCACAAACGAGCTAATCAGCTGAAAAGTTGTTTTCTTTGCTATAAGTTTTTTAAATATTTATACTGTACCTTAATACACTGCATTGTGATTGGGCTGATGATGCGTATGGTACCCCGCGACCCAGCTACAGCAAGCAATGGCAAACCAGTCTTCTCATAGGACCAGGCACATGTATAGAAACTCTCATCAGACTGACAAGAATGTTAAGGGCAAATCTACTCAACTTTGAAGAAATATAGCAAATTAAAATCTGTTTGATGTTCATAATTTACAATATAAAGTAACCCACACATATAATGTAAGACAATGAACTTGTATTAAATAATCTTTTAGTTCTTTCACTTTCTCTGAAGTTTTCAAGAGAATCGGCAAAAGACCAGTTTGTAAATATGCCATTATTGAGTAAGATTTGAATTAAGTCTAGTACATTGACTTGCTTAGTTAAAAGTGACCACTTATTTGAATACCTCAGACTAAAGACAGTTGCTGTGTCACATGGTTTGGGGCAAGCTTTTGCGTAGTCGCGATAGAGACAGCGAACACCCATACACAATTCTTAATAAACAGATGAATGTGTATGGCAAAATGGTTCGCCCATTAGAAGGTTTAGGCAAATATTGCCCCAAACCTTTATGACGTTACAACTGTCTCTAGTCAAAGGAATTGAAATTTAAGCGGACACTCTTGTAACCAATTAAGGTATTGTACGCGACATAATTCAAAATCTAATTCGCAAATGGCTTATTAAATCAGTTGCCATGTAAACCTTAAATATCACTTTCAATACAAAATCTCTGAACGAGTTTGTGTTAATGTCATTAAGTTATTACAAATAAATCCTCCCCTTTCCCTCCTGGCTCCGCCCCCAATGATTGCAAGGATACATCAGCATCTATATAGCTCTGCAGCAACTTCATTCCTCCACCATCCAACAGCTCATAAACAGAAACACGGTTACTGCCTGCTGTAGCGAAGACTAGCGCATCACCTTCTTTATAGAAAGGGTTAAAGGTCACACCAAATATGGGTTGGCCGTGGTCTTCTTTCAAGAAGGAACTGCACTTGTACTGGAGTTTGTTTTTGTTGGTTCTCCATCGTCCGCGGTTGCTCTTTCTGTTATTGAAGCTGCCGGTCGTTGACCCAGTGGGTGTGTCTGAACGGGAGTTGCTCTCGGCCGTGGGAGTGCTGGCTTCACTCCGTCCATCATCAAGCTCTAGAGACTGAAAATACATATTTATAAATAAATAAATGAAATTTGTCATTATCGCTAAAATACAAATAAAAACAAAACATCAACAACATGTGTATGATTCTGGTAAAATTTTAATTCAAATAAAAATAACAAGACCCTAAATAGATCAGATATTTAAGAATCCTCCAGATCAAAACAGTTCTTCTCAAAAGTGGTCATCATGATTGGATGGATCAAGATTCATCTTTGATTAAACAACAAATAAATTATTTTTAAATTAAATGTCAATCTCATCTGATGATGTATAAAGTGCAGTTTGCTTAAGTTACCAGTTACGATTACAAATATTTTGTTTACCTCTGCCTTTTTAATTAGTTCAGTGAATTTGTACAATTTAGTCTTTATTTAGTCTTTATTTAATTATTAAGGGTTATCAAAAATATAGGTTTACTATCATCCGATCGATTTATAATATTATTTTTATCAAACAGAAATAATAAACATTATTAATATTTGAAGTTTCAATTCCACTTGGTTTGGTTGGGGCATTGGAGAGTCCGGAAACTGGACATTCAAATAAATCGACCACAAAAACATATGAAATAAGTTGGCAACCTTGACAATTCAACAGGAAAATCACAAAAACTCACTCACATTCTCATCCCCAGAAGCTGTATTTTGATTTCCATTTTGCGGTAGAGATTTTGGTCTTTTTAAAACTGGTCCTAGATCGGAATCTTCTTTGTCCGACATCTTCTCAATCTCAGTTCGCGGGAGAAATTTGTTTCGTGGTTTTTTAATGATCTCGTTGAACAGCGCCCTCTACTTAAATTCGTTTCTTGCAGGTTTTTTTAACGGTCTCGTTGAACAGCGCCCTCTACCCAAATTCTTTTTTTGCAAGTTTTTTTAACGGTCTCGTTGAACAGCGCCCACTAAAAAAAAGAGTTCAATATTGATCATGCTAATTTTATTAATTGCATATAACTTTCTAATAAAAATGTCATACTTAGTTACCCCATGGAGATATAGATAGACATCATTGTTAGTCAAAAAACATCCTTTCATCAACCACATGAATAAGTAAATTTTTTTGCCTATCATCATATAGCTCTGAAAAAGGAGCCATTTTTTTTATAATTTAGGTGTTTTTTGACAGTTATAAAACCAAGGAAAGAATTTTATTTAAAAACCTGCAATTTGCCGAGTTTGAGCGTTTCGGACACAAAATAATATCATTGGAAGTGAATGACGTAAATACTGTATTAAATGTTTGTTGTTTTTTGTTTGTAGCTGAAATTTGTTTGTAGAGATAGAGCAAGGAGCAACAACAAATTGTCCAGGAAACACGAAGACCTTTTTGTGAATGATATTTCTGTTCTCTTTGCTTCTTTTTCGGAACGTACAGACAGAGCTTGGGGACAAGTGTCATTACGCACGCGCAGTTACCAACAATAACGATACACGGACATCACGAACTACACGACAAAAAATGCAACAGGAGTGAAATTCAGTAAAGAAAGCGGACATTTTTAGCTACTGGGAAAGGCACCGTGTAATTATTTTGCCGAAATTCTAACATAAGTTCGCCGATCTAAGGAATATGAAGAGGAGAAATGCCGAATGTGGCAAGCTAAGACGCCCTCTGAAACGAAACAAGATCGCAGAAGGCATCTACGGCAGGTGAGATTTTTGATTGAAAATACGAGAGTGGTACAAAAATAATCAAGGATGTCTGTTGTGTGTATTGATACGTTTGCATAGTGCACATCATTAGTAAATGCACAGATTGGTCGCCATGTAAAAAATGTGAACACATTATTCGCTGAGCGATGTATACTATTTTGAATGTTAACATATAAATTATGATGTATAAATTATGTTGACTTGTGGACATGGGGTATCTATAATGTATAAATTAATTGTTAATTCCTTGGATTTGAGTTGGGAAAGGCTACATTTTTTTAACGGTAGTTTTCAATGTTGACAAACGGCATGTATTAAGCAGACAAGCACAAGCGTGGCAAGCAAGGCACCCCCGACATTGCACTGTGTGGTGTGCATGTGGTATTGCTGGTAATAAAAATATCAGTTTGATATTCTCCGAGGCCAATCATAAAACTAAAGTTATGTTTAGAATTTACTGGCACCTTCCAGCCTAAGGTTACACCATGTTGACATATTGTTGTCAATAAATTGTTAAAGTTTTGTGATTTTTGTTGTTCATGCTTGTTTACTCTCACTTCCTGTTTTTAGAAGTAGGAGTGTATTTGCATATTAGAGATATGAATATTCAATTACATGTAAATAGCTTGCTCAAAAGGATTTAAAATTTGGGAAAAAGCATATAATATGGGTTGGGTTGGGTTGTTTACATTAGGAGAGCAAATATCACTCACTCACTCATATGTACAATATAATAACAATAATGGTCTAAGCACACAACAGGCTTGAATGATACTTCATAGTAATTGCCTCCGTGCCCCTGGTCATCGTTGCCGTGGTGCCCCTTGAAATATTTGTGTAGACACATAACATTTTCCTGATAGGCTTTACCAAGGAAAAATGCCCTGCCCTGCCTTAAGTTACATGTATTTTCTATCTCCATTTAACAGAAATGGCTTGCATTCTCAAGCTTGCCTACTCAAGCTTGCCTACTCTAAACCAAATACAAAATTTGTAAGTCTTGTTAACATTATTTCTGGTCAACAGTGAAAGTTCTGAGCTTAGACCTGTATTCTAGTGTAGTGAAGACTTTCTGGAAACCTGACTAGTGATAACATGCAATGGTACTGTAAACCACTGGCTGCTAGTGGCTGCTATATAGCGCTTAACAATTTTCTGCTAAGCGAAACAAAGCAGGAAACCAGTTGCAAATAGTTCATATGGACACGATATTTTGGCTGGTAACTTTTTTCTGGTACTTCCATGATTGTTTTGTGCTTAGCTAATTGTTGTACTTTTAACAGCGTGTTACATAAAATTGGCACCTCATAATTTTGAAGGGAAACATTTACATGTATTGAAATTTGCCCTGTAACAAATGAGAAGTGAAACAGCAATCATATGCGTTGGTTTGACCAACAAGCCAAGAACAACACCAGGCCTGTAATTTCATTTTCGAGGGGGCACTTCCATTACCAAGTCTATGGGGAACTTTTGAAGGGGCACCAAGGCCAAGACCAGGGGCAACAGAGGCCATGGCCTTCGTGGCCTTCAAGTACATGTAATTCCGGGCCTGCAACACCCTGCTAAATATTACCTCATCTTTAACCCTAAAGGGCCCAAGTCCTTCAATATCCTCATTGCCAAAGTGCAGGATTGAGAAGGATTTGGGCTTTTAGGGATCTGCAACACAGGAGGATTTAGAAGGGTTTGGGCTACAATGAGTTTTTGTTAGGGTAGGATTTAGCAGGACTTGGGCTAGAAGGTTTTAGGTCTTAAATGCAGCTTAGCCAAAATAGGATTCTGAAGGTTTTGGGCTTTTAGGGGTGGAGATTGTAATAAAGCTGACATAGTTTTTTGTTTGATTATTGGCAACTGAAGTGTTTCTGTTTGCTTGGTCAGTGCTGTTAGGGTTCCCGGGCATTGGATGTTTATTGTGATTATTGTACATGTATCACCGCCACACAGTCTTAGTAAACACATTGGAATCTTTGGAATTTCTTAGGGCATTGTCCTGGCCATAATACAGCACGTGGGCACTTCCAATTGTTTGAGGGTAATATTATGTAATATTCTAAATTGATTTCAATAACAATAAGCCAAATTAAGTAAGATATATAGGTCAATGGGTATCAACAATATGAAAGTTGATTTGCTTTTAATACCAATGAGGAATTATGTCCTGGCCATAATACAGCACACCGTGGGCACATAATTGATCAAATATCATACACTAATGGCCCCAGCACAGCACCTAAAGTAAATCACAAAGTTGACTCCCTAACTTCTGTCTCAAAAGGATTTAGAAGGATTTGGGCTAATTACAATAAGGAGAATGATTTGGGCAGTATGTTTACCCAAGGGTCTAGTCTGTTGGGGTTAAACAGGGTTTGCCCTAATCTGTTTCAGTGACTAGTCAACAGGAACATTTACGTTGTCATTTCACTAGTCCCCGAGCTTGTTCACTGGTCCAGGGGCCGATTTCACAAAGATCTAAGATTGATCGTAACTGCAAATCAATCGTACGTAGTTGCTTAGTAAAGTGTGATGTCACAATACAAATCACTATGGTGATACTGAAAATTTGTCTTGCGATGAATTGTATTGCTTTGTGAAATCGGCTCCAGGTTCTATTACAGGGATGTATTTCAACACTGAACTAGCCAGCCGGACCACTTGGAGTGAATTTTGACTGGTCCTCGGGTGTTTTTAATTTGCATTTGGCAAGCGGATTATGTGGTAGCAGTGGAAACTTCAGCACCGCTAAAAATATTAAATTCAATACTCTTTATTCGACCTTGCATTAAAATGAAACGCAATCAATGTCAGGACATATTGGTCAAGGTGGATTGGATTTAAGAGGTGTTAAAATTATTTCTGCTGGTAATAATTAACAAACTGCCAAAATAATTGTGAGTGGTTAAAATACTTTTTAAAATAACTGGGGGAATGTGAAAAAGATTCTGCAATCAAAAAGAGAGCAAGCTTTTAGCCAGGATTTGTTAAAAGGGTGTCCAAATTTGCTAGAAATTTTAAAAATGGGTGTCCAAATTGTTCACTTACATTACAAAAGCCTACAGTTACATGTAAATGACAGATAAAACAGGGTATACCATCCAAATTTAAAACAGGGTGTCCAAAAGACACCCAGACACCCCTCTGGCTAACACAACAACATTCTTGACAAACCGCAAAATATTATGATGTTTTTGTTATTTAAAATGAAGAAGATCAGAATGAATGTATTCATTTTACATCAGTTTACATGGAGCTCACACTTGGCATTGGGTCTGTAGTTTCTTCTTTTAAGAGACAATTCAATTAAATTCAGAATTTATTTCCACTACATGCAAATGGTGTCGTGGGGAAAATATTAGAGCGGAGGTGAAAAGATGCCTTGATAAACAGTAGTAGCAAAACAGAATGAAAACAAAACAATACTACAACAATTAATAAAACTTTGACAAAACTAGACAAAGTAAACAAGGAGTTTTCAATTTGAAAAGGGGGAATTCCCTTTGGAAAGTCTGTGGGTATAATTTAGGGGGGGGGGGGCATCATAACCTCAGATCAGGGTCACGGCAACAGACGCCTACTGTGGTCTTTGTTTCCTGTCTGCCTATTGGCAGATGTACGTGTCAATTGATGATTTACCTTGTTTAGCATCGGCCAAGGTTTTAGCCAGGATTTGGTAAAAGGGTGTCCAAATCTGCTGGAAATTTAAAAACTGGGTTTCCAAATTGTTCACTTACAATATATTTGTAAATGACAGCTAAAACAGGGTGTCCAAATTTAAAACAGGGTGTCCAAAAGACACCCAGACACCCCTCTGGCTAACACTATGAGCATCGCAAAATGCTTCACAAAATGTACCAGTTGCTTCTCAATAAACAAGATTGCTACTCAGTTAGCATTCAGTCAGAGTGCACAACCTGGTCTAAATATTTTGCTAAGCATGCAAAATTGAGGGGTGTAATCAGGGCCCAATTTCATAGAGCTGCTAAGCACAACAATTTGCTTAGCATGAAATTTCTTCCTTGATTAAATCAACCAAATTTCCATGTGATTTTAAGGATAAGCAAACAACAGCTGAACACCAGTAACAAGCATTATGCAACACATGGAAATTTGGTTGGTAATCCTGTTTTTGTCAAGGAAGAAATTTCATGCTAAGCAAATTGTTGTGCTTAGCAGCTCTATGAAATTGGGCTCATTCCATGCATATATAAAGTGCAATTTCTAATGTGATGTGTTACCCAGCCCTACAGTGTGCACGTTTAGGATGTAACCTTAGATCACCTTGACCATAAATGACCCATTTGAAGGGTCGCAGGATTTCAAATATTAAAGTTCCTACAACAGGAAATGGTTAATTACAGTTAGAACTTGGTCCTGCCTATGTTTTTTTTCCCTTTCTGTCAGCCAGTATTTTTCCAGCCTGCATTTTGACCAGCCTGTGTGATTTTTGTGATCTTTATAGATATAAAAAAACAAAGGCAGTTGCTAATTTTGGAGGGGCCTGCCAGGCTACCAAAATTATAGCTAAGCAATTTTTATGCACCTCTCTTGACAAGTGTTGTGCATAGATGTTTAATTTGCTAACTATTTAAAGGGTCTGTATACTGTACGTTGGTAATAAAAACTTACTTGGTAAGAAGTACAGCAGCTTTGGATAGTATAATGTATTTTGAGAAACTTTTCACTTCGAAGTATTGCGGTTATGGAAACAGATATCACTTTTTATCCCCCCAAATAGGAATCTGAGAAGCGTTACTGAAACGCTTATGAATCAGATTACGTATTCAAATTGCAGATTATTCTTCCTACGTGGACAAACTGCTCCAGATTTTAGGCAATATCTCAAAAACGCTACCACCTTTTGAAATGAAATTTTCACAGGTTAGTTTTATGGTATATGTTTACAACTAAATAGGATTGAAACAAACAGTGGGTTCTAATTACCAAACGTATACAATCCCTTTAAATGAGAATCGTGAGAAATATTTAAAGGTTTCCATAGTATTTTGTCATAGTATGTAAGTAAGGCTGTTTTTTGGTCACTTCCCTTTTTTTCTTGTTTATTTGATTTCCACGTACATGTAAGTAGGGCATTTTTACACTAATAAAAAAAAAAATGCAAAAAAAAAAAAGTCTCGACCTACATGTACCGACCCTATGTAACCGGAAACGGAACTCCTTTTTTTTTGCCTAAACAGAACATGGGAAAAGGCAAGTGTGGCTTCTGGTTTGACCGCATACAGAGATTATTACACAAACTATAAATTTATATTGCATTATTCTTTAAATAAACAGTGGTTACATTATAATCTTTTGTATCAGTATCAGTCGTTCTATTACGTGTAGTAGCTTCCTTGTACATGTACATTGCAAAGTGACAAACAAATAATTACAAATAAACAGAAATGAAAGAAAAAACCTAAGCAGAAATTGCTGGTAAAATGTTATTCAATTTTTGAAAGGTTTGTTCTGTTTTAAATTTAAGCAAAATTTCATAACGGATACTTGTTTTTTTCGTGTAAATTTTGCAACAAATACTCTTGACTAGTTTCTATGCTGAGTAAGCAGGCATGATATTCTTCCAACTTTAGTCTGATTTCCGATTTTTTTTTGCCATTGGAAAAAACAGAAAAACTGATCAGGCCAAGTAAAAAAAAAACATGTTTAGCGTCCCCACCTGCCTCCTTTATGGCCGCCGCCTCCTTTTTTTTACTATTTACTATAAAATAAAAAAAAAGAAGGACAATTTGACTAAAATGATACAAATCATTTGTTTTGTCATACATTGCATCAGTACACTAAAATAGCACAAAATCTGTGAGTAAATATACCTTGGCCAGCCGTATGGCGGCCATCTTGGAAAAAATAGCAAAAAATTTGAAAAATAGTAAAATACATGTAGTAGCGCCCTGTCTCCTCCTCTTTTTTGAAAAAGTCCAGACATGTTCAATGTCTTGTCCAATGTGTCTTTTTTATGTATTGTGTGTTTGAACAGTATAAAAAACAAAGGATATTTGAAATTTAAAAAAGAATAGCGGCCATCTTGAAATAAAAAATAAAAAATAAAAAGCCCCTCCTCCTTCCTTTTTTTTAGAAACCCAGACGCTAAACATGTTTTTTTTTTCTTCGGCCTTACATAGCCTGGAATGTCCAATAAAGCCTACACCATGCTCACATGTAGGTCAGCCCTTGTACTCAATAAAATGTTCCTACTTTTTTCCAAGGAACAAGTATCATGATTGGTAAGTGACTAATTACATTGAGAACAATTCATGCATTGTTTATTGCAAAAATCATGTCAGATTTGCTTGTGTTGCCCTTTAATTTGTAATCAGCGATCAGAAATTATCAGTACATTGTACAAGTACTGTTATGTTTGTACAGCTAGATTATCTCTGGGCTTGGTTAACTTGGACAGCCAAGATCAATGTGAAACAAATATATTTGCCTATTGTTGAGGACCTCTCCTGAACAATAATTTAAAAGCCCCTCAGAAAGGTTGCATTCAAGGCAAATTATACTGAGATACATCAATGGCTATAGAAAACTGGCAACACAATGAAAAACTACATTGTGTAGTGTGAGGAAGGTTTGCCTCTGGCTTGATAGTGTCGCCATCTACGCGGTGAATAAACAAGAGGAAGGCCATTGAGTGGTTTGAGCCTGGACTACGCGTCTGAATAGGTTTTGAGAATCAAAAGGATTTGATTTCATCAGTTAAAGAGATGGAAAGTAGGTTTTCAGGTTAGGCCATCTCAATTTGTTATGAATATGATAATTTTCCTTTAATATTTCTGTGCAAGCACACACACACTGTAGGCCTACAAAACATCACATTTTTATTACTTTTATTGCTGGGTCCAATTTTAATAGAGCTGCTTAAGCACAAAAAGTAGCTAAGCACAACATAATTATGCTTACCAGAACAGGGTTACCAGCCAAAATACCATGTCACATGTACAATTTGTGACTGGTATCCTGCTCATTTCTGCTAAGCAGGAAATTTTTAAGTAATATTTTCTGCTTAAAAGCAGCTCTATGAAATTGGGTCCTGATCTGCATTAATAAAAACAACATTTGAATACATTTTAAGAATTTCTATTTTTGGTAAATTCTGAAGAAAAAAATTAATTGCATTATCATTCTTGTCATGATGGGAACCTTCAATATTTCTTTTTGTGACTTTTGTGTCAATAGACAAAACTAGAGGGTGTGCAAAGCCAAGCGACATGGCCTGACTAAAAGCATTTTGACCAGTTATAGAATGGTGTTCATTGTGCTTTTTTATTTATAAATGTAAAGATCCCTTTCACTGATGTCACATGCATAGGGCCAATGATTTTCCGCGATCGCGGAAAACGGACGGAATTTGCGGAATCTGCCTTTTGAAACGGAAAACGGGATTTGAGTTTGAAGTAAAAAAAAATTGAAAATATAGTGACAAAAACGTAGGTTTTTTTTCATGTTATTAAGGCCAAACCTATTGAAATTGATCAGGCAAGCTAACTTAACACTGCATTCTTTATTAAGTTTCTTTTTGTTAAACTAAAAAAGCATCAGAAATCAGACCGTAAAAAGTTACGAGATCGTACTGTTGACTCGACCTGACGTAATACATAGCAAATGAATACACGTTAGACTGAGGGCAAAATCATCACATTCACGGCACGATCTTTACATTTATTTCACTCAAATTGCATTTTCACCCTCCCTTTTATCAACAATTATACTCAAACTAGCTTACCTACGCTCTATATGAACACAGACATTCATTTTTCATCTCAGAAAGGTCTAAAATCAACCATAATCTTTCAACATTTTGTCGCCTAAGCGAAAACAAAATGGCCGACAATTTGTTTCTGTGTGGAGGAGAAGTACACGGTGACGTCATATGCAATGATACTGCAGTGCAACGGCTGTTACATGTTTCTTGTTTTTGTTGCAGCGCACAGTGAGACAAGTCATTACGTTTTTAGAAATTGCCAACTCCGGAACTGAATCGGCCGTTGATTTAAAAAAATAGTTTACTATCTTTTTCAGGAAAACTTTCAATTCAAATTAACATTTAAGAAGTCAGCAGTGCATCTTATACAAAAGTTATGTTTATAATCGGTTCCCTGTGTATTAACAACCTTTTATCTATTAAAGAACATGAAACGGAATTTTTTTTGTCTGAAACGGAATTCATGTTTTTTAAAAACGGAATTTGCACTTTTCTGAAACGGAAAATCATTGGCCCTACATGCAGCTACTATCTGCCCATAGTCTGCCAGTTTAGTCAAATTGCATACATGTATGCAAGATAGGGTTGGCGTCTTCTTGCTTTTTGAATCTGATTGGTTTTAGTCGACCGTTTTGGGGGGAATGGCCTCTCCGGGGTAACGTGTAGAGGGCGCTCTGTACTGGAACCACTCGTACAATTACTCCATGAAGTAGCAGGCCTGCAATTCAAACTGCATTAGTGGTACTTGAACATTCATGTGTGCACATGTGTATATGTGCAGGCCTAGAATTCCATCTTTGAGAGGGCAAGCAGGCCTCAACCTTAAGCTTCAGAGGGTCAAGGCCACTTGGCCTTGAAGGCTCCAAAAAAGAGAGGGGCACCAAGGCCAACTGAAAGGGCACCAAGGCCATTTTCAAACTTTTATTTGTTAATGACATGTATACTCCAACACGCTCACTTGACAAAAAATCGTTGCCCCAGAACACAGAATTCTTGGAAAAAATCATACAGAAAAAATATTAAGAAAGTTAATTCCCTGCGTGCTCATCTGAAAAAATATCAATCCCGGATCACCATCGCCCCATCTCCCCACCCAACCCCAATGCTCAATAAAATATGTTGTTCCGGAAAATTCAACCAGACCTTGAAGTTGAATATAAAATTCTTGAAAAACAATATTCTTAAAAATAAATATGATTATGAAAATTGAAAACGAATCCCCAACGTCTAATAATTGGCCTATGTAAACGTGCATGCCGACCATGACGAGGTTTATGCCTTCCGAGTTCCGGCTTAACAATCTCACCAAAAAAACCGCGTCTAAACGTTTGCACTTTGCTGCTGCTCCAGCCAATTCGACCTCGTGCTTTTTCTTTACGTCTGTTATGGGATTGCATGATGATGGATCAATATTGAATTGATAGATTATGATAAAGATTTCCGAATTTTTTGCACCGTTAACTGCTCCGATTTTAACATTTCCACGCGTGTACACAAACGTTTGTTTGACGACGAAAAAGAAAGTTGCAACGCGGGCAGGTCGCTGGTTCACAAACATTTATCCAATACATTTATCCAAAAGAACAAGCCTTGGATACCAGCGAAATAGCGAGAAAAAAACATAGACTGAATCGTGCTCCCGGCCCCATCCCCTACACATACAGATCTCAATAGACAGAATCAATTCGAAAATGTGTAATTCAGTGTAGGGACCTGTAGCCAGTCTATACATTAGAGTAGTCTGGTGCCGTGCTTTTAGTAGTAATCAACTCAACAACGTTTGATATGGTTGCCATGCCACATTCTCCACACTGCAAGTACTTCGGTATTTTGCGCGATGGCAAACAGCCTTATGAAAACTAGTGTGCGGGAGCGTACGTTACGTACGTCCAGAAACAATTTGACCTTAATTAAATGGGTCACAACGTTAACATTATTTTTAATAACACTTTCAAATACATAATATAATGGAGTGGAAAGGGGCACGACGGCCAAGTGGCCGTAAGGTACGTGTTTTTTAAAGGGGCATCACGGCAATTCGCCGGGGCATCGCGGCAATGGCCGCTGGTGGCCACTGTTAAGGTTGAGGCCTGGGGCAAGGCCATTTTCATTTTGCAAAGGGCACTTCCTTCGCAAAACTCTTTAAGTTTATGGGAAACTTATGAAGGGGCACCACGGCCAAGACCAGGGCAACAGAGGCCATGGCCTCCGTGGCCTCCGTGTAATTCCAGGCCTGCGTTGTGTTTGAGTTGTAGATTTTAAATGAAACAAAAAGTGAAACCTAGCCGCAATATTTTATTTCACTGTAAAAAAAAAAGTGTTTACTTCAAGGGTTACTTTGTGTCAAAGTGTACCAGACAGGAAACGAACAAGAAACAAAATGTTTCAACTATGGTTCAAGCAGTCTCTTGCTTTCTTGACTTTATACTGATTGAATATTGTTTTAGTCCACATGACAATTCCATTCCAAGTTTCTTTTTGTTACTTTCCTATTATTACTTCCCCTGTCAGTAGAAGTAGAAAGCCATACCACTTGGCAACATTGAGCTTGTTCACTTCCGTCCTTAAATGTAAAATTTTCCATTTGTATTCTAAAAAAAATCCATGTAGTTTAACTATTTAAATGTAGTATTGTAGTAATTGCATTGCAGGTTTATGTAGTATAAATGTTTACATTGCCTTTGCATCAGTTGGTTGAACCCCTTCATTATTGCACATAATATGTAAATCTGGAGGCTGCAGGTTCAAATATGTATGTACATGTATGTACCCAGTCAGTTTCCTTTATGGCAGAAAAAGTTGCATCCCCTTAAGGTGATCCCCTGGCTGCCGCTTCCTAGGTTGTATCGTAAACTTGGGTGTGATCCCTGGCTGTACAGTAGTTACAGGTTGAATGGCTTCTGACTGGCACCGCGAGCAAAGATATTGACAATATAGGGAGACTTTCAAAAGGCTACTTTCTCAGTTGAAAGAGCACTGTCACATAAATCTGGAATTTGCAGTTCAAATTCTGCTTTAAAGGGATTGTATATGTTTGGTAATTAGAACCCACTGTTTGTTTCAATCCTATGTTGTAGATTTGCAATAAAACTAACCTGTGAAAATTTCATTTCAAAAGGTGTTAGTGTTTTTGAGATATTGCCGAAAATTTGGAGCGGTTATATCCAACAGGAAGAATAATCTGCAATTGGAATACACTATCTGAGAAACGTTACTGCAGTAATGCTTCTCAGATTCAAATTGTTTGGGATAGAAAGTGATATCTTTTTCCATAACTGCAGTACTTCGAAGAGAAAAGTTTCTTAAAATGCATTATACTATCCAAAGCTGCTGTACTTCTTACCAAGTAAGTTTTTATTGCTATTAATTTTCAGAGCCATAACCAAACGTATACAGACCATTTAAGTCAACTTTTCTCTGTTCACTCAAAATTGATTTATGTACCAGAGCCAGTTTCCCTTGTGCTTTATTACTTGAAATATTTGTTTGCAGTTGACCAATGTTGAACTTACTAATATACAATATTGTTTCTTTATTTGCAGTACTTTCTTGTACCTGAAGTTCTTGGGAATATGGGCGTTTGTCCTTTTACTAGACTTCATTTTGGAGTTCCGCTTTGAGTACCTGTGGCCTTTGTGGCTGCTGCTAAGGAGCATTTATAACTATTACAGGAACCAAGGACTGGTAAGTCAATTTCTAAAACTAGTATTTTTTGTTAACGTACCATTACCTATCGATGAGTATTCACTTAGGGACCATGGATAAATTAAGAAAGCGTTCGCACGCGCGCCTTCGCGTGGTTGCATGGAATCGTCCCAAAATTGTCACGGCCCCGTGCAACCATTGGATTTGCGCTCCAGTGATTATAATAGGTTCCCTCATTATCGAACTCTATTGTTTGTGCCTTTTGTTGGTCGGATTATAGGGACAAGGCAGCTCGAAAGTAGCCCACAAAAGATTGAAGGATTAGTGTTTGCGGTCTAGCTCGGGTAGGTATACCGGACAATGGTTTATCTACAGTCGACTCTCGTTAATACGAGGTCCGCCGGACTAGCCCGTTTTCCTCGTATTATCCGAAGCTCGCGGTAAAATCAATGCACTATGCACAAAGTGCATGACATAATGGCCGCACGTGTACACAGATAAGGCTGCTGCAATACAGTGGATAACTGTGTGCATAGCGTGTGCATGTACCAGACTTAAACAAGCACAAAATTGGGCTAATAAAACTGTTTTAATTGAGTTAGTTTAGTTTGAAAGTCAATATTATAAAATCAATTTACATTTTACATGATTGAAAAAATGTCTGAGATTTTAACTTGCTGTTCTTGTTTAGCAAAGTTTCGGTGCAAAACTTCTGTCGCAGCAGTCAATAAATAGAATCTTGATTTTCATTGGTAACCACCAGTGTAATGCTAGTTGGTTCATTTCTAATGCGGGATACCAGGGAAATCTTGCTGTTGCATTAAATATTGATCGCGCAAATATTTTAGCTTTTCAGTTGCGGTGCTTTTTTTTCCTCAAGTACTTGTAAAACTCAAGGGATCAGTATCTTTTCTGAAGATTTTACATGAATTGATGAATGCTGACTTAGTATGGAATCTGCTCCGTTGTTTAAACCATGCAAGCCTCCTAATCCCACCATTGTCCGGAGTTTTGAATTAACAACCTGCTCGCTGAATCGTGACTCCAGTTTCGGATTAGTATTGCTAGCGATAGTGTCCAGTTAGCACCTCTATTGATTGTCTTACAAGCCATAAATAATGATTTTCAGGCTAAAGGTATTTCCTTTGTTGGTTTGTTTATTATTCTCGTTACAAAAGGGTTGAAAACAGTGTTTTGTTCGTAACGGGCCGACAAAATTACCTCCTTTTAACCGTGTTCTCGCTACTACCGTGCTCGTGTAATCCATATTTAAATGCATTGAAACATGCACGGGGCAGTTCGGGACCGGCAAAAAACCTTGTATTAACAGGAACCTCGTAATATGCGAGCTCGTAATAACGGGAGTCGACTGTAGTAAGCCGATTAGAACTACAAAGTGACATTTGGCTTAAGCTGGCCAACAACATTGTTCTTTTGTTATACAGTGAGTCTCCCTCAAGACCGGACCATTGCAGATGAACACGTTCCTATGCGTGACACTGGGTGGGTTTTCTTTTGTTTGAGCTGGCACGCATAGGAACGTGTCAGAGTGCGGCCGTGCCCGTGACATAATTTATCCATGGTCCCTTACATGTACACAGGCCTTGAATAACATGGAGGGTATGATCTGTTGCACTGGGCTTGATTTTACAAAACACTAAGATTCATCTCAAAAGATGAGTTCGTCGTGTGCCTAGAGGCATACAAAGTACTTTTTTCCAAGGACAAAAGGCCGTAAGCAATAAAATGGCTCCTGACAAAAGAAAAGTGGCATTAACTGTTACCTTTTTGTTGCTAGAACAGGGCTCGAAATTAACACTGGACGGCAGGCCTGAGGCCAGTGATTTTAGCGTCGGTCCAGTAAACTTTATACCGAACAAGTCCGGCGGTCTTGTGTTTTTTTTCATACTAAAAGTGTTATTATTACCTGAAATGAATAATCTTTCATTAAATAAATGTATTTAAATCACAGTTTGAATTTGTTTTGTTTTATTTGTTGTCGAATTATTTCCAAGCGCGAAACATCAAACCCGGCCAACCGTTCTACGTGCTGCAAAGTTCCCTATCCAGTTTGCTCATGCCCACGACCACTGCACTGGGCTCAAACCGTGCTTTAGGCGCCCAGGGGGACGAGCGAACGGCACCCTCCGTGCATGCGTGATGTTTGTACTGGTGCCCGGCGGAACACCACAGTACAGTGCTTCGTTCGTTTACCACTGACCATGTGCATGTCATGATGTCACTTTAAAATCTGATACCTTACACCAACGAATTATACAGTGTTGAAATCGTATTAATGACGTATAGGTTGTATTCTTCCAACACCACACATCCCTGTGTTGCATGGATTAAAGTAACGTCTTGTTTCCACACGTCTTTTCATGCTTCGTATAAATTTCTCGAAGGGGTTTCAAAGCAAAAAACTGCCTGTTAAGCAATCTGCAAGTGAAAAACTTGCACAGGCGCAGAAGTATGAAAAAACAAGTTAACTTTTGGTGTGTTTTTGTGGCGTTTTGGATTTTTTCTTCTCATATGTGACTTCGGTCTTGTAAAAAATGTTCGGGTCCAGTAAAAATTCTGAGCAACAAGCCCTGTGGTCTTGTGGATTTTCCCCCCAAATTCGAGCCCTGTAGAATTACACCAAAGAGATGTTTTTTTTTTCCCATTCAGAGTTGAACCTTCCTATGATGACTAATGAATTGCAGAAAACCCCACCAACCTTTCACACTCACACAATTTTGCACATTAATTGCTTAAAAAATGCCTTTTCTCCGTTAATTTTTCATTCATCCTTCTTGCACGCACGCGGCGAGTTGTCAGTATTACTATAGTGATATGTATTGTGACATTTGCTTAGCAATTAACCCTTCGAGTGCCGCCAACGTTCTGAAACGTCATGCTGAATATCCATCCACAGGCCGCTAACGTTCCCTTACGTTTAGACTGGTCCCCTGTCTTTATCCGCATGGATAAGTACACTTTATTCACGAGCCTCGAAGTGTGACGTCAGATGTCCAATCTACCTTACGTTCTACCCTTCGAGTGCCGCCAACGTTCTGAAACGTCATACCAAATATCCATCCACAGGCCGCCAACGTTCCCTTACGTTCTAATTTTGTTTTTAAGTGGATACAGAATTACAGAAACTCTTTGTGAAATTGGCACCTGATCTTGACCTTGGATGCCCCTTGAAAAGTTTCCAATACAAGTGCCCTTTGGAAAATGAAAACGGACTTGCTCTTTCTAAGGCATGATATTCTTCAGTACTTTAATCTAAGCTTGGGCGATACCACGATATTATCGAATATCGCGATACTAGTTCTGAAACGATTACGATATCAGGTAGATTTTTTTTTGATCGTGATATCGGCAAATCACGATATCGTCTAAGTATCGCGATGCATTTCCTAACCGAGACGATCTTGCAACAAAAAATCTCCTAGTGGAGACGATCTTGCAACAACTAAGAGCTGCAAGTCACAGACCGCAACCGCAAGATTCCCCAACAGATCCGACCCGACGGGGTTTCTTCAAAAAAACCAACATCAAAGCCTTATTAGCGATCAGGCGGTCTCACACAGACTACCGAAAAACTACGACATCGCGCTTCTGGGTGTTATCACGTGTTGTATCAACCTCGTCCCCATGGTTTGCTTTTTTTCCATCCATGTTTACAATAGTACCTCGTACTGCTCGACACACTTTGGGGACGAGGTTGGTGATCTAATTAGTTATGCACACATATAGAACAGTCTGTCATGCGCAGTAGACACATTAAATACGTGTAAGAATAGTAGTTCATTGGAGAAAAGTAGAAATGAAAAGGCTGCTTCTACAACTGAAACTTGCACAGTGAGTTTCGTGTAGAAGATTGACGTCATCAAAAATTAATCGCGATATTATCGAATATCGCGATATATTCTTGACGATACATCGTGGATGAAAAAAAGCGATATCGCCCAAGCTTACTTTAATCTGATTTCCAGTTTTGTGCCCTTGGAAAATCAATAAGATTGTTATCAAATAGACGGAGAAATTCTATAGAAGCCTATACCATATGTAGGTCGTAGGTCAGCCCTTGTCGCTACTTTTTTAATGGTTGAATAACATGCCTGCATTATTTGTAACATCCTTAAACGCGAGTCACTTGGGGACTGTCCAAAATGTTAACATTTTTACAATCAGGGCCCAATTTCATAAAGCCTGTGGCATAAAAACTTGCTAAGCACAGACAAATCCTGCTAAACAGAAACTGGTTACCAGACAAAATTCCATAAAGTTTACATTGTTGCACCTGGTACTCAACTCATTTTTTGCTTAGCAAAGAAATTTGCTAAGCAGCATTTTCTGCTTAACAGCTTTATGAAATTGGGCCCAGACCTACTATCAGTTGAATCAAACAAGGAAACAAAAAAATACGCAGGGTGGGGATACTGACAAATTTAACAGGCACTCAAGTTGTTTATGCTGGGGTTTTGAGTTAATTTTTTGTGTTTATAGGGGGGGGGTAGGGGTGAACTGTGAACATTAACCCTTTAGAAACCATTTATTTCTGTGTAAAATGAAGAGCTCTGTGTATCGATCAGAAAGTGTTTTCCATGTATTCAACTGAATAAACTAACGTGTTGGGAAGGTCATGGGTCAATAATTTCCCAGAATTCAGTGGGTTGAGATCGGTTATACTCGTGGGCGTCTCCAGTCGCCGATGGCGCTGTGCGTGTGAAATGGGTTCGGCGACGCAAGTCGCCTATGGCATGCAAAGGGTTAAGCAGCGTTAACGACCTCCCTCCTTTGTGACGCCCAATAAACGATCATTTAAACGCAACTGACCTGCTACTTCCCGTCTATATTGCCCCTCGTGACCTCCATAAAGAAGGTTAGGTCACGTGTGCGAATTTAAACCAAACTGAGGCAGTGTAAAAATCAAAATGTATAACGAGTTGTAGTGGAATTGAAAATAATGTATCCCATTCCTAGAGGGTTAAGAGTAGTGTATAGTATGACAAGCTCCCAGTCACCTGGATAGAAACAAAAACCGAAACATGTTCGAAGAATTAGTCACTGACAGACGCCATATTTGTAGATTCGTGATGTTGTCATAGAAAACCGCTTGCCATTGGATGCGAAACACGGTGTGATGAACCGGAAGAATGGGCAGTCAGGGTTATTGATCCGTGACCTATTATGACCTCTTAATCAACTTCGTGGGTCAGTTTAATCCGTGTGCCAGGACTAACCACTTTGTGTGAACGCAAGCCCAGTTTGGGTTAAGTGTGGATTCTCATTGCGCGTGGATTAAGGGACAATTTAACTCCTCGTCTGAACATACCCTGTAAGGACTGTATTCAGAGATGCCACTTTTCCGGATTTACCAGGATTTCCGTTAAAAAAAAAAAATAAACCTCAACTTCCGTTTAAAATAAAAAATAAAAACTAGGTTTTTTATTATTTTAATTTTTTAATCAAGCCTGAATAAAGTTATAATTATTTGGCCTCAATAAGCGCTTTTCGATGAAAATATTAGTTTATATCGTAAATGTCGTAATTTTTACGGCTCGGTGAGTTGTATGCCTGACTTGAACTTAAGTGCTCGGCGGTGCTACTCTTTCGGGGAATTCAATGTTGGCATCTCTGCGAAGATTGCTCTGCGATAATTTGTCACAATGGTTACCACTTGCGACATTTATTCAGTGGCTTTCTGCTTTTGTCTAAGGAAAAGTAATTTTCAGGTTTTTTTTCTCGTTACCACAATGGCATCTCTGTGTATTAATTAATTAGTGTTGTTGTTGTTGTTTCATTGCAGGCGTTTTCTGTGGTCTTTATATTCATTGCCTTCACATCAGACATGATCTGCTTACTCTTCATACCGGTGCATTGGCTCTTCTTTGCTGCTAGTACCTATGTATGGGAGCATTTTGTGGGACATACTGGTAAGTAACGACCAACATGACCAAGGCCAAATATCATACAGAATACTGCTTAACATTTTTCTTCTAAGCAGAAATGAGCAGGATCCATACCAGTTACAAATAGTTCATGTTACATGGTTGTTTCGGCTGGTAACCTTGTTCTGGTGAGCATGATTTTGTTGTGCTCAGCAATGTTTTGTGCTTAAGCTGCTCAATGAAATGGCCCTATTTCATAAAGAGCTGCTTTTTAAGCACAAAAAGCAGCTAAGCACAGTAAAATGTTGCTTACCAGAATAAGGTTACCTGCCAAAAAAACCATGACATATATGTACCATCTATGACCAGTGCTCATTTTTGCTTAAAAGTACAACCAGGGCCGAAAGAGGCTAAACACTTCCACTTGTAGTCCAGAGGTCAAAGTTTGGTTACTACTGTAAGTCAAAATAAATGTGTGAAGGGTTTATGGCACTAGTGCAAAATTTCACATTTGAAACCTAGATCAGAAAACCTCAAGTTCAAAATGAGGTGATAGGACACCAAGCCACTGAAATGGGCAACTGTTTGAAGCTACATGTATGTAGGACAAGTTGGGGTTGAACAAAGACAAATTTACAAGAGTGGGACTTGAACCTGCGACCTCCGGGTTAACGTGCCGGCGCTCTACCAACTGAGCGATCTACATGTACATGTAGCCCTATTGTTGGCGGTCTCCCTATTTTGTCAATATCTATGTTCGTGGGTGCCAGTCGGAAGCCAGTCAGTTTCCCTTGTGTTTTACTATTTAGAACAACTCAGCAATGACTAAAAGGAGGGGAAGTGGGTAGACAAAGGGAGTTGAGTAAACAGGGGAGGGGGGTTCAGGGAGGGAGGGCAAATTAATGGGGGACATGATGAGGCTATATAAAGACAAAAGGATAGGACAAATGATACAAAATTTTGTAAACATCAAACAGAACAATGTGTGAAATGTATCAATAGATGAACATATTTCATTTCATTTATTAATTCTGGTTGTGAAGCCAAGGACTCTCAGAAAAGCGAACTTAATCACTGTACTAGCCAAGAACCCGTGGAGAGAAGACAAAGAAGGAAAATTCAGTTTTAGATGTGGGAGGAAAACCCCAGAGAAATACTCCAGGGAAAACCCACGCAGTCAGGTAGGGACTGAAAACTCAATCCACATAAGCCCCCTGGTGGGTTTTCGAACCAGGGTCCTACTGTCCTAGAGGTGGAAGGCGAGGAAAGATACCACTACACTAACCCAACCGCCCAACTATGGAATCATTGGAGGACTGTTAAAAGAATCAATGAAACACAAAACAGCACTGCTGCTATTTCTATAGCAGCTGATTTTGAAAATACTATTTGGTTTACATTGACATGATTGTTAGCCTGCTGGAGTCTGGGTGTCTTTTAGAAAATGACACCGTTTTGTATTCGGGCATTTTGTCAATTCATTTACATGGATGATCGCAGATGATCAAATTGGAGAGCTTTATTTTCCAAATGTAACCTACATGTACATAGTACCTAGATTTTGACTCAACATTAATGTAGTAAAAAACACATTATTAAGGGTGAGGGTTGCAAGAGTGTGCATCACAGTGAAACGTCGGCACTTATCAGTTCTACAACAGTTCTCACTAGAAAAACACTTGACAGCTTTGAATAACAACCAACGTTCCCCCTTAACAGCTTTCCACTAGCCAAATGCTAGTTTTGAAACACCCAGGCAAGTCAAAATTCTTTCCAAGTGGTCCGGCTGGCTAGTTCAGTTTTGAAAAGCAACTGTATTTAATATATATGTTTGGTTTGCGGTAACACCATGTGTATATCTTCTTGCTAGGTAGATTTTGTTCTATGAGAACTTGTCTTGCTTATTATTCTACTGCAGCAGAGTAGAATATTCGGAATTCGGGAGACTTCTCAGTTCTGAAAAAAACTGTCCTTCTTAATAACTACTACCTGGGCGGGAGGTAGGACAACTGTATTTAATGTGAAATGTGGACTTGTAAAAGAAGCAGTTGACAGTTTTATGGTTTCTGACTGACACCCCCGAACAAAGGTATTGCCAAAAAAGGGAAACTGACAACATAGGGCTAGATAGCTCAGTTGCTAGAGCGCCGGCACGTTTCCGTAGGTTGTTGGTTCAAATTCCACTATAGTCAATTTTTCTTTGTTCAACCCCAAATCATTAAAAATTTACCCAGTCAGTTTCCCTTGTGGTTTATTATTTGATTGTGAAAAAGCTGGCGGACTAGTAAAACAACAAGCTACCTGGTCCTGCTGGCTAGTCATCAAAAAGGTTCTGGGCAATCCCCGACAACGGTGTTACAATGTTCTTATAGTACACTGTACATGTAGATGCTGTTTAAAATCCACACTGTGGACTGGCATTATTAACCAACAATCCAGCCTTATACTTCCTGGAGGCAATGGAAGCAATTGCCTTCCTGCCCCTAGTTTCAGGTTTTGTTTTGTCAGCAGTGTCTGTCACCCCTGATTTTCAATACAATTGATTAACAATACAGTGCGCCCTCTACAGTTTTCCTAAAAGCGGTCGACTAAAACAAATCACACTCGCAATTCGGCACTTCGCGCAGTGCACGGCAATTGGGGACCTTCAAATAGCTGACAGAAATGTGAAAAACAATCACAGGCCTCTAAAAGAAACCACTATTTTATGTCAAAAACACAGCAGAGAAATGTGACTGTGTTGCTTTATCTGCATGCAAACTATGAAGAACAACAACAAATAGCAGACTGTTCAGCCTGACGACCAAAAACTTGTCAACCTTTCTCCGATGATACACAGCAAAAAACAGCATCTTCTTGGTAAACTCTGGAGGGCGCTCTATTGTTTGAATCACTCTTATTGGTCCTGATGAAGAAGTTTGTCTGGAATGCTTTTAACTTCATGGAAAATTGTGAATAAATTATCGGATTTATTGAAAACTGTTGTTTGGCAAAACTATAGAAATTGGCGTGTTAAAAAAAGCTGTTTGAATGAATGTTTCTTGTGATGAATTCTTGATGCGGTTCAATACAAAATGATTTGAGTTTACTTTTAAAGAAAGTCAATCTTATCAAATATTATATGTGATTAGAACAACAATTTTACTGTCGATAAAAGTAGTGAAATTTGAGATCAGTACAAAACAATTGAAGCTGTTTAACATTTGAACAGTACATGAGACTTTCATATAGTGTGCATTAGATCTCTTCGGGATCATTGTTTGCTTTGTATAGTTTGTGTAAACTTTACGTGTTTGTTTTTGCCGAGAGACAAATTGGCAATGATTTTTAGCTGTGTTTAAAGGAAGACAGAGTCAATGTTAATTAATTCGTATGACCGATATGACCTGTGATCAGGTCAGGAAAGCACACATACATGTAGGAAGGATTCAGATGCCGTTTGTACTTGTACAATACACAACTTGTAGGGTGTCATGGCCGAGCGGTTTAGAGCATCGAATTCAAGTTCTGGTGGTGAAGTCATCGGGGTGTGGGTTCGAGTCCCGGTCGTGACACTTGTGTCCTTGAACAAGACACTTTACTATAATTGCTTCTCTTCACCCAGGGGTATAAATGGGTACCTGCGAGGGTAGAGGTTGATATTGTGTTTGAAAAAGCCTTCGGGGCGCCACGGCAGCTCGGGGCTGTATACTCCCCAGGGAGCTGAGAAAGATTAAAGGAATGTTATTGGCCCAATGACCAGGGCACTAATGATACGCTATATTGTAAAATGTGCTATAAAACAACTAGTTATTAATATTAGTGAAATGTGAGTTGATGCAATTACACAGATTACAGTTTTGCTACATGTATTTCCTATAAAGAGTCTGCACCTAGACAGCCGTGGCTTTTGTATAAACCCGCATTACATCCCAAACCCAACCCTAATCCCCACCCACCCTATCCCTGCCTCCTACACTTAACCCTGCCCACAGTAATCCTCAACGAAGCCTTAAGGCCCGGTCCCACTGCAGCGATAACGAAAACGATAACGATCATGACGCAAAGAAAAACGCATTCTATTGGTCAAATTGCTCCACGCAGAATACGCACACGCTCATTCAACCAATGGAATACGTTCTCTTTGCGTCGTTATCGTTATCGTTATCGTTATCGCTGCAGTGGGACCGGGCCTTTATCCCCAACCCAACTCAACTCTATCCCACCCTAACCCTTCACCTAATCTAATCCATACCCATCTAAATCCACCCAATCGCCAATCCCACCCCACACCCATTCTAACCCCCATTATGCCGTACTGTAAGCTCTACATTAAAGGTAGGGTCATAGATTGGTAACTGCTCCAAAAAGTAATGGCCTCTAAAACTTACTTGGTGAGAGGCACTGCAGCTGTTGATAGTATACCATAAAACTAACCTGTGAACATTTAATCTCATTTCAAAAGGTGGTAGCGTTTTTGAGATATTGCCGAAAATCTGGAGCGGTTATGTCCACGCAGGAAGAATTAATCTGCAACTGGAATACACGATCTGAGAAACGTTACTGCAGTAAGGCTTCTCAGATTCAAATTTTGGGGGATAAAAAGTGATATCTTTTTCCATAACCGCAGTACTTCGAAGTGAAAGGTTTTTCAAAATGCATTATACTATCCAAAGCTGCTGTACTTCTTCCCAAGTAAGTTTGTATTGCCATTAATTTTCATAGTCATTACCAAACGTATACAGACCCTTTAAAGGTATCGTACACGTTTGGTAATGACTCAAACAAATATTACCAGAAAAACTTACTTGGTAACAAGCAACGGAGAGCTGTTGATAGTATGTAACATTGTAGGAAACGACTCCCTCTGAAGTAATGTAGTTTTTGAGAAAGAGGTAATTTCTCACTAAAATAATAACAACTTCTTGCAAGAAGTTTTTATTCCTATCTGAAAGCGCACAATTGTACAACAAGGGTGTATTTTCTTTCATCATTTTCATGCAACTTCGATGACCAATTGAGCCCAAATTTTCACAGGCTTGTTATTTTATGCATATGTTGGGATACACCAAGTGAGAACACCGGTCTTTGACAATTACCAAACGTGTTCAGTGCCTTTAAACCTCTCACTATCAAACAAGGAAATATTTCAAGATATTCAAGTCCTGCTAAAATGTCAAGAGAAATGCACTCTCTGGAAGAATCTGTGGAGTTGAGTCATAATATAATGTACACATGTAAGCAGCTACATGTACTGTTACCTCTGATTTCATTTATCTTGGAACCAAATCTCTGGGTACTTATTTTGGATGGGGCTTACATTTTATCCAAACCCCTTTGACTTGAGTGTTGACTGGTATGTCTGTAGTTCTCCAGGTACACTGTAGTGTCAAAAGAAATTCCTGATAACATCACGTTTCTTGCTCTTTGAGTAAATTTCTCTTGGGTTTCATTCTAATTTCCTCACAATCACATAGTCTTTAGATATTTGTATCTTACCCAAATATTTTTTATATAATTTAATATTTTTGTTTATATGTAATTTCTGTATAGTCTTACATAGGTTTAATGATACATGTAACATGAACGTCGGTTGGGCAAAATTCTTAATTGTTTGCAAGTAACCGGAAACGGAGGTCAAGTCTTATTCTCGGGTTTTCTTCAGTGATTTGTTAAACTGATTTTACTTTCATATTATTTCTTTGCTAATTTTACTTTCCTAACAATATAATATAATTTTTATGGCCATAAACTATGTTTTAAACTAAAGCATTTGAAGAAACCGAATCCCGCACACATAAAACGCAATATGGTTTGAGACCAACTTGGTCCTGGAAGTTCCAATATGGGTGACACAGTCTATAGCTCTGTTACATGTACGGGGCTGTCAACTCTCCCTAGAAATAAACCAATCTTTCCATGTTCTAATGAACAAATTTGAAAACCTCCCTGATTGTGGAAAATTTGTCCCTATTATGTTGAATAAAACTCTAAATATCTCCCTGATTGCAAGACAAAAAAGTTGGCAACTCTGCACGATACCCATAAAATACTAGCATTTAAATTACATTTAAATTACATTGTTACGACTGGTACCCCGTTACCAATTGTGACTGGTTTCCTGCTTATTTTTGCTAAGCACAGTCTGAGCACAATTATACAGTCTGCTTAAGCGGCTCAATAAAAATGGGGCCATACAGCTGCTTTTAAAAGCACAAGTAGCTAATCACAACAAACTAGATGCTTACTAGAATAAGGTAACCAGTCAAAATACCATTTCTCATACATGTACATATAGCCTGCCCGATATGGGGCAGAGGGTCCCCCCCCCTAATGTTCCCATAATATTATAACACTATTTTCCTCTTGTATAGAACTCCTTCCCCCTAAAATCCTCAAAAGAATTCCTGAGATTCCAAGCACACAATGAAGGCACAATAGGGGGGGGTACATCATGCCCCATATCGAGCACCAATTGATTTCTCATGTACAACCTGTGACTGGTGTCCTACCTATTTTTGCTTAGTAGAAAACTGTCAAGCAATATTTGCTGCTTAAGCAGCTCTATGAAATTTAGGCCTGGTGTAGCTCTTTCCTTAGTGAAGTATCCGAACTGATGTCATTGTTGAGTGTTTTGGACATTCTATTGCTTTATTGTATGGCCACCATCTTGGTTGGAATCCTGTATGCATCATGGCAACTGAAGTTCAAATTATGATTTCATGAACAGGAACCTGACTAATTTTGTTCCAACCTCGATTTGGTTACATTTACTTACTAAAGGGAAGGAAGTTAGGACGGCCACAGCATTATAGGACTTAATTTTTTCTTGATCAAATATAGTTGTCATCAAATAAGAACTTATTATCAAAATTGTTTTAACATTTTAACATTTTGATATTAATCTTATAATCTGGTGATTATGGATTATATAAGCTGTTAACTTAGAGATTAATATTAATCCCTCATCGCACAATGACATGAATTAGACACTACAGCACACGAAGTCGGCAGATGGTAATTCACCATAATGCAACGACTTCCCTGCTTACACAGTGCACCATGCACGTCTCTTCAATTTGTACATGATTATGCATCTAAGTGCATCATTTAACATCATCTACGCCATGGCACGCCGTCCACTACTCGCACATCACATTACAACCCCGTAATACTACCTCATCTCTGAACAATACCATCAATCCCACGGGGAGAGTGAAACATAGACCACCACTCCCTGCTCTACCGCGATAAATTGTGTGGTTACCATGGTAACGCATCTCTCCCCCAGCCCCGGTGTCATCTGCCTAGGATGACTCCGGAGAGATTTGATAAAATTGAAACCCCAACGTTTGTGATATATGGGTTTTTTTCAGGCCTGGACCTCAACTTGTTGACTGGTCATCGGGAATAATAATTGCATGCTGGTCTAATGTTTAGATTTCCCATCTCGGTGGATGGAATGATTTATGAACTTGTAGTTGATGTTATCACTGGCTTAATTTGCATTTTATGACAGTGGCTCGCTGTGAATATGATTTGTAGATTTTAAGGTAAATTTACAAATTTCATATTTGAGGGGGAAATGTGATTTTCTTAAATGAAGTGCTGCATGATTTTTACAGGGAAGTTTTTTTTGCAGCAAATTTTAAACAGAAGGAAAATGATGTCAATTTCGCCCTCCCATTTAAAATAAAAAAAATTATACTTATATTAATAATATCACCATTTGTTTCTGAAATAGAAACTTTGATTGGCTATAATTTTCCCGCTTCTTTCTGGATCCTTCCCTTAATCCCTTTCCCCTCTCTTTTTCTATAAATGGATATGTATTTGTTTGTACTTGTTTTATGCCTCTGAAGAAGGTCCGGTCTGGATCGAAAGCTAAGGCCATCTACCCTACTTATTATATATATTAAATAATAAATAATATTTTAAAAAATTATTAGGGGAGATTGCCTTAGCTTTCGATCCAAACCGGACCTTCGTCAGAGGCATAAACAAGCACAAACACAAACATATCCATTTATTGCAAAAAGAGGAGCAAAAAGGATTATAGGAAGGTATCCAAAAAGCGGGAAAATTTTAGCCAATCAAAGTTATTGATTCACAAACAAAGGGGTGGCTAAGAACCAATCAGAGTAAAGTTGTGAGGACAAAAGGATGATCAATGTGAAAGGGTGGATTACTGAGCCATGAAGGTGGTAACTGCATTCTGGGTAATGCGGGAAGCAGGACAGGATTAGAGGGAAAGCTGCATCATATACATGTATATAAAACTAGTAGGAGAGATGGCCTTAGCTTTCGATAAACAAAAGTAGTAAATAAAGAAAAGACCCCCCCCCAAAAAAAAAAAAAAAAAAATAAATAAATAAATAAATAAATAAATAAATAAATAAATAACTAAATAAAAACTTGCATGTAAATAAATAAAATCGGAGGCTGGTGGATATTGAAATACTAACTCAACCCTAACCCTGCCAAATGCAACGAAATGCAACAATACATGTAGTTATTAAAGGTTGTTGTATGCATTTAGCAGTCAAATGGAATATCATACTCTATTTGCATTGAGTTCCATTTCCTGGGGGTACAGGGCCTTACATCTTTTTACATCCTTGCAGCAAAGTTCAAGTTCCTGTACTGTGCACAAGTAAATATTGTGTTCACATTCACTGTGTATACGGTGACTGCTCTATATTCCGACACCCCTATATTCCGACACCCCTATGTTCCGACAACCCCCTCATGATTTACATAGGGTTAGGGTTAGGGTTAGGGTTAGGGTTACGAATAGGAAAATACACCAGAGTTGTCGGAACATAGGGGTGTCGGAACATAGGGGTGTCGGAACATAGGGGTGTCGGAACATAGGGGTGTCGGAACATAGGGGTGTAACCGTATATACATGTCATGGTATTAACAGAAGAGAGGGGACAGTAGAACAAAGGAACACAAAAGGGACAATGCTGTCCTCACTTTGGAATCCTTTGTATTTTTATGTCCTCACATTTTTTCGTGCGCTTAGTCTATGGAGAGTGTTAAGTTAGAAGGACAAAAGAAAGTCCTCACATTGATACATGTACATGTTGTCTCCTGTACTGTACATGTACATGTACATGTAACTTCACATCAATTACAACGGCATGAATTCAAATACTTTCTGTCCTTCTTAATATTGCTCAGTCTATTGCCCACGTCAGTAGCCAGAATTTAAATGAAAGCTCTACCTTGAATTATTAACATGGACATGATTGGAATGTCGTTGAGAGAGCCACGTAATTACATTGTATATTGGTATGATACATGAAGTTGACGATATTGTCACATAGCACCTAGTAGTTGGTATGTTACTAATGAGCCGCTGATGTTCTTTGTCTACAGATCGAGGCATCTGTCTGCCCACAGTGTCGCTATGGCTGTTGTTTGTTTACATCGAGGCATCGGTTCGATTGCGAGAATTCAGATCGGTCATACCTTTTCATCTGGATCTCTGCAGACCATTTGCAGCACATTGGTAAATAAAAGATGAAAGGTTCAGGCTTGATACTTCATGCCATTGCCTCCATGCCCCTGGTCATTGCCTCCATGCCCCGGGTCATTACCTCCATGCCCCTGGTCATTGCCTCCATGCCCCTGGCCATTGCCTCCATGCCCCTGGCCATTGCCTCCATGCCCCTGGTCATTGCCTCCACACCCCTGGTCATTACCTCCATGCCCCTGGTCATTGCCTCCATGCCCCTGGCCATTGCCTCCATGCCCCTGGCCATTGCCTCCATGCCCCTGGTCATTGCCTCCACACCCCTGGTCATTGCCTCCATGCCCCCGGTCATTGCCTCCATGCCCCTGGCCATTGCCTCCATGCCCCTGGCCATTGCCTCCATGCCCCTGGTCATTGCCTCCACACCCCTGGTCATTGCCTCCATGCCCCCGGTCATTGCCTCCCTGCCCCTGGTTATTGCCTCCATGCCCCTGGTTATTGCCTCCATGCCCCTGGTCATTGCCTCCATGCCCCCTGGTCATTGCCTCCATGCCCCCGGTCATTGCCTTCATGCCCCTTGTCATTGCCTCCATGCCCCTGGTCATTGCCTCTATGCCCCTGGTCATTGCCTCCATGCCCCTACTCATTGCCTCCATGCCCCTGGTCATTGCCTCCATGCCCCCGGTCATTGCCTCCATGCCCCTGGTCATTGCCTCCATGCCCCTGGTCATTGCCTCCATGCCCCTGGTCATTGCCTCCATGCCCCTGGTCATTGCCTCCATGCCCCTACTCATTGCCTCCATGCCCCTGGTCATTGCCTCCATGCCCCTACTCATTGCCTCCATGCCCCTACTCATTGCCTCCATGCCCCTACTCATTGCCTCCATGCCCCTGGTCATTGCCTCCATGCCCCCGGTCATTGCCTCCATGCCCCTGGTCATTGCCTCCATGCCCCTGGTCATTGCCTCCATGCCCCTGGTCATTGCCTCCATGCCCCTGGTCATTGCCTCCATGCCCCTGGTCATTGCCTCTATGCCCCTGGTCATTGCCTCCATGCCCCTGGTCATTGCCTCCATGCCCCTGGTCATTGCCTCCATGCCCCTGGTCATTGCCTCCATGCCCCTGGTCATTGCCTCCATGCCCCTGGTCATTGCCTCCATGCCCCTACTCATTGCCTCCATGCCCCTGGTCATTGCCTCCATGCCCCTTGTCATTGCCTCTATACCCCTGGTCATTGCCTCCATGCCCCTGGTCATTGCCTCCATGCCCCTGGTCATTGCCTCCATGCCCCTGGTCATGGCCTCCATGCCCCTGGTCATTGCCTCCATGCCCCTTGTCTTTGCCTCTATGCCCCTGGTCATTGCCTCCATGCCCCTGGTCATTGCCTCTATGCCCCTGGTCATTGCCTCAATGCCCCCTGGTCATTGCCTCCATGCCCCTGGTCATTGCCTCCATGCCCCTGGGTCTTTGCCTCCATGCCCCTGGTCATTTCCTCCATGCCCCTGGTCATTGCCTCCATGCCCCTGGTCATTTTCTTGAGATACATATTATGACATCGCATTTTGGCTGGTAACCTTACTCTGGTAAGCATAATTGTTTTGTGCTGAAGTACTTTCTGTGCTGAAGCAGCTCTATGAAATTGGGCATTGGTTATGGAACAAATATTTGGTTATTGTGTACAGGAAAGATTCATGGTTTTTACTTCTACATTTTACAGACTGCATACTTGGTTTTTTTCTTCTCCGTTGTAGCATTGGTTATCCAGTAGTTACACTCGGTATTAGTTTTAAAAGTTACGTCAGCGATCGGATGAGACTTCGGAAGCAGAAAGAAGTCCAGAAAGAAAACGATTTCTACATTCAGCTGTTACAACAAGCCTTGCCACCAGAACAACAACAGCACCATCAGCTTCAGAATGCTGTCTTAACAGCAGAGAAACAAAAAGGTGAGACTGTAGTTCTGATGGCTGAATCGTCAGAGTGTGGGTACGATTCCCGATCATGGCACTTATAATAATAATAATATTGACTCCTATATAGCGCAATTCCTAAGAATGATCATTGCGCTTCAAACATTACTACCTCTGGTCACTGGGCCGTATATTTCATTCCTGAAACCATCTCAACTCCCTGGGAGTGAGCAGCCTGTGCTGCCAAGTATGTAGCGCACTAAGCTAAATCAATCACAAGAACAACTCTGCCGTCACAGGTACCCATTTACACCTGGGTGATGAGAAGCAACTATAATTAGGTGTCTTGCTCAAGGACACAAGTGTCATGACCAAGATTCGAACCCACACCCTGATGACTCAGCAACCAGAACTTGAGTCCGATGCACTAAGCGGCTCAGCCACTATGTCCTAAAGTAAGGCACTTTAAGGCAACCATAATTGCTTCTCTTAACCCAGGTGTATAAATGGAAATCTGCCAGGGCTGAGACGGTATTATTTTGGATTAAACCCCCTTAGCGCTAAATTAAGCAGCTTGGGGTTGTATGCTCCCCAGGGAGTTGAGAAAGTTTGAGGAATGGTTTAAAAGTATGCCCAATGACCAGGGATGATGATGTTGTTGTAAAGCGCCTACGAGGATATGTGCCAAATATAAGAACTGTTTATTGTTATAATTGTTGCATTGGGTGGGGGGACCACTCTGGAGAGTGTTGTCTTAGTCCAGTTTTTAGTCCATCAAGAATGTTCTGTAGACCATGACAGAACCAAGTATCCTCTAAACATCCTGAAAGATGATGATTTCGGTTTTAACTGACACCAATGTGTGATAGGAGTCCTGTGAGGACAAATATTCACTCCATTTGGATTCAATCCAAAGACGCCTGCATTCTAGAGCAGATCTCTTAACCACTACTTGCTTGCTTTTAAGTCGAAGGCTGCTGCATACGTGAAATGCGGCAAACATGAGCGTGCGTGTGAGTTTATCAACCTGCAGAGGGCGCTGTTTTCGCATGCTGTGTTTTTACGTGATTTTTTTTTAATGAGAGATCACCTAACATCACAAGGCCGGACGGCCATATCAAGGTGAGGGCTGCACTTAACTGATTTGGGCTGTCGACCCAAATCAACTGTCACCAGGGGCACGTTGCCACCTACTCCTGGGGCTGAAACAGGGTTACCCTCTTCACAGTCTGTAAGGATGTACATGTAGGCATGGGTATCATCCACTAGGAGCCTGGCTGGTAGAGCAGAATGCAATACCTTCCCAACTTTACGAAACAATTATGGTTAAGTGCCTTGCTCAAGGGCACAAGTATCATGACCGGGAATCGAACCCACACTCTGCTGCTGACAACACCAGAGAGCTCGATTCTGGTGAACTAGACCACTCGGCCATGGCGCGCCACGATGCAACTTTTTTAGTGGAATAACTGGATGTGCCATGAGATGTTAAAAAACATTTCACTCCCTTTCCAACACCATATGGTCACTCAACACCCAAACTGTTGGACTCTGATTATGGTGGTATGCCTGATCCCATGAGTGATTTACTAGGATCCTTCCTCACTCTAACAAAATCCAACACCACATGGTAACTCAACACCCAAACTGTTGGACTCTGATTGTGGTGGTATGCCTGATCCCATGAGTGATTTACTAGGATCCTTCCTCACTCTATCAAAATCCAACACCATATGGTAATTCAACACCCAAATTTTCAGACTCTGATTATGGTGGTATGCCTGATCCAATGTATAGCATGATCAGTTAACTAGTGCAGTCCTCAGTCCAACAGAATCAATCAAAACATGCAGTTGGATTTTGATGGATGGTGGCTGGGGTAGGGTTAAAACTATGGTTTAGTTGAATATTTCAATATACTGTGATTTAATTCTCTTTGCTTGCTTTTTTGGGGGTATCATGTGGCCGAGTGGTTTAGAGCATCGAGTTCAAGTTCCAATGGTTAAGTTACGGGGTGTGGGTTCGAATCCCAGTCATGACACCTGTATCCTTGAGCAAGATACTTTATTATAATTGCTTCTCATCACCCAGGGACATAAATGGGTACCTGCGAGGTTAGAGGTTGATATTTTGTTTGAAAAGCCTTCGGAGCACCACGGCAGCTCGGGGCTGTATACTCCCCAGGGAGCTGAGAAAGATTAAAGGAATGTTATTGGCCCAATCACCAGGGCACTAATGTAAAGCGCATTGATACGTTATTGTAAAATGCGCTATATTAGAACTAGTTATTATTATTATTCCAGGAGCAATATCAAATAAACTAGAAGAGCCTTCGTCCAACGGTGTTACCTCAAGGAAAGGATCGCCAGTTATCCAAGGGACTAAGGGTTCTTCAGACAATGACAAAAGCAGCAAGGAGCCTTCCCGTAAGCAAGCTACTAGTAACAATGCCACTGTCACCTCCAAATCTGGAGACCCAGACTTGATTGAGACAAGACTGCCACAGCGCAGTGTGAACGATTACGACGGGTCAAAGGAAAACTTGGCGAATGAACAGATGCAGGCTAAAAACTTGAAACATAATACAGTGGGCTCGGGGCAACGGCAGAAGAATCCGCTGGGGAAGGATAACAGTGGGTCGTCTCTCTCCCATGGTGGGAGTAAGAAGCCAAAGCCGTTAGCCTCAAAGCTGGAAAACAAAGACAAGGAGAAAGATACCAATCTGAACGTTGATATAGCCAATGGTGCGGTACCTTCTGCTCCTGTCAAAGATGATAAGGTTTTGAGGTGAGTTATAGGATCCCAGACTTTGGGTTGGTTTTTTTTTGTATAGGGAGAGAGTTGTTTTTCTAGGTAAGTGGTGCTTCTGAGGAGTTGAACTTCAGAGGATGTGCCCTCTGACCTTACAGCGAAACCAAAACTTTCAGTTCCTACCGAGTAGTGAGTGCACGCGGCATGTTTCGGGTAAATTTAGTTTAGGAGTGATGTCATGGGTCAGATTGCCTTGGAATTAGATAACCTTTGCACTCCTTAACTCTTTCACGCGCCGACCGGTCGCTAGCGACTGGTTTAAATCCCTTCAGAAAAACAGTTGTAAAACAAAAAATAAAGATCGCACGGCCACATAGTTTTCAGAATTGGAAAGAGGACTCGCCATTTGCCCAAAAAATCCTAAACAATTAATGTCACCATATATGACCAATTTATCACTAAAATAAATTGTGCATTAAAGGGTTAACTAACTTTAAGCAAAACAGCAATTGCAAACAAACTGCTGGGCAGATCTCAATAGAGGGCAGTTTAGATGTAAACGAAGCAGAGCCGTATATTGAGAGAGTTGCGACAACTTACGATTAGAAGCCATTTTGTCTCCAAAAAATGCATTGGCGAATACAGGGTGCCAGACTAGTCTGCCCATTGGGTTGTACTGCATTGTGGAACAAAATGGCGTCCAGCAACCACGTGACCGGAGAAAGCTGGTCCCTCCATGTCGCAACTCTCTCAATACACAGCTCTGAAACGAAGGGCACATGTTCTGTATTAGAAACAGTCGGGGACGCCCTGGATTAAAGTTGAAGGACCAGGATCCTTTTTAAGAAATTTGTATTCTGTGATTCTACTCTAGTGCACAAGGGAGGCTCCGTGCACAAAGTTTGTATCTTGGCTTTATTGACCCAATTCACTTGACGTCGTCACCCACGATTGATCTTGACTGCGCCATTTTGGGAGTTAGATTCCCTGTGTGTAAGGCCGTGTCCGAAATGCCAGCTCTGGCTACGGCTAGATTTCCGCGTCATCATGCATTGAAGTATAGGCAACCTTAGCAACACCCTTAGCAACAGATGTAGCCGTAGCTGTAGCCGCCAATTCGGATACGGCCTAACTGTATAAAAGTGGCTTCTTATATAGCGCTCATATCCGTCACTCAGTGACGCTCAAGGCGCTTCAACACTCAGTATTTTCCTGCAAGGTACTGTATCATGGGCTACGTTTTTGAAGTATGAGACCTATTCCTTTACATTGCACCATGTGATGGTTTACAAGGTGCTGTGGCGCAATATGCTGCCGATCAAACCAGGAACACCCGGGCGAACCCCTTCTCTTTACGATAAGTGCACTGGGTTCTTTTACGTGCATTACACAACACACGGGACCAACGGCTTTACGTCCCATCCGAAGGACGCAGCAATAATGGTTAAGTGACTTGCTTAAGGACACAAGTGTCACGACTGGGACTCGAACCCACATGCTGCTGAAACAGAAACACCAGAGCTTGAGTCGGTGCTCTTATCCGCTCGGCCGCGACACTGTACAGTGTGCATGTTAGTTGACATGTGTGTGGTTAGACACGCACTGCATCGTTACTTGACTCTCAAAATGGCACACCATAGACAGACAGTAGCTGCGTGTAATGTCAGTGCAAGGGGTCAGTAGGGTTTGTTTGTGAACACAAGAAGTTGGGTTTGTGTACTTTCATACACTGTCCATGGGTAAAAACACTTTTACAGTAATGTGATCTTACCTTGATCTAAAGAGATGATGTTTATTTGAACTGAGAGCTGACAAAAAGTTACTTTCATTATTATACATTTCTGGTAATGAAACCAATGATGACTCATAAGTGAACTTAATCACTTTAGCTCGCAAGCCTGGTGAAATCTGTAAACAAGGGTGCGTGCTATGTGAACCAGAAACACCGGGGTTATCCCCTACTCTTCCACGATAAGTGTTCTGGGTTCTTTTACGTGCACTACCAATCTTAGTACACGGGACCTACGGCTTAATGTCCCATCCGAAGGACAAAGCAATTGTGGTGAAGTATCTTTCTCAAGGACACAAGTGCCACAACCAGGACTCGAACCCACACTGTAGGGATCAGAAACCTTAGGGCTTGAGTCCGGTGCTCTTAACCGCTCAACCATAACACATCATTGAATTGCAGAGAAACAGATCATGTAGCAATCTCATTATAGAAAAATTCCCTATCTTTCGATCACACTGTTTTATAAACTCCACACAGTGTAATGCAATATTAGAGTTGATTATTTCTCAATGCGCCATTGCACGGCAGATTATCAGGGAATTGAAACAAGTCATGAAGCTCGATATTCAATTGCGTACTTAATCTTACATAAACTTTCATGCATTTTGTAACAGACAGTTGAAGTCAATGACAGTATGACACCACGCAGTTGTCACGAACTACACGCTTTCCAATTTAACATCAGAAAACAAGTGTCGCGTAAACACAAAATTGTGGCATCATTTTGGGCTACAAAAACAAACAAAATTTCATTAAAATAATTGCACAGATTGTCAGTTTCAAATGAAACCCTAATTTCAATATTTGAGTCGTGCATACTGGTTGAATTCATCTTCATCTAACTTTAAAACTTGCTTCTGCTAGTTTTATAATGCAGTTTTTTCTACCAGTGTGGTGCAAACTTGTGTGATGAATATAATACAAAGTAGATCTCTGATGTTTATCGAACACTGTGTGTGGTGTTCTGTAGAAAAGAAGAACAAGACCTGTTGGTGTCAACAAGAGATGTCTGCACAAGGGATGTCTGCACATCTTTTGACAACACCAATTTTAATATTGAGCCACACTGCACCATCAGTTGTGTACATGTACACATCCTGGGCCCATTTTCAAAGATATGCTTCTTGGTAGAAAATATTGCTTAATCAATTTCTTCTGTGAAGCAAAAATTACCAGGCAATCGGTCCCAAATTGTACGTATGACATGGCATTTTGGCTGGTAACCTTATTCTGGTAAGCAAAATTGTTTTGTGCTTGAATGGTTACTTTTTGTACTATAACTCAGCTCTGTATGGCAACCGGTTTGTGAATGTCTGGCAAATTTTGACACTTTTTCTTTGAATTTTTTGCAAATTTGGATGCTTGCATGTATTTACTGATCCCGTCCTAAGCTTTGTTCATACTTCATGCAAATTGCAAAAGTAAGGTGAATTTCCTTGTGTCAAAGTGAGAAAACAGCACAGTGATTGCTTGCGTCAACAAAACTGGCTTTTGATTTGCTTTCATGGGAAATGTCAACTGGCTTCATATCATGGTTGTAGAAAAAAACAAGCATCGCTGTCCTACTGGTTCTTGAAACCAAATTTGGTTCTTAATGTTAAAACAGTTTCATGAATATTCATTTTATTAATTTATTTATTTCAGTTTAAAAACCCAAACCCTGGTCTGTAGTATCGCGGGTCAATCCTAATATGACATGCTTACAATATGAAAATTAAGTATTAAAAAAAGACAATCAAAAATTCGGACCAGCCAGAAATGAGTAAATAATCCAATACTACTCTGAAAAAATACAAATAAATTAGCAAAAGTAAAAGTAAAAGTAAAACATTCAAAAGCAAAAGTAAAATATTCATTTTCTTGTTTGATTAGGATGAAGTAGCATTGTGAATATTAATATTTTCTTTTGATCTGGTTGAAGTAGCTTCATGAATATTCACAATTTTGTTTGATTAGGTTGGGGAAGCTTCATGAATATTCACACTGTTTTGATTAGGATGAAGTAGCTTCATGAAGATTCATTTTCTTGTTTGATTAGGTTGAGGTACATGTAACTTCATGAATATTCCCATTCTTGTTTGATTCAAATGAAGTAGCTTCATGAATATTCATTTTCTTGTTTGATTAGGAGGAAGTAGCTTCATGAATATTAATTTTCTTGTTCTGATTAGGTTGGAGTCTGATATAAAGAGACTGAAAGCCGACCTGCAGGCAAGTCGTCAGATGCAAGCTGACCTAAAGTCACAAGTCAACACTCTTCTGTCCGATGAGCAGCATAGTCAAGCTGAGTTAGATCAGATGAAAAGAGATTATGAGACTTTGCAGACAAAGTAAGTAGTTCACAGGCTTCTAAAACTGGCCTCTAGTTCGGGAGAATTGCAGAATTAAACAAGCGGTAACTCGAAGTAACTTAAGGTTGAACCCCGGATAACCCTGGAAAACCTCAACAAACCTTGCTGCTAACGCCTGTTTAATTTTGCATTCCCTCCTTACAGTTTGCTCAAACGGTTTCAGACGTGTTTGACTGTGAAGTTGTCAACAAAAACAATTTGCAGAACTTATTTATAATGTATTATATAACACCCAAGTTGATCCTTGTCATTTGATTGGAGGATTGTAGGTCATGTGACATTCATTAACCCCTTCTCCCTAGGCCAACTTGCGAACAGATTACTTCAAGACTAACGTAAGATTGGAAGGCCTGACCCAGTGATATCGGGGTTCTCCCCATGCACAAGCTAGCGTATGCGTGCCGATACATGCAAATTTGTATAGAATTTCACCAAAAAACATCAAGAAAAAAACCATATAGAATTCTCCAGATTGCACAGTAGGGCTTTTAAAACCAAGATAAACACCAAGTAGAAAACATTCCGAAGAACTTGTTTCAATTCAGCGTGCTTCGGCCAAACATCCAAAAATTTGGGTCCAGAATGTCCCACAGTTTTGAAAAAACCTGGGGAGAACCCTGGATATGCAATTGTAATTTGGGCTTACAGCCCTCAGTCCTGAATCTTTCATTTCGGTAAAGAGTGAAGAGAAGGATATGGCAATTTGGATAATCAAACCATTACATGGCCGAAGTCATCAACCATGCATTTTTATACTTTTCACCGTGCATATTTGCCCCATACTTTGTTCTCCCCAATTTTTTCAAAAACTGGGGGGCATTCTGGGCCAAAATTTTGGGATGTTTGGCCGAAGTGCGCTGAATTGAAACAAGGTCTTCGGAATGTTTTCTACTTGGTGTTTATCTTGGTTTTCAAAGCCCTACTGTGCAATCTGGAGCATTCTATATGGTTTTCTCTCGATGGTTTTTGTGAAATTATATACAAAGTTGTGCGTATCGGAACACAAATCGAGCGTATCGGCCCGATACGCTAGCTTGTGCATTGGGGAGGGGGGGGCGTATCTGCTGAAATTTGCGCGTATCGGCACAAATCCCACCCAAAGTGTTTGTGTTCATTCAACAGGTTCCTCCATGATCCTAATTGAAGACATTTCCCTTTTGTGTGTGCGTTTTTCGTCCAGGTTGCATAATCTTGTTACTCAGAAGCAGCAAGACACTTGCTCTAGAATTGCAAAGGTCTTGGGTTCAAATCCCAACCAAGGTGTTTGTGTTCATTCAACAGGTTCCTCCATGATCCTAATTGAAGACATTTCCCTTTTGTGTGTGCGTTTTTCGTCCAGGTTGCATAATCTTGTTACTCAGAAGCAGCAAGACACTTGCTCTAGAATTGCAAAGGTCTTGGGTTCAAATTCCACCCAAGGTGTTTGTGTTCATTCAACAGGTTCCTCCATGATCTTAATTGAAGACATTTCCCTTTTGTGTGTGCGTTTTTCGTCCAGGTTGCATAATCTTGTTACTCAGAAGCAGCAAGACAAGCAGACCATTGCCCGGATTGAACAGCAGCTGAAGACTGAGCGGGAATCTCGTACGTCTCTGGAAGGTCTGATGAGAGAGGAACGTAAAAACCGTAAATCTAAAGAGGCAGCAGCAGCCAGGGCAGCAGCAATGGTTACACCAGGCAGGTGAGTAGTCTCTACTACAAGGAAGGATCAAGATAGTCAAGAGATTTCATTCATAAGACGACATTATAGTGGCGTGGCGTGGCTGAGTGGATAAGAACACCGGACTCAATCTCTGGTGTTTCTGATCAGCAGAGTGTGGGTCCGAGTCCCGGTCGTGACACTTGTGTCCTTAAGCAAGACACTTAACCATTATTGCTGCGTCCTTCGGATGGGACGTTAAGCCGTTGGTCCCGTGTGTTGTGTAATGCATGTAAAAGAACCCAGTGCACTTATCGTAAAGAGAAGGGGTTCGCCCCAGTGTTCCTGGTTTGATCGGCTACATATTGCGCCACAGCACCTTGTAAACCATTACATGGTGCGATAGGAAAAATGTCTCATACTTCATAACATAGCTGCGCATACCTTGCAGGAAAAATTACTGAGTGCTTTGAGACGTCCATCGGGTGCGATAAAGCGCTAATAAGAATTCAGTATTATTATTATTATTATTAACCACTTGATGCCGGGAGACAAGATACCATGCAAAATTGTTCAATGCGCAGGCACGTATATGAAGTTATAGGTGTGGCAGTTGATGTGGCAACACGCCTGGAACGCTCTGTGTGAGACGAGTTCAACAGTTGGTGGATGGGTTGACTCGATCAGACAGCTCACTGTGTGGCATGCACAATGCATGCAATCATTGGCCCGTAAAGACAGGGACAAAAGGCCCTGTAATCAATGGTCGAAATCTCTCTTTAATACCATTTCCAGATCTTTATTCTTTTGTCTGACAAACCAGGATTACAAGAGAGTGTGAGCTTGGAGCAAGCAATGAGCAATGTCTGTGTCATGTTTTTCATGCATATTTTCTCAAAAAAGTAAATCCAAGTGCAAATTATCAGAATGTTTGTTGTCTTTATTCGTTTAATAAGGGTTTAATTTGAACAACAATATCCCCCCCCCTGAAAAAGTTCAGGTTTGTGTTAAAAAGCTGGTACTGATTATCTTTTGGGAAAAGCCGGACCGAACTGGTTAAAATATTTGATGACTGGAGACCTGAATGTGTTTGCACTAGATAGTTTCCACATCACTTCACACAGTATAAAGTTGGCCATCTTATCAGGCAATGATAGTCAATCTTTTAACTAAATGCACGCAGCAAGCAGGGGTTCTACCAAATTCCTTGGCGCAACCCAAAGCCAAAACCCAAGTGGCATCTATCGGACACTGTCTATATGTCACATGCGCACATATGAGCAGGGGTTCTACCAAATTTCTTGCATGATTGGTCGGTCAACCACTTGGTTGCGAAGAAAAATTTGAGCACCTGACGCGACCCAAAGCCCAAATCCAAGTTGCCCGTAAAGATGGTGTGTATCGGGACCTATCTATGTGTGACATGTACTCCCATAAGCTGATCCATGCATTGATTATTATTGTATGGTTTGATGTGATTGATAGATATGGGGAATGCGGTGATACGTGTAGGATGAGGATGTTAGATCAAGACTCTGAGATCCAACGTCTACGACAAGAGTCTAGAGATAAAGATGATCATCTCAGAGAAATGGAGAAAAAAACAGAGGTATGGTTTGATAATATTGTTGCTTGACATGTCTCAAGTCTTGTTTTGGCAACCTTAGCAAGAAGGCCTCAGAGAACGGAATCGTTGGATTTTGAAGGGGTTAGGGATAATCCAATGGAACATGCCGTTGGATTTTGAAGGGGTTAGAGATAATCCCATGGAACATGCTGTTGGATTTTGAAGGGATTTGGGAAATGGAACATGCCGTTATTTTGAAGGGATTAGGGATAATCCAATGGAACATTCTGTTGGATTTTGAAGGGGTTAGGGAAATGGAACATGCTGTTGGATTTTGAAGAGGTTAGAGATAATCAAATGGAATATGCTGTTGGATTTTGAAGGGGTTAGGGAAATGGAACATGCTGTTGGATTTTGAAGGGGTTGGGGATAATCCAATTGAACATGTTGTTGGATTTGAAGGGGTTGGAGATAATCCAATGGACCATGCTGTTGGATTTTTAAGGGGTTAGGGATAATGCAACGGAACATACCGTTGGATTTTGAAGGGGTTAGGGATAATCCCATGGAGCATAATGTTGGGTTTTGAAGGGGTTAGGGATAATCCAACAGATTATGCCATTGGATTTTGAAGGGGTAATCCAATGGAACTTGTGGTTGGATTTTGGAGGGGTTAGGGATAATCCAACAAAATCCAACAAATTATGAATATAAACCAAGTATTTGGCTCCCCATTGTATAACTTTCCTTGGTGTTATTTCTCTTAGTTAATGCATGAGCGTCAGGACGCGCAGAATAAAACGGATATCTTAATGTCTGCTCTGATGGCAATGCAAGATAGGACAGCGAAGCTGGAGACTAGCCTGAGTGCTGAGACTCGTCTGAAGCTGGACCTCTTCTCTGCTCTGGGTGACACTCGTAGACAGATGGAGATATTGCAGAGTAAGATTTCTCTCCCCCCCCTCTCTCTCTCTCATTCTAAATAAATTCACAGACCTAGGCCCAATTTCATAGAGCTGCTTAAGCACAAAAAGTAGCTAAGCACAACAAAATTGTGCTTACCAGAATAAGGTTACCAGCCAAACTACCATGTCACATGTACAATTTGTGACTGGTATCCTGCTCATTTCTGCTTAGCAGAAAATGTGCTCATTTCTGCTTAGCATAAAATGTTTAAGCAATATTTTCTGCTTAAGCAACTCTATGAAATTGGGCCCAGATACTTCAGTCAAGGCAGTTTTTTTCTTTTTCCTAAGCCGTGTTCCAGGTAACTTAAAGGGTCTGTATACGTTTGGTAATGACTCTGAAAATTAATGGCAATAAAAACTTACTTGGTAAGAAGTACAGCAGCTTTGGATAGAGTAATGCATTTTGAGAAACTTTTCACTTCGAAGTATTGCGGTTATGGAAAGAGATATCACTTTTTATCTCCAACAATTTGAATCCGAGAAGCGTTACTGCAGTAACGTTTCTCAGATAGTGTATTCCAATTGCAGATTATTCTTCCTGCGTGGACATAACCGCTCCAGATTTTTTTGCAATATCTCAAAAATGCTACCACCTTTTGAAATGAAATTTTCACAGGTTAGTTTTATTGTACATATCTACAATTATAGAGGATTGAAACCAACAATTGGTTCCAATTACCAAACGTGTACGATGCCTTTAAACAATTGTGACAACAATACCTGTATGAAGGCTCAGTGCTTGGGATGCAATGGTGACGTGCATAAATACCTTCCTTTGACTGAAAGGGTTCGATGACATATTATATGCAGAGGGTCTGCTCAGTAAGTGCCAAATAAACACACTTGAATTTTGTTCACAGAAACATCCAAGAAGTGAAAGGTTAAATTGACATCTTCTAAAAATCATCGTGGCTAGAACGTTGTACTCTGTCATTTCACTTCCAAGCAAACTTATTTCCTAGACCAATTAAGAACTCACTCTGCAGCAGTGAAGTTAATAACGAGAAGTCCCCCCGATCCACTAAGCGAAAGTAGTAGTCCCGACCGATTTCCTACCTTCCGCCAAGGTAGTAGTTAAGAAGCAGAACAGTCTTTTCAGAACTTGGTTGCTTCCTGAATTCCGAAAATCCACTCTGCGGCAGTAGAAAAGTCTCCTGAATTCCGAAACCTACTCCGCGGCAGTAGAATACATAGCAAGACAAGTTCTCAAAGAACAAAAATCTACACAGCAAAGTAAATATACACATGGTGCTACCACAAGCCAAATATACATTGATACCCCACCATGCAATGCCTCATAACCTATATAGTAATTTCTGGTTTTGATTTTCTTTGCCTACAGCCCAACTGATGAAGAAAGAGCGTGAGATCCGTGATTTGAAGACGAAAATAGCTGAAGTGATGGCCGTCATGCCTCACAGTAACTACTCCGGCTCTACGTCTCCAATCTCGGGCACTCCACGCTATTCAGGTAACTTTGTCAGCTCTGATGACACACCTGTGATTCTCCCAGTCAGCCCTCATGCTCATGGCGGCGGCGGCGGTGGTGGTGATGCCTCTAGAGGTATACAGGTCACACAGTCTGTGGTACAGGGTGTGACTTCGGGTGCGTCGGCTTCTTCTACCCCCGTCTCCATTCCACAGGGTTCTTCATCATCGCAGTCACCGTCTCCTTCGGTCAGCCCGGTACCGAGTATCGGTAACGGGAAGTCGGTGCTGGATCCTAACGCGGCTGTATACAGACCAAAAAGTAACTAGACAAGGTTGAAAACACAGAGAGAGTAGCTTACGCAGACCTGGGCCCGTGTTTTATAGAGCTGCTTAAGCACGAATAATCACTTGGCACAAAAAGAATTTTGCTTACTGGAAAACGGTTACCAACCAAGATACCATGTCACATGAACATTGTGTGACTTATTTTTCCTGAGCAGAGATACTGTCCGTTTGAGCAGTCCTGTGAATTTAGGACCGACCTTTTTCTTAATTACAGAACATTGTCCAGAGAGTTGACCAACCATTTGAAACCACTCAACTGCAGGGATTGTGTAGGGTGGTGCAACTGTGCACAGAACTAACTGTGTTCATGCGTGTAGAAGCATTCACCACATGATATCATATTGCAGGCTGGTATAGTGCATCTTTCGTTCAAAACTACAGTGGATGAAATTAAAGGTCAGACAGTAGGAGGGTTGACTGTGTATTGTGTAGATGCATTCACCAGATGATGTTATATTGCAGGCTGGCATAGTGCATCTTTCATTCAAAACCACAGTGGACGATATTGAATGGTCACACAGTAGGAGGGTTATATCTCAATTTACACATCATGGTTTATTCCCCAGAGGATACCATCTTGACTTTGTTCCTCACACAAACCTTTCGTCTCAACTCTTGTTAAAGTTTCACAGCAAACATTAAGCGAAATGTTGTTCCAAATGTGATTACTTATCCATTTGAAACGAAACAAAATGTCTGATCTTATGTGCAGTTGAAATTATGGAGAATATTATTTAGATTCGTTTAAGAACAGCATGAAATATGTTTCTTGATGAACCCTATCAAAGGAAGGGACCTAACAAACTCTTGATTGACGTCATTCAAACTAAATAATAATCAAACAGATATCATAAACCTTTTAGAACTGATGGTCACGTTCTCATAGCAAGAAACTCACCAAACGTCATAAAGCTGCTCAGCAGAAAATTGTGCTCAACAAATTTTTTCTGCTAAGCAAAAATTAGCAGGGAGCCAGTCGCACACCATACACATTACATGGGTTTTTTGGCTGGTAACTCGGTTCTGTTCAGCAAGATTTGGTGCTGAGCAATTTTTGTGCTCAATAGCTCGATGAAATTGGTCCGTGATGTGACATCTTGAACACAGGTTGGGAAATCGACTGATTGGAATCAAAACGTGTAGTTCCTGAAGTAATCCATTAAACAGTTCAGGTGTGATCAAGCGCTTGATATAAACTACATATTATTATTGTTATTCACATCAAGTTAACACAAGTAGGTTGATCACATCAGTTGCACAAGGTTCATTCAAACCAAACACTGATATGCTCCGCTCAAACCATTCTGAGATAATTAAAGGCATTAAAGCATTAAAGTACACGTTTGGTAATGACTCTGATAATTAATGGCAATAAAAACTTACTTGGTAAGAAGTACAGCAGCTTTGGATAGTATAATGTATTTTGAGAAACTTTTCACTTCAAAGTACTGCGGTTATGGAAAAATATATCACTTTTTATCCCCAAAACATTTGAATGTTAGAGTGTGTATTCCAATGCAGATTATTCTTCCTGCGCGGACATAACCGCTCCAGATTTTCGGCAATATCTCAAAAACGCTACCACCTTTTGAAATGAAATATTCACAGGTTAGTTTTATGGTATATATCTACATACATCTATTTATTGCTATCAATGCGAGGACTTTCTTTTGTCCTTCTAACTTAACACTCTCCATAGACTAAGCGCACGAAAAAATGTGAGGACATAAAAATACAAAGGATTCCAAAGTGAGGACAGCATTGTCCCTTTTGTGTTCCTTTGTTTCTGCTTTCCCCTCTCTGCTGACAATACCAAGTCAACTATATAGGTTTGAAACAAACAGTAGGCTCCAATTACCAAACGTGTATGATGCCTTTAAGGTCAGAGGTCAAGTGTCATAGGTCGTAACCTCTCTGTGTACACATACCAGTCTAGTGATGTAGTACTGTATTAGAATAAGCCGTAATAATATGACTACTGTACAACCATGTGATATGGTTGTCTAATTTTACCATATGCTTTGTTTGTATTGCAAAGAGAGGCATGCAAGTATTGCGTGCAGTTATTGCTATTTTTTGCCATTACATCGCTTGTTTTCTGAAACTTTGTCGTCTTACATGTGCTTTGTAGAAGCGGAGTAGCAAGGTTTACAAAAGGAAAAAGTGCATCTTGGGAAGCTTGAAAAAAAAACTTTCTCTCAACTTTTCTTAAGAACTCCAAAACTTGTCAGGAATGTACTGTGTGTGGTTCTGGAATCTCATGATTGTGTTGTTTTGTGTTTAAACAAGGTTTCTTATTCATATGTGTCTTATGGTTTCTTGGAACTCGGTAAACTCTTTTAATCAGTCAGTCGACAAAAGCAGGTTTGAAACGTTATTTGGCGTGATTCTAAAATCCTGCATTTTTAATTTGATCCGAGATTTTACTGGACGTGGTTGGACTTGCCAGTTTGACTCCCAAATAACTAAGGGAAAGATGCCTCATGAAGACAGTTTGTGTCACTGTTACTTTATTGATTTGAGCGACAATTTGTTTTCTTCGGAAGTGTCGTCTTTATTTTCTCCACTCCTGAAAAGTTCAAACCTGATGGTCATTTTTTTGATACCAGTTGATTTTAGGTCTAACTAAACACTGGTTCATTACTTGACAAATGTAAAATGTTGTTATTGCTTCCACATAAGTTTTCATTTTTTCGATTGACAATAGACTGTGTAAGGCCGTATCTGAATTTACGGCTACGGCTGTTGCTAAGGGTGTTTCTAAGGACGTCCTATACTTCAACACATGATGACACGGAAATCTAGCCGTAGCCGTAGTTGTAGTTGGCATTTCAGACACGGCCTTAGTCTCATATGTGTTCAAAACTAGTTTGGTACCAAACTGGAAGTCTTGTGAGTGATTTACTAGGATCCCTTTACTCTATTAACAAAATATCCAACACCATGGTTACTCGACACCCAAACTACTGGACTCTGATTATGGTGGTATGCCTGATCCCATGAGTGATTTACTAGGATCCTTCCTCACTCTAACAAAATCCAACACCATATGGTAACTCAACATCCAAACTGCTGGACTCTGATTGTGGTGGTATGGCTGATCACATGAGTGATTTACTAGGATCCTTCCTCACTCTAACAAAATCCAGCACCATGTGGTAACTCAACACCCAAACTGCTGGACTCTGATTGTGGTGGTATGCCTGATCCCATGAGTGATTTACTAGGATCCTTCCTCACTCTAACAAAATCCAACACCATATGGTAACTCAACATCCAAACTGTTGGACTCTGATTATGGTGGCATGCCTGATCCCATGAGTGATTTACTAAGATCCTTCCGCACTCTAACAAAATCCAGCACCATGGTAACTCAACACCCAAACTGCTGGACTTTGATTGTGGTGGTATGCCTGATCCCATGAATGATTTACTAGGATCCTTCCTCACTCTAACCAAATCCAACAGCGTATGGTAATTCAACACCCAAAGTATTGTACACTGATTATGGTGGTATGCCTGATCCCATGTAAAGCACAATCAGTTTACTAGTGCAGTCATCAGTCCAACGTAATCAAACAGTTTGATTTTGAAGGGTTAGGGTTGGATAGAGTTTTTTGTGTTACAAAAGAAATTGTATACATGTACAAGGTTCCCAAAAGGTTCCAGAAGTTTAGAATGTGTTCCAGACTAAGTGCACAGTCTATTTGCTTTGCATTTGCATGAGGTATTAACCAGACCTTAAGTTGTGACTTTGTCAACTGTTTGACTCATTTTACCGAATGTTAACATGAAACCATTTTGTTTAAGGACTGGGTGCTCTAATAACTTCTAGTTGAATCATTTCTATTGAGTGTATTTTTGTTCTGTGTGTCATTGTGTGATGTGTCAATCGAATATGATACAGACTCTCATGACAGGTCTTCCGCTAAAGATGTCCAAATAATGGCCATGTACAAATAATCTCTTGTTTCTCATGCTCAGTTTTGTCTGCAGAGATGTTTCAAAGATGATGGGTTTTTTTCTCTTTTTTTCAGGGGAATTTGTGAATCTGTCATCACTTGACTTGATAATGTTCTCAAACTTTTTTTGTTTAAAGTTAGAGATTTTATCAGTGGGTGCTATTTGGTCTTGTACCCTGGGTGCATTGGTGGTTATGATTCTTGGTACACAAAGAGGGACCAGACTGTTTTTCCCTTGCCAGCCTTGGGGCTTTTTCCAAACCTCGGCTTTGGTTCCATCTTTGGTTCCATCTTTGGTTCCATCTTTGGTTCCATCTTTGGCTCCATCTTTGGCTCCATCTTTGGTTCCATCTTTGGCTCCATCTTTGGTTCCATCTTTGGCTCCATCTTTGGTTCCATCTTTGGTTCCATCTTTGGCTCCATCTTTGGCTCCATCTTTGGTTCCATCTTTGGTTCCATCTTTGGTTCCATCTTTGGTTCCACCTTTGGTTCCATCTTTGGTTCCATCTTTGGCTCCATCTTTGGCTCCATCTTTGGTTCCATCTTTGGCTCCATCTTTGGTTCCATCTTTGGCTTCATCTTTGGTTCCATCTTTGGTTCCATCTTTGGCTCCATCTTTGGCTCCATCTTTGGTTCCATCTTTGGTTCCATCTTTGGTTCCATCTTTGGTTCCACCTTTGGTTCCATCTTTGGTTCCATCTTTGGTTCCATCTTTGGTTCCATCTTTGGCTCCATCTTTGGCTCCATCTTTGGCTCCATCTTTGGTTCCACCTTTGGTTCCATTTTTGGCTCCATCTTTGGTTCCATCTTTGGTTCCATCTTTGGTTCCATCTTTGGTTCCATCTTTGGTTCCATCTTTGGTTCCATCTTTGGTTCCATCTTTGGTTCCATCTTTGGTTCCATCTTTGGTTCCATCTTTGGTTCCATCTTTGGTTCCATCTTTGGTTCCATCTTTGGTTCCATCTTTGGTTCCATCTTTGGCTCCATCTTTGGTTCCATCTTTGGTTCCATCTTTGGTTCCATCTTTGGTTCCATCTTTGGTTCCATCTTTGGTTCCATCTTTGGTTCCATCTTTGGTTCCATCTTTGGCTCCATCTTTGGTTCCATCTTTGGCTCCATCTTTTAGGAATCCATATATGGGCATCATGCATAGAGTATCTGGCTGATAGCCCTAGCCCAACATAAGAATCATCTACACACACACTGTACACAAAAGTCAGCCCTTCACCATGAATTAAATCTGTCACCAGAAACAAGAGATTTATTTTATTGGCCAAAATATGAAACTGTTCAGTAATATTATGGCATTCACTTTTCTAAACCCTAGCACCAATTACCCATGCACATCCTAGGATTTCATTTTTGATCCTGTATTTGTGTTTGTTTTGATTTAAAAATCTTAATTTTAATTTGATAAATTTGTTAACCCTGCCAGATTGTTGATGGATAGACCAGTTCTGTTTACTAATTTTCGGAAACCCAAATAAGGGAAAAACATCTTTTTGAGGAAAATTAATATTGGGCTTAAACCTAGTCCCCATATCCTTGAGAATGCTCCAGCGCTCATAATCTCTTTGAGCCTTCAAATTTCCTTGAAAGAAGCAAAGCAGTCACCAAAAGGAGAAAGAAATAGTCCACATTGTGTCAAAACCTGTAGATGTGTATTTCTGGTGATGCACAGAGTCTGTAACCCTCCTGAATTGTAACATCTGGGAGGTTCTGGGTCTAGAATAAGGGGAAACCCAGACCCGCAAGCCATACTTCAGGAAATTTCACATTTCATCATTTGTGATTTCATCAACACAGAGAAAGAATGTGTTGGATTTGGGCGGTTAGGTTTGTAGTCGATACTCATAAATGAAAGTGTTGACCATAAGATAACATGTCATTATTTTTATCTGAATTGTTTGCTAGATCCCTTCGTTGATGTCAAAAGAAATAGAAGCAATAAGCACGGGATTGTCTTTATGTTGTGTACCAAAAATAAATCCCAAGCAAAGCTTGGTTTCTGTGGAGTTGTTGTGTTATGATCAGTCAAAAAAGAAAATTCATTTTCATCCAATTATCTCTTCCAATTATGGCAGATATTATTTCAAGAGAAAAACAAAATTATAGTCCGATTAACTCAACCCTAGCAGAGAAATTTATTTATATTAATAAGTTTATTATTATTTTTTTAAACAGAAGGTTATGAATGGTTAACCTACAAGTAATTGTCATAACAAAAAATGTGGTTGTTGAAAATTAAGTTCTTTAATTGTATTTAATTTATCTGGTTTGTAAATTTTAAAACCCTTACATTGAGTGTAAAAGTAAGAAGTTGCTTAGCACAGATAAATCATGCTTAGCCGAAGCAGGATACCAGCCAGATTGCTGTGTCCTTTACATTATTGCAACTGATACCCTGCAATTCTTTGGCTTAGCAATTCTTTCTGTTTTACAGCTTTGAGGAAAAATGGCCCTGGTTTTACTGAAGGACTTCAGGATCGCTGGTCAGTTCCTGCTGTAAATCTATTTTATTTACTGAACATTATTGGCAGCTTTCAATAATTACGGCCACTTGACAAATGTGGCCACAATTATGGAGACGGCCAGTGGTCACACTGTTTGGGGTTACACGTTTCTGAATGACTGCTGTATCCAATGTGGTCTAACTCCTAAGCCATTTGTGAGTTTGATTTTGAATAATGTCTGATACAATGACTTGACTGGTTACAAGTGAATAATCATATTGAGGTCCCAACACTAAAGACAGTGATGCTATGTCAGAGGGTTCGGGCAAGCTTTAGCACAGCAACCTCCAGTTGGGCAATACTTGGAACCATTGGGCAACACAAATTAATTCACAATTGTGTTTGGGTGTGTTTGCAAAAGCTTGCCCCTAACCATCTCTAGTCCGAGGAATTGAAATTTAAGCAGTCACTTGTGATTATAAGCAAGTCATTGCAACAAACTTTAATCAAACCAAATTCACAAATGGCTAATTGTGAGAACTCGGTATTTGTTGCTACTTGACAAATGTGGCCACAGATAAATTTGGGACAAATGACCAGAGGCCACACCATATTGGAGTGACAATACAATGATATTGTGGTCACTCTTTGTAAGTAACTTGTCTCCAGAGTTCCGTTTTCATTGGAAAAAAAATCCTTTTGGTATGAAAGTGAGTACAGAAACCTTGATTAGGATAAAGTTTCTCTTCATTTGTCCAAAACATCTCAAGATACAAACTTGTCAGCAACCCTGTTGATTTTACTTGCAAAAGTTCATTTTTAACCTTGAAGGTGATGATTTTAAAGAGATTGTTTGTTAACTGTTGACTATCCTTGAAACCTTGTTTATCTTCCTAAGTGCTGCCGTTAGTTAAACATGTTGGTAATTTGCTTAAAATATCAGAAAGTTTTTCCAACAGTAAAGCCGAGAAAGACTTTATTCATTCCGTTCTGTATTTGGTCTCCTTGCAGTATGCCATATTCCATTTATCAAAATAATTATACTGTTTATATGGCCTTTTTCGAAACAATGGCTGCAGCTACGGCTTAGGGTCTGTCAGTCATTTTCAGTACAGGGCTTCAAAATTAGGAACGCCAGAGCTGAAGCCAAAGCCATTATTTCAAAAAGGGCCGTTCAGTCAGAATTTGTGATAAACCGTGCACCGTTTTTTCTGAAAAAGTAGGTCACCGGGTTGACCCCAAAGGTCTTATGCAAATTATTAAGACATTTTTAACTTGGTTGTGTTTTGATTGGACAAGATATGTGTTTTCTTTCTGTGAGTGCAGTCCATTCCTAGTTTTGCCTTTTTGGAGTCTTTTGTATGTCGCTAATTGATGCACATTTTGCGCTGGGCTATGTCAGCTTATTCTCTATCCTTATGCTTTATCAGCTACAAATTGTACTTGGAGTATGTATGGATAGTAGGGCTGTGTTGCCAATGGGTGGCAAAAACATTAAAAAACTGTGTGTTGCAAAAAAATTATCATTCTGAGTATCTCCATTTTGTTTCAATATTGGTGTGATAAGTATAATCCAGATGTTTTCTAACCTCAGGGGAAACAAATGTTGATCAGTCAAGTTGTTTTCTTTTGATCCTTTAGAAAGACCATAGGGACTATTTTGTACCAAACTGGTCACAGCAGCCGCAACTTTGACCTCATTCCACACAACCAAAAGGTCAAGTCCTCAATTGACATTTTCAAATGTTTCCCATGCAAACAGAATTCTTCCAAGACATTTAAAAAGAAAACATTGAGTAAAAAAATCAACATTAGCCATGTCTGAGCGTATGGTGATGAATGGTCTCTAAAGGGTTTAAAGATCATGTTGTCTTTGGTAAGGAATTAAAACGCTCAATACAGATGTATTTATCAATACTTTCTGCAAAACTAAAGCAAAAACATGCAAATTTATTTATTTTTGTCCTAACCCTAACCCTAACCCTTTCCTAACCCTAACCCTTTCCTTACCCTAACCCTAACTTAACCCTTTCCTAACCCTAACCCTTTCTTAACCCTAACCCTTTCCTAATGTAACCCTTTCTTAACCCTAACCCTGACCCTAACCCCAACCCTACACCTGCCCCTAACCCTTACCCCAAACACTAACCCCAGATCTTGACCCAAACCCTGATCTAAACCCTAACCCTAACTGCTAACTTGACCCAAACCCTAAATTAAACTTTCACCCAAATCGTAGCACCAAACCCTGAAACAAAACCCTAACCAAAACCCAGACCAATCACCTACCGGGACTCCCCCCGCCCCCGCCCCCGCCCCCAATAACCCACAACCCTGATCAAAACTCCACACCCCAAGCCCTAATTTAAAACCAACCCCAATCCGTACACATCAGCATACCCTTACTAACTATTTAGCACAAATCCCAACCCATACCCTGACCCAAACTTTGAACCCAACCCTAACCCTATTCAATCCAACTCCAACGTAACCCAACTCGCGGCAGCCGCGCCCCCGAGAGCTAGAGCTGTCTCTCTGAGCTGCACAGCGCCCTCATTTGGCGAATTCAATTCAGTTCACCAGATCCTCTGACTGGTACTCGGCATCATTTTTTATTGCCATGTACACGTAATCGATGAAAGAGATACCAGCTAATTCAATGAATGAAAGTCTGGTGTCCTATATATCAACCACAACGTTAATAACTTCTATGCTACACACGTCGTTTGTTAACGCTGAGTTGTACGGTACGACCAACGACTAGTCTCCACCATTTTGGAATTTTTGTGGCAGAGTATGACAGCTTTAAGTCTTAAAACCATTGGATATTACTGAGTTTTCGGAACTAACTCTTCAGTATTGCGGGGTTGTGATCCTGCTTGTTTTCTTTTCGTGAGACGTACACTTTTAATCCGTCAACATTTTCCTGGGCGTGCACTCGAAGATGCCGTTGCATCAACTCGCCGACCCCTGGCAGAAGGTGGCCGTCAAAGAACAGACAGAGGTGGGTACATAGTTTGCGGTTTCAGTGGATTCGCCTCACAACAGAAGGCCTCCAATTTTACTTGTGGAAAAGTCAGATATATGTGCATGGGTTAACTTTGTTAAATTTTGAAATAGCGGCAACATTCATTTGTTAAAATGTGTTTTTGAAGGAAAAACTTCAGTTTGCATTTTTTCCATTTGATTTTTTTTAAAGAAATGTTCAAACAATCCCAAATTTTATTTCAGCAGGTTTTTTTTGTCACTCCCTTTTTGGGGTTTTGTGTGAGGCATTTGTTACCAACAAACTCATAATTATGAGTATTCATTGCGACCGGCCCTACATATTGCCAGATATTGTCCAACAGTGTTAAAAAAACGTTTCTGTTGTTGGGTCCAGTAACTCGAACTATGTAATATGATGAATGATTAATAATATTATTTGTTGTGTGTAGTTTTGCTTGTGGCTACGGCTACGCATGTCTGTATGTGGTATTCCTGTATGTACAGTAAACTTCCCAAGACTGTCATGAATCATGGATTCACTTTTGTGTTTAAATGGAAAGTAGGCCTACCTGTACGCAATTTATATTTTTATCTATTTTTTATTTATTTTTATTTGTGGAGGGGAAAGGGGAAAGGTCAATTAATTCATAGCATGTTTCCAATTAACACACCATCACAGCCAACTTGTAAAATTCCATCAAATAAGATGGCCAGTTAGCATGAGTAAAATATAAAATAAAATAAAACGTTCATGCTTTGCATGTTCAATGGACATTTTTGATAGTGAGTGGCAATTAAAATGGAACAATTTCCGTATCTGACTGCCACTTTTTCACTCATTGCCATTGGTATCAAAAGCAGAATCTCATTTGAATAAATAAGATACAATTTATTTCATGATGAATAAAAAGTGGCAGTCGTATACACAAATTTTACAATCAAAATAATCAATAGAGATTTGTGGGTTCTTCAAATACTTAACTTTGACTGTGCATTTCTTCAGAGGATTAAACAAACTTGTTTTAATCTGATATGTGTTAAATGGTGTGTACAACATTGGTAAGGTTGAAAATATAAATGTTCACAGATTTGCACTTAAATGGTATAAAGATGGTCATGGTGGAAAACTTCCCTTGAAATAGTTTTGCTTGAAATGCTATAGTTTTTAGGAAATGAGTAAAACAATTAGTCTTTATAACTGGTGATAAAATCCGATGTTTGAAAACAGTGAAAATATGTAATGTTTTTTTCCACTGTTTTCTCATGACTCCGGAGATCGATTTAGCTTAAACTTTCACAGGTTTGTTATTGCATGTATATGTTGGGTCACATCAAGTGTGGCTACTGGTCTTTGACAATTACCAATGTTGTACATTTGCTTTAAGCACTGATGCTCAGTGCTTTCCCGAGTCCTGTGAAGAAAACAATCCACAAGCAAGCAAACTTTTATTACTCAAGTGGGATTCAAACCCACGACTCTCGCATTGTAGAGCAGATGCCTAGCCACTACACTACTTTGCCTGTTGACAATTGGTCAGTTTGACTCCTACAGGCCTAATTAGCAGCAGGTATTGCAACAATTAAATTGGATAATAATTCCATTGGGGCTAAGGATAGGCCTATGATATTGGTTCTCACTAATGAGCGATGAGTAAATTGTAGATTCTTTCAATAATAACCAAACTTATAATGTAGGTTGTTTTTAAAGGCACTGAACACGTTTGGAAATTGTCAAAGACCAGTGTTCTCACTTGGTGTATCCCAACATATGCATAAAATAACAAGCCTGTGAAAATTTGGGCTCAATTAGTCATCGAAGTTGCAAGAAAATGATGAAAGAAAAAACACCCTTGTTGTACAAATTTGTGTGCTTTCAGATAGGAATAAAAACTTCTTGCAAGAAGTTTTTATTATTTTAGTGAGAAATTACCTCTTTCTCAAAAACGTTAGGCCTACTTCAGAGGGAGTCATTTCCTACAATGTTTTATACCATCAACAGCTCTCCATTGCTTGTTACCAAGTAAGTTTTTATGCTAATATTTGTTTTGAGTCATTACCAAACGTGTACGATACCATTAAAGGGTCTGTATACGTTTGGTTATGACTCTGATAATTAATGGCAATAAAAACTTACTTGGTAAGAAGTACAGCAGCTTTGGATAGTATATATCGCATTTTGAGAAACTGTTCACTTCGAAGTACTGTGGTAAATGGAAAAATATATTACTTTTTATCCCCCAAAATTTGAATCTGAGAAGCGTTACTGCAGAAATGTTTCTCAGGTTGTGTATTCCAATTGTAGATTATTCTTCCTGCGTGGACATAACCGCTCCAGATCTTCGACAATATCTCAAAAACGCTACCACCTTTTGAAATGAAATTTTAAGAGGGTTAGTTTTATGACCAGTATCTACAACTACATGTACATATAGGATTGAAACAAACAATGGGTTCCAACTACCAAATGTATACAGACCCTTTAAGGCACCAGCCAGAGTTCTGCATTTGTTTCCTTATGACAGAAACTTTGACCTAAAACAGATTTTGTGATTTTTAGGGGAGAACAAAAATTACCTTCTCCTTCTTGGCCTAATTTGTCCAAAATTAAGCCTTTCAAAGAAATATCTATGCAGTGAAATTTGCTACTTCTTGTACTGCTTGTAGTGAATGTATGAGATCGTCACATGACCCATTTCCTGGGCTAGACAGTCACATGATCTTGCAGATCCTGTTGCCTGGTGTTCAAGTTAAGTGAACATTCAACATGTTCGAGTAGCTCTGGTGTAGTCTGACAGTACAAATGTGTGAGAGTGCAGCAGCATATGGTGAAACAACATTGTGCCACATTGAATTCACAGTACTTTCAATACAACTTATTGATCATCAGCAATTATAAATCCAACATTGTCAACAAAGGGGTGTCTTTTGTCTGGTTGTCTCTTATATTGGACACCCAATGACATTCTCTCAAAATGCTCACTGGACCACTGCCCAGAGTCTATAATTTTAGCACTGGGCCAGTAACCCCACAAACGAACAAGTCCTGGCAGGTGTCCAGAGACTAAACCAGTAGCTTCAGCAGGGGTTTCCCTTAACCTTTTTTTTTTCACTCGCCGGCCGGACGAGTCGACCAACATTTTTAGGCGCCCGAAAGTTTTTTCACTAGCCCACATCATCACATGTCAAAAAAACCAACAACACGGAAGTGAAGTTCGCAAACTTGCATTTTGGACGGTCTTATCCCCAAATTTCTGCCCTTAATAATACTTTTTTTTCATCAACAACCATTTTTATGGATTCGTGATGTGAGGATCGGTTATACATGAAGAACTTCTTTTTCAATGAAATCTTCGTGATTTAACGATCTATCGACGATGCACATTGGGAATTTTTTTTGCGGCAAGAGCGATGTGTTTATGAGTCTGAGGTTATAATTCTGCATGTAATATAACCAGAACGAGGTTGACATTAGAATAATCTGCAATTGGAATACTGTCAGATTCAAATTTTGTGGGATAAAAAGTGATATCTTTTTCCATAACTGCAGTACTTCTAAGTGAAAAGTTTCTCAAAATGCGTTATACTATCCAAAGCTGCTGTACTTCTTACCAAATTGTAAGTTTTTATTGCCATTAATTTTCAGAGTCATTACCAAACGTACAGACCCTTTAAGTCACCCATCCAGTAATAACATGTTGGAAACTTGTTATTGACGTCAACTGCTCTTTGGGGAAAAACCCGTCCCATTTTTTGGGTTTACATTCTCCATACTTTTCTTGAAAATAGGAAGGAAATAAAAAATCTTCACCTGGAAATCCAATGGGAACTGTCCCAGTCAGGTGCATGTACATGTAGTTAAACAAAAAAGAAATGAAGATTTACAGGCCTGGAATTTCAGCTTTGAGAGGGTACCGCCATACCTCCATTCGAAAAGTTAAAGTTTATGGGAAACTTTTGAAGGGGCACCAAGGCCAAGACCAGGGGCAACAGAGGCCATGGCCTCCGTTGCCTCTGTGTAATTCCAGGCCCGGATTTAAAACAATTGGTTGATTTCATAAATTTTCTTCTACCGTAATTCTTGATTTCAGAACTTGTGAAGTGGTTTTTTTACTTAATTGTTTTTTCTTAACATTTTGTCAGACTTCAATTTGTTATTATTTTATTTGAATCACAAACATTTTTGCTTGTTGGGGGGGGGGGGGAAATAGTAAATGGCGCTTATTTTCAGCAAATAGTCCCAATTTGGATCAACCTTCCTGTATAGCCAAGTGCCAATTTCATAGAGCTACTTAACGGTAAGCAAATTTCCGTGCCAACTATAACAGAAAAATTTGCTTTAGAAGCAAAAGTGTATTTCACAGGTTAGCAAGAAAATTAGGCAGCCATCTTGCGCGTTCACCATGGATTTGCATTGTTACGTCATTCATTTTCATACAGTAAGCACCGGAAGGTTAGCATGCCTTTTCGTGTGCTTACGGTTAGCACTAGCAGCGCTATGAAATGGAAACTCGCGCACTACAGTAATTGAGTAAGCACAAAATCGGGGTTAAGCAGCTCTATGAAATTGGGCCCAGATCCGAAGTTTGTTCATCATCAACTAAGATGCATACTGTTTTGATTTTGAAAATAATTGCTTGGTTTCTCAGCAGATGATGTGTGTACTGGGGTGTGGGGTTGCTGTTGCCCCAGTAGTCAGTGTTCTCTCTTTCTCTTGAGAGGTGTATTAGTTGACAATGTTTGTGTTAGGACGGCATTGTAAAGGTGGTGGTCACCTGTTCCTCCTTGCCACTCACTGGCTTGATATTTTTTGTAATTATTTGAATCTCTGAACTTCTTGTGTTTGTAAATTTTATTGTGATCAAGGTTTTAGCCAGGATTTGGTAAAAGGGTTTCCAAATTTGCTGGAAATTTAAAAACTGGGTTGTCCAAATTGTTCACTTACAATACATCTAAATTGAAATGACAGGTAAAACAGGGTGTCCAAATTTAAAACAGGGTGTCCAAAAGACACCCAGACACCCCTCTCTGGCTAACACTGTGATTGCCATCGTGAAGTGTGATAAAATAGAAACAAAATAAACCAGATAAGCTTAGCCTAATTTGGTCTATGAGGCAACACTAAATAGACCAAACTTGTTGATAGATGATTTCAATGGGTGACCATCTCATTAATTCTGTGCACGTTTTCTTATCTTTACAGGGAAAGAGCAGTGAAGAGATGCTGGTGGATAGCACCAATGAATCAGTGAGTACATGTAGAAGGCTTGGCTTTATTGACCTACAAGCCAATAATCTTTATCCTCTGTCATTTTTCATCATTAATCCCCTTACATGTAGCTAACTAATCCCCCGGCTTAATCATTCCTTTTTCTATACTGGGATGAAATAAGTTCATCTAGATCTCCCACTTCCTGTTTGTCTGTTTGTGTCAAATTTTCATATCATACTGTTCATGCTGTTAGGCAGAAAAAAAAATCATGTTTAGCGTCCCTGCCCGCTTCCTTTTTAGAGGCCACCTGCTTTGTTTTATGTTTACGAAAAAAACCTGATAAATGTAAACGATCTCATTATTTTGGTCTCATTTTCTTTTGCATCTTTTGCAAGTTCAAGTGCGGCCATTTTGAAAAAAACTGGCAACCATCTTTAGAAATACATGTAGCCCGGCCGGTTGTCTTAAAAAATGTGTCAGGCGGTTATTAAAAAAACCCTAAAAACACTCTTTCTTCCTTTATTCAAATAGGCAGGACGCTAAACATGTTTTTTATTTTATTTTGCCTTACTACATGTATTTCGGATACTTGATGAATAGTTGATGAATATTTCATAAACCGTGTAAACGACTGAACAAGTGCAATTTATGTGTACATTAGTCACAGTTGATTTCAATTTGAGGCTGCTATACTTGCCCACTGTAGCAACATAGCATGTTGTTTTCTTCAGTGATAAATACCAATATTTTAATCTGAATGGCAGTTTAGTTGAATAGCTACCAATAGGGAACAAAATCGTTAACAGGAATGCCAGGGTTTGCGCGTAATTTGTTCAGTGACTAGCCAGCAGAACCAGTAAGGTTTGTCACAAGTCCATATTTAATATTTATTAGGGGATGTACATGTACATGTATCAACACTGACATAAGCCCTTTTCGAAACGACCGGCTTCGGCTTGGATTCGGCTTCAGGCTCCGTTCTCTCGTCTGAATCCCCGAACGCATAGCACGCGTATAGTCAAACATCCGAGGGGCCTAGCTAGCCTGAGTTGAATCCGAAGCCGAAGCCGGTCGTTTTGAAAAGGGCCCTAGCCAGCTGGACCCCTTAGAGAGAATTTTCACTGGTCCTCAGGTGTTTGAACAAGCATTTGGCCAGCGGACCACTGTTAAGGGAAAACACTGAATGCTATTTAAACTTGTTTATAACGTGTTTATCATTTAATATTTGATATTTTTACACATTCTGAATTTTTTCGTAATTATCAATAACAAAATTAGGCCCAATCTTGGTTTGAAAAACTAGCTACATTGTACATGTACACTTCTGCCGCCGACGGCGTGCGTCAAATTTCCAATACTTTGACGTCATCTGTAGGATGTTGCTTTGTTAATTGCAACAAAGCAGCTATGCAAAACAAAGCTCTCCCACAAATTACGTAACAGGAGTGCTGACGTAACATGGCCTTTCGCGAATCTTCCTGAAAAGCACCGGAGGAGGGTATTAAAAATGATTGTCTAACAATTAAAATCTGTTTACTCTCTTGTGAACTCAATTTCCTTGTTGATTGAGCACATTTTAAATGAATATCAGCAAACGTCACTTGTTGCCATTTTCGTTCAAGCTGGCTTGTAAAGGCACAAAGGTCAAAAACTATTATTCCTGACATCAAGAGTTTAATGAACCGGATGTAGTCGTTTCAGTTAATTCACATAGCAGTTGATATTATGAAAGTCAGGTTGCGCCTGAAAACAGACAAAACTAGAGATTCCGTTTTTGTGACATCGCAAAAACAAGGTGTTCGAGAGTAATATCAAATTATGAGTGAATGAAACAGACAAAATTAGTCTGGTAATGTGCATTCTGTGCTGGAATGTGATTGCGCCATACGCAAGTGCATTGTTGATAGTCTTGGTGCAAGACGTTGTTGTTCCTTATCAATGGACTATCGCGATTCCCCCTCTACCTGGCCACCCACACTCTAAATACACGAACCATCAGGCGCTGTTAGGAAAACTTGAATTCTTCCATCACCCACCACTGGTTCGTGGCTTCTATCAAACGCCCTCTATCGGTGAAAATGTCACGCTGTGTAGTCGCAATGTGTATGCAGTGTTGATCGCTAAAAATAAGATATAAGAAGGTTTTGCACCATGACTAGAGCATTGATGCCTTGCACCAAGACTAGCGCCTTGATTACCTGCACAGTCTCTACACTACTTGAAATTATAAATGCCACACGCACAAACATGATGTCACACCGTCACGTACAGTATACAGTGTACAGGGAGTATAAGACGGTTAACTCGTGAATAAAGCCCACACTGTGTTTAAGGACTTTGTTAATTTACTGTTGCAGGCCTGATACTTCATGGAGGCAAGTGCCCCCATGCCCCTGGTCATCGCCTTGGTGCCCCTTGAAATGTTCCGGTAGAAATGTTCATTTCCCTGATAGAGGTGCGCACAAACTTTAGAAAAACTTCGCTCTTGAAGGGGCATGGCAATTTTCCTCTGGTAAGAGGACATGGACAGTTTTGGAACTTTGCAAAGGGCACCACAGCAAAATTGCAAGGCACCACGGCAAAAATGCAAGGCAGCACGGCAATTGCTGTGGGTGCCGTGGGTTAAGTGGAAGCCTGCCATTGAAGTATTAGTCCTGTGCAAGAGGAAACCAGTGAGACCTTGTGGGTTATAATAGAGGGTTCAAACAGGAAAAACAAGATTGAGTAGGTGTGGACACAGGAACTGAAAACAGTTGACTTATAAACCACAGTCACATTGTCCTCGGCCTGTTGGTTAGGTGGATGTAACTTATGCATTGCCCAGAGCATGATTATGGAATGTACAGTGTGTATCAATCATTAATCAATGTCTGATTTTTGTTTTAACCTTCGATTTTGTTTCTGAAACAGGTGGTTATGTAACCGGCTGTTTCAGAAACGGTCACCTGTCTTGTTAAATTTAGTTTTTGCCATGATGCCCCTTAAATTCGACAAAGATGCTGTGAGTGCCCTTTTTACACTTACGAAATTGCTACGATGCTCTCCAAATTCTAGAAAAAGCGCAGCAATTACTGCTGTGCCCTTTTGAACACGAAGTTCGAGGCCTGAATACACAGTCACTGACTTGGGCTTGCTTTCTTTGCAGAACGTTCTTTCATTTTAATAATATATACAATGTATGCACATAATCACTCCATTTGGGGAAGGGGAGAGTTTGGCTCTGTGTCTATTCTAGTGTGCCACATTTGTACAACGGGACTAAGGTCTGGAATCGGGGGTTACGCTAACCCCCGGAAAGGGATTTTACAAGGCGTGCTTTCTAGAAATTGCTTTTGGTACGAGTGAAACAAGCGTATCACAGTAGGTGACTGCCTGTGCACGCTACACAATGGATAGTCTGGATGGATAAAAACGTCAGCCGTCCACCTGTCAGACAAAATTGAGGAAAATCGGAAGTTGTTTCGGGTGGTTAAAAGCGTCCTCCGTAAGTCTGTCCAAAACAATTTGCGGATAAACACGTCATCCAAGGTGAAGTTGTTAACTTGCCCAGCATGCTACTATAGAAAAGTGCTATTTAATTGTGTGTGTACATTGTACTTTACTAACAAACCTAGTTGCAAGTGCGACCACTCTCCCGTAACAGTGGTCCGCTGGTCGAATGCTAGTTACATGTAAAACACCAGAGGACCAGTCAAAATTCTCTTCAAGTTATCCGGCTGGCAAGTTCAGTGTTGAAAAATGTCTTTATTTACATGTAATATGAAATGTTGGACTAGTGAAAAAGCTGCTGGACTTGTGGAACAGCAAGCTAACTGGTCCTGCTGGCTAGTCAATGAACAATGGCAAACCCTGCTGCTACCATTTATCTTTCCTTCCTCCATGCATTTATACACCAGAAAGTTAACGTCATAACAATACATGTTTAACACTGGACTGCAGTACATGTCGCTGTCAAAATACAAACCCGCAGTGTTGGGCAGTTCCATTCTATTCACAGGTTTAATTTGAAAAGTACAAATATGCGATTGGTGAGAGTGAACAGATTTTGTTTATTCTTACAGATATCAAAGAACATTCTTCGTTCTTTCCATGAAAGGAATAACAACTTTGTGGTAGCACGATAAGTTTTCTCAAAATAGATCTAGACTTTCTGGCAGTGTTAATGGGTGTCTACTACATGTACATGTATGTACCAGTCTACGTTGTACCACACAGGGTTGGTGCTGCTGCTCGCCATGTGCAGTAGTTAACTGCAGACATAGCAGATGCTGTCGTCGTGTGTTGTTGTTCACTTCTCTTCTTTTTCTCTGAAGATGTATTTAGTTGTCTATGGACTCATTTTCAAAAGCATAATTTATCATACATTTACATGTATGTAAATTGAACTTGGTATCACAAACAGGTATATTTAAATTTTGTTTGTGCTCGTAAGTTATTGGAGAAGGAACAATCCTCCACTAAAATGGACAGGTTCCAACATAAATGGCCATCGAGATTGAGCAAAAAACCACCCCCCTTCTGCCTTTAGGCCACATAAAAAAAATTGTTGATCGTCTTTTTTGATGGGAAGTGGGGGAGGGAGGGCGTTTTTGTTTGTTTTGTTTTTGTTTTTGTTTTGTTTTTTGACATGGCAAAATATGAAATAAAGAATAAAGATATCATCATAATCACTATAAAACAAAGGGTTTGTGTGATTTTGATGTTTTCAATTGTTTTGTTAAACCCTTTCAAATCCTAGATGACATTTTCTGTAAACATTTTCAAAAAACTAAAACGCAGCCTGAGTAAATATTTGAAGAATTTTTCTTGTTTTGCGAACATGAATAATCTTTCTTCAATCATCTGTTTCCGACCTATGGATTTTGAAAAAATATCAGCTAAACAAAAATCTGGGAGCCAAGTTTGACTGAAAAGATCATTAAAAATACCATTTTTATGATTTAAAAAAAAAAAAAAAAAAAAAAAAAAAAAACAGGGGGTCGGGGGGTTTTGTAGGGTCGGGCGGGGACGATCAACAATTTTATTTTTTTATGTGGCCTTATTGGACCACATATTGGACCATGGAGGTAGCCTCCATGATTGGACATAGACACAGGCTTCACAAGGCAAGGTGCTGTACATTGTAAGTGCAGAATGTTGGACATGTATAAAATAGGGCCTTGACGACATCCTGAGCATGCCCTGCCTTTTCACAGCTTCTGATTCAATACAAACAGTCTGGCATCCCAGGGTCAACAAATCATTCCATTATATAGTACCCTGTGATACAATGTACATGTTCATGTACTCATCGGAATTCTTAGGATGTGTGCTCAAGCGTGACTCGTGCTGGACATTTTTCTTCGCCCGACAAGTTTTGTTTAGTTCATGGAATAAATATGGACCGTCAAAGAAAAAAAATGTCCTCCAGTACTTTTTGATTGGCACATTGTATACAGTAGTTCTTATCTCTGAATCAGTTATATTTATTATGATCAATGATGTTTATTTGAATGGACATTATACGCTATGGAGTCTACAAACTCATGCTTGTAACTTTCAAAGCTCTCAACGGACTAGCACCAGACTATCTACTTGATCTTATCTGAATCAAGGAAGCTTCTCCTACTCAAGATCAAACGCTGCTACCACTCTACAAACTGAGAACCGTGAACACACGGCCAGAGATCATTCGCATTATACACAGCTCCCGAACTCTGGAACCGGCTTCCAATACATGTCAGGAATACAAACTCACTAGGATCTATTCAAGAGTTCAGTTAAAACCAATCTGCTTAGCATGTGACTTTCAAACATTTCTCCTGCCAGTAATACTTCACATCATCTTGTGAAATGTTGTCATGTGTTGTTTTTGTATAATAATGTGTAGTTTTTTAAAAGAATTGTTCATGTTCATCCTGCGTGGACATAACCGCTCCAGATTTTCGGCAATATCTCAAAAACACTACCACCTTTTGAAATGAAATTTTCACAGGTTAGTTTTATGGTATAGGATTGAAACAAACAGTGGGTTCCAATTACCAAACGTATACAATCCCTTTAAAAACAAATTTAAGGTAACAAAAATATATGTAACAACAATTTACAAATAAAAATGCTCCAGATTGCACAGTAGGGCTTTTAAAACCAAACATAAACATCAGGTAAAAAAACATTCCAAGGACCTCGTTTCAACTCAAGAACCTTGTTTCAAAATCGACATGCTTTGACCAAACTTGCAAAATTTTGGTCTGGAATGCCCCACAGTCTTGAAAAATTCTGCGGAGAACCCTGCTGAACCATGGCTCAACCATCTACATGTACTGCGTGCAGAATGAGAACTTTGGTATCACAAGCAGACAAGAGGCACACTCTAGGGGCCTTGTCACACTGGATAATTTCTTGGCAACTTGGAGGCAGCCAACCGCACTGGATGCAGAAGTGACACTCAGGTATCACAAGAGACATTTTTCTAGCGATGTCTCACAATCCCCTAGAAAATTGTGTGAACATTGTTAAGTGAAGGTTTTTTTCTTCTTGGATATTGCCTAGAACTTGTTTTCTATAAATTGCCTCATGTGACATGACCCTAACAGTGTATTGCTATTCCCAAGAAAGATGAATGTTGAAGCAGCTAGGTTTTTTTTCCTCTTAGAGATTGCCTGGAACTTTTTGTGTACTGGAATTGCATATGTACATGTACATTGAAACATTGACTCATGGTACATACAGTATTTGTGTCTTCCTTTCACCAAGAAAATGATGTGAACATTTTCGTCTTTCTGTACATGTCTCAGTCTCAGGAGGATCTGTGTGGTCTCAGATGGGGAGGTCTCGGTCTCGATCTCGGTCTTCGACTTCCAGTTCTTGACTCCTAAAACTGCAAAAGTCTCTAAGCAAGTGGAATTAACAGGGCTGGAAAACCCCACTGGAACACTGACCACTTTGCCATTAATCTAAAAAACAAAATAAGTCCAGTAGTTGTATGTTTTTTTCCCGAAACACATACCTTTTTTTTTTATAGATGAACTGAATAACATACTTAAGTTTTTTCAAGTCCAAAGTTCCTCCTAAAAATTGAGCAAAAAAAAAAAAAAAAAAAAAAAAAAATCAAACTTGTAAATGGTGTGTGGTAGTGAAAGTTCTGAACTGCAGGGCTTGGGGTGCGTTTTTTTTACCCCTACCAGAAATTTGTTGAGTTAAGAAGTGTTTTTACATGTTCAGTTCAGTTGCGGGTGATGAAGCTGTTCCGATCAAACCGAGTTGTTGGTTCGATTAGCCTTGGTTAAGATGGCGGATTCTACATGTATACAAACTAACGAAAATGTCAACGGAATTCTTTTAATAAATAAAAAACGTTGAAGCACACCAATCCAATAATGTTGATTAAAAATCATAAAGAGTTCCATTACTTGAAAATAAATAGAAGGCAGTATATTTTTTGAGATCATTAAGTTTCAAAAGATGTGCCATTAATAGTTTCTGGTTACCGACCCGTTTTCACTTAGCTCTCAGAAATTGTTTTGGGTTATGAATTTCATGTCAGAAACTTGTTTCTGGTTTGGTTTTGGGTAACATGCATTTACATGTAAGTTACAATGTAACTGTTTTCTATTTGAACAAGCGCTAAGATATCAGGTCTAGAATTACTCAGAGGCCACGGAGGCCATGGCCTCTGTTGCCCCAAGACGATTGGAACAGTAAAGACCCCCCCTTGTTCCCTGAGAATTGCTGTCCTGTCAACGACGTCATGTTTTGAAGCCCAGTGAAGTCTTAACTCAATCAAACAAAGACGTACATGGGATAAACACTGCCATCTATCATGTGATCAATATGCAAATTAAACAATTAAAGTTAAAGTTAAAGTTAAATTAAAGTTACTGCGTGTATCTTTTTCATATTGAAAAAACCTCTGTCCGGTGCAGCTATTTTAACAGGCCTGGAATTACACGGATGCAATGTCTTCTGTTGCCCATGTCTTGGCCTTGGTGTCCCTTCAAAATTTTCCCATAGATGTTAAGATTTTCCAATGGAAGTGCCCTTTGCAAAATAAATAATGGCCTTGCCCAAGTTGTAAAGATGAAACTGCCGGAGACATGTAAGAGAAGATTGATTTCACTTTGTCTTTATGGGTATTAAGTATACGTCATTATGTCATTACTCAGTAGAATTTAAAGGTATTTTATCAGACTCAAAGTCAACATTTGAACATATATATATATATTTTTTTTCAAGATGTATTGGTGCACAATTTGTCATTAATATTCAATTAAAAAACACAAGACCGCTGGACATGTCCGGTCAAAAGTTTACTGGCCTGACGCTGAAACTATCTATTTTTGTAAACATCTAAATCGTGACAAACAATTACTCAAAAAATTGTTTTATTGTTAATAAACATATACTCTTATGTAAAAAACAAAACAACAACACCATTTCCAGGTGACTTTAAATGCTATAGTTTTTGAGGAATGATTAAAACAATTAGTTTTGATCTCATGAGTCAAAAACTCGATGTTTGAAAACAGTGAAAACACTTAAGGTTTTTCCCCACTTTTTTCTGGTGATTGCAATGTCCGATTGAGCTTAAACTTTCACAGGTTTGTTTTTCATGTATGATGTTGGGATACACCAAGTGAGGATACTGGTCTTTGACATTAACCAAAAGTATAAACTGCCTTTAAGCAGAAAATAGGGGTTAACAATTTTCTGCTATAAAGCAGAAATGAGCAGGATACCAGTCACAAATTGTACTTGTGAAATGGTAGTTTGGCTGGTAACCTTATTTTGGTAAGCGTAATTTTGTTATGCTTAGCTACTTTTTGTGCTTTTAAAGCAGCTCTATGAAATTGGGCCTAGTCCACTTTTAAGTCACTCGGCATGCTCAGCACAAAGCCCTCATCCAAACACAGCAAGAGCTTATCATATCAAAAGGGATCCAAGAAAATAAAAACATGTAGAAATATTTGTCAACATCTCAGTGTTTGTCGCTGTAGAAGCAGCTGTTCTTTTCAGCTGCCGGCGACTTGCTCATATCTCAGAACGACGCTAATTGCATCGCTGTACGTTGATTACATATTATGAGCATCTGATTGGAGCAACTATTTATTTTCCCCCCACCGCCAGGGAGTTCTTAGATGCTGACGTCATTATCCGGAGTTAGAAAAACACTGTGCAACCAACCCTGACCGCTTTCTTGGAACGATTTGCTCTTACTTACAGTTGTCAAGAACTATTATTATTATTAGAATATATTTCTGGTAATGAAAACAATTGTCCTCAAAAAACTACGTGCATTTATTAATGTAGGGTTGAAGATATATCTCGAGAAGACAGTGATCTCCCCATTATATACAAGCTAGCATCCGGTTGATTCACGCAAATTGTAGGCCGGTACGCGCGAATCAAAGCTGATACGCCAAAAAAAAAATATATATATATAAAATATATATTTCTTAGTTTTTTTAAATTTTAGATCAATCAGTTCACAAAAATCATAAAGATAAAACCATTGAGAATGCCCCAGATTGCACAGTAGGGCTTTCAAAAGCCAAGCCGAAGAATGCTGATTTGAAACGAGGACCTCAGAATGTTTTTTACTTGGTGTTTTTTTTCTGGTTTTAAGAGCTCTACTCTGTAATCTGGTGGTTTTATTTTATGTTTTTTGTGAATTTGATCTTAAATTTAAACAAAATTCAATAGATAAAAACAAAAAAAATTAATAAGTTTGTTTTGTGTTCCCAATAGCAAGTCTCGCGCATATTTGAACTTCCGGGACCATTGTGGTCCCAACCATACGGAGATTTACGGGGCAAGATTTTGTTTCGTCAATTATTTTAGTTTAGCCTGGTTTATAACCATGAAAATTGTAGTTGTTGGGAATATAATACTTAGTGATAAAAAATAGGAAAGTAAAATCAATTCAACAATATAACAAAGAAAACCCGAGAATTAAACTTGACCTCAGCTTCCAGTTGCTGCAAAAAATTAAGAATTTTGTGCTCACCTCCGATCACAAAACTTATGTAAACGCTTGTTTTGGATGCGCGATGATAATCGCCAGATGCTGTAATTAAAACACGAAGCCTTTTCATATCAGTCTGTGGTTGTTGAGGCTTCAGCGTCCTCTATAAACTGTGTCAAGCGTTCATTTTACGCCGTGAGACCATCGCGAATCCACGTAAGTGGTTTCTGAAAAGTTAAAATCAAGTAAGCATCCTTGTCCCAGAGTTTTAATTTTGCTTCAATAATAATTAACACATTATTTGTGTATTTATTATAAAAACTAAAACTGATTTTATAAACATGTAATGAGTATTTTTGTTGTTCAGATTTTATCATTGAATATAATATAAAACAAAGATTTGATTTCAGAGAAAACAATGTTCTTCGTTGGACGTGTTTTCTCGTTCTGATACGCGCAAGACTTGCACAGTCTATTCTCTACGCTAGTTTGTGCATCTGAGAGAACCTTGATGCTTTATGTAACTTAGATGGAAAAGCAAGGGAAAAAAAAAATTAATTGCGGTAAATCATGTACATGTATGCATGAATAAATCAAATTTATTTGAATAAAATGTGATACATAATATGACCAGACATTTCGTGATAACATTCTGCATAAATTATTTAATTTTTCTTAGAATTTGAAACCAGTTTCTAGAATCCAATTTCAGGAAGTGTAATTTCTGCAATTGGATCACATTTGATAGGAGTTCTCCTCCGTAGAAAAAGAATTTACTTCAGCGACAGAGAGAGCATGTCATTGTCGAGTAGCATCTAAATTAGTCAAAACAAAGGGGGTTTTTTTCATCGCTATTTTCACTTGACCCCAATGACTGATTGAGCTTTAACTTTCACAAGTTTGTTATTTCATGTATGTTGGGGTCACATAAAGTGCGGATACTGGTCTTAGACAATTACCAAGACGTTGTCTGCGTGCTTTACACACAGCAGTTTTCAAATTGTCTTGGCGGATAATGCACTTCACTTGAACCATGTCTTCAGCACACACACCTGATATTTCAGTCTGTTTCTATTGTTTTGATATCCTTGAATACCCCCCCCCCCATGAGCCTATTGTTATTCTTTCCTTGACTACCATTGATCTACATTGCTCCTAGTTATTCATGATGACCTCGTACAAGTCCAAAACAAGTAGCATGGATTAGGCAAAACAAACAAAAAACATGTTTAGTGTCCCCGCCTGCTTCCTTTTAAGAGGCCTCCTCCATTGTTTTTTCTTTTTTTTAAAGAAAAAAATAGATATATTTTTTATGATCCAATTTTTTTTTAAATTAATAAGATCGTATTTTAGACTTAAGCACACCGAGAAAAGCACACTGAAAAAAGCTGGCAACCATCTTGAAAAAAAAGCCCGGCCGCTTCAACCTCGTCCCCATGGTTTACTTTATTTCCAACCATGTTTACAATAGTAAACCCTGGGAGGGAAACTCCTTACTTGGACCCTGATTGGACAACGACTGGTGTACAAAAGTCTAGCGTAAACATGTTAAGTTGTACTCATTCAGTATTCACCATGTTCACAGAGCCAGACTATTCTAATTTGCATACGTATCCAAAAAATTTGGATATATGCAAATGATCCAATACCAGGGTGAGAGAGCGGTCAACCTCGTACTGCTCGATTCACCTTGGGGACGAGGTTGGGGACGAGGTTGCGACTGCTTGTCTTGAAAACTGTGTCGGGCGGCCATTTTTGAAAAAAAAGAAGAAAAAAAAGGCCCTCCTCCTTCCTTTTTTTCAAAAAGGCAGGAAGCTAAACATGTTATTTTTTTTGTTTGGCCTTTAGCGCTAACTGATTGTATGTACTGTATGGTTCATGTCAGTTGAAAATCAGTCTAGATCATTGTGAATGCAATGCTGGGGCTCCTGTACACTTGTACAACATTAGGAAAATTGATTACAAATTAGGGCTCAAGTTTTACACTGGACCACAGGCCCGAGGCCAGTGATTGTGACTGTCTTGTGTTTTCAATTGAATAATATTACCTACATGTACATCTGTATCTGTCTGTCCAATTATCTTAAATTAACAAAAAATGATGTTCAAATGTTGACTTTGGAGTTTGAGTCTAGTAAAAAATCTTTCAATTCTGTCGAGTATCAAAGTACATTCACCCATATAAGACTAAGGTAAATCTTCCCGTAGTGTTTGTTCAAATAGAACAGTTTATATGTTAAACTTTGTAGAAAGTTCTTAAACTTATCGTATTATTGCTAAAGTGACCCACAAATGTGCATTAGCATGGAGAGACCCAGGTACGGATGGTCACTCTCAGCTTCCGTAGGATGTTTGTTAAGATTGAGGTTATGTTCTCTAGGGTCATACACTGTACTTTGGTATTAAAAATTAATGACCATAACAAAATTACATGGTTAGAAGCACTGCAGTTGTTGATAGTATAAAAATATTTTGAGAAAAGATTCCCTTCGAAGTAATATGGTTTGGAGAATTTTTCACCCTAAAACATTTGAATCTGAAAAACGATTGATGCATGAATCGTTTCTTAGATTTCTGAGGGTTGGTGTCCGTTTTCAAATGCTGCGGCCAGAGATGCGGCTGGTACCCGCTGTCACCTCGCTAAACATTGATGGAATCACATTCTTGTGAAAATACCGTGACAGTTTTTTGCTGTTTTCTCAGCAAGTAGACACTGTATTCAGCTGTGACTTATATTGTATCTTGCTTTATAATTTTGCCTATAAATTAGCTTTACATTGACAAAAACCACCCTACATGTACGTATGATCCTACCTTTAAAGGGTCTGATTATACGTTTGGTAATGACTCTGAAAGTTAATGGCAATAAAAACTTACTTGGTAAGAAGTACAGCAGCTTTGAATAGTATAATGCATTTTGAGAAACTTTTCACTTCAAAGTAATGTGGTTGTGGAAAAAGATATCACTTTTTATCCCCCAAAATTTGAATCTGAGAAGCGTTACTGCAGTAGTGTTTCTCAGATAGTGTATTCCAGTTGCAGATTATTCTTCCTGCATGGATTGGACATAACCATGATAACCGCTCCAGATTTTCAGCAATATCTCAAAAACGCTACCATGTTTTGAAATGAAATGTTCACAGGTTAGTTTTATGGTATAGGATTGAAACATACGGTAGGTTCCAATTACCAAACGTACATGTATACATTGTACAATCCCTTTAAAGGCACTGAACATGTTTGGAAATGGTCAAAGACCAGTGTTCTCACTTGGTGTATCACAACATATGCATAAAATAACAAGCCTGTGGAAATTTGGGCTCAATTAGTCATCGAAGTTGCAAGAAAATGATGAAAGAAAAAACACCCTTGTTGTACAAATTTGTGTGCTTTCAGATAGGAATAAAAACTTCTTGCAAGAAGTTTTTATTATTTTAGTGAGAAATTACCTCTTTCTCAAAAACTATGTTACTTCAGAGGGAGTCGTTTCCAACAATGTTTTATACTATCAACAGCTCTCCGTTGCTTGTTACCAAGTAAGTTTTATGCTAATATTTGTTTTGAACCAAACGTGTATGATACCTTTAAGGCTATGAGGATGTTATTTACGTTAACCGTGACCATGGTACACATATAATACAGAGTTCATACACAGAGCCATTTCATTATGCTGAACAAATCAGGTGGAATATATTAATTGCCCTTTCATCAAAACTATGTCCATGATCCTAACAAACAAGCCATTTTACATCCAACAGGAAAAGAGATTTAATTGAAGAACAAAGGTGAAGAATCGCAAATCAAATTATAGTCATCGTTGAAATGCAAGGACAGAAGAACTTGTTTGAAATTTAATCATTCGGGGGATTTTTCGGCAGGATGGGATATCGTAAATGAATCGGGAACTGAAAGAGAAAGAGATTGACATCTGGACTTTGTTACTTCGTAAAACTGTCAAATGATCGTTTATAAAATTACAGGGAATTAACAACATTTTGGATTGATTTATGATGTATAAACATACAATTTGGAAGTGAGCTTTGGTTTCTGATTACAATCATTCTTGGGCGAAGTCCAACCGGGAATGATTCAACTTTGAGAGAAATGAAAATAGAGTTTCACCAACATGTAGAGGGCTCGAATTTGGGGAAAAATCGACAAGACTGCAGGGCTTGTAGCTCAAAACTTTCACTGGACCAGGGAATTTGTTACAAGAACGGAATCAAAATGAGAAGAACACTATCTACACAGTTTTACATTTGAGCTGTTTTTGGAACAAGCACTAAGAGATGATTTATCTGATATTTCTTATGGGTAATACTTCAATACTCAACGGAATTGACAGATCTATAATTATCAGTTTAAATTAAAAATGCTGTAAGGTGTTATTATTCAAAAACACAAGACTGCCGGACTTGTACGGTCGCTAAAACCACTGGCCTCGGGCCTGTGGTCCAGTTTGAATTTCGAGCCCTGATGTACTTGTACATATTCTAAAACAAATTCACTGGTCACAAGGGAAATAGTGTGTGTATGAGTTGTTCTGGAAGGACATGACTTTGAACTTTTGGGGGTTCAAATCCCACCTGAGTAGTCTTTCGATTGTTTGCCACTGGACTTGGAAAGCACTGAGTATACAGTGCTTATCACACATTGATGCACATTTGGGTGGCTGGGTTGGCAGGCATAGTGGTATATTTCCTCGCCTTCCACTTCTGGGACCCCGGTTCAAATCCCACCGGGGCACTATGTGGATTGGGTTTTCAGTCCTTACCTGACTGCGTGGGGTTTCCCTGGAATAATTCTCTAGGGTTTTCCTCCCACATCTAAATCTGAATCTACCTTCCTTGTCTTCTCTCCACGGGTTCTTGGCTAGTACAGTGATTAAGTTTGCTTTTCTGAGAGACCTTGTCAAGGCCTCACATGCAGAATTAATGAAATGAAATGAAATGCAAGGGTAAAATCAAAATCATATATTTCTTTAGGAGCAGAGTTTTGAAATGTTGCAGGGTTAGTGTAAATTACAAAACAATTGTAATGTTTTTCATTGAGAAGATTTTACATTTCCAGTGAGGTAATTGCGAAATAAACAACCAAACAAGAAAATCAATAAATTATAAGTAATGAGGAAGGAATTTCTTCTCCTATTTCAAAGTGGCCTTTGAGAAAATGTGTTGACCTAAAAAACCCACCACAACTCTATTTTTGATTAAGCACGGTACATGTATACTCGGTACTTTCTCAAGACCTGCAGAAAATCCATCTTGGCATATTCAAACTCACAACCCCGGCATTTTAGAGCAGATGTGTTACCTGCAAGACTATCGAGTGTGTTTGTCGATGTTCCTGTGTATTATAGGGGTATTTTATGTGATGCGTCGTTTCAACAGGCTTACATGTACCATTGACTCAAAAAATGGTGACAGGGTTCTCCCCAGGTTTTTTCAAAACTGTGGAGCATTCTGGGCCAAAATGTTGGGATGTTTTGCCGAAGCCCGCTGAATTGAAACAAGGTCTTCGGAATGTTTTCTACTTGGTGTTTTTCTTGGTTTTCAAAGCCCTACTGTGCAATCTGGAGCATTCTCTGTGGTTTTCTCTTATGCTTTTTGTGAAACTACCGTATTTGCGCGTTTCGGCTCGATACGCTAGCTTGTGTATGGGAGAACCCTGGCCGAGTGTGGCAGACAGTGGCTGCGCATGTCGCTGGTGTATGGGGTCAATTGAACCTCCAAAACTGAAAGGTTTCATGGAAAGAGTTAAATGTAAATAATTTCCAACCTTCAGTGTACAGATGGTGTATGACAACCAGTATCTCAAATTTTATTTTTTTACGATTTCTGACATTTATGTTCCTGATGTTGTTTTACAGGAAGATTCTGAGATGAGAGAAATTAACATAACCAGCATGGCCGCTGAGGGGCTTCAGAAATCTGACCCCAGTCAGTTTGAACTCCTGAAGGTCTTAGGTCAGGGATCATTTGGAAAGGTTGGTATGAATATTCATGTGCTGTGCATTTCTATTGGTCAAAGATATTTTTACGGTTTGTCATTCACGGACATAGCTTACAATCACTGCCCACTTTCATAAAACTGTTAAGCGGAAAATGTTGCCGAGTGAAAATGAGCGGGGTGTACCAGTCAAAAGTAATGTGTGTAAGTAGGTAGCATATTTGGCTGGTAAACAAAATTCTTTTGCGCTAAGCAGCTTTATGAAATTGGGCCCAGGAATGATGTTCTTGACATATAAATTTGTTTGTTTTCACCCTCGGAAAATACCAAAAAAAAGATTATTCTACTGTACAATGGCCTTTAAAAACCTTAAGATATAAACAATGTTCTAAATTATTATTATTATTTTTCATTAGTCCAATATATATCTTGTTTGAACATATCCTTTGACCCATGTTATGGCGTGCAGCGTACTCAAATACGCCTGTCCTGGCTGCCATTTTGGGAGTCAAAATTAAATGTACGCAAACAGGCCTGGAATTACATGGAGGCACGGAGGCCATGGCCTCCGTTGCCCCTGGTCTTGGCCTTGGTGCCCCTTCAAAAGTTTCCAATAGACTTTGAGATTTTCCAATGGAAGTGCCATTTGCACAAAATGAAAATGGCCTTGCCCACTCAGAGATGAAATTCCAATCCTGCGCAAAGGAAATGACTCCCAAAATGGTTGAAATGGTAGACCAAATTGTGCAGAGGTGCTTTCCGTGTCTATGCAACAACGAATCAAATGTCAAATGTCGAGGACAATGTCCAACAGCCACCGTGTCGCAATTCGGTCACAGCTGGCCAGACGAACGATGCCACCATCCAGTTTTCTAATGGGGCGCTCGTTGACGATGTGTTAAGGGGTCAATGCTCACGTGCAGGCTCTACCAAACCAAATACAATATATACAGGCACTCAACTTTTCAGCGGATCAGTTGGTTTCCTCAGTTTTGGTTTCTTATCTGTACCACTGAAAATTGAAAAACACAGGGCTCAAATTTTGCGTAAAACTCCAAAAGACCACAGGGCTTGTAGCTAAAAATGTTTACTGAACCAGAATTTATTTTACAAGACCAGAATCTTCATAAGAAAGAGCTTTCTAAATTCTACAGAGTTTTAACATGTACATTTTATTTTATTTGAACAATCACTAAGAGAAGATTATCTCATTTGTGTTATGGGTTGGTATATTTTGATACTCAACGCCCAACGGAATCGTATTACCAGACTCAAAGTCAACATTTGAACATCATTTCTTTCTGTTTAAAGATATTAAACAGTGACATATTTTTATTCAATTGAAAAACACAAGACAGCCGGACTTGTCCCGTCTTGAGTTTACTGGCCTGAGGCTAAAATCACTGGCCTCGGGCCTGCGGTCCAGAGTCATATTCAAGCCCTGGAACAAAGTCTTGCAGTACCTGGCACTTTCCTCTTTGTGTTTTGGACAACTGCAATTGCACGTCTAAAAGGGCCTGAAATACCTCGAATTGAATTTTAAAAACCAGTGACCACCAATTTTCTACAGAACTTGCCTTCTGTTTAAAAAAATTAGCAATGCTTTCTTTTGAACAAACTTTCTTTTTGAAAAAATCTCTTCACTATAAACCTTTCTCATGGCGTGGCCATCTTGATTTTTCTCCAAACCAAATGATTGTACATGTGTTTGTAACTAAACGGTGATTTTAAGTAAAAATAGTCTGGTTTCATTTTCTTTATGGATATTAGCATTCATTACTGTTATTGGATACAGGGAACATGACCAAGATGGCGGCAGCATGATAAACGTGTATAGACCTTTCTATTGCAATGTCACAGCCCAAGTTTTTGCCAACCAAGGAAAACTATGGGAAGACGTAATTGCAAAGCAAAAACAGACAGCCACAATTTGTAACATTGTTACACAAATATTCAAGAATAGTGTTGAATTTGTTGGAAACAAAGCTTCCAATCTTGGGATGTTTGTTTTTTTGTTAATTGAAAGTTTGCAGAAATGTTGAATTTTGGACACAACATCTGTTAACAGGATTTAATGCTTTGCTAACATTCCGCCGTCCATGCCAACCAGCATGGTTTGTTTAGAAAGGTCTATTGGCAAACATGGATTAGGCAAAAAAACAAAAACATGTTTATTTAGAGGCCGCCTGTTTTTTTGGTTTTTTTACGAAAATTCCCCGATAACCTTAAACGATCTCATTATTTTGGTCTCATTTTCTGTTGCATCTTGCCCATAAGAAGCCAATATACATGTATGTAATTTCCTGAGTCCAAGTGGCGGCCATTTTGAAAAAAGCTGGCAACCATCTTAAAAATAGCCCGGCCGGTTGTCTCTAAAAATGTGTCAAGCGACCATTAAAAAAAATTTAAAAAATAAAATGCCCTCCTTCCTTTTTTCAAAAAGGCAGGACGCTAAACATGTTTAATTGTTTATTTTGCCTCACCAAGAAAGACTAATTTCTGAAAACATTTCTATTTGTGATGACTAATCCGTATGAAATTGTACCCAATTGCATTCCCCACTGGTCAGGGTTGATATTGTGTGGAAATCTGTTTGAATGTTCACAGCTGACATCCATGAAATATTCATGGAATCGTTGCCGGTTAATGTGGACTCTTAATCACATTTTTCAAGGCCATTATGGCTTTGGTTTTGATGAACTTGAATGCAGTGTCAATACCAGGACATTCAACATATTGCATACATTATCACTGTTAAAGGTGCTATGCACTTTAGGGAACTTGTTAGCAAATTGCTAAGTCATTAGTTATTTAGATTATTCTAAATAATTAACAAACTGTTGGTACATGTACATTATGGTATGGTTGTGTGATGCAGACCGGATACTTTGCTCTTGTAATGTAAGGAGCTTTCTAAATAATTTAAGAGGCGTTCTTGTAATGTACATGTATGTGTACATGTACATACTGTACATGTAAGGGGAAGGCAGATTTTCCTTAGTAAAAGAACCACTATGATAGAAATGAAATTTGTACTGGAACGTTTGACATTGTTTGAAGGGGCACCAATGCATGGAAGGGGCACCAAGGGGTGTGGAAAGGGCACCAAGGGGTGTGGAAGGGGCACCAAGGGGTGTGGAAGGGGCACCAAGGGGTGTGGAAGGGGCACCAAGGGGTGTGGAAGGGGCACCAAGGCATGGAAGGGGCACCAAGGGGTGTGGAAGGGGCACCAAGGGGTGTGGAAGGGGCACCAAGGGGTGTGGAAGGGGCACCAAGGGGTGTGGAAGGGGCACCAAGGGGTGTGGAAGGGGCACCAAGGGGTGTGGAAGGGGCACCAAGGGGTGTGGAAGGGGCACCAAGGGGTGTGGAAGGGGCACCAAGGGGTGTGGAAGGGGCACCAAGGGGTGTGGAAGGGGCACCAAGGGGTGTGGAAGGGGCACCAAGGGGTGTGGAAGGGGCACCAAGGCATGGAAGGGGCACCAAGGGGTGTGGAAGGGGCACCAAGGGGCGTGGAAGGGGCACCAAGGGGTGTGGAAGGGGCACCAAGGGGTGTGAAAGGGGCACCAAGGAGTGTGGAAGGGGCACCAAGGCGTGGAAGGGGCATGGAATGGGCACCAGGGGCATGGAAGGGGCACCAAGGGGTGTGGAAGGGGCACCAATGCATGGAAGGGGCACCAGGGGGCATGGAAGGGGCACCAGGGCGTGTGGAAGGGGCACCAAGGGGTGTGGAAGGGGCACCAAGGTGTGGAAGGGGCATGGAAGGGGCACCAAGGTGTGGAAGGGGCACCAAGGGGCATGGATGGGGCATCAGGGGCATGGATGGGGCATGGAAGGGGCACCAAGGCATGGAAGGGACACCAGGGCATGGAAGGGGCACCAGGGCATGGAAGGGGCACCAGGGCGTGTGGAAGGGGCACCAAGGGGTGTGGAAGGGGCACCAAGGTGTGGAAGGGGCATGGAAGGGGCACCAAGGTGTGGAAGGGGCACCAAGGGGCATGGATGGGGCACCAAGGTGTGGAAGGGGCACCAAGGGGCATGGATGGGGCATCAGGGGCATGGATGGGGCATCAGGGGCATGGAAGGGGCACCAAGGCATGGAAGGGGCACCAAGGCATGGAAGGGGCACCAGGGCATGGAAGGGGCACCAGGGGGCATGGAAGGGGCACCAGGGCGTGTGGAAGGGGCACCAAGGGGTGTGGAAGGGGCACCAAGGTGTGGAAGGGGCACCAAGGGGCATGGATGGGGCATCAGGGGCATGGAAGGGGCACCAAGGCATGGAAGGGGAGGGCATGGAAAACATTTTTACAGGTCTTCAAAATGCTCTTTTCTCAATTACATGTATGTCAGACAGAAATATTATTCTGCAGGTAATCAGTGAGCTTTAAGATTGAAACCACCTGTACATAATCAAATTGACCAATCATGTACATGTATTGTCTTTTTATATTATTCCAATACTATCCATCGTTCATATACATGTACATGTAAGTACAACTTGTTTAGTTTACAGAACAGACTGAAATTGTTCAGTCCACTAAAGATTAATAATGTTCAACCTCAAACTTGACTCGCCAACGTGGCACTTCACTTGTTATAAGGATGGTTTGGTCTCCTTGAAAGTTGCCATATTCACATTTTACAGTTTCTTGGCCCTGGGTTTCGCCAAGCGCTAAGGCAGTATAGCTAAATTTCCAGCTGTGGCTTGATTGCACATTAAAATGCATTGAAGCTTCTATGGTTCCCTTGGCAACATTCTTAGCAACAGCCACAGCTGCTAATTCGGACTCGGCCTTCGGATTAATCCGAGGTTAACTTGACACTATCGCCGTAGTGATTTGTAGTGTGACGTCACCCTTTGCTTAAAGCCAATTAAGATCACAAATAAGTTAGTGGCCTGACATTTCAACACTAGCAGAGTCTTTCGAGAAAGTTTCGACCCTAGCAGAGTCTTTCTGCTAGGGTCGAAACTTTCTCGAAAGACTCTGCTAGGGTCGAAAACATCAGGCCACTAACTTATATTTGCATTTATACCATACATGTAGGTCCTTTTGGTTGGTAAACAGTTTGCAACAGCTAATTCTATTTTCCCAATTTTTCTTTTTTTCTTTTTTTTACCGTTCTACCCCTCGCACACACCCCTCCCCCCCCCCCCCCCCGAGAGAACCCATGGTTTAATCCCATCATCATGCTCCACACGTCGCTGTCCGTAATATGTTTGGTTTAGATTGGATTGGCGGGCGCGTGAGTGAATTAATGATCGAGAGCTTGGAGGAGTCGGTCGCTGATATAGCGTCGTTGCATTGAGTGATGACTGATCGTGCGATGTGCTGCTTTGTGGAGCTCTGAAAACATCCCATGTTGTTAGTCGATGATAGGAAATCACAAAATGCAATGCGTTCTCACTCTCACAAAATAAATTTGATAAGGCACCAAGTACTCTGTTGACTTACAGGTATGATGAGGATGTCTGTCGACCATTAAAGCAAAAACATTTAGATAATCATTTAAGAATTTGTGTTTGTTCGGATCAACAATGTTAGCTAAGGGCCCAAATTCGAAGAAGAAAAAAAAGGGCTTAGCACTGATAAATTGCAGAATTAGCTTACCAGCCAAAGTGTCATGTAGTGTTGACTACTTTCTGACTGGTACCCTGTTTATTTGTACTCGGCACATTAATTTATCAAGCAGGTTTTTCTCTGCTTTTAAAGCAGCTCTGTAAAATTTGCTCCTGAATCGTTCACTTACAAACTTGAAATGTTAGTGGCAGAAGAAGCAGGGTGGCTGAATTAAAAACAGAGTGGCAGGGCCCAATTTCATAAAGCTGTTAAGCAGAAAATATAGCTTAGAAAATTTCTTTGCTAAGCAAAAGTGAGTGGGAGCACCAGTCGTAACAATGTAAAGTTATGGAATTTTGGCTGGTTACAGGTCTTCTCAGAAAGATTTTTTCTGTGCTTACAGTTGTAGCAAGTTTTTGTGGTTACAGGCTTTATGAATTTGGCCCCTGAAGATGCCCAAACATTCTTTTGGGTAACGCAGTCTCATAACTAATATCAAATTTGTCATATACACGGTAAATACTAAGTTCCTTCACTAATAATTTGATTCTTTGTGATGATGTTAAAATCGCTGGCTACACATGCCGTGCTGAAAACAGACCAGCACATTATACGACAACAACTGACAATGTATGTATCGCTAAATGTCTGTAACCCCTCCCCCATGGTTCAAGCTCGAAAAATTAAATCAAAAGACGGCATAATTTAGTTAATACATACGTCAGTGGAACCCATGACATGTGTTTTAGTACCAGGTCAATGAGTTATGTAAAACTAAAGACAACTCTTTAATCTATTTGGCAGATGTGCGGAGAAAATCCATATTATTACCCTCCGGCCGGCGTGTATTTTATAAGCAGTGAAGTCTAGTTTAAGATGCACAAAGAGTTGTTTAGGCTTGAGGGGGGCTTGGGCGAGATTAAAATCATTGTTTTCTGGGGGGGGGTGTTCTGCTGTTTACCAACGCTGATGTTTTTTAATATAAAATTAGTAAATAAAAGCAGTATTTTTTTGTAATCATTGACGAAGAATTTGCTTTAAGAAGAGATTTCTAAACACATTTTTTTTAAAACGATTTCCATGCACATGTATTGACTTACAACACCTGGCGTCATCACATCTTTGTTGCGTCATTTTGGAAGTCTGGTTCCCTGTGTGGTGGTAACTTGCGCGCAGTTAGACTTGCGCATATTTTTATGGATTTTGACTCCCAAAATAGCAGACTATGGGCAGATTGTAGCAGTGTGCGATTTCAGTGCAAGGGTCATCGGGCATTTCTCCCCAAGATCAGAGTGAACACTTCCCAACAACAACATTGAGAATTCTATTGAAAATATTTGTCAAATTATGAGAAGTTCTTTTGCTTTGGTTTTAGAGAACATTGAAGAAAAGTTAAATGCTATTTATTGTTTGTAATTTAAAAAGGGATGTTTTAAAAAAGAAATAAAATTAACAGGGTGAGATTTAAATTTATTTATTTGATTATTTTCCAATGGGGGACGAGGGGATCCACAAGGGGATCCACAAGACCGCAGGACTTGTAGCTCAGAGTTTTTACTGGACCTTGGAATTTTATTTTACAAGACCAGAATCAAATGAGAAAAAAAAACTATACCACACAGTTTAACATTTAAAGGGACGGTACATGTTTGGTAATTACTCAAAATATATATTAGCATAAAAACTGACTTGGTAATGAGCAACAGAGAGCTGTTGATAGTATAAAACATTGTGAGAAACGACTCCCTCTGAAGTAACAAAGTTTCTGAGAAAGAGGTAATTTCTCACTAAAATAATAAAAACTTCTTGCAGAAGCACACAAATTTGTACAACAAGGGTGTTTTTTCTTTCATCATTTTCTTGCAACTTCGATGACCAATTGAGCCCAAATTTTCACAGGCTTGTTATTTTCTGCATATGTTGGGATACACCAAATGAGAACACTGGTCTTTGACAATTACCAAAAGTATACCCTGCCATTAAACTGTTTGATTTTGAACAATCACAAAGAGGGTTGTAAATTTACATTCTCAAAAGAATTGAAAAATATTTATCAGTCTCAAAGCCAACATGCTTTCAAACTGCTTGATGATTTTAGCAAATATATTTGGACTCTATTCACTGTCATCCATTGTCCTGTAACAGATAATTCCCTGATTTTGCCGAAATGAAATTTCCCCCTCAACACATTACCAAGAAAAAAGGAAATGAGTTTAAAACGCTGTCCTCCCCCACAAATTATAACGAATTTAAAACATGCAAAACAATTCATAGAAAAATCCTTATCCTGTCAATTGAAAGGTGACAAGAAACCAGAGTCGTACTTTTGAGTGTTATTTCCGTACATCCCCGCAATACCTAACCTACATTACAGGATGTACTGAACCAAAGACTATAAATAGGTAGCATTGTCTGTCCAGCACTTTTTATGTCCTTTGGTGGTTAGGCAAAAAAACATGTTTAGCGTCCCTTCTTTTTGAAAAAAGGAAGGTTTTTTATTTTTTTATTTTAATGGCTGCCTGACACATTTTTAAAGACAACTTGCTGGGCTATTTTTCAAGATAATTGCCAATTGTTTTCAAAATGTCCATCACTTGGACTCGGATGCAACAGAAAATGAGACCAAAATAATGAGATCCTTAAAATTTATCAGGATTTTCGTACAAAAAACAAAAAACAGCACAAAAAAAGCTGGCCCTTTCAAAAGGAAGCGGGCGGGGATGCTAAACACGACCTTTTTTTTAACTTTTCCTAATGAGGCCTGACAACTAAATATTTGTGTTTCTTGTCACATGCTTGAAAAAACAGGGTCCATAAGGTAGACAAAAATTATTTTAGGAATATTTTTTTTAAATGTGTACACTCAAACTAAAGTTCATTGACCAAGAAGAAGTTGATCTCTGTTCAATTATTGTGTTCTTTACTTGTTTCGCGGGATGGAATTTTAAAGGGGCGCGTTGCCTTCGGATTGGGCGCTTTTGGCTATGAAATAGCGATTGTTTTGAAATGAATGGTTGGAACCAAATTGTTCACTCCATAAAATGGCGGACCGTATGTTCCACTGGTTGTAGTTTTAGAGGGAAATCTATGTTTTTTAAAATCGCTACTCACTAATTACAACACACTGTAGGTGTTTTTGTGTATAAACAACTCTTAAAAAGGAAAAGGATTAATTCCAAACAGCAAAATGTTATGGGAACCAAAGGCAATTTGCCCCTTTGAAGAGTTCTTAACAAAAATTGCAATCAGATTTGATTATGAAAAAATAATAATCAAATAATGATAAAGTTGTTTATGATCGGTCAGTTTTTAAACAGTCCGTTGAGTTACAGGAAACAAATATGTATTTTTGTTTGGCCTGATAGATTGAACCAGAGTGACAGTCGTTTCTTCAATTTCTTACAGAGATTAATGAATATGACATGAAGATATTCCGGTATTTCGTTTAACAAGATAATGCATGTATTTCAATATTGAAGGGAATAGTTTAGCAGTGTCCAATTTCATGGAGCTGCCTAAACAGAAAATATTGCTTTTCAAAGCATTTTCTGCTAAGCAAAAAAAGAGTACGTTCATTTTAAGGAACATTACAGAATTGGTTTTTGCTAACTGGCAGTGTAAGCACTTTATATAATCCACCATATACATAAACTGACAAACCTGTAGAAGTTTGAGATCGATCGGCCATCTGGGTCACGAGAAAATAGTGAAAAACCGATTACACATTTGCATGTGTTATACAATGCATGAATAAAATGCTCATGAGCGATAAACTCCAATCAGAAATTAGTTTTATTTATTTCTCATCAAATATGGCATTTCAGACAGAAATATTTCTAGGGATGTTTTCTACTATCATCATCATTAGACCGTGTAAGTTTTATGTAAATCTGTGATCATAAAGAAAATTTTAATTACCAGTTCTGTAACGTTCCTTTAAGATACCAGTCATATTTTTGCGGGTAACCTTATTCTGGTAAGCGGAACTTTGTTGTGCTTAGCAGCTCTATGAAATTGGGACATGTTCTAAACTTGTATTTGGGCAAGGCGGTTTTTAATTAGTAAAGGGTACCTGTATGAGGGAAATAATAGTACTGGAGGGGCACCAGTGCAATGACCAGGGGGCAATGAGACAATTGCCTCTGTGAAGTACAGGTACCAGGACTGGGCTCGATTTCACAAAGAGCTAAGAGTCATCTTATTAAAGAACAACTTGAACAATGGAACGGAATTAATTTTTTACAAGACTTAAAACACTTCTGTCTTTGTTTTTTTTTATACTAACTGACCTTTAAAGGATTACAAGTGATTGGAAATGATAAAAACATCATTGTTTAATTTTAGTCTGATAGCTTACTAGAACCATTTTTTTTCCCCTGTGAAATATTCCCCGTCTGAAATGAAGTCATATTCGAGAAAACTGAACTATATCTGAAAACCTAAAAAGAATACGCAACAGCTGATTTTGATTGTTACAACCAAAATTACGGACAATGTGTTTACGTGCTGAAAATTGTGCATGGCTTTTCAGTATTTTCTCCTGAATCACACAACGGATTAAGCCAAATTTTTCACAGGTTTGTTATTTCACATCCATGGTTGATCACACAAAACATGAACACTGTCTGCGACTATTTTGCAAGCTTTCCCAATCCTGTATAATTCCTTTAATTGAAGAAGGAGGTTTGGAAATGAAAGTTGGTCTTAAAAAAAATTGTGTTTCGAAAGCAGGAATTGTTTGGTTGTGGGTTACTAGCCAGTTGGTTAAATTACTGGACTCTGGCCAGTGTTTCAGTGTGTATTTTGAGCTCTGTACTTGTTTTTTTAGCCCTTGGATTTCTCTTATGGCTTCAATATCCTACTTGGGATTACACTTCCTTGACGGGAACTGGACGAACAATCCTGCGGTTATCTGCGGTTCTTCGAAAATGAATATTATAATATTTGGTTAACAACGTTTGTCGGTTGGAACGGGAAATAAAGTAAGGTTGAAAAACAATTCAATTAACTGTCATTGGTGAACTTGAACCTTTTGGTCAACGGGGAGAACAATTTGTTTTCCCTGTTGCTCAGTCCAACGTTCTCCACTTCAGCATTTTGTCCGGATATTTTTCACATTGTTCGTACATTTATTGTAATTTATTTAGTTATTTATTTATTCAGGCTTTACAAGACACATAAAATAGACAATCAAAACCAAACAAAAGCAGAAGCGAACTGAATGATTTGAATTATTATAATAGTAATAATAATAATAATATTGAACATTTCTAGTGCGCCATGTCTGTCAAGAATGCAATCCTGGCGCAAAAAAACAAGAACTCTGCTATTGCACAAAAGACAACCAAAGGCCGAAGCTATGATTTCCGAAATAGCTAGGTTTTGAGATGTTTTTTAAATTGAGAACAAGTATCTGCATGTCTGAGTTGAAGTGGGAGGCTGTTCCAAAGAGATGGCCCGGCAAAAGGATGAGATGGCCCGGCAAAAGGATGGCCCGGCCCGACAAACAGATGGATGTTTATGAGTGCAATAGTGAGAATATTTCCATGAGTTGAAATATGGAATATTCCATTCAAATAGGGGAAGTTGAGTTGAATGGAACAGTCCATCTTTCAACGAATGACAACATTCTCGCCATTGCATTAATACAAATTATTCATTCTTTGTTTTAACTGCCAGTTAGATCTTTGACTGGAGGATAAAACTCAAAGGAATTTATTTAAATAATTTATTCATTTCATGACACATTCAGGGCCAATAACTGGATGAATAGGAAACGAGAATAAATGCTCAGTTTTAGATGTGAGAGGAAATCTCAATGAAGGGGAACACCCACGCAATCAGGTAGGGACTGAAAACCCAATCCCCATGCAAGGCTCCGGTCTGAGGTGGGATTCGAACCGGGGTCAACAGAGGTGAAAAGCAGGGAAGGAAACCACTGAGCCAACTTGACAAAAAAACCGTTGAAGAGATCTTTTGGCATCCACTGTAGACATGGGCATTTTTTTTATTGCTGTGTATAAGGCCAACAAAAATTAAAAAAACAATTTAGCGTCCCCGCCCGCTTCCTTTTCAGAGGCCGCCTGCTTTTTTGTTTTTTGTTTACGAAAAAATCTGATTAATTTTAAACAATGTCATAATTTTTGTCTCATTTTTTGTCTCTTTTTTTGTTGCATCTTGCTGAGCTTGGGCGATACCACGATATTATCGAATATCGCGATGCTAGTTCTGAAACGATTAGGATATCGGGTAGATTTTGTTTTGATCGTGATATCGGTAAATCGCGATATCGTCTAAGTATCGCCATGCATTTCCTAACCGAGACGATCTTGCAACAAAAAATCTCCTAGTGGAGACGATCTTGCAACAACAAAGAGCTGCAAGTCACGGACCGCAACCGCAAGATTCCCCAACAGATCTGACCCGACCGGGTTTCTTCGAAAAAACCAACATCAAAGCCTTATTAGCGATCAGGCGGTCTCACACAGGCTACCGAAAAACTACGACATCGCGCTTCCGGGTGTTATCACGTGTTGTATCAACCTCGTCCCCATGGGGTTTACTTTATTTCCAACCATGTTTACAATAGTACCTCTTACTGCTCGACACACCTTGGGGACAAGGTTGGTGATCTAATTAGTTATGCACACATATAGAACAGTCTGTCATGCGCAGTAGACACATTAAATGCGCGAAAGTAATAGACCCAGGTTTTCACCCCATAGGTTTAGAGTAAAACTCGAAGAATAGTTCATTGGAAAAAACTTGAGTTAAAACGGCTGCATTTTTACAACTGAAACTTGCACGGTGAGTTTCGTGTAGAAGATCGACGTCATAAAAAATTAATCGCGATATTATCGAATATCGCGATATATTCTTGACGATACATCGTGGATGAAAAAAAGCGATATCGCCCAAGCTTACATCTTGCCCATAAGAAGCCAATATGTCATTTCCTGAGTCCAAGTGGCAGCCATTTTGAAAAAAAAGCTGGCAACCATCTTGAAAATAGCCTGGCCGTCTGTCTTTAAAAATGTGTTGGGCAGCCATTTAAAAAAAGGGGAAAAAAGGTCCCTCCTCCTTCCTTTTTTCAAAAAGGCAGGACGGTAAACATGTTTTTATTTTTATTTTGCCTAACGCATGGTTCGGTCTTGCATGTCAACATGTCAAAAAGGATGGGACGCAAATGCACAGTACACAGCACCAAAATGCATGGTTTATGACGTATGCCGTGTAATTGTTTGATTAAAATGAACGCCGCATGACCTACAATCCGCCAATTAAATGACAATGATCTAAATGTACTTAGGTGATGTAAAAAGTGTAAATAAAATCACAAATAATAATAGTAATAGTTTAAAAGCAAATCCCACATATCAAAATTGTGATTTTTTTGTTTTGGTAAACAGGCCTGAAATTTCATCTTTGAGAGGGCAAGGCCATTTTCATTTTGCAAAGGGCAATTCCATTTGAAAATCTGAAAGTCTATGGGAAACTTTGAAGGGGCACCACGGCCAAGACCAGGGGCAATGGAGGCCATGGCCTCCGTTGCCTCCGTGTAATTCCGGGCCTGGGTGAAAATGCAAACATGTAGAGTATTGTCAAATTATCTCATGGCTTTTTGTTGCCATGGTTATTTTGCATTGAAGTTAGAAAAATTATGCATTCCGTAGCAGATCTAATTTTAAATTCAGGTTTATTAAATGCAAGCTTTCTTTATATCATTCAAATGCACAATCATTGCAGAGTGCGCTCTGTGAAGTAGACATGCCACAAGTCTGATATATGCTAATTAAATGTAAGGTTTCTGATCGGTCTGTGTGAGAATGTGTTATGTCCAGCATACATTGTACATTCTATATGTAGCTCATTCACTGTATATAAAGCCCTTTGTTTACATTCCCAATCTGTGTTTTAGAGTAAACAATTTATTTAAACAAGACAATAATTGCCTTGTGTTATTGCCTTGTAATTCATTTATGGTCAAGTTATGCAGATGGTAGCAGTTGGTTGTAAGGTACAGGGCCCAATTTCATAGAGCTGCTAAGCACACAAATTTGCTTAGCATGAAATTTCTTCCTTGATAAAAACAGGATTACCAACCAAATTTACACATGATTTTCAGGATAAGCAAACAACATCTGAATACCAGTAACAAGCAATATGCAACACATGGAAATTTGGTTGGTAATCCTGTTTTTATCAAGGAAGAAATTTCATGCTAAGCAAATTTTTGTGCTTAGCAGCTCTATGAAATTGGGCCCAGGTGGCATTGTCTTATCACATTGTCAACTGGACTAATAATGTTGTGTAATGACTAGTTAACATACTGCAGGGCTTGAACTTGGGGGGGGGGGGGGAATCCATAAGATTGCAGGGCTTGTAGCTCTAAACTTTTGCTGGACTAGAATTCTTTTTACAAGACCAGAACCAAAATAAGAAAGTATTATAAACAGTTCGAGCTGGATCGAAAGCTAAGACCATCTCACCAACTAATTTTATATATCTTTATACAGAAGTATATTAAAAATGCAAAAGAAGAAGAAGTTTATGTTCACTCAAATGTTGAGGATTCTTCTTTCATTATCTGTATGTAAACATTTTGAGCAACAAGCCCTTTGGTCTTGAGGATTCCCCCCCCCCCCAAATTTGAGCCCCGATTACAGGTCTGTCGTACCCTGATACAGGCCTGATACCTCTTGGGTGCACCCCACTAAATAAGGAGAAAACAGCGTTGAGCTCATTAATTTTTTGTAGGCCCTCAAAATATTCTATATTAGACAGATTTGAGAGTCCCGAAAAAGGGTTTCAGTGTAAAAATGTTGCCCAATTGTGACCTGGGGGTTGTTGACTTCCAACAGGACGTATTTTGGATGACATAGGCCCTAAAATAAAATGGTCCTATTTGCTGAGAGGTGTAGGGACATTTTTCAAGATTGATGTTCGGACGTTTGGAAAATTACACTGGTGTCAGGGTTTATTTGGAGGGTGAATAACTCGACGGGACCAGGGACTCCCCATATCAAATTGAGCAGAAAATAAAAGTTCAAGAGTCAATTAATAATTTTTCCCTTACTGTAAAAAGCTGTGAGACTTCTAAGTGTTTTTCGTGTATTTTTGAATATTTAGCATTTTGCACTGTATGCTATGGGAGTTGATTTAGGGTGTTGCACCCTCATAGAGCAAAGACTCTGCTCCACAGAGGTGAAATACTCAAAAAATAGTGCCACTTGCCGATGCATTATAAATGACTTAATTTTGCAGACCATTAAGTGTGTACAGTTTCTAACACTAAACCTTGATACGATTCAATTACAAGCTGTCAAAATCTGTGATCACGTTTTTTTTGTGTGTAAACATAACTGCTTGCAATAACCCCGTGGCCAACAGCAACCATCAGTAAATCTGACAATATATAAAGTCAACTACCAAAAGTAGATCGGATTTGAATGTCGATTAATAACCGCGGATATAGAGTTACAGAACTGATATGTAGGCTTATCATCTAACAGAAAGCAACCTGTAACAATTCAATTAGGATATCTTGGGAAAGAAGGGGTGGGGGGAGGTTTGGTCATGTGATCATGTTACAGAGTGGAGGATGGATCCATGATCAATCTCGTAACAGGTTTTTACCTCTGTAGCAAATTCTTTTAACGGATTGTCTTGGCACGAGACTAAAGGCTTACCGTCTGTCTGGCACTTCATGAGAGGAAAAGAAATGTATCAAACCTTAAGACAAGCTTGGAATTTCATCTTTGAGAGGGTCATTTTCATTTTTTTCAGAGGGCACTTCCATTGGAAAATCTATGGATAACTTTTGCAGGGGCATTAAGGCCAAGACCAGGGCAACAGAAGCCATTGCCTCCGTGTAATTCCTGGCCTGTTAAAATAGCTGCACCGAACAGAGAATTTTTTTAATATAAAATAGATACGTGCAGTAGTGAAAGTCAGTTGTTTAATTTGCATATTGATCACATGATAGATGGCAGTGTTTATCTCATGTACGTCTTTGTTTGATTGAGTTAAGACTTTACTGGGCTTCAAAACATGACGTCGTTGAAAGGACAGCATATCTCAGGGAACAAGGGGGGGTCTTTACTGTTCCAATTACCTTTTTAATTTTTAAAAAAAATGTATGCTTGAATCTCAGGATTGCTTTATATTTTGGGAGATTCTTTATTTGATTATTCTGATTCAAATCTGTGATTATGGTAACAAATAGTTACTTGAGTTATTGACTTTTGGCAGTATGTAAAAACATTGGCGCGTCGTGGCCGATGGGATTAGAGCACTGGACTCAAGCTCTGGTGTTTCTGTGTTTCAGAGTGTGGGTTCGAGTCCAGGTTATGACACTTGTGTCCTTAAGCAAGACAATTAATCATTATTGCTTCGTCCTTTGGATGGGACTTAAAGCCGTTGGTCCAGTGTGTTGTGTAATGCACGTAAGAACCCAGTCATACTTATCGCTAGGAGAAGGGGTTTGCCCTGGTGTTTGCGGCAGTGGCTGCTGAATGCTCAGCAGCACCTTGTAAACCCTTATAAACTGCTCACAAAAAGTTAGGAAACTTTTTTTAATCAAGTATATTTTTATTATTTATTACTCTCTTTGTATATGTTATATATCAATGCAAAGCTGAAGTGTTCCTCTTTAAAATGATACCACATTTGCAATGATTACATGTTGCTGAATGTGGCTACATGAATGACAATGAGGCAAAGTCACAAATCAAATGTGCCAAAATTACCGCATGTTTGAATTACAGAGTCAATTTGTTTGTTCACACAGTAACACAAAATTGCTAATTTTGGCACATTTGATTTGTGACTTTGTCTCATTCTCATTAATGTGGCCAAGTCCAGCAACATGTCATCATTTGGTATCATTTTAAAGAAGAACACTTCAGCTTTCTATTGATATGCAACATAATACAAGAGGGTAATAAATAATAAAAATATACATGATTTAAAAAAAGTTTCCTAACTTTTTGTGAGCAGTTTATTTAGCTACTTAAACCGGTCTCATAATCCCTAATCTGTCTTAGAATGTTTCTGTTTAGTCAAGCGCCTTGAGTTCCTTATTTGTTTTATACTTGCGCTTTGTAAGACTTTGTATTAGGAATATTAACTGTAAGTCGGTATTTCTTCTGTGGCCCACCTCGCCATCTTCCATGACCATCTCACACAAATCTTGCCAAAAATCACCACCTTGCTGTAAAGATGGCGTGTCATGTTCGAGCGGTTAAGAGCGCCGGACTCAAGCTCTGGTGTTTCTGATCAGCAGAGTGTGGGTTTGAGTCCCGGTCATGACACTTGTGTCCTTGAGCAAGGTACTTAACCTGCAGATGGGACCTAAAGCCATGCTTTGTTATAACAACTATTCAATGTACGCAAAAGACCCCAGTACACACTTATCGCTAAGAGTGTGTCTGGCAGTGCGTTTATCTTCAATCATGATTTGAAGAAGACGATTTGCCTACAAGGAACTGAATTCAAATATTTAGATTTAGTGTCATTCATGAGCTTTTTCATTGAGCTTTCTGTCTAGAACTCACAATTTGGAATTTGGATGTGTACGTACAGAAGGTGGAATCGTCAAACAGTTTTGTGGGCGCTCTGCATTCTTGTCAGTTTGCAGGCTGCGTAAACTTTGCTTCAATCATCGATTTGAACTTTCACCTTCTCACTCTGGGAAAACACAGCTGTGGATGAAATCAACTATTTTCAGATTCTAATTGGCTTGTTTTTATGTGTTTACATCAGGTGTTTCTGGTTAGGAAGGTATTTGGAGAAGACAGCGGCACGCTGTATGCGATGAAAGTCCTCAAAAAAGCTACTCTTAAAGGTAGGCAAAACAAAAAGTTATTTTAATTTTTTTTAACAATGCTGGTTAAAAAAATGCGCTATTTATTTTTCTCTATTGTTTTCTGGGACCAATTTCATAAAGCTGTTTTATAGCAGAAAAATATTGCTCGGTGAATTTAATAGAAAGCAAAAGTTTACAGGGAACCAGGCATGAGTAATGTACATTGCATGGTATTTTGGCTGGTAACCCACAACTATTGAGCAAGATTTGTGTGTGCTTAGCAAATTGGCAATAGTCCAGCTGGGTGCGTACTACTCCAGCAAATGTTTGCGCAACAGTTTAAAAATGTCGTCGCGCTAACAATTTTGACTGAAACGCGCTATATTCAAAAGCTGTATGCACTTTTGGTAGACACAATTGTGGTAGACTAAAAACATGTCAAGTATTTGTTTATTTGGCATGAAAGATTTACCTGAGACGTGACGACGAGGAGTTGACCTGGCTTGGTTGGTAATCAGACACCCGTGATCATATTGTATTTCTCATTACAGTCCGTGATCGTATGCGTACTAAGATGGAGAGAAATATACTGGTAGACGTCAACCATCCATTTATCGTTAAGCTGCACTATGGTAAGTTATCTCAATAGGGGTGTGTCTTTATAAATCGAGGAGGGGGGGGTGAAGTGGGCATCTCACTAGGTAACATGCGTGAGGTTAGAAGCGTATAATATCTTTACAGCATGCAATGTGACACCCAAAATGGCAGACTGTAGCCGAATGTGACATCAGAGAAAGAGGGTTGATTATCAAGTGCAGTTTTGATTATCAAGCACTCCACCTTTCCTTGGGTTACAAACCGACAAATGTTAAAGTTGCTACAAGTCTGATCATTGCTTTGGTGACCCGTAGACAATCAATGAGTTTTCCTTTTGGGGGCGACGAACAATCGCAGTCACTCCCTCAAGTTTACTTGTCTAGCATTGTCTCTCTTAACCAAACACTTTGAACAGTACTCTCCCGAATTCCGTAGAATAAATAGCAAGACAAGTTCTTAAAGAATAAAAATCTACACAGAAAAGTAGATATACACATGGTGTTACCGCAAACCGAGTATACATTAATACCTCACCATGCAATGCCTCAATAACCACAAACGCTTCAAGTTTCTTAAGAGTAAATGCATTAACTACCAACTTAAATCCCAAAGGTCAGATACCTTGTTCTTGTAGGGCAGGGCAGTTTTTTTGTTGTTAGAGGGCACCCCTATGAGGGAAGTGTTAGTTTCTACTGGAACATTTCAAGGGGCACCGAGGCAATAACCAGGGGCCAATTTCATAGAGCTGCTTTTAAAAGCAGAAAATACTGCTTAACAATTTTGTGCTAAACAGAAATAAGCAGGATACCAGTCACAAATTGTACATGTGGCATGGTAGTTTGGCTGGTAACATAACGTAGTTTGGCTGGTAAGCATAATTTTGTAGTGCTTAGCTACTTTTTGTGCTTAAGCTGCTCTACTAAATTGGGCACAGGGGCATGGAAGGAATATCAAAAATTAGCGAAGATATATTTTTCCTTGAAATCAAATCTTCTTTTTAAAGTCTGTTTATATACAAAATTCTTCAAATTTAAAATATTTCATTATAAATGCAATTTCAAATTTTATAAAATACAAATAATTTGTTGAAATTAACATTGAAATAAAATTAAAACTTGGGACAAGTTTTTTTTAGAAAGCCCATTTGCCAATCATGACAGCATTGGTGCGACTATTACTTAGGTTCAACTAAACATCAACGTCATTTGGGCAAAATTCTTAATTGTTTACAAGCAGCCAGAATTGGAGGTCAAGTCTTATTCTCAGATTTTTGTTACATTTATTTACCCTCATATAATTCATGGCTAAATTATATATCCCAACAATTTGATATAATTTGTATAGCCATAACCAATGTTAAACGAAAGTATTTGAAGAAACAGAATCCTGCACACGTACATGTATGTAAAACTCATTATGGTTGGGACCAACTTGGTCCTGGAAGTTTGAACACACATGAGACTTGCAGAGTTTATATTGAAGCCTGTTTGTATTTGCAGCATTCCAGACTGAAGGAAAGTTATATCTGATCTTGGATTTCCTTCGTGGTGGAGACCTCTTCACAAGACTCTCAAAAGAGGTAAGAATCGTGCTAAGCACGCTGTCTTTGTTTTGTCTGTGCCTGGTACTTGACATCTTTTCAATTGAGCACTTAATGTAAGTTTTGCTTATTGTTTTTACTTAATGTGTCTTGACGTGATTTAATTGCTATCGGTGCACTCTCATGCCTCAACTGGCTCTTTCCACAAAACACCACAGGATACTGTGGAGACTAAGGCCATATCCAAATTGGCGGCTGAAGCTATGGCTTTGACTGTGGCTAAGGGTGTTGCTAGGGATGTCCTATGCTTCAACACATGATGACGCGGCGATCCAGCCATAGCCAGAGCCGCCAATACGGACACGGCCGTGGTCCACAGTACACAAGCCATTGGGTTTCCAAGTAATACCAACTGTACAATCAGAATAAACCCATGCACCCAATGCTAGCCTAGAAGGTATGGTACTTTGTGGCAGTCTGTGGTACCAGTGCCAGCTGTACAAACAGAAGAAACCCATGTACCCAATGCTAGCCTGGAAGGTATGGTACTTTGTGGCAGTCTGTGGTACCAGTGTCAATTGTACAAACAGAAGAAACCCATGCACCCAATGCTAGCCTGGAAGGTATGGTACTTTGTGGCAGTCTGTAGTACCAGTGTCAATTGTACAAACAGAAGAAACCCATGCACCCAATGCTAGCCTGGAAGGTATGGTACTTTGTGGTAGTCTGTGGTACCAGTGTCAGCTGTACAAACAGAAGAAACCCATGCACCCAATGCTAGCCTAGAAGGTATGGTACTTTGTGGCAGTCTGTGGTACCAGTGTCAGCTGTACAAACAGAAGAAACCCATGCACCCAATGCTAGCCTGGAAGGTATGGTACTTTGTGGCAGTCTGTGGTACCAGTGTCAGCTGTACAAACAGAAGAAACCCATGCACCCAATGCTAGCCTGGAAGGTATGGTACTTTGTGGCAGTCTGTTGTACCAGTGTCAATTGTACAAACAGAAGAGAAACCCATGCACCCAATGCTAGCCTGGAAGGTATGGTACTTTGTGGCAGTCTGTGGTACCAGTGTCAGCTGTACAAACAGCAGAAAACCATGCACCCAATGCTAGCCTGGAAGGTATGGTAATAATAATAGCTAGATTTTATATAGCGCTTTTCACGCCCGAAGGGCGTCCCAAAGCGCTTCACATTATCACCCCTGGTCACTGGGCCTTAAATCATTCCTAAAACCATCTCAGCTCCCTGGGGAGTATACAGCCTGTGCAACATTAATGCGCTACTCGGCTAAATCAATCACAAGAACCATCTCTGCCCTCACAGGTACCCATTTACCCCTGGGTGGAGAGAAGCTTATGGTTAAGTGTCTTGCTCAAGGACACAGTGTCACGACCGGGATTCGAACCCACACTCTGCTGATCAAACACCAGAGCTTGAATCCGGCGCTCTTAACCGCTCGGCCACGACACCCCACTGGTACTTTGTGGCAGTCTGTGGTACCAGTGTATACAATCATGTATAGGAGAAATCCATTCCCAGTTGTCTTGGATTAGCAGAATTACAAATGCTAAGCAGGTTTTTTTAATTATTAATCGGTGTGAGTAAGAGACCTCCCGCTGTCCTTTGGGAGTTGTTCACTTTGCACATGTAGACAATTCATCACTCCCAAGTTAACGCTGGCAGCTACGTGCCTGACATAGCTTACATTGATGGGTATCAGAAGGAATAAATAATGGCACGCATCGAAGGACGTGGAGTTATCTGCTGATGTAATAAATAGTATCATTATGTACAAACAATGACGATATATGTAATCCATGTAGGTCGTTGAGGTGATGAACATGTAGTAAATACAGTATTTAGAGTGGCGCGTTGTGGCTGAGCGGTCAAGCATACCGGACTCGAGCTCTGGGCACAATTTCATAGAGCTGCTTAAGCAGAAAATACTGCTTAACATATTTTTGCTGAGCAAAAATAAGCGGACTACCAGTCACAGATTGTGTATGTGAGATGGGATTTAGGCTGGTAACCCTATTCTGCTAAGCAGAATTTTTTTTTGTGCTTAGCTACTTTTTTTGTGCTGAAGCAGCTCTATGAAATTGGGCCCTGGTGTGTCTGATCAGCAGAGTGTGGGTTCGAGTCCCGGTCTTGACACTTGTGTCCTTTAAAGCAAGACACTTATTTGCTTCATCCTTTGGATGGGACGTTGTGTAATGCATGTAAAAGAACCCAGTCACATTTATCATTAAGAGAAGGGGTTTGCCCTGATGTTTCTGGCAGTGGCTGCAGATTAAACTGCATGGCCTTGAATACCCTTACAAGGTGCTGTATAAATTGGTGTCATGGTTAAAAAAAACTCAGCATACCTGCCTCATAAAAAACATAAGTGCTTTGAGATGCCGGTAGATGCTGTAGAAAAACTGATTATTATTAGGCCACATAAAAATAGAAAATTGTTGATCGTCCTTTTTTTATGGGAAGTGGGGGAGGGAGGGCAGTTTTTTTGTTTTTTGGGGGTTTTTTTTTGACATGGCAAAATATGAAATAAAGAATAAAGATATCATCATAATCACTATAAAACAAAGGGTTTGTGTGATTTTGACGTTTTTAATTGTTTTGTTAAACCCTTTCAAATCCTAGATGACTTTTTCTGTAAACATTTTCAAAAAACTAAAATGCAGCCTAAGTAAATATTTGAAGAATTTTTCTTGTTTTGCCAACATGAATAATCTTTCTTCAATCATCTATTTCCGACCTATGGAATTTGAAAAAATATCAGCTGAAAAATCTGGGAGCCAAATTTGACTGAAAAGATCATAAAAAATACCGTTTTTATGATTAAAAAAAAAAAAATGGGGTCGGGGGGGTTTTGTAGGGTCGGGTGGGGACGATCAACAATTTTTTTTTAATGTGGCCTTAGTACTATTGTCTGTCTGATCTATTCCAACCGTGTCCGTGTTCAGTTCAAGGAAGGACTGTACTTGAAATTTAAAGTGTTACTTGATATGGTGTGATGACAGGATGCTCATTGCGTTGAACAAAAGTGTGAAGAACACGTGTGAGATGAGTCAGTAGGGACGTTGTCATCGTCTACTAGGGCTGGGATAACAGCGTTAAGCTGTTAGAGGCCATTCAGAATAGTCAATGTTAAAACATTTCAAATTTTTGTTTGAATTGTTTTGACCTACCCATCTACCCCACATTTCAATTTTTAAATATTGAATGGCTTCATAATATAATCTATACACTGAAGAACAAAGTTTTGCCTCAAGTGAACCAGATATTTTAGATCAATGGTATCCAACATCATTTGTTTTCAATGGCGTTTCCTGGCCTACTGTAAACAAATGTCTTTGTAGTTTAGTCAGGAATGATGACGATCTTGGCCAGCTGGATATATATATATACAGTTTTTCGTTTGTTAATTAATATACATGTATGTATATTTTTTAAAATAAAAACTGAATTTCGATTTTCAGTTATTTCTTTTTACCCACCCACCCACAATAAAAATTTTTTTTAAAAAGTTAAATTAAAGAATTTTTTTAACATTAACTATTCTGAATGGCCCCTTAGTCTGAGCAGAAAATGTAGATTTAGTGGGGACGTCGATTGAACTCGAATAGGATGGTTTGTCTTTCCAATAATGCCTTGAAATGTTTTAATCATTACACATCTAACAGCACAATTTGGCTAATAACAGGATGAATAAGAAATGAGAAGAAATGGTCAGTTGTTGATGTGGGAGGAAAACCCCAATGGGGGAAACCCACGCAATCAGGTAGGGACTGAAAACCCAATCCACATGCAAGGCTCTGGTCTGAGGTGGGATTCGAACTGGAGCCTTGCATGTGGATTGGGTTTTCAGTCCATACTGGGTTTCCCCCTTTTGGGGTTTTCCTACCACATTTAAAACTGAACATTTCTTCTCGTTTCCTACATGTATTTATCCTGTTATTGGCGCTAATTGTGCTGTTGGATGATTAGTAAGTAAATAAATAAATAAACATGACAATAATTTAGCTTTGCAGAGAGAAAATTATAGCTCAGTAAAGTACAGAAAATAATAGAAAATGAAAATGAGATGCCAACTTTTGCTTCACGCTGAATGCTAATTCTATCTGCTCAACAAAATACATTGACTAGTCAAGCGACTAGATGCATTCAAGTGGAAAAAACAGACCACGCAGACCAAATTGATGAAGGGTCGGCTCCCGAATTTGTTCCAGGTTGTTTTCCAGGTGGTACTACAGCATGCACTTGGTAGTAATGTATGCGTTCAGTATACCATGTCTCACTGGTACCGCAGCACAGCGTGACTACTTGGTAGTGATGTATGCATTCAGTATACCATGTCTCACTGGTACCGCAGCACAGCGAGACTACTTGGTAGTGATGTATGCGTTCAGTATACCATGTCTCACTGGTGCCGCAGCACAGCGAGACTACTTGGTAGTGATGTATGCATTCAGTATACCATGTCTCACTGGTACCGCAGCACAGCGAGACTACTTGGTAGTGATGTATGCATTCAGTATACCAAGTCTCACTGGTACCCCAGCACAGTCAGACTACTTGGTAGTGATGTATGCGTTCTGTATACCATGTCTCACTGGTACCGCAGCACAGCGAGACTACTTGGTAGTGATGTATGCATTCAGTATACCATGTCTCACTGGTACCGCAGCACAGCGAGACTACTTGGTAGTGATGTATGCGTTCAGTATACCATGTCTCACTGGTACCGCAGCACAGTCAGACTACTTGATAGTGATGTATGCGTTCTGTATACCATGTCTCACTGGTACCGCAGCACAGCGAGACTACTTGGTAGTGATGTATGCATTCAGTATACCATGTCTCACTGGTACCGCAGCACAGCGAGACTACTTGGTAGTGATGTATGCATTCAGTATACCATGTCTCACTGGTACCGCAGCACAGCGAGACTACTTGGTAGTGATGTATGCATTCAGTATACCATGTCTCACTGGTACCGCAGCACAGCGAGACTACTTGGTAGTGATGTATGCATTCAGTATACCATGTCTCACTGGTACCGCAGCACAGCGAGACTACTTGGTAGTGATGTATGCATTCAGTATACCATGTCTCACTGGTACCGCAGCACAGCGAGACTACTTGATAGTGATGTATGCATTCAGTATACCATGTCTCACTGGTACCGCAGCACAGTCAGACTACTTGATAGTGATGTATGCGTTCAGTATACCTCCATGACACCTCTGGTGGAATGAAAGACTTCCTGTAGAGCTACAGTCCCGATTAAGTTGCAATCATTTACATGTGTCATTTCCCTTGTGGAGTCCTGAAGCACACTGCTTGACTGTCTGATTGATGCTGCACTTTGTACCATACGTGTAGATTCTGTATACTGTACCTACATGTACAGGTAGAGTTGAAATAATACAAGGGAAGTTGGGTGTAGCTGTAATCAATATGAGGGTTTCATTGTCTTAAAATTAAACTTGCTAATTCCCCTTCTCCAGCAAAACAAAACAATTATTAATATTTTTTGTTTAACAGCGATGCGCCAGTGTAAAATTAAGCTTTAATTTTCAAAAGGGCCTAAGCCCTCGTAAAATATGGATGCATTTATAAGAAATACATATAATAATACCGGAGTCTTATTCTTAGTCGAGTACAAGAAGTGCATCAGCGCCGCGCCGAAAAATACTGATTTCATTGGCAAAATACTGATTTTCAGCCTAAAGAATACTGAAATGCGCAGTTAAAGGTTGGCAGCTCTGTATGTACCAATAAGGTACTCAAAGTGCTTGAACCATGGAGGAAGGAAATATTCCTTCCTCCATGCTTGAACAAAGAGAAACTTTTTAAGACAGGTTTTTGAACATTTTGAATTAAGAGACCGATTTATGTGCATGTAGCACCTTGTAGATGTACGGGTTTACATGTTAAAGGTGCTGCGGCGCACTCAGCAGCCACTGCCAGAATCGCCGGGGCAAACCCCTTCTCTTAGCGATAAGTGTAACTGGGTTCTTCTTTGACATGCATTACACAACACACAGACCTACGGCTTTATGTCCCATTCGAAGGACGAAGCAATAATGGTCTGAGTGTCTTGCTTAAGGACACAAGTGTCAAGACCAGGACTTGAATTCACACTCTGCTGATCAGAAACACCAGAGCTTGAGTCCAGTGCACTTGACCATGACACGCCACTGAAGGTTCTATTGTCATCGAAAGGCACTCTTGGCATTAACAAGTGTACAGCAAAACCCAGAAATTAATCAACAAGCTCACTGATCATAACATCTCTAAATTTCTCTAGATTTGGAGAATATACAGGGCTCGAAATGGGGTCAAATTCCACAAAACTGCTTGGCTTGTAGCTCAAAATTTTACCGGACCCAAATATACTTTGCAGAATTTAAATGAGAAAGAATTTTTTAGACAGTTTAACATACATTTGTAAATTGTTTTTTTAATAAGTAGGGTAGATGGCCTTAGCTTTCGATCCAGACCGGACCTTCTTCAGAGGCATAAAACAAGTACAAACAAATACATATCCATTTATAGAAAAAGAGAGGGGAAAGAGATTAAGGGAAGGATCCAGAAAGAAGCGGGAAAAAAAAAAATTGTTTTTTTAATATATTTTTTTAAGCAAGCACTAACAGAAGATTTATCTCATTTGTCTTATGAGTTTAAGTATACTTCCATACTCAACAAGATTTATTTAACAAAATGTTTATCAGACTCAAAGTCAAGATTGGATCTTTTTGTTTGAAATTAAAGTTATTACACAGTAATGTATTAATATTCAACTGAGAAACACAAGACCATTGGACTTGTCCGGTCGTGAGTTTACTGGCCCAATGCTAAAATCACTAGCCTGGGGTCAAGTGTATAAAACCTTACAATTTTTAAAATGGCTGCTCCGTTTATTTTGTCCTTGAGACATTGTTTAACTTTGCATAACCTGTCATGCTTGCCCCCCCCCCCCCTGTGAGATGAGTGCACTTCAAGCAGCAATAATGTTTTTCTCTCGTTGAGTGATGCTTGAAAAACAAACTCTAAGTCAAGTCAATGTATGCAAGCACAGTTTAGATATGTTGTATATGCGACTGATTTATACTTAAAAAAGATTGAGTTGTTGCCAAACCGGAACCCACTTTTCATAGAGCAGCTTATAGGCACAAAAAGCAGCTAAGCACAATAGAATTATGCTTAGTACCAGAATAAGGTTACCAGCCAAAATACCATGTCATGTACAATCTGTGATTGGTATCCTGCTTAACTACACGTCCTTGACTGTTTGCAACCCCCACTTTCATAATCACACTACTCTACATTTGTAAGTATTCACTGACATATCCACCCAATAACCAAAAAGCACACTTAGCCTTTTAATCATTGGCTTTTTGAAACTCTCAAATGATCTATGATATCCTCGTAGGAATTCCGTCTCCAGTTTTCACTTCAGATAGAACTTAAAAACTTATCCTTCATCCATAACATTTGTTGTATAATGTAGGATTGGAATGAATAAATACTCATCCAATAACCAAGTAATGTATGATATTTTTCTTGATAACTAGAAGATTGGATGGGAATGAATGTACTCTTCCGAAAACAAATGATGTACAATCCCTTTATGATATGTTTCTTGATAACTAGAGGATTAGAATGAATGTACTCTTCCAATAACCAATGATGTACCATCCCTTTATGATATGTTTCTTGATAACTAGAGGATTGGAATGAATGAACTCTTCCAATAACCAATGATGTACCATCCCTTTATGATATGTTTCTTGATAACTAGAGGATTGGAATGAATGTACTCTTCCAATAACCAATGATTTGCCACGTTTGGTACATGTACATGTACATTATGTATGACTAAACCAAGGTTCATGGTTGTACCGGAAGTACAAGGAAGTCATTGTATAGGAAGTCCTTGGGAAACTCTTGCCACAGGATCAAACCTTGAAAATGGGAAATTTAATGTTGGTGATCATATTGGAATGGATTTCTGGGGGTTATGTAAAAGTGAACACAAACAGAATCCATGCCCTATCTTCCAGCTTTACCAACAAAATGTATACAATTTTTCAAATAGAGTTGGTCATATTTATAATTTTTGTATCTGAAGATATCGATTGAAGTAAATTTGACGTTGAATTTTTCTGAACGCTCCAATCCCTACTTAATTTTCTCATATTGACCTAGTTTGTGTTTGTCAGATTTACATCAATACCCACGTCCAATTTATTGATGATGTAATTAATATAGACTCGGAACTGACCGACCTTGCATTTATTTAGTATCATAAATATTGTGACCCACCTTTGTTGTTGCATGTTAGAGGCCAAGCGGTCTGGTGCACCTGACTGAAGTATTCTGGTGTTGTCACAGTGTGGGTCACAGTGTGGGTTCCAGTCCGGTCCTGACATTATTGTGTCCTTGAGCGAGACAATGACATGTAACCATAATTGCTTCACGACGGGATGAGAAGTGAAAACGTCATGTACATTGTAGGTCCTGTGTGTTGTGTAATGCACGTAAAATGAACCAAGTACACTTAGGCCAGGTAAAATAAATAACATGTTGCTCGTCCCTGCCCGCTCCGATTTTGGACGCCGCATCAATTTTTCCGTTATTTGTTATTAGAAATAAAATAAATTATATGAAATTAACAAAAAAATAATGGAGCCCTAATTCAATTTTCAAGTGTATCCTTCATTTTTTTTGAGCAATTTCATCATCTTTTTCGCATCATAGAGCAAGGACGTAGGCCTACAAAAAATATTATTTCCACAACGCAATCGTGAGAAAATCTTCATTTTCAAAACCTTTTCTTTGCCCTTTTTGAAACCCTTTTTGAAACCAGATCTCGCCAAAATTAGGCTTGTGTTTTCTTAATCTTGAGGACATACAGAAAATGCTCATAAACCATAAAACCATCTTCAAATACGTTATGGGGGCCATCTTAAACATAGTGGCCATATTGGAACAAATAATACAAAAATTGAAAATAACAAATAATAAGGACCTCCCTCTCCAACTTTTTGAAAAAGTCCAGACAAGCAACATGTTATTTATTTTACTTGGCCTTAGGCCATCAAAATAAATAAAAATGTTTGTTTGTCCATAGAGGGTCCTCAAAAGGTAGGGTCGGTAGGTCGATTTATTTTGTTTATTTTTTGTATTTTTGAACATATGGATATTGTATTTGGGAAAATTAACTCTTTGGTATTAAAATATGAAGCCCAAACACGAAACACAACACTTTCACTGTATTGAACTTTTTTTATTAAATGTCTTTGAATAGTATTTTAATACTAACAACTGTTCAACTGAACAAGATTTTTTCGGCAATTTTTTGGGAGATTTGTAATGAAATCCCCCCCCCCAAAAAAAACAAACAAATATAAACAAATTTTGATATTTTTTTTCTCCGGTCGCGACGCAAATGACGGTTGGTCAGATGGGGACAAACAATTTTTTTTGGGGGGGGGGGGCATTATCGTTAAAAGGACGGGTTTGCCCAGGTGTTTCTGGCATGGTTGGCTGCAGATTGCGCTGCATCATCTTGTAAACCCTTACAAGGTGCCATATACATCGTCGCGCGTACCACGAACCGACCTAATTCGTACACAGTATTAAAAAAAACGTGTTTGGAGAAAATCACGAACTATTTTTCAAACTGCTGTTTCGGGGTCTGCTAACTATTTGTATATAATTTTTTAAGACAAAAATAAAGCGGACTACTTTATTAATACAGAACTGTCAATTTCATTTCATCCCTGCAACTATTTTAATTAGTAAATAATACCTAAACAGATAGGTCACTTTGTGAAAATGAAAATCGAGTTTTGCCCGCAGAGCGCCGTGTACAAACCAATGCATGATAGAGACCTATCTAGTTAGGTCACTTTGTGAAAATACTTCGCTTTGAGTTGGGTCACTTCGTTGTACGAAAATTTTACATGCGCGCCCGAATTGCGCGTGCTGTAGCGCATAGTACATCATTGGTAAAGTGGCGTATTTAGATAGATCACTTTGTGAAAAGACAAAACGGCAAATCTAGTGATACGTTGTTTTTAGTAATTAGTGTAATTACAAAACTACTACGTATTTAGTTCTGAAACTTGCTGAAAATGTTAACAGTAATGAGTATAAAAATAATTTGTAAAAAAACATATTTGCAAAAGTGTGTGATTTCTGTCAGTTAGGTCGGTTAGTGGTACGAGCGACGATATGTACCTATGCAAATGGGTTTCATGATTCAAACTATACTTGTACATGTTGCTCTGAATATGTACAGTATGTACACAGTGTTTGAAAATATTGAAGGCTTTTATACACCTGTCGAATGTGATGAAGCACCAACAACTGCATGTTATTAATATTCAAACCTTCATCAAACAATCAACATATCCGGCCATGGGTAGTGCAGAAATACTGGTACTGGTACTGTGATGTGAATGCAGAAACTGCTGTAATCTTGCTGTAATCTTGTTTAAAGGCGTGTGCATATCTATATCAACCCTTGGGCAAACTTCACAAAGAGCTAAGATTCATCTTAAGATGAGTTGTCAGTATCGCTATAGTGATTTGTATTGTGACATCACACTTTGCTTAGTAATTAAGATTGATACACAGTTAAGATTGATCTTAGTTTGTGAAATCTGCCCAGGTGTGATAACCCTCTCACCAATTGAAAGGCCTCAAAATACTCCACGGCACCCACAGCAGTTGCCGTGGTGCCATGTGCTTTTACTGTGGTGCCCTTTGCAAAATTCAAATACAAATTTAAACTTTCCTCATAGAAGTGCCCCTTACCAAAGGAAAATTGCGGTGCCCCTTCAAGAACAACAATCAAGGCCTGAATTGATCTGAAAAACCTAGTACAGGATTGATACCCGGAATCTGGAAAATGAAATGATTAGTTTCAATCTGAAAGCTCACTGATTCTAAAGTTCATACCAGTACCAATCCTCCAGAGAAATATTTCCATCTGAAAGCTCACTGATTCTAAAGTTCATACCAGTACAAATCCTCCAGAGAAATATTCCCATCTGAAAGCTCACTGATTCTAAAGTTCATACCAGTACCAATCCTCCAGAGAAATATTTCCATCTGAAAGCTCACTGATTCTAAAGTTCACACCAGTAGCAATCCTCCAGAGAAATATTTCCATCTAAAAGCTCACTGATTCTTAAGTTCATACCAGTACCAATCCTCCAGAGAAATAATTCAGTCTGAATTGCAGTCAAAGTCAAGGAAGTATTATTTGAAGTCTCCCCACAAGTCATCTTTGCATATATATATTTTTTTTAAATGAACTAAGCGTTTGATGGATGCATGAAATACCTGAGAAAGCATAAACCTGCTCTAGCATGTTAAAGGTTGTGGGTTCGAATCCCACCCAAGTAATATGCCTGTGGATTTTTTTCACAGGACTCGGGAAAGGACCAAGTACATGTATACAGTGCTTTATACACATCAGTGTATGGGGAAACCAAACAGTATTCTTTGACCCTGATGCAAATTTAACATTTATTTATTGTTGTAGTACCTGCTGTTAAAAAACTTAAAGGATTCAAACTGCCTCTAGCTATCGGGCAATCTCGGTGGTCTAGTGGTAAGACATCTGGTCATTGGTTCGAATCCATACCCGAGTAATATGCCTGTGGATTTGTTTTCACAGGATTCAAGGGAAAGCACTTTGTGGGCCTACATGTATATCAGTATCAAGGGCAATATACACAGACACGGCGAAAGTTCTTTTTTCACGATACCTTGACGGGCGTTTTTAAATCGGTAATATCATCAAGAAATGAATGAAAAACACTCAAAACAACTGCTGCTTGATCTAAGTTAGAGCATAAGCTTTCATTTGATGTGTCGTTTGTGTGTTTTAACACTGTAATTCCTGAGATCGAACCATAACAAGTTTCACGGGTTAATGCTATGAGAACTTTTCGGATGGAAGTATAAGAAAAAAAACCAGACTTAAGTTTGTTACGAACAAACACTGGGGTTTCGGCTTATTTTGAATCATAAACTTTGAATTAATGTAATATTTTGACACCTGATGACATCACGATGACGAAAACATTTTAGTGCTTAAAGCAAATGTACAACATTGGTAATTGTCAAAGACCAGTATCCACACTTGATGTGACCCAACATACACATGAAATAACAAACCTGTCAAAGTTTAAGCTAAATTGGTCTACAGAGTCGTGAGAAAACAGTGAACAAAACTGTTATATATTTTTACTTTTTTCAATCATCGGATTTATCACCAGTGATAAAGACTAATTGTTTTATTCATTTCCTAAAAACTATAGCATTTCAAGCAAAACTATTTCAAGGGAAGTTTTTCACCATGACCCTCTTTATACCATGTTTAAAAGTTATGTGCAAATCTGTGAACATTTATACTTTCAACCTTACCAATGTTGTACACACCCTTCAATACACATCGGTGTATGGGTAAAAACAAAAAGGTGTACCCTTATACCTGATGCAAATTTAACATCTACTTGTATTAAATAAACATAAACTCTATCTTGTTGTTTTTTAATGAAATGGGACTACCTTAGTTGGATGAATTTTTACAGATTAGTTGTGTGGTGTTTTTATTGAAAACTAAATGATGGGAATTCATTTACTTATTACCAAATCAATGATGTTCCCCTTTAAATATGTTATAGAGCATTTTGTGGAGATACAATGTAAACAATTACCTCAATCATGCATTTTTGTTTTACAAAAATAACAACTAACTCATGGTTTGACATTGGTAAATACAAATAAACTAGCCGTTGTCTTAATCATACAGTTCATGAAACAGTGCCTAAGGTAGGACTGTGCAAGTGTGTAAGATGTCAATTGCGTGTTCTGAACATGGTTTGCTCCGAGTGAATTGGTAGTTCAACTTTGGTAAATGAGTTGCACGATTCTCTATGCTTGATGTCTTCATTGGTTTGACGTTAATTGTGGTTTTGTTATTAGGTATAACTGGCCATCATGCTGTGTACTTATTGGAGTATGCCTCAGACAGAACGTCATTCTCTATTTCCATCGACCATCCCTAAATTATCATAACCCACCGCCTTGATCATGTTTATATACTGTACCCTTAAACAAATTGACATTGTACTAACAGGAAATTACCAGTGCTTATTCCGTACTTGACTGTTGTGTAGCAAGCGCACAATTTGTCTTTCACTATCGTAATATGTACTGCGTTCCCTGAGGACCGATGCATACGTCCACGGCAAATTAACAATGTTAAGCCTGCATAGTCAAGTGTATACTTGATTTGATTAGCCTTCTGTTTATGAAGATGCGGTGATATCGTACAGCTGATTGTTAAGATAGCATTCAATCATAAGTCGGTCAGTGCAAGGGGGAGATTGCCGGCCGGGCGCTCGGTCATCGTGGCTAACACTACGGAAGTACGCTCTGATTACAATATTCAGGGGCTCGGCGGGAGAAGTAGGCTGAGACTCCAAAATGTCATTGCCTCCGTCTCTCTCTCTCGCTGTCATTCCTCATCATCTTAATCCGGTTGCCAGGAAGCACCTAGAGTAAGGTAGAAGTCATCTGCCGCGGCTTCAACCAGGTGCTCTGCAATCAGAGATTCCTTCATGTGTTGACAAGTTGTTTTAAACACACTCCAAGGCAAGGAAGTACCACATTTAGAAATTTTGTATCTTAAAGATTTTGGGAAGAGATTGGGGAAATTAGACTAATGGTTATTATAAAAGTGAGAATTAGAGGATAGATTTAGTCTAAAAACATAGCTTTTGAGAGGTTTTCTTTTACGAAATTGTCCTCACCATTCAATGCCCTTAGGTTCCAACATCAGCTCTGATACTTCATTCATAACTGATAAAGCCGGGGAGTTTTTAATAGACTGTGCAAGTCTGGCGCATATTTGAACTTCCGGGACCAATGTGGTCCCAACCATATGGAGACTTACGTTGGCAAGATTTTGTTTTGTCAATTACTTTAGTTTAACGTGGTTTATGAAAATGAAAAATACATATGTTGTTGGGAATGTTATACTTAGTTATAAAAGAATATGAAAGTAAAATCAATTCAACAATATAACGAAGAAAACCCGAGAATTAAACTTGACCTCAGCCTCCAGTTACTGCAAAAAAGTAAGAATTTTGTGCTCACCTCCGATCACAAAACTTATGTAAATGCTTGTTTGGGATGCGCAATGATAATCGCCAGATGCTGTAATTACAACGCAAAGCCTTTTCATTGCAGTCTAAGGTTGTTGATGAGGTGTCAGCGTCCTCTATAAACTGCGTCAAGCATTAATTTTGCGCCCGTGTGACCATCGCGAATCCGCGTAAGGGGTTTCTGAAAAGTTAAGATCAAATAAGCATCCTTGTCCCAGAGTTTTAATTTTGTTTCAATAATAATTAACACAATATTTGTGTATTTATTATAAAAACTAAAACTGATTGTATAAACGTGTGATGAGTATTTTTGTTTGTTCAGAGTTTGTTATTAGATATAACTTAAAACAAAGATTTGATTTTTAGAAAAAAAAGTTCTTCGTTTAACGTGTTTTCTCGTTCCGATACGCGCGAGACTTGCACAGTCTATTGTAAAAGGGCTCTTGAGGAGAATTGGAACATTTCAAGGGGCACCAAGGCAATGACCAGGGGCATGTAGTCGATTGCTTCCATGAAATAAAAGACCTCCAACACTCTTGTTAATTTGACAACTGTTGATTTTTCACAGTGCAAAATGTTTTTATTGCCTCTCGTTTCCACCCCAGCAGAGTCTTTCTCAAAGTCTTTAAAAAAAAGGTTATTAACAATTTGCGCATTGATATCACGGGTCATTTTAGTTGGAATGCTTAGCAGTTCCCAAAAGCAACTTTTATATTTAACACCTACATGTACAATATAAGTAGATCCTTGTCATTTGATTGGAGGATTATTGGTCATGTGGCAATGAATATTCAAACCATTACATGGCCTATGTCATTAACTACATTTTGGTACTGTTCACCTTGCATTTGTGTCCCATCCTTTTCAAGGTTTAAGCCAGGATTTGGTGAAAGGGTGTCAAAATTGGCTGGAAATTTAAAAACTGGGTGTCCAAATTTTTCACTTAAAATACATTAACGGTGTAAATGACAGATTATACAGGGTGTCCACATTTAAAACAGGGTGTCCAAAAGACACCCAGACACCCCTCTCTGGCTATAACACTATGATCCTTTGCATGCTAAACCACACCATGCGCGGCATGCGTTATACACAGCAGTACAAAGCGCATAGTGGATGCCATTACACTACAGTGTACCTCATACAGTTTGTTGATAGTTATTTTCCTACAATGGCAAAGATATACTTGGATGTTTTAAATCAAAATAATGAGTGCCTTGCTTTGTGCAACGGAAAGAATATTTTCACTTGTTGAAAAGATTGAATGTTCCATTCAACTTTGCTTTAATAATAATAATAATAAGACTTGTAATGCGCACATATCCACCCTGCTGGGTGTTCAAGGCTTTGTCTTGTTGAGTAGAACATTCCATATATTGATAGATTAATTGATTGATTTTAACTCATAAAAATATTCTCTCCATTGCACTCACAAACATTCATTATTTCGTCACTGTTTTCACGGACAAAATCACAACATTTTGTAAATTAATTTTTGTACAAATTCTTGACATGCCCATTGCTGTTGATATTTTCAGCAAGTCTTAGGACCTAACACTTAATGGTTTCGTAATTACACTAATTAGCATTTTGTATTTTCACAAAGTGGCATATCAAGATTGGCCACCTCATCCATTGAATTACACAGCACTGGCACAGTGCCATGACTTTTGCGTAGTCAATTTAGTATTTTCACAAACCGGTAAATCTCAATATGCTTTGGTTTCTACACAACGCCCTGCGTGTACATTTCTGGGGGTTTTTAGTTTTCACAAATAACAGATGTGTTTAAGAATTAATAACTAATCAAAATAGTGGCAAAATTGAAAACATATTGACAGTTCTGTATTACTGAAGAAGTCAGCTTATTTGGGTAGTAACGTTTAAAAGAAGTAAAAATAAGCAGTCTCCGAAACAGTAATTTGAAAAAATTCAACTTCCAAGGTGATTTCCTCCGAACACAGAATTTTGGCTGTGGTGGAGATTCACCACTTCATTAGTTACTCTATTTTTGTTCTGTTTACAGAAGTGTTTAAACAAATTGACAATACTATGAGCATCATAGTGGCGTGTCGTGGCCGAGTGGTCTAGTTCACCGGACCCAAGCTCTGGTATTGTCAGCAGCAGAGTGTGGGTTCGAATCCCGGTCATGACACTTGTGCCCTTGAGCAAGGCACTTAACCATAATTGCTTCGTAAAAGTTGGTAAGGTAGTGCATTCTGCTCTACCAGGCAGGCTCCTAGTGGATGATACCCATGCCTACATCCTTACAGACTGTGAAGGGGGCAACCCTGTTTCAGCCCCAGGAGTAGGTGGCAACGTGCCCCTGGTGACAGTTAAGTGTAGCCCTCACCTTGAAGTGGCCGTCGGGCCTTGTGAGTTGGGCGATATCTCATAAATTCTTTTTAAAAAAATCATGTCTTGCTGTCCCTGAGTTGGGAAAAGGTCATATGTGCTCAATTAATTGTTAATACAAATTCTTTGCCTACATGAAGCAAATATTTAATGACATTTTGTCCAAACAAAAAATCCGAGTGCGGTGATTAGTTGTGTCGTTATGATTGCATTTTTGTCTTCATGATCACTTTCTGTACGAAAAACATGGTCAGATTTGATCTGCTGCAATATCACTCTCTCTACATCGATGAGGTCTTAAAGGCACTGTACAGGTTTGGTAATGACTCAAATTTATCTTAGCATAAAAACTTACTTGGTAACAAGCAACGGAGAGCTGTTGATAGTATAAAACATTGTGAGAAACGACTCCCTCTGAAGTAACGTAGTTTTTGAGAAAGAGGTAATTTCTCACTAAAATAATAAAAGACTTCTTGCAAGAAGCCTTTTATTCCTATCTGAAAGCACACAAATTTGTACAACAGGGGTGTTTTTTCTTTCATCATTTTCATCATCATGACCAATTGAGCCTAAAATTTTCACAGGCTTGTTATTTTATGCATATGTTGGGATACACCAAGTGAGAACACTGGTCTTTGACAATTACCAAACGTGTTCAGTGCCTTTAATTTGGAAGTACTGAATTACAGCAACGATGGGCAATAGTTGAAGTCAAAATGTCCTTGTACAGTGTCTAGACTGCCACATACAGGTAGTGGTACGGCGCATGACAAGGTGCATCATGTGCTTTTGCTACTACCGTGTCTTCCATTATAACTAGTTAGCACTCAATGACTCAGCGTTTCCTTGGATTTGGAAGTGTTAAAACTAATCTCGCTAAATTATCAATGGCCATATTGCTCTTGTTTGGCCGATGTCTTATTGTGGCCAGTTGATTTTGCATATTGGAATGGACTCGTTGTCGGAGTGTAGATTCCAACACTGGGCCCAACTTCATAGAACTGCTTAAGCATCAAATATAACTAAGCGCAAAACTATTTTGCTGACTAGAATAAGGTTACCAGCCAAAATACCATGACACATGTACCATTTCTGACTGGTTTACGGTTATAAATGCTTAGAAGGAAATTGTTAAAAGCACTGATTGTCTGCTGAGGCAGCTTTTTGAAATTGGGCCAAGTTTATGACACTCAGAATTGCTTCTCTTCACCAAGGAGTAAATTGGTACCAGCGAGGGTAGAGATTATCAAAGTGCAGAATGATAAGCAACCTATGTGCCCATTCGGCTGCCGGTGCTGCATACTCCTAAAGAGTTGAGATGGTTTCAGGAATGATTATGGCCCGATGAATGCAGGTGAAAGTACATATTGTTAAATTTGATACAAAACAAATCTTACACCCGGTTATGACAGGCACTCCAGAGTCGCGCCGAACCAAATAGATTAGAAGCGACTCTAGGGGTGCGTTTTGGCGGCTGTAACCAATAATTGTTTCTGACGTCTTAACCAAAACGGTAACCGAGCTCACAACTCGGTTATCGTTCAGTCTGAACAGAAGAACCAACGACCAACAACCGAAACAATTTTTGGTTACCGCCGCCAAAACGCACCCTAGGTCGATCCAAATAAATTTCGGTTTCGGACAGGCGAACTTACCATAGCATTTACATTAGGTTTGGCTCATGACAAGATCGACGTCTGAAACCAAGACGCTCCAGAGTCGTTCCGAACGACTGCAACAGTCGGTCTTTCGACTTTCAGCGCGTCCGGTCGCTCCTAACTGTTTCAGACGTCAAACTTTTCATGTACTTAATTCAATGATTTGGTTCGGCGCGACTCTAGAGCGCCTGTCTAGTGAGTGTTAGATGAGCGTTTTTTCCTGCTACCTCTACAATGCACTGTACATAAGAACTCATTATTTGGGATTTGCTGATATGTACATGTATAGTATGAGTGAACTCTTACCAGTGGTCCCTCTTGCTAAAGAAAGGGTCATACTTTGGTAATGACCCTGAAAAAAGTTGTGTAATTTCTATCCGAGAGCCTCCTTGTTATAAAGATTGTAATGGCAGTAAGCATCCTGCGAAACTATTTCGTCTGACGCGCCCCCCATTGATTAGAAATCAATAAAAGTATACCGAAGCAGAGAATTCCGTGCTTACAGGTTAGCTCACCTTTGGGCGCGGGTATTCCATGTTAGTAGGCATTCTTCGCTTACATAGATAGCGCAAAATTCGGTGCTTGCTCTGTAAGCGAAGAATGGTGATCGCAAGCGCAGAATCCACGGTAAGCAGAGCCATGAAAGTAGGCCCAGTTTACAAGCTGCATACAGTACAAGTTGTGGTTCAGTAACCATTACCTCGATACACTGGGGACAAACTGCTCTGACCAAACCCCTTTCCTCATCGTCAGATTAGAAACGTTTTTGAGAGTAGAGAAATCTAATATCTAGTGGATTATAGCAGAGATTTATACCGTTATCCTTACAGCATGAGATATCAAGTGCTGAGCGCTCATACACTGTCATGAAAATGTTTAACAAGATTGAAATCATGACTAATGCCTCGGTACATGTTCGATGCGATATTGAACAAAATAAACTCAAATCTCCACTAAAAACCTTAGGTTCAGGATGTTAAATAAGATCAATATCATGGGATGTTCACAAATCTGTTGTTGAGCAAAATTTACTTTTATGTACTTTACACTTATGTTCAAATTGTTGAACTTAAATTGTGACACAATCGTTCCTGGAATTTTATCTTCGGGGCAAGGCTATTTTCATTTTGCAAAGGGCATTTCCATTGGAAGTCTATGGAAATTAGGGGCATCAAGGCAAACACTGGGGCAACAGAGGCTATGCCCTCTGTGCAATGGTACATGCATGTACAGTGTAGGTCGGCATATTTGAACCCTAACCACACAAACCCATCAAAATTTTATTGGAGTGAGGAAGGATCCTAGTAAATCACTCATGGGATCAGGCATACCACCATAATCAGAGTCCAACAATTTGGGTGTTGAGTTACTGTTTGGTGTTGGATTTTGCTAGAGTGTAGTAAATTACTCATGGGATCAGGCATGCCACCATAATCAGAGTCCAACAGTTTGGGTGTTGAGTTACCATTATGGTGTTGGATTTTGTTAGAGTGAGGAAGGATCCTAGTAAATCACTCATGGGATCAGGCATACCACCATAATCAGAGTCCAACAGTTTGGGTGTGGAGTTACCGTATGGTGTTGGATTTTGTTAGAGTGAGGAAGGATCCTAGTAAATCACTCATGGGATCAGGCATACCACCATAATCAGAGTCCAACAGTTTGGGTGTGGAGTGACCGTATGGTGTTGGATTTTGTGCAGGTTTTGTCATGCTTGTTCTCTGGAGGATTGGTAGAGATGTGAACTTTGTAAAAATCACTCCCTGGAGTTTTCGGACTAAAGCTGGTAACAAATTTGTTAAATACCTACCAACCCTGTACTTTGCTTTCAATGTAATTATTTTTAGATGAAATTTATTTACATGTCTAATTACACACAGAGGGACACAACATTTCTAAAGAAAGTGAAATCGAAACAGAGAGAGACTAAGGAAGGATCTAGAAGTGACAAAGAGGAAATTGTCTGCTTATATCCTATGGTGTATATGGTATTATTGCCCGACCCAGTCATGGTATCCAGCATTGATCTTAGTATGCGGTTGCAGTTATACTACACTATGGTCTGGTTCAGCATGTACTTTGTCTTCTGGTTTGTTCATTGTAGAGTTGGTTATTAGTCTGATGTGTCTGTTTGGGTGGGAGAGTCCGCTTACCACATGGGAAGTGTCATGCTAGACTGATAATGACTTTGTTAAACTGAAGTGGCTTGGGTTACTGTGCTATGGTTAGGGGAAAGGTGTTAAAAGGGGCACTCTGCCCTGATTGTTTGTGTTGGGTTATTGTACTATGGTTCGATTGAAAAACACAATACAAACGGACTTGTCCCGTCTTGAGTTTACTGGCCCGATGCTAAAATCACTGGCCTCGGGCCTGAGGTCCAGTGTTAATTTGGTTTTGAGGTTCATCTGTTGATGGTGAAAATCTGATAATGATTACACCGTAAATTATGCCGTTTATTTATTGTGCTGGTAGAGCTATTCTGTCATCATTGTTTTCAACCTTTTAAATTATTGTAATTATGTAATTTTTAACCTTTGTGTTATATATTTTTGTTGCAGGTTCATGTGTTGATTGATACACCCTGATAGTTATTACACTGTAAATTAAAGAATTCATGTATTGTGCTGGTATAGTTACAAATTATAGCTTTTTAACCTTTGACCTTTGTGTTATTCAATATTTAACCGTTGACCTTTCCTTTTGTTATTATTAGGTAATGTTTAACCTTTGATCTTTGTGGTATCATTATTGAATGTTTAACCTTTGACCGTTGCTTATGTTTTTCAATATTGGTGACGTATAACTGTTGACTTTATGTTTTTTGTTAAAGGTGATGTTTAACCTTTGACCTTTGTTTATGTTTTTGTTGTTAAAGACGATGTTTAACCTTTGACTTTTCTTGATGATTTTGTTGTTATTAGGTGATGTTTACAGAGGAGGATGTGAAGTTATACCTCGCTGAGTTAGCCCTTGCCTTGGATCATCTTCATGGCCTTGGAATCATCTACAGAGATCTGAAACCAGAAAAGTAAGTTTTGTCATTGTGAGGTGAGGGTTAGAGAGAGAGGGTATTAATGTGACTGTACCTCATAGCCTCACACCTCATATGGATTGAAGCATGAATGAGGATAATGTAAATTGAGGTACAGTAGTCAGAATGCAAATAGGGTTTACCTTGGTCTTGGCCTCACCCCTCCCAAGCCCGATTGAACATCTTAATCTAAAGTACATGAACAGGTAGAATACTAGATTATACCTCATAGCCTCACACCTCATGTGGATTGAAGCCTGAATGAACAATAGAGTAGATTAAAGTATAGTCAGAATGCAAACAGGGTATACCTCAGTCGAAGCCTCATACCTCCCAAGCCTGATTGAACATAATTAAATTTGAAGTGCGTGTTCACAAATACTTAGAATTCAAATAGATTAGCCTCACAACACCTCATATGGTTTGAAGCCTGACTGACGATCAAGTAGATTTGAGGTACAGTCAGAATGCAAATTGAAAGTACCTCACTGCCTCAACCCTTCCCAAGGATAGCTTTAAACCTGGGCCCAATTTCATAGAGCTGCTTACGCAGAAAATATTGCTTAAAAATGTTCTGCTTAGTCAAAATAAGCAGGACACCAGTCACAGATTGTACATGTGACAAGGTATTTTGGCTTGTAACCTAATTCTGGTAAGCATAATTTTGTTGTGCTGGGCTCCTTTTTGTGCTTAAGCAACTCTATGAAATTGGGCCCTGATTGAAGGTACATGTACTTAGTTTGAGGTACATGTACTTGTACAATCAGGGCCCAATTTCATAGAGCTGCTTAAGCAGAAAATATTGCTTAACAATTAACTGCCAAGCAGAAATGAGCAGGATACCAGTCACAAATTGTACATGTGACACATTAGTTTGGCTGGTAACCTTATTCTTGTAAGCATAATTTTGTTTGTGCTTAGCTACTTTTTGTGCTTAAGAAACTCCATGAAAGTGGGCCCAGAATACAAAGATAGTATGAAATGCCTGTATGCCTCACCCCCTCCTATTGTTTTAGTCTGATTGAACATTAAATTACGCTTCTGTCAGAACGAAAGCAGAGTATACCTCCTCATAGCTTCTCCCTCTCTAACAAACATGCAAGTATTATATTTAAAGGCACTGGACACGTTTGGTAATTACTCAAAATATATATTAGCATAAAAACTGACTTGGTAACGAGCAACAGAGAGCTGTTGATAGTATAAAACATTGTAGGAAACGACTCCCTCTGAAGTAACGTAGTTTTTGAGGAAGAGGTAATTTCTCACTAAAATATTTGAATCTGAGAAAGACTTCAGGCCTGAAGCCTTTCTCAGGCATCAGAAAGCACACAAATTTGTGCAACAAGGGTGTTTTTTCTTTCATTATTTTCTTGCAACTTCGATGACCAATTGAGCCCAAAGTTTCACAGGGTTGTTATTTTATGCATATGTTGGGATACACCAAGTGAGAACACTGGTCTTTGACAATTACCAAACGTGTCCAGCCGTCGATTTCACCAAACTCTTCCTAACTTAGGATTAATCCTAGGCAATGCTAAGAGATAGGACTAGTCTTAACTTAAGACTAGTCCTATCTCTTAAGACTAGTCCTATCTCTTAGCATTGCCTAGGATTAATCCTAAGTTAGGAAGAGTTTGGTGAAATCGACGGCAGTGCCTTTAAAGAGGTACATGTACACCAAAAATAATGTACAGTTTGCACATTGAGGCCTCCAGTCCAATTTTATATTGTGGCGTGTTGTGGCTGAGCGGTTAAGAGCACCGGACTCAAGCAGAGTGTGGGTTCAAGTCCTGGTCATGACACTTGTATCCTTGAGCAAGATGCTTTACCATAATTGCTTTGTCCTTCGGATGGGACATTAAGCCGTAGGTTCCATGTACTAGAATTTGTAGTGCACGTAAAAGAACCCAGAACACTTATCGTGGAAGTGTAGGGGTTAACCCCAATGTTTCTGGTTCACATAGCAAGCACCCTTGTTTACAGGTTTCCTCAGGGTTGCCAGCTACAGTGATTAGGTTCACTTATGAGGCATCCTTGGTTTCATTACCATATAATAATATTAATAATAATGACTAGACAGGTGCTTACAGTACACAAAGCATAAGATCTGTGATAAGAAGACAAAGAACAAGACCTCAATAGATGCTCGAGTCTAGAGACATCAAGTCTGATAAATCCTTCCTTAACGGAAGTGACCAATGCACAGGGCGCATTCCATGCATACCCCCTTTGGCTTTAACCATACAGAACACGTTAGTATTGAAGAATGCCGGGAATGTTTAGAATTAATTCCAAAGTGTAGTTGGACAGTGACTGCTGGGTCTGCATCTAAACTGTTGCTAGGGACAGGTTAGTGGCTTGAGTGAAGACTAATAGATAATAATAATAACAATAATAATAATAAACCATACTTATATAGCGCCTCACACAAAAGCCCCGAAGCGCTTTACAAAAGAAAATTACAAAAAGAATTAATTAAAGAGGTACGTTTTCAGCATAGATTTGAAAATGTTTTCATTCGGAGCAGTTTTGATGAAGTTTGGCAAATAGTTCCACAATGTCGGTGAAGAATGTGAAAATGAGCGATGGCCATATGATTTAGTACGAGTGATTGATGAGTTGAGTATTAGAGCTGGAACTGAGGGTACGACGAGGTCGGTATGGATGAAGGAGTTCTTGGAGGTACTGGGGTGCAGATTGGTTGAGGGGTTTGTTTGTCAGTAGGAGGAGTCAACTTCAACCTTCCTCTGTACTACAGATTGGAGAGGAAAATACTTTTATAGTTCCTATCCTAGCATTACAAGAAGCCTATAGATGATGACCATGGTCTAGTCTTGACCTCAAGGCCCCATACTATGTTTCCTCAAGAAATGATGGTTATTAAAGTTACATCACCAAATGTTTTGCTGTAAGGCAAAACAAACTTTGAAAACGAATTTTGCCAGATAAGACGTTTCAAAATGAGAAAAAAAACCTGCATCAAATACTTTCTCGTCTATGCACAAAATACTAACATGCAATATTTGTGCATGGCTGCCGATAATGCAGAGCTGCCAACTCTCCCTGGTTGTGCAGAAAGTTCCCTGGATATAAACCAATCTTTCCATGTTCTGATGAACACATTTGAAAACCTCCCTGATTATGGAAACCTTGTCCCTATTATGTTGAATGTAATTTTAAACATCTCCCTGATTGTTGTACACAATCTGATTGCAAAATGCAAATGTTAGCAGCGCTGGTTAATGTGGTCCAAAATGTATCATTTAACGAAATATTACTAATCGCTGACAGGTTTTTTTCATTCAGTTTCAAATGAAAGTTCATAACTTCATCGACTAAAGGTAAATAGATAACATCAACTTTGCAATAAAAAAATGGGCGATGCATCTTGAATTTGAAGTTCCATTTTACAGTTACGGAATTAAAGTGATAGTCAGTGTTCCAACATTTAAAATTCAAGGCCAATAGACCAAACAAATCTTGCATTTTTGGAGCCAGTTTTCTCCTAACTGTCATCTCTTTAACATGTGAAGGAAACAAAATATGGCACTTTTTATGTGTTAGTCAGCTCAACATTTGCCTAGCCATCATAAATTTGTGACAAGTACGTGTGATATTTATAGGTTAAATAAGCAGTTTCACGCAGACAGGTTGCTAATTTTTTACTAGTGTCTCTAGGCAACTTACATGTTTGACAAGTACACAGAGCTCTTGACTAGTGTTTGTATACCTGGCTAGTAATGATAAATAAGCACTGCTGCTCACAACATGGAGAGGCAGTTTTTCCCTTCTGTAAAGGGAACCTCTATGAGGGATTTGTGAATTTCTACTGGGACATTTCAAAGGGCATGGAGGCAAAGACCAGGGGCATGGAGGCAATGACCAGGGGCATGGAGGCAATGACCAGGGGCATAGAGGCAATGACCTAGGGGCATGGAGGCAATGACCAGGGGTATGGAGGCAATGACCAAGGGCATAGAGGCAATGACCAGGGGCATGGAGGCAAAGACCAGGGGGCATGGAGGCAATGACCAGGGGCATGGAGGCAATGACCAGGGGTATGGAGGCAATAACCAGGGGCATGGAGGCAATGGCCAGGGGCATAGAGGCAATGACCGGGGGCATGGAGGCAATGACCAGGGGCATGAAGGCAAAGACCAGGGGGCATGGAGGCAATGACCAGGGGCATGGAGGCAATGACCAGGGGTATGGAGGCAATAACCAGGGGCATGGAGGCAATGGCCAGGGGCATAGAGGCAATGACCGGGGGCATGGAGGCAATGACCAGGGGCATGAAGGCAATGAACTGGGGCATGGAGGCAATGACCAGGGGCATAGAGGCAATGACCAGGGGCATGGAGGTAATGACCAGGGGCATGGAGGCAATGACTGGGGGCATGGAGGCAATGAACTGGGGCATGGAGGCAATGACTGGGGGCATAGAGGCAATGACCAGGGGCATGGAGGTAATGACCAGGGGCATGGAGGCAATGAACAGGGGACATGGAGGCAATGACTGGGGGCATGGAGGCAATGAACAGGGGACATGGAGGCAATGACCAGGGGTATGGAGGCAATGACTGGGGGCATGGAGGCAATGACCAGGGGCTCTTGCCTCCATCGCCTCCCTGAATTAGAAGGCCTGAACGCAGTGAACACAAATACCAAACTAATGGACTTAATGCCCAACCTCATGCCCTCATGCAAAGTCGATTGCCTGATACTCTGCTCTTGTAAGGGCATGGCATTTTTTCCCTTGGTAAAAGGCATCACACAGGAATATTTCAATGGGCACCAAGGCAATGACCAAAGGGCATGGAGGCAATTGCCTCTCTTACCCCTGTGAAATTTCAGGCCTGGTGTGTATTTCTACTGAACAGTTCAATATATGCTGCTACATGTGGTTTAGTGTCTACATCGTTTTAAATCCTTATTTATACCAATATAGTTCAGGCGTTTTCCAAACCCAGACTGCCTTGGAGAAATTGCTATAATTATCCACATGGGTATGCTAATTATTCACTTGTGTTTTTGATTTCTGAAATGACTTGAGTGTTACTGTACATAAACAAAGTGCTATCAGTACAGGCCGTAGGTTGGTTTCACAGTCCATAAGTGGCTCAGTCCTGACTCTATCCCGACCTCTTTATTGGACATGGCATCTTTCATTCGATGCAGGGAACACTAGCGAGATATTTAATATGAAGTCATTTTGTGCTTTGATTGAGTCGGTCATGTTGGTAATCAAGACAGATGCTCCGAGGCACAGCGATGATACCATCTTTATATTTACCTCTCGTTTCATCCAAGACGTTAGATATAAATACTCATGGACAATGGGAAGGATGTCATAAGGCAGTTAACCCGCAAGGGAGGATTATTGTCAAGATGGAGTGCCCTGCAAATGGTTGACGAAAACAAAGTACCTGGCCAAATTTATGGGAAATAATGAGTAAAGAGATTTAAAAGAAAACTATCAGATTGAATTTTTCATTTCATTTTTTTGTTCATTTATTAATTCTGGTTGTGAAGCCATGGACTCTCGGAAAAGCGAACTTAATCACTGTTCTAGCCAAGAACCCAATTAATAGAAGAAAAAGAAGAAAGAAAAAAAAATCAGTTTTAGATGTGGGAGGAAAAAACCCAAGAGAAATACTCAACAGGGAAAACCCACGCAGTCAGGTAGGGACTGAAAACCCAATCCACATAGTGCCCTAGGTGGGATTCGAACCGGGATCCTAGAGGTGGAAGGCAAGGACAGATACCACTACACCGACCCAACCGACCATAAATTTGTTTTTGCTAGTCTATATGATAGAACCATTTGATGCTTTTGATTTTTCCTCAACACTAAAGTCTGATTTTAAACCAGATGGTATTTTTCAGGTTGAGTGGTTAAACAAAAAATGTATCTTCTTCAATGAATACAGATTTATGTACATGGAAATTAATTTGTATTTATGGCATTTACAGTCAAAGCTCGAATTGAAATTGAGGATATTAAGGGTATTGTACACTTTTGGTAACAGCTCAAAATCAGTGTCCACTTTTTGTGTGATTCAACATATGCATGAACAAACAAACCTGTGAAAGTTTGAGCTCAATTGGTCATCGAGGTCACGAGAAAATAGTGAAAATAGACCTTAAGTGTTTTCTGTTTTTTCAAATTATCGCGCGTGATAAAAACTATTTTTTTACTCATTTCTCAGAAACGATAGCATTTTAGGCAGAAATATTTTAAGGAACCCTTTCTACCATTACTTACTTTAAATCATGTAAGTTATGTGTGAATCTGTGAACAGTGTGTTTTTCGATCTTACCAATAGTGTACAGGGCCTTTAATATTGCATAAGGATTTTTTTTATGAACGTCATTCCACAGAAGTTAATTAAGCTTGTCTTTTTTAATTCCAACTAAGACGCTTCTGTTTTCTTTGTATGACTTACATTGATATCAGATTTCTGTGTCTATCAGAGTTGCCCTGTGCATGTTAGACCGTATCCGAATTGGCGACTACATCTACGGCTACGGCTGTTGCTAAGGGTGTTGCTAAGGGTGTTGCTAAGGGTGTTGCTAAGGGTGTTGCTAAGGATGTCCTATACTTCAATGCACGACGACGTGGAAATCTAGCTGTAGCCGCCAATTCGGACATGGCCTTAGAGTTGATTGTAAAGCGGTTGTAGTGTACGGCCTGGTCTGCTTGTTTTGCAGGGATGTGATTTTTTCCTTTTTTAACCGGAAGTCCATTTTTTTTGCCCCCCCCCAAAAAAAAATAAATAAGTAAATAAATTAATGAAATAAAATCATACATGATTGCAGAGTAGGGCTTATAAAGCCAAAGATGAATGTTTTTAGTGGGCTTCCTGCTCGCAAGTTTTTAGAGCTCACAAGCTTTCGCGCTTTGCGCTCAGAGTTCAGGTTTTTTTTCAACAGCCTATCACATCCCTGATTCTGTCACCATGGCTTGATGCAGTGCTACACACACGTATTGTGCAAGGACGACGGCCTTGAGGCAAATGCAGAGCTGCATACTCTCCCTGATTCTGCAGAAAGTTCCTTGAAAATGAACCAATCTTTCCATGTTCTGATGAAGACAATTTGAAAATCTCCCTGATAATGGAAACTTTCAACCTGATTGTTGTACAAAATCTCCCTGATTGCAAGATGCAAATGTTGGCAGCTCTGCAAACGTACTCTTGCGGGTTTTGCTTGATATGCTTGATGGCTATTGAATAATTCATAATTCATAATTATTCCCTGAGCTTCCTACAGTAAGGACGGTCTGTGATTGGCCATTGTTAGTTTTAGTTATTCATTGCTAAATAGGTTACATATTCTGTCATCCCCCCAATTTTCAAAAAATTCATGTAAAAAAGTAAAGAAAAACGCAAGACCAGGGCCCAATTTCATAGAGCTGCTAAGCGCAACAATTTGCTTAGCATGAAATTTCTTCCTTGATAAAAACAGGATTACCAACCAAATTTCCATGTGTTGCATATTGCTTGTTACTGGTATTCAGCTGTTGTTTGCTTATCCTGAAAATCACGTGGAAATTTGGTTGGTAATCCTGTTTTAATCAAGGAAGAAACTTCATGCTAAGCAAATTGTTGTGCTTAGCAGCTCTATGAAATTGGGCCCTGATGAGTACAGTTGCTCCAATGCTTGTATGGGACTCAGTGCACTGTACATATGGGGGTATCTACCCGTTGAAACCGAGGACTTTAACAAAAGGGATCCGGGTGTTTTGACAGAGCGAGGACGTCCTCGCTTCGTTTTTATGTACAAAACCAATGGGGACGTCTCTAAAAAAAACTAAGTCCAAACATTGGGAGAACAAAGAGAAGTCCTTGATTTACTTGGTTGACAGAGTTTTGTTTACATACATAAATACGCATACACGTACAAAAAAATAAAAAATGTATGTGGGAATACAAGTGTACATTGTACAGGTGTGAGTTGGTTCAGGGGCCAATTTCACAAAGATCTACATGTAAGATTGATGGTAACTGCAAATCAATCGTAGTTGCTTAGTAAAGTGTGATGTCACAATACAAATCACTATGGTGATACTGAAAATTTGTCTTGCGATGAATTTTATTGCTTTGTGAAATCGGCTCCAGGACTCATTGTGTGGCAGTCGCAGCGTAGGAGCAAGCTGCACAGGCTGTGGGGTGGTGAGTTGGGCCTGGGTGTAGCAGACTTGTTGGCAATTTGGGATAGCGCAAGACAAGCTTGCAATCAATGTTATGTCAAAATGCTTGTGTTGATATTTGAATTCTTTCAGTTAACATTAATTTTCAATGACTCTTGTCACTCTTTTTTGGGGGCAGTATTTTACTGGATGCATCAGGACACATCAAGCTGACTGACTTTGGGTTAAGTAAAGAATCAGTAGACAACAGTAAGACGTACTCCTTCTGCGGTACTGTGGAATACATGGCACCAGAGGTGGTCAATCGAAGAGGTCATACAACGGCCGCTGACTGGTGGTCATTCGGTGTTCTTATGGTAAGTGGGCCCTTGGTGGCAGCATAGAATTGATGCGTTGACTTGGTGGGTTATGCTCGCAACAAGTACCAGCAAAAATGAATATGGGTTAACGATTGTGGCCTCATTATTTTATACCATACATTATTGTGTAAATAAAAGCATACACTTTAGTTATGATTATGTTTGTACTAAAACCTAAGAATGAAAAATAAACATGTGGGATATTTGTGATCTTAAATCTGTATAAAACAGCTAGATCTTACTTCCAAATTTTTCTTCTGAAAAAGGGGCAGGCCCATTTAATTTTGCATTGGGCACTACCATTTCCAGGGCACCTAACTTAAGACCAGGGGCAACTAGCCCAATACAAGGGGCACCAAGCCAAAAACCAGGGGTATCTACATATAGGCCAAGACCAGGGCTCCAAGCCCAAGACCGAAGGGCAACAAGCCCAAGATCAATGGTGCAAAGCCCCAAAACATGGGCACTGAACCCAATCCCGGGGCACTGAACCCAAGACCAGGGGGCACTGAGCCCAAGACCAGGGGCACCAAGCCCAAGACCAGGGGCACCAAGCCCAAGACCAGGGCACCCAGACCAGGGGCACTGAGCCCAAGACCAGGGCACCCAGACCAGGGGCACCAAGCCCAAGACCAGGGCACCCAGACCAGGGGTACTGAGCCCAAGACCAGGGCACCCAGACCAGGGGCACCAAGCCCAAGACCAGGGGCACCAAGCCCAAGACCAGGGCACCCAGACCAGGGGCACTGAGCCCAAGATCAGAGGGCACTGAACCCAATCCCGGGGCACTGAACCCAAGACCAGGGGGCACTGAGCCCAAGACCAGGGCACTCAGACCAGGGGCACCAAGCCCAAGACCAGGGCACTCAGACCAGGGGCACTGAACCCAATCCCGGGGCACTGAACCCAAGACCAGGGGGCACTGAGCCCAAGACCAGGGGCACCAAGCCCAAGACCAGGGCACCCAGACTAGGGGCACCAAGCCCAAGACCAGGGGCACCAAGCCCAAGACCAGGGCACCCAGACCAGGGGCACTGAGCCCAAGATCAGAGGGCACTGAACCCAATCCCGGGGCACTGAACCCAAGACCAGGGGGCACTGAGCCCAAGACCAGGGCACTCAGACCAGGGGCACCAAGCCCAAGACCAGGGCACCCAGACCAGGGGTACTGAGCCCAAGACCAGGGCACCCAGACCAGGGGCACCAAGCCCAAGACCAGGGGCACTAAGCCCAAGACCAGGGGCACCAAGCCCAAGACCAGGGCACCCAGACCAGGGGCACTGAGCCCAAGACCAGGGCACCCAGACCAGGGGCACCAAGCCCAAGACCAGGGCACTCAGACCAGGGCCACTGAGTCTAAGACCAGGGCACCCAGACCAGGGGCACCAAGCCCAAGACCAGGGCACCCAGACCAGGGGCACCAAGCCCAAGACCAGGGGCACTAAGCCCAAGACCAGGGGCACCAAGCCCAAGACCAGGGCACCCAGACCAGGGGCACTGAGCCCAAGATCAGGGGGCACTGAACCCAATCCCGGGGCACTGAACCCAAGACCAGGGGGCACTGAGCCCAACACCAGGCGGCACCGAGCCCAAGACCAGGGCCCCAAGTCCAAAACCAGGGGTACCGAGCTCAAGACCAGGGGCCCACGACCAGGGGCACTGAGCCCAAGACCAGGGGCACTAAGCCCAAGACCAGGGCACCAAGCCCAACACCAGGCGGCACCGAGCCCAAGACCAGGGCCCCAAGTCCTAAACCAGGGGCACTGAGCCCAAGACCAGGGCACCCAGACCAGGGGCACCGAGCCAAAGACCAGGGGCACCGAGCTCAAGACCAGGGGCCCACGACCAGGGGCACTGAGCCCAAGACCAGGGGCACTAAGCCCAAGACCAGGGCACCAAGCCCAAGACCAGGGGGCACTGAGCCCAAGACCAGGGGGCACTGAGCCCAAGTCCAGGGGCACCAAGCCCAAGACCAGGGCACCCAGACCAGGGGCACTGAGCCCAAGACCAGGGCACCCAGACCTGGGGCACTGCACCCAAGACCAGGGGGCACTGAGCCCAAGACCAGGGGGCACTGAGCCCAAGACCAGGGGCACCAAGCCCAAGACTAGGGGCATCAAGCCCAAGACCAGGGGCACTGAGCCCACGACCAGGGGCACCAAGCTCAAAACCAGGGCCACCAAGCCCAAGACCAGGGATGGATTATTTCGTATTGTCTGTTTAATAGTTTATCATGCCACTATTGAGTACAAATTAGTAAAATATTCTCAATAAACTTTGAGATTATGAGATTAAAAAAATTACATGTGCACAGACCCTTGGTGTGTCGGTTTTATTTCCCGATAACAGACACAGAAATACACTGCAGCAAGAAAAATCTACAACTCCTCGATTTCACCTTTAAAACCAGACGCTGTTTTTTATTCAGCATTCATCTCCAGTGCATGTAAACTGCCTTGTGCGTGAGTGTACAGTGGGATTTAATTGAGGCACTGTGAGTGTGAAGTCATACACCCCGGCGCTAAGAGAGCTGTAGGGGTTGAGTTGGGTTTGATCCAGCGTGGAGCCAGCTCTAGATGGCTGCAAGGTCTTTACGTCCCTCGTGGTTTCTTAACGATGTCTTAAGTTGCTTGGAGGGCCATCGTAACGTGTCTAGGTGTACACTCTCTCAGGATTAAGATGACTGAAGCATTACTAAGCCGCAAGCCCAAAGACTCAATGCTGTACACAATAATGAGGTCCCAGTACATTCAAGCCTGCTTTCTTTATATATCCCAGTGCTGAATATTTAGACAAGATCCAAAACTAGAGCTGCTTTAAGCAGAAATGTGCAGGATACCAGTCACAAATTGTTCACGTGACTTGGTAGTTTGGCTGGTAACCTTAGTCTGGTAAGCAAAATTTTGTTGTGCTGAGCTACTTTTTGTGCCTCAGCAACTCCATGAAATTGGGCCCCATGCTGTTGCGAGTGTGATAGTTTTTTAGTGAACTGCTTTTTGGGAACCTGTTTAAAAACATGATTCATTTGAAATGGAATCGCATCAAAATATTTGCATTTTGACAGGCGCGTACTAAGCGTCCTACAAGCGCTCGAAAGTTTTAAACAAGCGTGTAAGTAAAGTAGTCACTTTCGAGAGCCAATCAGCGTTGTTTTTCAGTCCATCCCTACCAGGGGTTAGTGACGAGAGGTATTGATATGGTCACTGCCCATGGTAGTGAGGCTGCTATGTACTGCATGATTGTACTATTAGTGATTAGGGTACCAGACTTACAGCATTACTAATCCTTCATGTGCTATTGATTGTTATTACAGTTTGAGATGCTGACGGGTGCATTACCATTCCAAGGTCAGCATCGCAAGGAGACAATGGCCATGATACTCAAGTATGTACTCTGACACTGTCACATTCATGTGGTTACATTTTAAGATAGTATTCAAGGAAAAATTGCATGTTAGTTCACTGAAAGAGTGTGGACAATATGGAGTTATGTTGAAATGATGGCATTTCCAACTTTAAAAGGATTGTATACGTTTGGTAATTGGAACCCACTGTTTGTTTCAATCCTATGTTGTAGATATATACCATCAAACTAACCTGTGAAAATTTCATTTCAAAAGGTGGTAGCATTTTTGAGATATTGCCGAAAAATCTGGAGCGGTTATGTCCACGCAGGAAGAATAATCTGCAATTGGAATACACTATCGTTACTGCAGTAACGCTTCTCAGATTCAAATTTGGGGGATCTTTTTCCCCAAGTGAAAAGTTTCTCAAAATGCATTATACTATCCAGAGCTGCTGTACTTCTTACCAATTAGTTTTTATTTCCATTAATTTTCAGACTCATTACCAAACGTATACAGACCCTTTAAGTAGCCCCTGGAGTTATAGATTCCACGGAGCTTCTGGGAACCGTATGTTAGGGTTCTTTGTTTCGAGTTAATTATAATTTATAGAGAGCTCGAGGTTCACAACAATTTCCGATGTTATGGGTTTTTAACTTTTTAAACATTGGCTGAATAAATTATTATCTTATCTTATCTTTTGCTTATGGAACCTAACAAAATGAAACTGTTTGTTGTTTTAACTAAAGTGTGACAATGGCCGAGCGGATAAGAGCACCGGACTCAAGCTCTGGTGTTTCTGATCAGCAGAGTGTGGGTTCGAGTCCCAGTCGTGACACTTGTGTCCTTAAGCAAGACACTTAACCATTATTGCTGCGTCCTTTGGATGGGCCGTAAAGCCGTAGGTCCCGTGTGTTGTGTAACGCATGTAAAAGAACCCAGTACACTTATCGTAAAGAGAAGGGGTTCGCCCCGGTGTTCCTGGTTTGATCGGCAGCATATTGCGCCACAGCACCTTGTAAACCATTACATGGTGCTATGTAAAGGAATTGGTCTCATACTTACGTAGCCCCACATACCTTGGAGGAAAATAATGAGTGTTGAAGCGCCTTGAGCGTCACTGAGTGACGGATATGAGCGCTATATAAGAAGCCACTATTATTATTATGATGGAATTATTACAGGTTGGTTTGATGGTGTGTTTATTGAAAAGTGGAGGATGGGAAATAAATTACTCCACCAAGAACCAATGATGTATCATCCCTATGTGACATTTGAATCATGACAATTTATCCCTTCCTTTTTGCTCATCAGAGCCAAACTTGGTATGCCTCAGTTCCTAAGCCCAGAAGCCCAGAGTCTCCTCCGTCAACTCTTCAAGAGAAATCCAGCAAACCGCCTCGGAGCGGCAGACAACGGTGTAGAGGACATCAAGAAACATCCCTTCTTTGCAAACATTGATTTTGAGGTGAGTTACCACGGCGACGACCTTTCAACATGTCACTGTGTTTAAATCATGTTGCTTTTCACCAGAACCATCTGTCTTGCCATTTATTATTTATACTTATTTTCTAGTTGACATTTTCATAGAATTTATTTGCCCCAATTTTTTTCCAAGATCTTATTGAATAAAAAAGCAAGTTATGAACCACAGGGGTAACTGACTGGGTAAATTTTTAGATAATTTGGGGTTGAACAAAGAAAAATTGACTAGAGCGGGACTTTAACCGGCAACGTCCGGGTTAACGGGCTGGCGCTCTAACAACTGAGCTATCTAGCCCTAATATTGGCGGTCTCTCTGTTTTGTCAATATCTTTGTCCCGGGCTGTTTCGTAGACTTGGGTGTGCTCCCTGACTAAACGGCAGTCACAGGTTGAATGGCTTCTGACTTTACATCCACAAACAAAGATATTGACAAAATAGGGAGACCGCCTACATTAGAGCTAGATAGCTCAGTTGGTAGAGCGCCGGCACGTTACTCCAGAGGTCACAGGTTCAAGTCCAGCTCTAATCAAAGTTTCTTTTTTCAACCCAAAATTGAATGGAAAAGCATTGTGTTTTTCCAACTCTATTTTATAAGCTGATTGTGGCATTACCTTCAAGTTTTCCCAAATAGTTGATTTTAAAATCATCAAATGTCATCAAATTTTAGAAAAGAAAAAGACCAAACCACCTTATCAAAAAAAATGCATTTTCACATGACCGAACAAAGCATTGTACCAGACATCATTCAAATCTAACTCCAAACTCAAGTAAAACCAGAAATGAATATTTCTAAATTTAGGTTTAAAGGGTCTGTATACGTTTGGTAATGACTCTAAAAATTAATGGAAATAAAAACTTACTTGGTAAGAAGTACAGCAGCTTTGGGTAGTATAATGCATTTTTAAAAAACTTTTCACTTCGAAGTACTGCGGTTATGGAAAAATATATCACTTTTTATCCTAAAAAATTTGAATCTGAGAAGTGTTACTGCAGTAATGTTTCTCAGATAGTGTATTCCAATTACAGATTATTCTTCCTGCGTGGTCATAACCGCTCCAGATTTTCGGCAATATAATATCTCAAAAACACTACCACCTTTTGAAATGAAACTTTCACAGGTTAGTTTTATGGTATATTTCTACAACTGTATAAAATTGAAACAAACAGTTGGTTCCAATTACCAAACGTACACAATCCCTTTAAGTAAAGAGAAAACCCAATGTGCAGTCATTACTCTAAGACTACATGTATGTCATGTCTTCAATGTAGTATGTGTTGTTGAGATTCATGTAAGAAAAGGCATGCAGTTTGTCGAATAAAGTGGTGCTTGAAGCTTTTTTGGTGTAGATCATAAGAAAAAAGTCTAGTAGTAAACTAACGGTTACAACCATGTATAACACTCTTTGGGGAGCATAGTGTTAACCAGAGGGGTGTCTGGGCATCTTTTGGACACCCTGTTTTAAATTTGGACACCCTGTATTATCTGTCGTGTAAATGTAAATGTATTGTAAGTGAACAATTTGGACACCCAGTTTTTAAATTTCCAGCAAATTTGGACACCCTTTTACCAAATCCTGGCTAAAACCTTGTTTGGGTGAAGTGTTGGTTGGTTCTTGTTGGTTCTGAGAAGAACCAATGTGGTGTTTTTGTTTTGAAGAGTATACGCAGCTCATCTCCAGGAGAATGTAGAAGAGCAGAGTATACTGTTCAAAACGTCAAGACCACACCGGTTCTTCTCAGAGCCAACTGTTTCCCCAATAGACTTCTATACATGGTAGCACCCGCAAGTTTACCACTACAGTTTGTCTCGAGTATCAAATAAGTAGAACAAGTCTGTGATCATACAGTGAAATCCCCCTGATAACAAAGATACATTAAACTCGTCTCACATCCCCCATGTTTTTAGTCTGTTGACCTGGGTTCACATCAACACATTCCAGGAGCTCTGACTTATCTCTCAGTCGCTTAACATACCTAATGTTTTTTTGTGATAGCGGGTGTAACGTCAGAAGGAAGCATACTCCTGTACATTCCTGAAGATACGATTGCGATGATTGTTTTCAGTTCACAAATCCCTCCCAAATACCACAACATTGGTCTCCATCCTGCAACTATCTGTAGTAAAGTTACCCTCCAACAATATTGTTAAAAAATATGCCAGCAATATGCAGTGGACACATTCCTATGTGCTTTATCTAGGACAGAGACACATAAACTCTGCAGTGAGAATTTTGACCAGTTTCTACTCTCCAAAGACAATACAATACAATAAATACATTTATAGAGCGCTCTTTACTCATCAAAGATGGTTACACAGCGCTGAACAGAGTCTAGAAAATTAACCAAAGAATACAGTTAAACATGTAGGTCATTGTTCAAATAGATGAGTTTTCAGAGCCTTCTTAAAAGCATCCAAGGAAGGGGAGTGCCCAGCGGATGCATTGTGGAAGCTCATTCCAGAGTCGAGGAGCATGTACCTGGAATGCAAAGAACAGGCATGATGTTCTTCCTACTTTAATCTGATTTCTTTTTTCTTTTTTTCATGTAGAAAAATCAGCAAAATTGTTGTTAAATAGCCTCGAAAGTCCACAAAAGCCTTTTCGCCCCTTGCACGGTCAGCCATTTGCATGTAGAGCCTCAAATTAGGGACAGCAGTGAAAAGAAGCATTATAGTGGCGTGTCAGTGGCCGAGTTGGATGAGAACACCGAACTCAATCTCTGGTGTTTCTGATCAGCAGAGTGTGGGTTCGAGTCCCGGTCTTGACACTTGTGTCCTTTAGCAAGACACTTAACCATTATTGCTGCGTCCTTCGGATGGGACGTAAAGCTGTAGGTCTCGTGTGTTGTGTAATGCACGTAAAAGAACCCAGTGCACTTATCGAAAAGAGAAGGGGTTCGTTCCGGTGTTCCTGGTTTGATTGGCTGCATATTGCGCCATAGCACCTTGTAAACCATTGGTGCTATGTAAAGGAGTAGGTCTCATACTTTAAAAACGTAGCTCTGCATACCTTGCAGGAAAAAATACTGAGCGCTTTGATACGCCCATCGTGTGTGATAAAGCGCTATATAAGAACTCAACAATATTATATAACTCTGTATTGTCACGGTAATGTAATGACACTTTCATCCAAACAGATACATAAATACAATACAAATGAAGCATGAAGTCGAGGCTCTACCCGCACATGGCGGATCTGTGCAAAGGGCGAATACCACAATATGCTGTACAGTAGGTCAGCCTTTGTATCTCCACCATGCAAAGTTTCCAATCCAAGTTATTACCACATCAGGATGTTTGTAGATTGAATGACCTGGTAATGTTAGCCTTGTACAAACACCACTGACATCCACTAGCTACTGTATCAACCACAGTGACCACTGATCTATTACTACACACAGGAACCACCCACCCACTGACCAGAAACTAAACCACTCCTATAATTAACACATCCTTTTGTTTTAATAACAAGTGCAAACAACTCAAGAGTTTCTATATCAATTACACGTACTCTAAAAATGTCCAAAAGATTTGTCTTAAACCCTTTAGAGACCATTCATTTCTGTATAATCATCATCATACGCCCAGACCTGGCCAATATTTAATAGATGTTAAATTTGCATCGGGGATAAAGAAAATTATATTTGGTTTTACCCGTACACCGATGTGTGTAAAGCACTGTATACACAGTACTTTCCCGAGTCCTGTGAAGAAAAAAATATCCCCCCCCCCCCAAGTAATATGCCTGTGATTTTTTTCACAGGACTCGGGAAAGTACTGAGTATACAGTGCTTTTCACACATCGGTGTACGGGTAAAACCAAATATAATATTCCTGGCCAATATTGTTGAGTTTTTCACACTTTTGTTTTCTTGTAAAAGTGTCTGAACAAATAATATGAAACTGAAATTTGGTTTTGTTTCAGAAACATAGATACTATGTTAACATCGAAAACATTGGAAAATGTCAGTTCAGGACCTTTTTGTTTGAGTGAAAACATGTCAGATCTTGCAGCCGTTTTTGGCAGCTATGGGCGTTTAAGTACAAGCCGTTTGCAGCTGCTATGGGCATTTTAGTACAAGCCGTTTGCGGCTGCTACGGGCATTTTAGTATAAGCCGTTTGCAGCTGCTATGGGCATTTTAGTACAAGCCGTTTGCGGCTGCTATGGGCATTTTAGTACAAGCCAATTGCGGCTGCTATGGGCATTTTATTACAAGCCGTTTGCGGCCGCTATGGGCATTTTGGTACAAGCCGTTTGCGGCCGCTATGGGCATTTTGGTACAAGCCGTTTGCGGCTGCTATGGGCATTTTGGTACAAGCCGTTTGCGGCTGCTATGGGCATTTTAGTACAAGCCGTTTGCAGCCGCTATGGACATTTTAGTACAAGCCGTTTGCGGCCGCTATGGGCATTTTGGTACAAGCCGTTTGCGGCCGCTATGGGCATTTTGGTACAAGCCGTTTGCGGCTGCTATGGGCATTTTGGTACAAGCCGTTTGCGGCTGCTATGTGCATTTTGGTACAAGCCGTTTGCGGCCGCTATGGTCTCTAAAGGCTTAATTGCCTTAATCAAATGAAAGATAATTACAGACCAAATTTCCATAAATAATTTATTGCACGAATTTGATAGTTTCAAGCTATCGTTTGTGACGCCCCATTTCACCTTTTCCAAGAAGTTCCTTGTTTCGGCATGTGGCGTCAACATAATGTCAAAGGAAAGTGATTTGCAAGTGCAAAGCCTTGTCATTCCTTTATTTGGTGCTCGGTGTATGGAACGGTTTCCTTTCAACCCATTTTGTCTGTGTCTTGATTGTGTTTTGGGATTCTCAAAAATTCTGTAGTGGATTTTGGAAGTTGGGGAGGGGGAACCTCCAGGGTTTTCCCCATTTAACGAAAACCATCTAGAGAAAACCATATAGAATGCTCCAGATTGCACAGTAGGGCTTTTAAAACCAAGATAAACACCAAGTAGAAAACATTCCGAAGACCTTGTTTCACTTCAGCGTGCTTCGGCCAAACATCGCAAAATTTGGGCCTAGATAAGAATGAAGACCAACAAAACATCCGCCTTGATATCGATGTGATGTTGAACATTCTGTATGTTGAGAAATACTTATCTTATAGTTCAAACTACATGTAGGTGTGTGTGTTCTCCCTTAACAGTGGTCCAAATACCAGTTAAAATACCTGAGGACCAGTCAAAATTCACTCCAAGTGGTCCGGCTGGCTTGTTCAGTGTTGAAAAGCATTCCTATTTCATTTGACAAACCTGACAGACCAGTGAAATGACAAGCTGACTGGTCCTGCTGACTAGTCACTGAAAAAGTTAAAAGCAAACCCTGAGTGTTATTTGAAAGCTCTTATTTTCGTCTATTTGAAATATCAAGTAACAAACCATCAAGAAAACTGACTGGGTAAATGTTTCAATCATTATGGGTTAAACAAAGAACAATTGACTAGAGCGTGACTTGAACCTGCGACCTCTGGATTAACGCATACCTTTAAAACAAAGCCCTGTTACATAATAGCCCACTCTGCACGCCGCACAAGCCTAAGAACTCTCCCCTTTTTTCCCCAGCAAGCTAATAAACTCTTTCAGTGCCCCGGTCGTACATGTACGATCTATTTTATGTATTCCGAAAGCGCCATTATCGTACACGTACGTTTTTTTTATGTACATCAATTGTACATGATATACATGTTATCACGAGAGGGTATTATCACTCAAAAAATACTTTGGTACGGATGTACCAAGGCAGCACAAATCAGCAAGATACATTTTGTTTGGGGAGAAAGACTTATTCATTTTTCTTTTTATACAGAATTTTGAAAACCTTAAAAAGCTAGGCATTTTAGGTTCAAAACACACAAAAAAAACGCGGGCACTGAAAGAGCTAAGGTCTACATGTTCTCTCAGTTACTATGTGAATTTTAATGATACCATGCTAACTCCACTTTGTAGCGACATTTAAAAATTAATGTGAGTCAAGACAAAGTACAGATCTCCATGATAGAGCACTCGGTCATACTCCATTTTACATCTAGGTCATGTAGCTCTGGTTGCCATGGATATGCATCACTTAATGTATCTGACAATTCAAGTTGAAAGGACACTGAGTACAAAATACTTAATGTTGTCTGCTTGTAAGCGGCAAAACACTTTCCTTATTACAGTACTTGTTAAATTAAGACCCTTTGGTTTTTAGTTAACTATATAAGTACCGTCAAATTACCGTGCTATATAAGGTAATCTATCAACCTTCTAAATCCACCTCAGTCTAAAGTAGAATCATGCAAAGCTTTCATTCTTAATTCACTCTCTACCTTCCTAAGTAATGAGATTTAACACAACTTGACGAGTGACTTGTAAAGAGTGATCTTTTGCACCGTACTCAAGTTCTGGTGGCTAAAAAGTCATCGGGGTGTGGGTTCGCATCCAGGTCATGACACTTGTGAGCAAGACACTGAACTATAATTGCTTCTCAACACCCAGGGGTAAATGGGTACCTGTGAGGGCAGAGATGGTTCTTGTGATTGATTTAGCTTGGTGCGCTACATACTTGGCAGCACAGGCTGTACGGGGTTAGCCTTTTACTTTTTCAGTGACTAGCCAGCAGGACCAGTTAACTTTTTATTTCACTGGTCCGTCAGCTTTTGCACTAGTCCATAATTCATATTAATTAGGGATGTTTTTCAACACTGAAGTAGCCAGCCGGACCACTTGGAGTGAATTTAACTGGTCCTCAGGTGTTTTAACTGGCATTTGGCCAGCGGACCACTGTTAAGGAAGAACATTGTTGTATACTTCCAAGGGAGCTGAGATGGTTTAAGGAATGAAATAAACAACCAAGTGACCGGGATAATAGTATTCCTATGCCTTGAGCAACAAAATTGGCGGACACCAGAGCTGTGTCTATTTATAGCTAATAAGAAATCAGACGAACCATTTTGTTGCATTATTGGGTCAGGACTTATTTCATTATTTGGTTATTCTGAGTGAGTAGAACTTCTAAAGTTAATCAAATTGTTTACTCCTGTTTGTTTGTTTTTTGTTTGTAGAAACTCCTGAGGAAAGAGATATCCCCTCCATTCAAGCCAGCCGTGTCTAATGCAGATGATACCTTCTATTTTGATACTGAGTTTACATCCAGAACTCCTAAAGGTAACCCTGCTTCCAATGCTGTCATTGTTCGGCTGGTTTAAAATAAAACACATTGATCATGAAAAGGTTATATCTCAGTTAAAAATGTAGGCCTCAAATGAACCCATGAGCAAATTCAGGTGCTGACATTTTGTCAATTTGCAATTGTACAACATTGGTAAGGTTGAAAATATAAATGTTCACAGATTTGCACATAATTTACATGGTATAAAGATGGTCATGGTGGAAAACTTGAAATAGTTTTGTTTGAAATGCTATAGTTTTTAGGAAATGAGTCAAACAATTAGTCTTTATCACTGGTGATAAAATCCGATGTTTGAGAACAGTGAAAATATATAATGGGGGTTTTCAACTGTTTTCTCATGACTCTGAAGACCGATTTAGCTTAAACTTTGACAGGTTTGTTATTGCATGTATATGTTGGGTCACATCAAGTGTGGATACTGGTCTTTGACAATTACCAATGTTGTACATTTGATTTAAAGCACGCTTGCTTGGTATTGTTTCACTGGAACTTCCACTAGTGGAACGCGTCTAGTCGATCGACTGGTCAAAATGTTAAGTCAATGTTTCTTTATTCAACCCAAAATTATAAATGTATTTTGTTGAAGAGATGATAGGATTAACTTATATGAAGCAAACTGTTGGCACATTATTTCCATTTTCCTTTTCTTTTATGTCCAAGCTTTATGCTTACTCTTGTGTATTGACTGAAATACTGCGGTCTGGCACGCCGATGCGGTTATCGCGTGAGCGGTGGCAAGGTTTTAGCCAGGATTTGGTAAAAGGGTGTCCAAATTTGCTGGAAATTTAAAAACTGGGTGTCCAAATTGTTTACATACAATACATCTACATGTAAATGACAGATAAAACAGGGTGTCCAAGTTTAAAACAGGGTGTCCAAAAGACACCCAAACACCCCTCTGGCTAACACTATGAGCGGTGGAAAGTTTGTCTGACACCCGGATATTTAGAGCAAAAGTGACGTGATTAGTGCTGTTGGGCCCGGGCTGTAACCCACTTCTGCAATTAACTTTCAATGAAACAAGTTGAACACCACCAGTGAACATTTAAAGCAGCCAGCAAACCTGTTTCCGAGGGCTTAATGCTAGTTTCACTGCTCTGGCTGTTACTATACATACTGCCATAGTGACATCTGACAATGTGCCAATATCTGGTTCCATTAAACATGTGCGCATTTTTTTAAAAGAGCATATGCACCCCTAGATTGAGTTTTGAATGCCTTCCTGATCAGGGTTCTCCCCATGCACAAGCTAGCGTATCGGGCCGATACGCGTGATTTGCGTGCCGATACGCACACATTTCGGATGATTTGCAAAACAATTTTTTTTTCATTTTTTTTTCACAAAAAACATCGAGAGAAAACCATATAGAATGCTCCAGATTGCAGAGTAGGGCTTTAAAAACCAATATAAACATTCTGAAGACCGTGTTTCAATTCAGCGTGCTTCGGCCAAACTTCCAAAATTTGGGTCCAGAATGCCCCACAGTTTTGAAAAAAACCTGGGGAGAACCCTGCTGATGACTTTGGTTTCCCCAAAAAGATTAATCTCAAACATTTATTCATCAGCTTTACTTTTTTCCCTATGCCAAGTTGCGCAAGGCATTAAACAAAATCTTGTTATTATAATTTACAAGTCCTCTAATATAATTTACTAGTCCTCGTCAGATATTAATAACAAGGAGCAACAGCGGAAAATTGTACAAATGGATAATATTACAATAAAAAAGTACATGCGCATCAAAGAAAATTAATATGGAGAAAGAAGTAAATGAACAAATAGGTAGATACATGAAATATTTCAAATATTAAAGACATAGATTTAAAAAGCGGCAACTTGGGGTTTTAATGAAGTAATGAAGATGGAGCAAGCAGGAAGGGAAATACACCAAGGAAAGGTGAAAGCAAAGCCAAACAAAGGAACAAAACAAATTATGAAGAACATGTGATTTATTGGTCTGCTTGGGTCTGTCCAAATAAAACATAAAACAAAACCATTAAAAATGCTCCAGATTGCGCAGAAGAGATTATAAAAACCAAACATAAACATCAAATAAAAAACATTCAGAGGACTTCGTTTCAATTCAGCGTGCTTTTGCCAAAGTTGCACAATTTTGTCCAGAATGCCCAACAGTTTTGAAAAAACCTGCGGAGAACCCTGGTTTGAAATGCTGAAATACACTTATTTTTCATCGAACCATCTGTACGAAACTCTCTCAATGAGATGGTGATATTAAAACAACTGTTTCCTTGGAGTTAAACAACTATTTCCTCAACCCAGACAAAGTAAACATACCTCGTCCAAATCACAAGGTGTGACGTGTAACTTGTGTCATGTGACATTTGGTAGTGTCTCATCAAGGGAAGTGAATTTGATTGAATTGTCAAGGTAAGCTGTACGGTTCATGGAAAGATGGAATGATGAGACGAGTGGAACGGCTAATCTCAGCTGTCTGCACTCATCAAATTCCTTATTTCCTTAAACCACATTCGAGACGGGGAGACGTTCTGGGAATGATGGCAGGTGGGGTAAGAGGGTGGCAGGGGTTGGAAGGAAGTGGAGAATCTATCTTATTAGTTTGAGAATAACAGTCACAGAGGTTTGCTTAGAGCAGAAACTTAGCTTAGGAGAAGTGGGTTACCAGCTATAAAGTGTCTTATTACAGTGCTTGCCACTGGTTCCCGTCTAACGTTCTGCGAAATGAATAACTTTGTGTTGCGAATGTTCTGCCTCGCAGCTTTTATGCTCAGCAGAAATGGGTCACCAGCCAGATTACCATGACGCTTTACACTGCATGCCACTGGTTCCCTGCTAATGTTCTGGCTAGTGAATAACTTTGTGTTGTAAATTTTCTGCTTAAATCAGCTTTTATGAATTTTGACCCTGATTGCAATGGTTGTCGTTTAAGCCTGGGACTAAAGTGTCCGTGAGTTTTTAACCACAGTTAGCGAATCGTTTTTGTTCTGATAAATGGATGACAATACTATCCCTAAATTTGCGACAAATTCCTTCCTGGGAAGTTTTAGTTGAGATAAGATATTTAAGTAGGATTTGAAACTCTACAGGCTTTGGAACTAAGGTGTGTCATGGCCGAGCGATCTAGTGCACCAGCTTCAAGTTCTGGTCCAAATTTCATAGAGCTGCTTAAAGGGACATGTTGCCTTGGATCGGGGGAGTTGGTCTATGAAAAGTGTTTGTAACCGTTTGTTATAAAATGCATATTTTTAGAGAGATTTTTAAAAAGTAGAATGATCCACACAAATATGTCTCGAAATTGCGTGGTTTTCTTTTTACCTTGCAAACTAACACGGTCCGCCATTTTGTGGAGTCAAAAATTTGGCTCTACAAAATGGCGTGCCGTGTTAGTTCACGATGTGAAAGGAAGACCACGCAATTTCGTAGCATATTTGTGTGGATCATTGTATTCTACTTTTAAAACGTCTCTCTAACCATATGCATTTTATAACAAATGGTTACAAACGCTTTTCATAGACCAACTCACCCGATCCAAGGCAACGTGTCCCTTTAAGCAGAAAATATTGCTTAACAATTTTTCTGCTGTGATGAGCAGGATACCAGTCACAAACGGTAAATGAGACATGGTAGTTTGGCTGGTAACCGTTTTCTGGTTAACATGATTTTGTTGTGCTTAGCATCTTTTCGTGCTTAAGCAAGTCTACGAAATTGGGCCCTGGTGGTTAAGTCATTGGGGTGTGGGTTCGAATCCCGGTTGTGACACTTTTGTCTTTGACCATCCAGGGGTAAATGTGTCACCTGTGAGGGCAGAGATGGTTCTTGTGATTGATTTAGCTCAGTGCGATACACACTTGGCAGCGCAGGCTGTATACTCCCAAGGGAGCTGAGATGGTTTAAGGAATGAAATAAATGGCCCAGTGACCAGGGGTAATAATGTTCATGTGACTGCATCAAAATTGGCGGATATCGATGCTATATGAATATGTCCACTATTATTAATAACCCTCCGCGTAGGAAACCAATCTAGAATTTGACGTTTGCAGTGACATCAGTGGTTCTGAAAAGAACCGGTGGTGTAACAACTCAACATTTCGATCTGATGGTCTTCAGCAGGGAAAAACAAGTTCTGAAGAGATCATTACATTGTGTTACTGCGAAGCTTACGTTTTGGACGAGCGTTTTACTTTTTAAGAGTGACTCTAACGCATTGTAAGTCCATAATTTCTAAAATGTACAGAATATCAAACAGAGCTGCCAACTCTCCCTGATTCTGCAGAAAGTTCACTGAAAATAAACCAATATTTTCATGTTCTAATGAACAAATTTGATAATCTCCTTGATTATTGAAAAAATTTCCCTATTAGAGTGTCATGTGGCCAAGTGTTTTAGAGTATCGAATTCAAGTTCCGAAGGTTAAGTCATCGAGGTGTGGGTTCGAATCCCGGTCATGACACTTGTATCCTTGAGCAAGATACTTTACTATAATTGCTTCTCTTCACCCAGGGGTATAAATGGGTACCTGCGAGGGAGGTTGATATTGTGTTTGAAAAGCCTTCGGAGCGCCACGGCAGCTCGGGCTGTATACTCCCCAGGGAGCTGAGAAAGTTTAAAGGAATGTTTTTGGCCCAATGACTAGGGCACTATTGTAAAGCGCATTGATACGTTATTGTTAAATGCGCTATATAAGAACTAGTTATTATTTATTATTATTTATTATTAGGTTGAATGTAATTTCAAATATCTCCCTGATTGCTGCACAAAATCTCCCTGATTGCAAGACGCAAATGTTGTCAGCTCTGTATCATAGCCTGCTGTCTAAAATGTTTGTTTTGGTGTTGTTGTTTTTTGTTTAGATTCACCGGGTTTACCTCCTAGTGCAAGTGCCCATCAGCTGTTCCGAGGGTTCAGCTACATCGCTCCTGTCTTATTACAAGGAGATGAAATCAAAGCTGCCACGAATAACTCCCATACACAACAGACGGCTAAGGACCTGGTACGTCTCCTTCAGACATTTTTTTTAAAAGAGAGGCTCTAAAGTCAAATACAGTGTCAACGGTCGAATTGTCTCAAGTTGAGTTGGTCAATGGAAGGTTGAATTGTCTGGTCATTGGCACAGCTGCAAGTTTTAGGAGTGGACAATTTTCTTTTTTCAATCCACATCATCCTCTTTTTTCGGACATTTATGTTGAATAATAGTGAAGGAGAAGTCCAACAAGATAAACTATGGCAACCAGCGATCGCAATTTTCTTTACATTAGACTTAAAATCTGCTGGTTTAAATGGGGCCCAGCCACGATACCATGCTGTTATGGTGTTTCACTCCACACAAGCTATGTACAACCTAGACTGGTACCCTGTCTTTATCCGCATGGACAAAGGACTGGTTTTACATTTCATTGGACAAGGTGCGCAGGTTTGCATGTAATGTGTTTATACACTATGTAATGGTAGCAACTACCCGGATCCTGCCAGTTGCTCAAGGCCGCTATCTGGCGTTATTCACAAGCCTCGAAGTGTGACGTCAGATGTTTGGGCTATACACAACCAAACTATTCCCGCTTTTCTTTCAATGCCCACTCACTTGCCTGCAATATTTGCTTCTTAAAGACACTGGACACGTTTGGTAATTACTCAAAATACAGATTAACATAAAAACTTACTTGGTAACGAGCAACGGAGAGCTGTTGATAGTATAAAACATAGTGAGAAACGACTCCCTCTGAAGTAACAGAGTTTTTAGAAAGAGGTAATTTCTCATTAAAATATTTGAATCTGAAAAAGACTTCAGGCCTGAAGCCTTTTTCAGGCATCTGAAAGCACATGCATTTGTGCAACAAAGGTGTTTTTTTCTTTCATCATTTTCTTGCAACTTTGATGACCAATTGAGCCCAAATTTTCACAGGTTTGTTATTTTATGCATATGTTGGGATACACCAAATGAGAATACTGGTCTTTGACAATTACCAATTGTGTCCAGTGCCTTTACGCAGCTCTATGAAATTTTGGCCCAGATAGGTTAACTGAATGGAGGGGTTATGGGTTCAAATCCCACCCCAGTAGCCTGTAGATTATTTGTGTATCCACTGGACTCCTAAAGCTCCACATCGATGCAATGGTAAACTGTGAAATAATTTTGACACGCCTATCTAGGCACAATTTCATAGGGCTGCTTAGCACAAAAAGTAGCTAAGCACAACAACATTATGCTTACCAGAATAAGGTTACCAGCCAGAATACCATGTCGCATGTACAATATGTGACTGGTATCCTGCTTATTTGTGTTAAGCAGAAAATGTTTTTGCAAAATGTTCTGCTTAAGCAGCTCAGAGCTGCTTAAGCACAAAAACTAGCTAAGCACAACAAAATTATGCTTAACAGAATGAGGTTACCAGCCAGAATACCATGTCACGTGTACAATTTGTGACTGGTATCCTGCTCATTTCGGCTAAGCAAAACATTGTTAAGCAATATTTTTTGCTTAAGCAGCTCTATGAAATTGGACCCTGGTCTTGCTGAAGGCTGTCATTGGTCTTTTCTGTTGATAAGGTCTCGTAGCTAGCTTCAGCTCTTTGAATGATTTCCCATGTAGCTAGCCTCCAGCACTGTCAATAATTTCCCGTGGGTAAAGAATGCGATATCAAGTATCAGTTTGTGTGAGAGTCGTCCCTTCATCGTGTTGATGATTATGTTTGCATTGCAGAAGGTGCCAATCAAACATGCAAGAGTGACGAGCATCACGGAAGAGTACGAACTTCAAGACGTAAGTATTACCTTAAAAAAAAAATTTAAAAAATATCTGCAGAATAAATACAATGTAGCTGTATAAAAACTTATAATTAACAGAGAGTTGTTTATGATGTCATACGCTTAAACAGCGCCCTCACTGAGGTCAAAGGAAGACCTATCATAAACCTATCAGATCTGACGTTGCACTCGGAGGTGTGTGAATAATTTCCGATACTTTCCTTTAGAACCTTCTGGTGGCATGTACAGGTGTCCCTCTGACCCACTTAATGTGTGCATACCATGATGCTTTATAGTATCAATCTGGTATATAAGTCCATTAGCCAGCCACACTTGCCGGTACCGCCACGAGGGACTAATTCTAACATCACTTTTCTGGTTTCAAATAATCCACAATTTACTAAAAACTATGAAAGCCTTTCCAAAATATTAAATTACTACCAGATTTTCCCCGTAAAATCTGAAACCTCTTAGCCTCTTCAGTTGCTGTTAAGCCAACGGCTGTTTAGATAGCAACGTTTTTTAAGCCCATGTTATATTTGCACGGAGAGTGAATATTTGAGTTGTGCATACTCAAACAGCTAGTGTATTTGTCGCTTGCCTTCATCCTTGTGGATAAAGAAAGGGGACCAGTCTAAACCTGTGGGTATAATAATAATAATAATAATAATATATAGTCATACAGACCTGCCAACCAGTACGATTTTGTCGTATTTAGTACGATTTTTCAATGAAAATACGACAGTACGATTTTTCTCTATAAAGTACGATTTTCCAAAAATCTAATTATAATAATAATAATAATAATAATACTGAAGACATTTGATAATTATCCAATTCTGATTAACACAATGTTAGTCGTCATTTTCTTTCCTTGTCTCTTTTTCGTGTTATACACGATCCGACGGATATATAAACGTAAAAAGAAATCACTCGAAGCCGCGCCGCGAAACGCTGACCGCATCACGCCACACAAAATAAACGCATGATCACACAGTACACAACGCACGCACACACTACACACACAGACGTCGTTTTCAGGCCTGTAGTCTTTGTCACTTTGCGTGCGACAAAAATGCAAGAAACATAGCGGTAGAGGGTGTTTCGGAACAATGCGATAGCGGGAGATTAAAGGCCCTCTATTGGTGAAATTACACGAACCAGTTACAAACGCCTTGAGACAAGACTCGACGTGTCTGCGCATGCGCGGAAAATCGGTTATTCCCCGAAAATTGCATCGTCCGTTTTTTTTTATTTTATACGATTTTTGTCAGTAAAATACAACTTTTGGGAATAAAGAATACAGTTTTTGAACTCCAGAGGTTGGCTGGTCTGGTCATATATCATGTATATACCTCACATATACCAAAAAACATGTACCAAAAAGGTACTCAAGGCGCTTGAACAGACAGAAACATACTAAGACAGGATTTTGACTTGTTTGAATTATAAGACCAAATTTATGTAGCACCTTTATAAGGGTTTACAAGGTGCTGCGGTGCATTCAGCAGCCACTGGCAGACACACCGGGCAAAACCCCTTAGGGATAAGTGCACTGGGTTCTTTTACGTGCATTACACAACACAAGGGACCATAATCGGAGTCCAACAGTTTGGGTGTTGAGTTACCATATGGTGTTGGATTTTGTTAGAGTGAGGAAGGATCCTAGTAAATCACTCATAGGATCAGGCATACCACCATAATCAGAGTCCAACAGTTTGGGTGTTGAGTTACCATATGGTGCTGGATTTTGTTATGAGTGAGGAAAGATCCTAGTAAATCACTCATAGGATCAGGCATACCACCATAATCGGAGTCCAACAGTTTGGGTGTGGAGTGACCATATGTTGTTGGATTTTGTTAGAGTGAGGAAGGATCCTAGTAAATCACTCATGGGATCAGGCATGCCACCATAATCAGAGGCCAAGTGATAAGTGATAAGTTTATGTTGGAGTAAGAGATAATGAAAACATGGCGTCATGGCAAAGCTCAATTGAAACATTCTCTTTTTATTTGTTCCCTTTTAGGTGATAGGTCTTGGGTCTTTCTCAAAGTGTCTGCGATGTGTTCACAAGGCGTCAGGTCAGCATTATGCAGTCAAGATTATCAAGAAAGGAAAGAAAGACGTACAGGAAGAGATTGAGGTTATGTTGAGATACGGCCATCATCCAAACATCATCACATTACGAGATGTAAGTCTTCCTTTCGTAGAATGACACTGTTGAGCCCCGACTGTGGAACCTGCCTAACTATAGTTGGGCAATTTCCATAGTTGGAGCAGAACATCAACTTTGATTTTGCCCTTCCCCTGCTCCTTATTGATGACGTGGAATCAGCCTAACTATAGTTGGACCATTTCCATAGTTGGGGCAGAACATCAACTTTGATTTTCCCCTCCCCTGCTCATAACTGATGACGTGGAACCTGCCTAACTATAGAATACGTCTACACAGTACCCAGTCAACCCTCCTACTGTATGACCATTTAATGTTATCCTCTGTAGTTTTGAATGATATATAGACTACATGTTTGTCTGTGGTGAATGTATGCTTGTGGTGAATGTATGCACACAGTACACAGTCAACCATCTTACTGTATGACCATTTAATATTATCCACTATGGTTTGAATGATAGATAATCTAAATGTTTTCTTGCCTGCACTACGACGTTATGTGGTGAATGTATCCACACAGTACACAGTCAACCCTTCTTCTGTATGACCATTCAATATCATCCACTGTGGTTTTGAATGATAGATGCACTATGCAAGCCTGCAATATGCTACCATGTGGTGAATGCATCTACAAAGTAAATAGTCAACCCTTCTACTGTCTGACCATTCAATATCAGCCACTGTGGTTTTGAATGATAGATGCACTGTGGGTGCCTGCAACACGATATCATGTGGTGAATGCATCTACAAAGTAAATAGTCAACCCTCCTACTGTATGACCATTCAATATCATTCACTGTGGTTTTGAATGATAGATGCACTATGATAGTCTGCAATATTCTATCATGCGGTGAATGCATATACACTGTACAAAGTCAACCCTCCTACTGTGTGAACTCATTGTACCTGACATCATTCAAATCTAACTCGCAAATGGCTTATTTGATGAGCTGATGATGTCCTCCGGACACGTCATCTTATTGGCTTATCCGCTGATGACACCATCTTGATGTAGCAGTCTTGTTTTTTTCAGGTCTATGATGACGGCCAGAACGTCTACATGGTGATGGAGTTGATGAAAGGCGGAGAACTTCTGGATAAGATCTTAAAGAAGAAACATCTATCGGAGAGAGAGGCTTGTGAAATCATGCATGTCGTTACTAAGACAGTCGACTATCTTCATAAACAGAGGGTAAGACTACGTTACATTGCGCAAACCTGGCGTGTCATGGCTGAGCGGTCTATTGCACCATACCCAAGCTCTGGTGTTGTCAGCAGCTGAATGTGGGTTCGAATCCCGGTCACGGCACTATTGCCCTTGAGCAAGGCACTTAACAATAATTGTTTCGTAAAAAGTTGGGAAGGTAGTGCATTTTGCTCTACCAGCCAGGCTCCTAGTGGATGATACCCATACCTACATCTATACGGACTGTGAAGGGGGTAACCCTGTTTCAGGAGTAGGTGGTAACATGCCCTTGGTGACAGTTGATTTGGGTGGACAGCCCTCTCCTTGAAGTGGCCGTCCGGCCTTTTGATGTTAAGCAAAATCTCTTAGAAAACCCCCCACCAAAAAAAACCCTTAGATTTAGTTTGTTCGTAATTGTACTATTAACTTTGATCAACAATGACAAACTTTCAGATTGTCAGTAAGACTTGAAGCTTTGCATGTTGTAGAAAGTGAGAAATAAATTATCTAGTTGATGGCAGACAAGCTTGTTTTAATCTCTTCTTAAAAGAAGTGGTGGTTCTGAGAAGAACCAGAGTTGAGATTAAGTCTCAACGTTTTGAACGGGTGCTCTTTTCGTCTTCAGTTTTGTTTTGGAACCATGACATGATTGTCTCTCGTGAACTAGTGATTATTTTTCTTCAGAATGTAATTTTTAGGTGATATGACGGGACGTTAATTAACTGCAAAGCTGACAAACTGTTCGGGATGCAGAGATACTTGGCTTGTGGTTCTAACCAAGAGAGAAAATGACTGATAGGATTCAATTTCGCATAAATCATGCTTAGCAAAAACAGAATACCAACCAAATTGTACTGTAATGTACATTGGTTGTAATTCGTCCCCTGTTGGTTTTTGTTTAGCGTCCTTTTCTGTTTAACAGCTTCATGAAATGGCCTAGGTCTTAATTCATGGAATTATCAAACTGATTGTGTTTCTAAGCTAGTCGAAACGTTGAGACCAATTAAGAACTCACTCCGCGGCAGTGAAGTTAATAACGAGAAGTCCCCTCGAGCCACTAAGCGAAAGTAGTAGTCCTGACCGATTTCCTACCTTCCGCCCAGGTAGTAGTTAAGAAGCAGGACAGTTCTTTTCAGAACTTAGTAGTCTCCCGAATTCCGAAAATCTACTCTGCGGCAGTAGAATAAATAGCAAGACAAGTCTTCAAAGAACAAAATCTACCTAGCAAGTAGATATACACATGGTGTTACCGCAAACTGAATATACATTGAAACCTCACCATGCAATGCCTCACAAAACCATATACGTTGTTTGTGTTATGAGCATAATAGCCACGTCCTCATTGTGACATCTTTTTTCCACACACCTAGGTTGTCCACCGTGATTTGAAGCCAAGTAACATACTCTATGCAGATGACTCAGGCACCCCTAGCTCCCTCAGAATTAGTGACTTTGGGTTTGCTAAGCAGATGCGAGCCGACAACGGCATGTTGATGACGCCATGTTACACGGCCAACTTTGTGGCTCCAGAGGTAAATATTTATCACAATTATTTAAATTTACACAAAAATGAAAGTTGACCGTGGCTTTAAAAAAGAAGAAGTACGTTTGCACTTCTTCGAACAGCTTTTTAAAATCTAGTGAGGTTTGCAATTACATCATGTTTATGAAATCTTTATATGAGTTGGGGTGGTTCTGAAAAGAACCAGTAATGTAACAACTCGACGTTTCGATCAGTATGCTCTGATCGTCTTCAAGAGAATGCTTTAAAACATAACATAACATTTCTAAAAGTTAAGTAATATTTCTTGATATTTGAAAACAAAATCGCATCCCCATGTGATCCCTCTGCTGCCGCTTCCCAGGTTGTATCGTAAACTTGGGTGTGATCCCTGGCTACATGGCATTTAAAGGTTGTATGACTTCTGACTGGCACCCTCGAACAAAGATATTGACAAAATAGGGAGACGGCCAACATAGGGCTAGACAGCTCAGTTGGTAGAACGCCGGCATGTTAATCCGGAGGTCGTTTGTTCAAATCCCGCTCTAGTAAATGTTTCTTTGTTCAACCCCAAATTATTTCTTAAAGTTGAATGTTGAGTTTGTTTTTTTGAATACACTCATTGTCATTTGCCTTCTTTATTGAAATGATATTGGAACTGTGTTGCATCATTTTTCTTTCTCTTTAGGTTTTGAATTGTCGAAACGACTAACATTTGACAGTTAATGCCTTCTGATATTTATTGCTTGTCACTCTATATTTATAATGCATTGATATGTTTTTCATTGTACTACACTGGTTGTTCTTCCCTTGTGCATGGGACAAAAATGTCAGTCTAAAAAGCGAAACAGGTGGGATGACAGCTCCCATTTTTATTTTGATATTTTGTAAAAGATATATATATTTCCAGTTTGCTTGTACAAAATATGCTTTTACTTAAGCATGCACATGTTTACTTATAGTGTTTGTCTTGTATTATTATATTGTATTATTAGTTATAACACAAGCGCTTGTGGAATACGGAAATATAGAGGACTTCTGTGTCCCGCATCCAACAAGGCTGAAGTTGGATATGGGAAGCAGATATGCTATGTTTTTATATTCCATGAGCGCACGTGCGATTACAAATGTTTCTTCAAGCAAACTTGATGCGCAGCTTCAAATTGCGCACTACGCAGAGTTAGAAAAGCTCAATACGTAGGTTGTAATATGGACTGTGCAATGTGGGTTAATATCACACTCTTGTTGCCATGGATCGACCAGTCAGAATCGAGCATTCAAGTTTGCTTGCAGATAAAATGTTTTAGTTTCATTATTTTTTTAACTTTTACTGTTGTACTGTTTTTCCACCTCAAGCCAATTTGTTGAATAGTCCAGCTGTAATGTTGACAATGTAAAGTGTGAATTTCGTGTGATATTTTCATGTACACTAAGCACAGTTTAATTTCATTTCATTTATTAACTTCACAGGTAAAAACATCACAAATCCATCATCAAAACATACATAAAATACAAAAGGCAAGAGATATAAAACTATAAACACTCAGCAGAATACATTCCAGAGACAGGACAGTGGTACAGCTGAAGGATTACCAAAAAAACCGAAACCAACTTACTGTCTAGTTGTTTTCCAAATGCCATTAAAGAAAACAAAAATCCAAAAGCCACAAGAGGATTTAAAAAAACCAATAATAAATAAATAAATAAATGCATAAAACAGTTTAGATGCTACATGTAGTAGCTACAATTTTGGCCATATCTCGTTGGGCCCCGCCCCCGTTAAATGTTGATTCTCATTGCAAGGTCTCCACTACTAACAACATTGAGCGGGTGAGCGGGGGAACGGGGGGGGGGGGTATATTTATTGTCACATGGCCCAAGCATTTTGTCCGGGATTGCAGTTTTTGACCAGCTTACCAGGCTACCTAAGATGCAATGTTGACTAGCATTCAACACTCTTGACTAGTTTTTGTACTGGTGACTTTTGAATCCCTGATGTTGCGTTATGTCAGGTTTCTAACCGTCCATTTCTTGAATGTGTTGATGTAGGTTCTAAAGAGACAAGGTTACGATGCTGCATGTGATATATGGAGTTTGGGAGTTCTGCTCTTCACTATGCTTGCAGGGTGAGTTATTACGGTCCCACCCCTCCCCCCCCCCCACCCCCCTCCAAGCCACTTACTCTTAGCATGTGGCGTGTCGTGGCCAAGTGGTCAAGCGCACCAGACTCAAGCTCTGGTGTTTCTGGTCAGCGGAGTGTGGGTTTGAGTCCTGGTCTTGACACTTGTATCCTTACGCAAGCCACTTCAGCTAACACACAACTTGCTCACTGTGGTAGTGTTGTGGCGTAGCAGTCTGGTGTACTGGACTCGTTCTGGTGTTGTCAGAATGTGGGTGTGGGTCCTGGTCTTGACATTCGTGTCTTTCGGTAAGACACTCAACCATTATTGCTTCTTCCTTCAGATGGACGTGAAGCCGTAGGTCCTGTGTGTTGCGTATAGCATAAAAGAACCCAGTACATTTATTGTTAAGAGAAGGGGTTTTCCCTAGTGTTTCTTGCATGGTTGACTGCATTCAGTTTGGACTGCAGCATCTCGTAAACTATTACAAGTTGTAAATTTGCATAATGTCTGTTCATTTACCAGATTTTGTATCTTGTATTTCTTTGTCTTTGTGAAAATCAATTCCGTGTTTCCAGGTTTATATAAATTTACGTGAATGTACGCTCTGTTTTTAAAACCCTTTTTATGTAAAAGTGTATCTTGTAATTCTTCTTCTTTGTGATAGTTTTTACTTTTGCTAGTTTGTATTTTTATCAGAGTAATATTGGATTATTTCTTATATCTGGCTGGTCCGGATTTTTAGTTTTTGGTTGCCTTTGTAATACTTAGAGTTTTATTTTCTAAGTGTGTCATTTTTAGTATTACCTTGTGATACTACCAACCATGTTTTGTGTTTTTAAACCGAAATAAATAAATAAATAAATAAATAAATAAATAAATAAATAAATAATGTTGTTGTTGAATAAATAAAGCTGTATAGCTTCAATGCAAGAGAAAAAAAAATGAAAAAAATAAATAAAATAATAATAATAATAATAATGATGAATCACCACTCTAGATTATGTTTGTTGACTATTTGTTATGTTTGTTGACTATTTGTTATGTTTGTTGACTATTTGTTATGTTTGTTGACTATTTGTTATGTTTGTTGACTATTTGTTTATGACTGTTTACAGGTACACACCATTTGCCCATGGTCCAGATGATTCACCTGAGGTTATCTTAGCTAGAATCGGAGAGGGGAAGTTTCCAATGAATGGAGGCAATTGGGAACATGTGTCCCCCTCTGCTAAGGTATGTCCACTGGATGTTAATCACATTAAAGGTATCGTACACGTTTGGTAATTACTCAAAATATATATTAGCACAAAAACTGACTTGGTAACGAGCAACAGTGAGCTGTTGATAGTATAAAACGTTGTGAGAAACGACTCTCTCTGAAGTGACGTAGTTTTTGCGAAAGATGTAATTTCTCACTAAAATAATACAAACTTCTTGTAAGAAGCTTTTATTCCTATCTGAAAGCACACAAATTTGTACAACAAGGGTGTTTTTTCTTTCATCATTTTCTTGCAACTTTGATGACCAATTGAGCCCAAATTTTCACAGGATTGTTATTTTATGCATATGTTGGGATACACCAAGTGAGAACACTGGTCTTTGACAATTTCCAAACGTGTTCAGTGCCTTTAAACTATTTACATTAGTTTTACTTTAACCTTAATGACGTCTGAATGAGAGATTGGCCTTATCTGAATTGGCGGCTACAGCTACGGCTATTCACCCTTTGCTCGGTCAGCCATTTGCGTGTAGATCCTCGACTTGAGGACAGCAGTGATTAGAAGCATTATATAACTCTGTATTGTCACGGTAATGTAACGACACAGATGCGTAAATACAATACAAATTAAGCTCATAGCGGATCCGTGCAAGTAGTGAATGACTGTTGCTAAGCGTGTTTCTAACGACGTACTTTACTTCAATGCATGATAACATGAAAATCTAGTTGTAGCCATAGCTATAGCCGCCAATTCGGACACGGCCTCACTGTTGTGTTTCTACTATGGAACCGGCCTAAATATAAACTGCTCACAAAAAGTTTAGAAACTTTTTTTAATCAAGTATATTTTTATTATTTATTACTCTCTTTGTATATGTTATATATCAATGCAAAGCTGAAGTGTTCCTCTTTAAAATGATACCACATTTGCAATGATTACATGTTGCTGAATTTGGCTACATGAATGACAATGAGGCAAAGTCACAAAGCAAATGTGCCAAAATTACCGCTTGTTTGAATTACAGGGTCAATTTGTTTGTTCACACAGGAACACAAAATTGCTAATTTTGGCACATTTGATTTGTGACTTTGTCTCATTCTCATTAATGTGGCCAAGTCCAGCAACATGTCATCATTGCACAGTTGGTATCATTTTAAAGAAGAACACTTCAGCTTTCTATTGATATGCAACATAATACAAGAGGGTAATAAATAATAAAAAATACATGATTAAAAAAAGTTTCATAACTTTTTGTGAGCAGTTTAGTTAAACTGTTTCCAGATCACCACCTTTGATCCCCCCTGCTCATTACTGTTGTGGATACTCCTTCAAACCCTTACTCCCTACTTGCCTACAGGTGACCTCAATCCTCCACTATCCTCCACACTTACATCACTTCATATTGCCGTAATAAAACTTTAAATAGTCAGGTAGCTATAATAGGCATTGCTTACACAAAATGATGTGGTCAGGGTGTAAGACATAAAATGGCTTCCATGTGATCCTCATCCTGTTTGAAGATACATGGTTGCAATATACAACCATGAGGTAAATGCATCAGCATAGTCAACCCTCCTTCTGTTTGACCATTCTTCATCATCAACTATGGTTTTGAAGAAAGGAATAAGGGAATAAGAGAGTGGCGACGAGGTCTTAAACAGCCGTTTAAGACTGAGTCACCACTCTTTTATTCTGTTAAAAACATCAACAAATTTTAAAAGTTGAGAACAAATCTGACAATTTAGCCTCAGCTCACCTCTGCTCAACTCTGCGTTGAAATTTCTATCCATGTTGAGTGCTAAGTAGCTCCTCTGGCAAATTTTGAACTTGCGCGCTTAAGTTTCAAACTATCGTGCGTAGGTTTCAAACTTGTTTGAGCCAAATATACAACCTACTAACTTAAATTTGGCCGAGAAATTTGCGCGTTTCGTGCAATCATCTGATAATGCCTTATTTTGACTCAATTTTCTCGGACCATGTTTAAACACTTCTCACTGTGTTTATATCGCACTTAACAAAAATGGCCACATGACCTCCTCTCGACCAATCAGAATAGATAAACTGTCCCAGTTTTGTATGAATGATATATAAACTATGCATGCCATCCTGCAATATGTTGTGAATTCGTGAATTAATTTACACAGTAAACAGCCAACCCTCCTACTGTCTGACCATTGAATCCACTCCACTGTGGTTTTGAATGATAGACAAACTCTACCTACCTGCAATATGATATCATGTCGTGTATGCATCTACACAGTACACACATGTACTGGTTCTGCGCCTTGTTACGCCAGCCAACACAACCCTTGCAGTTAAATGGTTTCATATGGTTGGTCAACTGACTGGAATTATGTTAATAAGAGTAGGAGGGTTAAGGCCAAATAAAAAAACAAAACATGTTTAGCGTCCCCGCCCGCTTCCTTTTTAGAGGCCGCCTCCTTTTTTTTTTTTTTTTTTTTTTTTTTGAAAGAAAAAAATGTTAAGTTTTGATTATCCCTGACGATTTGTTAATTTTTTTTTCAATAAATAAGATCGTATTTTCGACTTTAGCACAGCGAAAAAAGCACAACAAAAAAAGCTGGCCACCATCTTGAAAAATAGCCCGGCCGGTTGTCTCGAAAAACTTGTCAGGCGGCCATTTTGAAAAAGAAAAAAAGAAAGAAAAAAAGGCCCTCCTCCTTCCTTTTTTCAAAAAGGCAGGACGCTAAACATGTTTTTTATTTTATTTGGCCTAACACAGTAATTGTTTTCTTTCTGGTCAGGAGTTGGTTCGCTGGATGCTTCATGTAGATCCATTTAAGAGACCAACAGCAGCTAAAGTTCTCCAACACGCCTGGATGCAACAGTGCGATCAGTTACCTCAGAATAGATTAACAACGCAGGATTATGACCTCGTTAAGGTAAAGCAACTACAAATTGCTCTTAGCCAATTAGTCAATCTTGTCAGCTTGTCAACTTGCTTAAGACTAATTTGTTTGACTCGGCATATAATTAGGGACCATGGATGAATTAAGATTGCTTTCGCACGCGTGCCGACGCGTGGCTGCACGGAGTCGTCCAAAAATTGTCACGGCCCCGTGCAACCATTGGATTTGCGCTCCAGTGATTATTAGGTTCCCTCATTATCGAACTCCATTGTTGGTGCCTTTTGTTGGTCGGATTACAAGGACAAGGCAGCTCGAAAGTAGCCCACAAAGGAGTGAAGGATTAGTGTTTGCGGTCTAGCTCAGGTAGGTATACCGGATAATGGTGTATCTAGTAAGCCGATTATAACTACAAAGTGACATTTGGCTTAAGCTGGCCAACAGCATTGTTCCTTTGTTATACAGTGAGTCTCCCTCAAGACCGGACTATTGCAGAGAGAACTCGTTCCTATGCGTGACACTGGGTGGGTTTTCTTTTGTTTGAGCTTGCACGCATAGGAACGCGTCAGATTGCAGCTGTGCCTGTGACATAATTTATCCATGTTCCCTTAGTGATATTATACATATCCCTTAATGTGTACTGATTTGTTCACTTTATGATTTGTATCTTTGTATTATATATTCCTCTAATGTATTTTATGTGCTGCGCCTCGGAATAGGGTCTTGATACTATAGATGGCACATTATAAATGCTTATATTGTTATATTATTATTAATATTATCAGGGAGCAATGAAAGCAACCTACTTGGCCTTGAACAACACACCAAGGAAGGAGAATCTGGAACCTGTCACATCCTCCATGTTAGCCCAGCGTAGGAAGCTCAAGAAACTCAGCTCCACTACGCTCTGATGATCACCGGTGTCTTCTCTGCCTGACTCTAGAGGGCGCTCTTTAGGATGACCTATAGAAATAGAATGCTTAGCCCAGTTGTCATGTGTCTGCTTTATGTCATCTGTGGACATCAAGAGCGTTTGACGTGCCTGTATGATAAAATAACAAGGGCCAAATTTCATAGAGCTGCTTAAGCACAAATAGTAGCTGAGGGCAGCAAAATTAGTCTTACCAGAATACGGTTACCAACCAAACTACCATGTCACATGTGCAATTTGTGACTGGTATCCTGCTCATTTCTGCTAAGCAGAAAGTTGTTGAGCGAAATAATCTGCTTAAGCAGCTCTATGAAATTGGGCCCAGATCAACCAATAGGAAAGCTGAAATTTGCCGTACAGCTGAAATGGCTCTGTGCGTAAATTGCCTCCAAGCAGATACATCCAGGACCCAATTTCATAAAGCTGTTAAGCAGAAAATTCTGCTCAGCAAATATCTTTGCTAAGCAAGAATTGAGTGGGGTACCAGTCGCAGCAATGTAAATTGTGGTATTTTGGCTGGTAACCTATTTCAAGTTTTTATGCTTACATGCTTTATGAAATTGGGCCCTGATATCCACACACAACATTTTCTGGTTTCTATTTCTGTAAGATGACCAAAGTGTTTGAATCGTTCTCCAATGATTTTGCTAGCCCACTGCAAAGGTCTGTTCTTCAACGTTTTATGAGCAGCCATTAGCCACAGTTGCTGCAGTGAATAATGCTTTTGTCAATGGATGTGGCTTGGGCTCCATCAGCCACAGCCATAGCCGAAAGCCCCTCCAGACCCTGCCACAGGTTATGGGGATATTTGGTGGCAGCAAACATGCTGATCTTGTTCGCAATGCTCTCATATTCTTGATCAAACCCAAGATGATGAAAGGGGAAAGAGTACCGACTCTTTTGTCTTGCCAGTTCAAAAGCATTCAATCTCTGAAACTACACAAACTTCGTCTCTGGTTTTAGCTATCCTGAATGTACAGACAAATTGTTCCGAGTTCATTTTGCAAGTCGGATACAAATGGAGATACATCGTTTTTGTACTGATCGGGGCCAATTTCATAAAGCTGTTAAGCAGAAAATTCTGCTAAGCAAATTTCTTTGCTCAGCAAGAAATGAGTGGGTACCAGTCACAGCTATGGTAACTGTACGGTATTTTGGTTGGTAACCTATTTTTCCTAAGCAAGAGTTTTCTGTGCTTAGCAAGTTTTTGTGCGTACATGCTTTATGAAATTGGGCCCTGACAGTTTCATACTTGCTATGAGCCGATTATGATGCAATCAAACTGTTGCAAACTGCTTACTAACCAAAACGACCTGTGGTACCGCAAAAAATTGAATGGTCTCACGTTTCGACCCTTGAAGGGTCTACCTCAAAGGCTGAAAGTTTCAATTTTTGGTGTCATAATCGTCTCCCTTTTCACGGGACGTGTGAACTGGTGTAACGACCGCTAAGCATCTCCTGAATCTTGCGTCGTCAACTTATTATTTGATAAAATGAAATTGATACTGAAAGGATGAATTTGTGGTGAGTTTTCTACTGTTTCGCCCTCCAGAAGGATATTATAAGAGCGCCCTCTAGAGTTGTACATACGAACGATTATTGGCATTAATTAACAAGAAGGATATTCCATTAGTTTTTTTTCTTTTCTGAATCACATGAGTGAAGTACTCAGGTATATATGGTTACTGAGAAAGAACCCTGAAAGTGTTTAGCAGGAAATGTCAGTTCCCAATGATTTCTATTGTTGAATGGTTGTCTGCTTTCGTTGTTTTAGCTAAGCAACATGTTGTTTTTTTGCTAAGCATGATTGATGGCTCTAATCTGTCCAAGATGGAAGATGAGTCAGTGCAAGACAATATGGCCGTTTCTGAATAAGCCATTTGCGAGGTGCATTTGAATAATGTCTGGTACAATGACTTGCTAAGTCATAAGTGACCGCTTAAATTTGAATACCTCAGACTAGAGACAGTTGCTATGTATGTCACATGGTTCGGGGCAAGCTTTTGCATAGTTACGTAAGAGACGGCAAACACCCATACACAATTCTGACTGAATGTGTTTGATACGATGGTACCAGGGTTTGCTCATCTGGAGGTTGCTATACAAAAGCTTGCCCCGAACCAGAGCTGTGTATTTCGAGAGTTGCGACATGGAGGGACCAGTTTTCTTGGGTCACGTGGTTGCTGGACGCCATTTTCAGTCCAATTACAGCACAACCCAATGGGCAGACTAGTCTGGTACCCTGTATTCGCCAATGTGTCGTCTAATCGCAAGTTGTCGCAACTCTCTCAATATAAGGCTCTGCCCCGAACCATGTGATGTAGGAGCACTGGATTTAGTCAGGGGAGTCCAATTTGAGTGTTCTCTTGTGACCAGTTAAGTCAGTGTACCGGACTTGATTTCAAATCTAACCCGCAATCGGCTTCCTAGTGGCTGCGTCTGTTGCTAATGGCAACCTATGCTTCATTGCATAAGTTGGTTCTCTAGCTACAGCCGCATCCTCTGTGCCAGATTGGCCCAAGACTTAGTACAGCCCCTCTTTGTGATTGTCAAGTTAACATAAACAATGTACATTTATAAGTTGCCGTTTCTTTTACTGTTAAATGTTAGCACAGTAGAATCTAGTCGAGTTATCAAAGACTTATTTTTGTATCATGATTATAAAATAATTAAACAATTGACGTCGGAGCCTGTTGAGGAGTTTGGCTTCAGACAGTTTGGAAAAAAGAAGTTTTGAATATAAAAAAAAATCATGTCATGTACATTTTTTCTACAGGTGCAAGTCAACAACAACAACAAAACTTGAATAAACTAATAATATTTACGAACTACATTTGTAGGCATATGTATATATATTTTTTTCTTTCTACAATTTTTTATTCATTTTTTTTTTCCTCAAATAAATTGATTATATTAGATAAATATTAGAGTTGGGACTGAGGTGAGGGTGTCATTGTAGGACGATTGTAGTGCTTGGTAGAGGTTGTTCTGGGTGCTTCCCGACCCATGACGTTAACCAGGTTTGATGCAAATTTGATTATTGTGTATTTTAGTTTGTACTCTAGCCTTATTAGTTACTATCTCCAAAAACTCCCTCAATGGGGATATTGTGTCAAACTCTTTTTCACCCAATGAGGGTATTAATAGTTCCTGCTCATGGGTGACATGGACAAACTAACTACCCCAAATGGGATGTTGTGTTTCCCTGATTGGTACCCTCTTCACCCAATGTGGGTATTAATAGTCCCAAACCACGGGTGACAATGACAAACTATCTACCCCAATTGGGATGTTGTGTTTCCCTGATTGGTACCCTCTTCACCCAATGTGGTTATTAATAGTTCCTGCTCATGGGTGACATGGACAAACTAACTACCCCAAATGGGATATATTTCAACCCTGATTGGAACCATGCTCCCCCTTGGGGGGATCCATGGAGTTATAATGACACGCGTGTTGCACTCCGCTTGATGTGTCATGTAAGAAAATACACGCACTTCAATGTACAGATGAAGGTCATGTGATTATCATGTGATAAGCATCACATGATGACCATGTGATGTTCTGTTACACAGACATCTGGGCCCAATTTCATGGCTCTGCTTACCGTAGGCAAAGAATCGGCGCTTACCGAAGCAGGGAAATCCGCGTTAACGTCAAGCGTATTTCACGGGTTAGCAGGGAATTTTTGCTTGTGCGCGTGCGTACTCCACGTTACTAGGCATTCTTCGCTTACACAGCTAGCGCAGAAATTCGGCGCTTGCACAGTAAGCGGAGAATGGAGATCATAAGCGCAGAATTCGGCGGTAACCAGAGCCATGAAATTGGGCCCAGGTATTATGGTAATACTTCAGAAATTAAAATATAGAAAATATAAATATTTAGTTGTTTTTGTTCCAAGGACTTGTTGTTGATACTGTTCGCCTTACTTGTAATACCCTTTAAAAAAAAAAAGATTTTAACATTTATTATTTACTACATTAATAATGATAATAATAATAATAATTATATAATTATGTTGATTGTTTAATAAAACATTCAAAGGTCGAAATGAGAAGAAGATGCTGGGGTGGGGGGGATTACTCTAAAAGCTGAGGTTTTATTTAGCAAAATATTGTTGGGACTTGTGTGTTGGTTTTGACGAAACAGAGGGTCATAAAGTCAGGGAGCTTTCATACAGGCAAGTTTATCACCACACAGATTGTTCACCAGCCAAAATACCATAACATTTTTACTATAGTCTGACTGGTTCCCTGTGAAGTTTTCCCCACAAAAAAAAGAAAGAAACGTTGGATAAAGTTTCTTTTAAGAGTTTGGGTCTTGGTGACAAACGAATCAAATCTATTCAACTTATTTCTTTAACATTTAGCATTTGTGTCATCGTTAGCTGTCATCGACAGAATTTGTAATTATGAAACACTAATTGTAGTTATTGTTCATAACTGGTTGCCTTTTCGAATCAACCAAGATATTAATTTTGAACCGGCCAAACTTTCACGGTCAATCCTTGAGTCAACTGCACAGTGTAGAAAGAGAAGTAAAAATTATATAGAAACACTTTTAAAAATATCTAACATCTTTCATGTGGTTTTATAAACCAGCTTTTGATAAAAAATATCTCTGAGGTAAACATGGTAAAGAAGATATATGAATTAAGCATATTTACAAAGTCTTCGTTTAACATTATGTTCCTGGAGGATAATTATTTAATTTACGCTTCTTCCAATATTACCAAAATATATATATTTGTCTTTGTTTGAAATTGGTTTGTGAACTCTTTAAGCCCTCCTTTGCCTTTTGTTTGTTTGTGTTTTATTATAATATCCTTAGAAAGGATATCGTTTGTTTGGGTTTGTTTTCTGTTATTAGCTTATGGTCTAAACAGACTTGATTGAGATTGGCGTTTGGGTGCAAGCTGAACTGAGACCATAGTATATTATTTTATTTCACCAACCCTAACAGTTCCAAATCCTCCAAAATCCAACCTCGTCCCCATGGTGTGTTGAGCAGTACGAGGTTGACCGCTCTCTCACCCTGGTATTGGATCATTCGCATATCCAAAATCTTTGGATACGTATGTAAATTAGAATAGGCTGGCTGTGAACATGGTGAATACTGAATGAGTACAACTTAACATGTTTACGTTAGACTTTTGTACGCCAGTCGTTGTCCAATCAGGGTCCAAGTAAGGAGTTTCCCTCCCAGGGTTTACTATTGTAAACATGGTTGGAAATAAAGTAAACCATGGGGACGAGGTTGTCCAAAATCCTATTCAGATGTCTGAGTTTGTAGAATATGGTACTGCAGGTCTAATGAACAATTTTTTATCATTGGGCCAGGGCATACCAATCTTATGAGAGTCCAAACATTTTGGTGTGAGTTATCATAGAGTGGAGTATTTTTGAGGATATGGGCGAGTCTCTGCGAAGGTTATGTGAGAATTAAAACAAGTCATTTGTGAGTTAAGTTTTTGAATTATGTCTGGTACATTGACTCTCTTTGTCACAAGTGACCGCTTAAATTTGAATTCCTCAGACTAGAGACAGTTGCAATGTCACATGGTTCGGGACAAGCTTTTGCGTTGTGACGTAAGAGATGGCGAACACCCTTAAACAGTTGTAACTGAATTCATATGGCACAATGGTACAGGCTTTGCTCATCTGAAGGTTGCTATACAAAAGCTTGCCATGAACCATGTGACATAGAAACACTGGATTTTAGTCGGAGGAATTATCTTAGTGTCTGGATAGACACCAATCTATGTGAAAGATTTTTTTGACTGTGTGAAACAAGCAAATAAACAGCATACATATAAATAAATATCAAGGGATAGGCTCTATGAATTGTTTGTTTTTGTGAAATGTAATCCATTTCAAAATTGTCAGGTTGGAATCTTTTTCTCTTTATGTGGAATAACAGTTAGTGATAAATTCAAATAGGAAATATTGACACATTATCTCTGTCAATTACAGGAAGCTTCTAACCAATTATTGTATAAACCTGTTGATATGTAATGCTTGTAAAAAATTCTTCCAAGTCTAAATCTTGCTGCAAGATATTTCACCCACTAAAGCAAAGTTTAACCTTTTGAACAATGTTCAAAAATCCATGTTTTTTACATTAACCCTAGAGACCGTTCATTTCTGTATAATCATCGCTATACGCCCAGACATTGCAAATGATTTTTCGCACCGCTATTTTCAGGGAAAATAACAGGAAAATTAAGAAGACACAGAAATACATGGTTTTATTTTAGAGTTGTAGATTGTATGTTTACATGGGAAACGAAGGAAAATGTCAATTCGGTCCCATACCTTTTCTTTGACCCTCTTGTTTGAGCAAAAGTTGGTCAAATATTGCGGCCGTTTGCAGCAATGATGGTCCTTAAAGGGTAAAAGAGGGGCTGAAGAATTATACAAGCATTCTCCAATGCTCCGATCAGCCTTCAAAGAACTTCAAGTGATTTGGTTTTCAGTAAATCAAGCAAAGTTCTACTCTGATTATTTAGGATATTGACCTACCTCAAATCTCAGATTCGATATTTTCGGAGTCGGATATCCTGGTTAGTGCAGTGTGTTTCATGGTGAAACCCACACAAGGGTTCAATTTCATAGAGCTGCTTAAGCAGAAAATATTGCTTAAAAAGTTTCGGCTAAGCAAAAATTAGCAGGATACCAGTCACAGTTTGTACACGAGAAATCGCATTTTGGCTGGTAATCATATTTTGGTAAGCCTAATTTAGTTGTGCTTGGCTACTTTTTGTGCTTAAGCAGCTCTATGAAATTGGGCCCATATCTTTACAGGCAATTTGACTCCCAAATTGGCAGACCATGGGAAGACTGTAGTCTGGGCTCAATTTCATAGAGCTGCTTAACGGCCAATTGTGTGCTCACTGCGCGAGTTTCCATTTCATAGCGCTGCTAACCGTAAGCACACGAAAAGGCATGCTATAACCTTCCAGTGCTTACTGTATGAAAATAAATGACGTAACAATGCAAATCCATGGTGACCGTGCAAGATGGCCGCCTAATTATCTTGCTAACCTGTGAAGTACACTTTAGCTTAAGTAAATTGTTCTGCTTTAGTTAGCATGAAAATTTGCTTACTGTTAAGCAGCGCTATGAAATTGGCCCCTGGTGTGACTTCAGTACAAGGTGTCAGTACTCTCTATATTTCTATCCAGGTATACCAAGTGTAGTATTTTTTTATTACAACTTCTCAAGAAGGTTTAGATGGATAGATTGACTTGAAAGGGTGAGCTCAGCATTGGTAAAATTGAAAATATAGACCTTTCTATTGCAATCGTCACAGCCCAAGTTTTTGCCAATCGAGGTTGGAAAACTATGGAAAGCCGTAAATGCAAAACAAAAACAGATGGCCACAGTTTGTAACAATGTCACATAAATATTCAAAAATAGTGTTACATTTGTTGGAAACAAAGCAAACAATCATGGGATGCATTTTTTTAATTGACAGTTTGCAGAAATGTTGAATTTGGTCACAACATCTGTTAACACATTGAACATTCGGTCGTCCATGCCAACCAGTGCGGTTTGTTTATCAACAATAGAAAGGTCTATAAGTGTTCACAGATTATAAGTTACATGGTGTAGAGATGGTCATGGTGGATAACTTTACATGAATTCATATGTTTGCTTGAAATGCTTTAGTTTTTGAGAACGGAGCAAAACCGTTATTTTTGGTCTTACAAAGTCCAAAACTCAATGTTTGACAACAGTGAAAACACATCAGTTTTTTTGTTTACTATTTTCTCATGACTCTGATGACTGATTAAGCTTAATCCTTTAGAGACCATTCATTTCTGTATAATCATCACAAAACGCTAATATTGTTCATTTCTTTAATTTCATTTTGTCAGTAAAAATGTCAACAGAAATAACATGAAACAGAAAATTTAGTTTTGTGTTTAGAAATTGGGATACTATGTTAAAATACTACATTGGAAAATTTCATATCCAGACATGACCTTTACTTTGACCTCTTTATGTGAATGGAAGTAGGTCAAACCTTGCGGCCGTTTGTGGCCGCTATGCATGGGCATTTTGGTACAAGCCGCTTGTGCAGCCGCTATGGTCTTTAAAGGGTTAAACATGCACAGGTTTGTTATTTCATGTATGTCAGGTCACGCAAAGTGTGACTACTGCTCTTTGAGAATTACCAATGTGTACACCTGCTTCAAAATTTATTTTAATTTAATTTTTTTGTGGAGTGAAAACTACTTGTTTTTCTTTTGGGTGTTGGCATTTCAAGCTGGCATTTTGTACAAAGAAAATGGATGAAGTTATGAGTTTGTGGTTGTTGATATGAAGTTCATACTTTAATTTGTGTTGATTTTGAGAGTTCCTTGGTTGAGTTTTATAAATTAATAAACATTGTGTAACATTAACACAATAGCTTTCCATTGGGACACTTTGGAACACTAGGTGGCAGCAGACTTGCCATGTATATTTCCATTGTTTACATAGCTCTGAGCATGCCCACATTTCCAAGAACAATGGATTTACCTGGTATCTGCCACCTATCATCCCCGAATAGACTTTATGGACATGACGTCATTCAAGTAGGGCGCCCTCGCCTGGTCAAAAAGAGGTTGTTCATTGGCCAATTTTGTGCGCGTCGCATACAAATCTGTGCGTTTCCATTGTTTCATCATTGGTACCGCTAAGATGGCGGCTGGATGACGTCAATGCATAAGGTCTTTTTTTTTATTGGACAACTTATTTTTTTATTCATCCCCAAAAATTTGATTGAATTTGTTGATAAATAACGAGACGTTAAGGCTGTATAAACCAAATTGGTAGCTATGGCTACGGCTAATGGTGTTGCTAAGGACGTCCTATAATTCAACACACATTGACGCGGCATTCCAGCCATAGCCGCCAATTTAGACATGGCCTCATTTAAACATTCAAGCAAGGTATGTGTATCTTTACTGAATACATCACCTGACCAGCCTCCCTTTTTCACCCCCACCTCACCCCTTTAACCTTTAACCCTTGAACAAATTTAAATAAAGTAATGTGGGTGCGTTTGATTAGCTTCCCCTTGTGTACCAGGGATTTACACTCGTGGTAGCCACGAAACTAGGCTAATCGAACGCTGCGGTGTTTCACTTGGCACTCTGGGAAAATTAAGGTCAAAGGTTGTTGTGTAGCAGCGCGACTTAAAAAGTGTAAACAGCAGATCTGTCATTTCCGTCGTCTGCTCAATTGGAAAATGTCGGTGTCCATGACGACACATTTAATTATATCATTCATAATTTGTACACACTCACCAACTATTTGCTTTTGAGGAAATACATTTCCTTTCCATTTGTCATAATTATTTCATAGACGATAAATCTGTGTATTAATTTGTATTGTTTGTACTCGGGTCAAATTCAACTTGTCCCCCGCCATCTTGGTATGATTTGCTGCAGCCGGAAACTACGTCATTACACCCGGGCATCCACCAGAGACACGCTCGCGAGCTGGGGCTGTGGTGGCTGACACCGGGCACTAGTATCATGTGATGGCTAATCGAACACCTTGTGTAAGTTTTACTTACAGGTGTAAGCTAATCGAACGCACCCTGTAAAAGCATATGAGTGGATGCTATGACCCCCGCACACCCCCTGCAGTTGTCATCTTCCCCATACCTTAATCTTTACCCATTTTTGTAAAGATACTTTGCTTATGATGTCACAAACTGAAACAGCGCCCTCGCTGCAGTTAAAAGAAGGCATATGATTGGCTGAATGTTTTGTTATAGCTCCCTTCTGATTGTTAACCGTAGCTAGGGCTGCATATGCTGTTTACTTTGGTGTCGTGGCGAAGTGCTTGGTACGCCAGACCATTGGTCTGGTGGCTGGCGAGTCATCAGGGTGTGGGTTCAAATCCCGGTTATGACACTTATGTCCTTGAGCAAGACATTGTTGTAGTATCTCGTTATCAGTTGTTTAATGCCAAGGAAACCGAATATTAACACATATGGCTTGGGACAGACTTTACTTTTACTTTCCACGTTGTATGAGCTGGCAAGTCATTTATATAATATAAATGCAAAATCAGAGTGTGCTCGGTGTTACTGTGATATGATGTGAGGCTCACTCAAAAATAAAGTGACAATTGCATTGTACTCAAAATGTTGCCTTTGATAACATAATGTATGTACACATTTATTTACTCTTATAAGAATCATTCAAGATGTTATATTTTACAATAGCACTAAAGGACGTGCAGCTGATATGCACAACTGAGTTATGTATGTGGAGGGGACCACTCTTTCTGTAAAGTGTGAAGTGTTTTTGTAATTTGTGCTACTACATAAGAATTCACTCTCATGTATGACATCACAAGTTCATAAGGTTGCATCTCACTATAAATAGTGACTGAAGCAAACTGGGTAGCCTCATTGATACTTTTTTGGAGGCCCCAAATTTATGTAAATGACAGATTTTAGGATTAATATTTTCTGTGATTGTTGACATAGGATCCAATATTGTATCTTGAGGTTATTGACTCTCAAAATTAGGTGGTTTTGGCAAACTAGGCCCTGAAAAATTTGTCCTATTTTGCTCACAAGCAAAGGACCCCTTTTCCAAAATGGCGACTTCTCTGCTTGGGACTTTAGAACCTAGAACCCATGTAGTGGTGTTGTTATTTGTGATGGGCATAGCTCGAAGGGACCATGGATAACCCCCAGAAACTTGAAAAGAAAACTGAAGTTTAGATGTCACTGCATATTTGTGTTTTTATTTCAAAAGGGTGTGAGACTTCAAAGTATTTGTTGAGTATTTTTGAATATTTAGCATGGGTGGGATTGGACTTGTATTTAGTGGGGTGCAGCCATTTAGTCCCTCACTAAGGTGCTCCACTGCTGGGTGGTTCTATAGACCTTTCTGTTGTTAATAATCAAACCACGCTGGTTGGCATGGACGGCCGAATGTTAGCAAAACATTCCATCCTGTTAACGGATGTTGTGAACAAATTCAACATTTCTGCAAACTTTCGATTGAACAAATGCATCCCATGATTGGTTGCTTTGTTTCCAACAAATTCAACACTTGTTTTGAATATTTGTGTAACATTGTTACAAACTGTGGCTATCTGGTTTCGCTTTGCATTTATGGCTTTCCATAGTTTTCAAACTTTGGTTGGCAAAAACTCGGGCTTTGACGTTGCAATAGAAAGGCCTATTGGGAGCGTAACTACATGTACACATGCATTGATCTATGGAAGCGTATGTAAGGGGGTCAGTCTACAGCCATCTTTATTTCCATTCCATTCAATTCAATGTAATGAAACCGAGGCTGAAAAATAGTCTGGTCCCTTTTTGGTGTCATGTCAATCCATATTCATATATTGTTGTAGGATACATGGAACATGAAAACAATGTCCAATAAAAAAAACCTTTATTCTTTTGAGTTCTCATCCCCCCCCCCAAAATAACAACTTTTCCTGAAAGATAATATCCAATGTACAAGTGGAATTCTTAGATTATAGAAAAATAATATCCATAAAAATGGAGAAATTATAAAATTTGGTTTATTTGATAAACGATGTAATTATATTAAAATATCTTGGGGTAAGCTGTACTCTAATTTGATATTTGTATCTATCTATACATTTCTTTCAATAAATAACAATACATCAAAGAGTCTTTATATCTGTGTTTTATTTTATTGAATTCCTGATTAGAAAATCGAAATAACCAATAATTAACATGCAAAAGTGTTATTCTTGCATTTGGTGCTCCATATCGTCACCGTTTTCACGAAGAGCCACACATGTCCAAACGCTTGATTGAGATTTACATTACACTGTGCTTGGCTTAAAACTGCAATATCTGCAATACTAAAGCCACGGTTTGCATTCAAAGACCTCTTATATGATTCTGTATAAGTTTAACATCCCTATTGACTTATTAATTTCGTTAAATATATTGGCTAATTGCCATAGTAATTAGTCAAAGATACGTGGCTCTTCGTGAAACCGAAAAAGTGAGTTGACCTACTTAAACGCCCAACTGGTTAACATGTTTTAACATAGGAAAGGGGCGCGTATGTCACGTGATTACGCGCGCGCTGACATAAGTGGCTCTTCGTGAAAACGGAAAAACGATTTGACCTACATTTGTTGCAATGTATTACAATGCGTTTTTGGGCCGATGGCTGTTCGTGAAAGCGCAAAAATGCATTCAGTGAGATAAAGGCCCCTTTTTGTAATAATCTATATTTGTCATTTTAAGATACGTGGCTCTTCGTGAAAACGGTGACGATATGTGGCATGGTGTACCCCCCTCTTATTATGTCTTCATTATGTTCTTCGAATCAGAGGAATTTATGCGGGATGGGGGGGTCGAGCACTTAGGAAAATATATTCTTGTTTGGCAGTAAGAACACCCAATCTTTAAAGGCACTGAACACGTTTGGAAATTGTCAAAGACCAGTGTTCATACTTGCATAAAATAACAAGCGTGTGAAAATTTGGGCTCAATTGGTCATCGAAGTTGCAAGAAAATGATGAAAGAAAAAACACCCTTGTTGTACAATTGTGTGCTTTCAGATAGGAATAAAAACTTCTTGCAAGAAGTTTTTATTATTTTAGTGAGAAATTACCTTTCTCAAAAACTAGGTTACTTCCGAGGGAGTCATTTCTCTTAATGTTTTATTCTATCAACAGCTCTCCGTTGCTTGTTACCAAGTACGTTTTTATGCCAATATTTGTTTTGAGTCATTACCAAACGTGTACGATACCTTTAAGAGAGTTTAGTGACTTCACAATTTTCATCTTACTTTTGGGCTTCTTTTCCCATAGGTCTTCAGCAATTTTCTAAATACCAAAAAATAACAATATTTTATAAGCTTCGCTTGGAGTAGAGCTGCTTTGTAAAACTCATAATTATGAGGGCTTAAAGTAATTTGTTTAAGAAGTCATTAACTCCTAAATTAAGAGCCAAAGTCCCGCCCCACCAAATCAAAACCAATTAAAGGCACATGGGCTGATGCAAATTTGGCCTTGTGGGGTCCTTCAAACAATGGAACAATGCTTCCACCCAATAGTGTCTTACAATCCCCAGAAAATTAAGTGGAAAAATGAACTGGGAGTGTTTGGGAGTCTTCTTGGAGATTGACTGGAACTGGTTGCCTGTAAATTGCCTCATGTGACTCGGCCCGAGGCATCATTTGTAGATGGGAATGTTCCGTCCCAACTTTAGAATCGTCCGGAATATAGTTGTGATCGGTCCCAACTTGAGGTGTTACAGTTTGGACGGTCCAACTATAGCTGGGATCCAGAGATCCGTTACCATGCAGGGAACCAGTGGCTGTTATCCATTGCATTGGATCATCGCAACTAGACTACTTGTGGTTAGGTAGGTGGTGAGGGTAAATTCAGTTGCGTGCACGTAATTGATTCTTCTCTTGTGTGTGTATGAGCCCCATTGTAAGCCCAGAGAAACTTGAGGTAAAAAATCACCCTCTTGAGGGAGCCATTTATTGTGGCTATCTACATCACTATTACTATCACTATCACTATCAGCACCTGGCAATCCCAGCTATAGTTGGGGCGCCCCAACTGTAAGTGTAACACTCAAGTTGGGACCGGTCCTAACTATAGTTAGGACAGTTCCAAAGTTGGGACAGAACAGAGACCCAAACCCTGATTGCTATAATTATATTTATTTGTCCTTAGGTACGACAAGGTTCTTCCAGCGTCGTAGAAACACTGGTATCCTGTCTTTCCCCGTTTTATCTGCTGAGATTTCCTTGATGTGTATCCGCATTACAGATGTCTCATTCCTAGCCTCTCCCTCTGTAGCCTGTGAGGGCAGGCTTCGGTCTAAGATCAAATCCAAGATGTCACCTTCTTTGACCTGTAAATTCAAATAGAAAGATACAAGAATTTAAACCAAGATCAAATCCAAGATTTCCCCTTCTTTGACCTGTAAATTAAGAAAGGAAAGACAAGAATTTTAAACACATGCAAAACAATGTGACCTTTAGCTCTTGGGGTCAGGAAAGATTCAACTTTGACCTAGATTGGTGTTATGCAGAAGTGAAACACTTATGAAGGCCCTTTTTGATATCACGGCTTAGGCTTGGGCTTAGGCTCCTGTCAGCCTAAGCCTCAAACCGAAAGTGCACATCTCTAAAATATGATTTTGAAAAGGGCCATAGTGGATATTAGCCAAAATATTGCCATGATAAGGCCACATAAAAATAAAAAATTGTTGATCGTCCTTTTTTGATGGGAAGTAGGGGAGGGAGGGCGGGTTTTTTTTTTTTTTTTTTTTTTTGACATGGCAAAATATGAAATAAAAATAAAGATATCATTATAATCACTATAAAACAAAGGGTTTGTGTGATTTTGATGTTTTTAATTGTTTTGTTAAACCCTTTCAAATCCTGGATGACATTTTCTGTAAACATTTTCAAAAAACTAAAATGCAGCCTAAGTAAATATTTGAAGAATTTTTCTTGTTTTGCCAAATAACCTTTCTTCAATCATCCATTTCCGACCTATGGATTTTGAAAAAATATCAGCTGAAAAATCTGGGAGCCAAATATGACTGAAAAGATCATTAAAAGTACCGTTTTTATGATTTAAAAAAAGAAAAAAAGAAAAGAAAATGGGGTCGGGGGGTTTTGTAGGGTCGGGCGGGGGCGATCAACAATAATGCAAGGATTATCATTATATATTTCTGGTAATGAAACCAGAGGATGCCTCATATAAGTGAACTTAATCACTGTAGCTTGCAAGCCTAAGGAAACCTGTAAACAAGGGTGCTTGCTATGTGAACCAGAAACACCGGGTTGACCCCTACTCTTCCACGATAAGTGTTCTGGGTTCTTTTACGTGCACTACCATTCCTTGCTGAGTACACGGGACCTATGTCAATTATGGTAAAGTATCTTGCTCAAGAACACAAGTGCCATGACCGGGACTCGAACCCACACTCTGCTGATCAGAATCACAAGAGCTCGAGTCCAGTACGCTTGACCGCTCAGCCTTGACACACCACAAAGTGATGTTGGTTTTTACCTGCTTGCTCTTCTTGGTGACTTTCTCTCCGTTTACCCGCAGTCTCATACTAAGAAATGCATCTTCAACACTCCTGTAAACATTGAAGAAAAACAAGTTATTGGTGTTTATTGTTTATTATGAAAGAAAGTAGAATAACTTTTATGAATTTAAGTTGGGAGGGGTTGGGGAGGGGGAGGAGCTGGGGGGGGGGTAGTTTCGTGGCTTGAAACAAAGAAAATAGTTTTGGAGGTTTGAGATGTCATTCAGTATTAACCAGTTTTCCATTTGCTATAACAAAATATAATTTGCTCTCTGTCACTCTGACAATATAGTCTGATTTGACATGTATGCCTGCTTAATGCATATAGTTTTTATAATGTTGTCATTAATTGGGACAATTAAATGGAGAGTCATCCGACCATGTTTCAATCATTGTTACAAAAAATTGAATTTTATTCCCCCATATTATGATTTTGATCATAACGAGTGAAGTGTTGCTGTTGGTTTCAATAACTTCTTTCGTGGTATTATTGCTAATCTATTGCAATGGTCTAGGGTGCCAATCCACTTTACTTCCCCCATAATATTGGACATGTCGGAGGTCCCAAGACTGAGACTAGATTTCTAACATCTCAACTACGTACTTCCGTGAGATCCCAAGCCCAGCACCAAGTACAGCGTCAAGTCTCAATGATGGAACAAACTGACGTATGTCCTTCCAATCTTTGACCCCCTCCTCCTCTAACTCCATCTTCCCATCCCTCTCCGGATCCCAATCTCTCTCTATATCATCTTGAGGGAAAATATCATCATCACTTTCATCATCGTCCATTGCTTCATCTCGATGTCTCCGTTCTTTCTTCCCTGTTGTCTTTTTACCTCTAGATGCAAACCCACGAACACTTTGAATTTGATGGTTTGAGAGTCCATCTGGGTACAAACTACCTTGTCCTGAAGTTTGATTGAATGCTGATCTGTAATTTATGTCCCTGAAAGCTGTTGATATTGATGAGACGCTCGTGTCTTTGTTTCCATGGTGACAGTTTACACATGGAGGAAGGTTTACATAATAAGTCAAGTTTCTGATCGTACCGAAGATAGACTCTGAGTCTGACACAGACCCACAGTTGACCATCTTAGATCTTGCCCAGTAAACCGGCGATTTTCCTCTTATATCACATTTACTAGCACTAAAGAAACGCAGATTTATTTGTCCATGTTTTAATAATGCAAATCTTGACATAGTTCGAGAAAACATGCTCCTACTTTTGCGGATGTAAACAGTCTTGAAAGGTCATCACATGTCCACAATGTTGCTCTATTTTACACAGCTACATAAACTTAATCCAAGTTGGACACTCTATTTGATCGAAATCAATTGCGCCGTCACCTTCCTGAGCATGCAGTGCAGAACTTTGGAGCGGGGCAAGTAAGGAAATCGACTTGTAGCAAGTTTAGCGGCCACATGGACCCTACTGGTACCCGGCATTGAAGCATTAGGTACTATGTAGTATAAAGTTACCAGTTCAGTTTTACCGGGAGTTTAAAAATGGCGGAACGCGGTGGTGCAGTTGTTCCTCAGGTCGTTGTTGAAAACAACGAAGACGTTGATGATGTAGAAGAGGCTGAACATGGTGAGGAAGAAACCGAAGATGAGCCGGTGATTCTCCAGTGCAAGAATTGCAACACAATAGTTGGAGACTCCATGTCATGGGTGTGTGCAAACGATGATTTAAAGACTGTAACTTTGCACAGTGAGTATTCAATTTGCCCATCCATGTGCATGATGTGCGGCCATGTCAAGTCAGATGGATGTGCTGTGTATATTGTGTGTATTGAATTGATTGTGTGGGTCCATGGAGGTAGAAACCTTCGTGTGGGTCGGTGTGTGTGTACGCGAAAATTAAGTATGATTTTAATGAATGGTATGCTTTCCCCCATGTTGTTTTTCAATTCATGATAATGATTTGTAGCTAAATGCAATACCTGTTGGTCTTTTTTAGTAAATGTTAATTCATCTGTATGATATGACAAATGCTGCATGAGTATGACCCATCCATCATGATCATAAAAACTTGTTTTGTTTATTGAATTATTAAATGTTATAAAGTAATGTTCTCTAAAAATTAAGTTCTTAATTAGACCCAGTAACTGGGGCGCTGTTTTACTCCTTTTTTGAAATTTTTACATCCTCGGTCGTACTAGTGCCCCAGGAAAAACTTGTATTTTCTCAAAGCGAAACTCAATTTGGCGATCACACTCTCGGCAGTATCCACAGGTGCCCTGCCTTAACCGTGATGACCACGCGGTTGAGGTAGGGCACCTTTCAACGTCATTAAATCGGGCAGCTAAGATCGGGGCGCATCCCCTACTACTGGTGCATCAGTGTTTTTCACCAACTAAATTTGTCCACCAGTTAATAATAATATAATAATATTTCATTCTTATATAGCGCATTACATCAACAAATAATCTCAATGCACTTTACATAGTTATTACAAATACTGGTAATTAATTAAAACAATGATAGATTAAAATACATAAAAAGCACATAAATACATTGGTACTACTATAATAATTATCCTTATACAACGATAAAATACATAAAAAGATGCATTAAGACTCAGTTGGGGGGAGGGGAGGGTATTGCGCAATCATTTGCAATCACGGTTTTGGTACACTCCATTCTAAAAAGAGTTGATAACCATAAAAAAAAATTTTAAAAAAACAATGTATACCGTTAGTGACATTGGGTCTTAGTGACCGACGACATTTTGGTCTTCATGGCCTTCAAATATTTGATAATTGTCCTTTATTGATCAATTTTATACATAATTGTACGGAGCGTTAGAATTGTTTGAGGATTGTTTTTAGGATTGTTTTGATGTGAGACATAGTAGAAAATAAACCTAAAAAAAGAAAGATTATTTGTCAGAGTGGACATTTCTTATGGTATTCGTTGAATCCTTTAATTACACAGGTTACTGGTTCTGACAATGAGGTATTTTCCATTCTGTAAGTATCAAGAATTTAAAATAACAGCTGAACAAGTTTTGAGATGTGACCTCTTCATTATAACAAAAGTGGATACAAGTTGTAATTGTGCATTTGTCATAAAAGTTTAGATTTTATGTTTTCCTCCGTTGAGCTGTGTACAAATTGTGCCAGGCTCAGTGGCTCTTCGACAAACATGTGATGTCATCTAGGTTTATAAGATGCCATATTCAATCATAATAATACATGTAGTTGATGATGAAGATATTCATGGAAGTTTTGTCATTGTTGCAGGTATAACTAATGCAGTTACAATGGGAAAGAAGCTGATGACATCAACTACAGGAGGTATTGATCTGGGAAGGTAAGTGGATTATTCTGTATTAATCTCAGATACAGTTATACTCCCCTTAATCCCCAAATACAACTAATTCCCTTAATCTCCTTGTACCATTTTGATAATTCTATTTGGAAAATCCCTACCCTGTCCACAATAATGTTGCTGTTAATTCATCTTGTACAAACTTGGACTACTGTGCATACTTGTGATTGATTTTAATTTGCATAAAATACTGCGTGCACTACTGTTGCTTTTCATTCTGGACCTCTGGTGGTATTCTGTATACGTGATTGCATTTTATTCTGTAATGTCTGCTCTGTGATTCTGATTGCATATCTTTATTATAATTTACTCAAATTACTGTTCAATTCCTTTTCATTCTACAGAAAATTTTATTGCTTTTTATTGCTATAATTACACTTTGATTGCATTTTAGTATGTCTACATAGTAGTACATTTTGATTGCTTATCATTCTGTTTTACCTTTGTAGGCCTACACTTTGATTGCTTGTCATTCTGTATTACCTGTGTACACTTTGATTCCTTTTATTCTGTAGTACCTGTGTACACTTTGACTGCTTTTCATTCTGTATTACCTGTGTACTTTGATTGCTTTTCATTCTGTATTACTTGTGTACACTTTGATTCATGTACACTTTGATTGCTATTCATTCTGTATTACCTGTGTACACTTTGATTGCTTTTCATTCTGTAGTACCTGTGTACACTTTGATTGCTTTTCATTCTGTATTACTTGTGTATACTTTGATTGCTTTTCATTCTGTATTACCTGGGTACACCTTGATTGCTTTTCATTCTGAATAACCTGTGTACACTTTGATTCCTTTTATTCTGTAGTACCTGTGTACACTTTGATCGCTTTTCATTCTGTAGTATCTGTGTACACTTTGATTGCTTTCATACTGTTTGAGTGTACACTTGTTTCATTCTGTGGTACCTAACACTTTGATTGCTTTTCATTATGAAGTACCTGTATATACTTTGATTGTTTTTCATTCTGTAGTTCCCATCATATAGTTTTCATTGTGTGTACACTTAGATTGTTGTGTTTTATTCTGTATTTTGATTCTTGTGTTTCATTCTGTAGTACCTATGACATTTTCATTCTGTAGTACCTATGTTCATCTACTATGCAAACACTGCAATGAGGTAGTTGGGAGAGTTTACAAGACAACATCCAGACAGCTGGATAATCTACGTGATCTCTACACATTCTCTGCACATCAGATTACCAGGTAAGACTTTGCTTGAGAAAGCTGCAAGGTTGACCAAGGTTGAACAATTCTTCATTATTTCCTATACATCTTTTTGTTGACATTTACAAAGTTAAAAGTGTAAAAAAAAAAAAAAAAAAGCTACTTCTAATTTTTCTGTTTCCCAATGTTTAAAACTAACTAGATTTACACTAGTCAGTCAAGGAACCAGTCTATTGCAGACAAGCCTCACTTTGAGTCCTACGAAAATCTGTATTGATATCCAAGATGGAGGTATAATTAAAGGCACTGAACACGTTTGGTATTGACAAAGACCAGTGTTCTGGTCAGTGTATCCCAACATATGCATAAAATAACAAGTCTGTGAAAATTTGGGCTCAATTGGTCATCGAAGTTGCAAGAAAATGATGAAAGAAAAAACACCCTTGTTGTACAAATTTGTGTGCTTTCAGATAGGAACAAAAACTTCTTGCAAGAAGTTTTTATTATTTTAGTGAGAAATTACCTCTTTCTCAAAAACTACGTTACTTCAGAGGGAGTCGTTTCCTACAATGTTTTATACTATCAACAGCTCTCCGTTGCTTGTTACCAAGTAAGTTTTTATGCTAATATATATTTTGAGTAATTACCAAACGTGCACGATACCTTTAAACGATGCCGTTGCTTCTGTTTTCAGTTATCAAGTTGGGTCTAACGAGCAAACAGCCGATGTTGATCTTCAAGGCATGCTGGATCTTCCATCGGCAGAGTCCATCAAGGAAGAAATCGTAAAAGTGAGTGGGTTTTTGTTGGTTTACTTTTAACAATATGGTACATCGCACTGATATTTTCATCTGATACATTTAAAGTCTGAATATTTATTATCGCAATTTATTATTTATTGCAATTATCATTATTGTTAAAACAGTTTTTGATTTCTGCCTTTAATTTGTATGGTTATGTTCTCTTCTATTATTTCTGCTTTCGCTTCCAAATATAATTATATTTGTTTCTAAATCATTTTGTATGAAGTGTTTTGTTGCATTTATCATACCCAAATGTCTGTGTATTAGCATGGCCGATGCTTTACAGAGGCAATGGAGGCAATTGCTTGCCTCCATTGCCTCTGGTCATTGCCTTGGTGCCCCTTGAAATGTTCCAATAGAAAATTTACAATTTCCTCATAGAGGTGCCCTTTACCAAGGAGAACAAGCCTTGCCCTCTCAACAACAAAGAATCAGGCCTGCTACTAGCAAAAGTTGATCATTTTCAACGAATCAACTTAAAAGATTGAATGACATATTTTCTGATCTATTTTTTGAGTATTTTATCTGTTTATTGTCTCAATGTGTATAAGTTTGACTGCAATATTTGATATAATAATAATAATAATAATACGAGACAATTATATAGCGCATTGAATGACATATTTTCTGATCTATTTTTTGAACATTTTATCTGTTTATTGTCTCAATGTGTATAAGTTTGACTGCAATATTTAATATAATAGTAATAATAATAATAATACGAGACAATTATATAGCGCATTGAATGACATATTTTCTGATCTATTTTTTGAACATTTTATGTTTATTGTCTCAACGTGTATAAGTTTGACTGCAATATTTAATATAATAATAATAATATAAATAAAATAATAATAATAATAATACGAGACAATTATATAGCGCATAATGCAGGAGCCTCTATGCACAACACAAAACATAAAACAATGAAATGATATAAATAAAGCAATATGTTACAAAAATATAGCTTCAAACAAAAGAGTCTTTAAAAGTCCCTTGAAAATCTGAAGAGAGTCAGCTTGGCAAATATGAAGAGGTAAGTCATTCCATAACAAAGGTGCAATGAAGTTGAAGGCTCTTTGACCATAGAACTGAGTGGAAACAGTAGTTTGCGTCACTTAGGGATTTTTTATTCGTTACTGATCATTGATTTGTATCCTAATTGATTTGTAGTAAGTAATATTATTGTTACCCTCCGACTTTTTTAAATGTTTATATTTTGGTACCGGTATTGTGAAGCGGGCAAGTATCTTTTCAGGTGGATTTTCATTTGTTCATGATGATAAATAAATGTCATTTGAAATCATCTGTTTGGTTTGAACTTGAAATTACTGCATACAAGAATGTAGTCAATGTGTTATCACATGGCACCTGGGTAATAATAATAATAATAATATCAAAGTCTTATATAGCGCACGTATCTACCATAAACAAGGTACTCAAGGCGCTTAGTATATACTTTAAACAGAAAGATGGGTTATTGAAGTTATGAATTATGAGACCCAATTATGTAGCACCTTATAATGTTTTTTACAAGGTGCTACAGCGCAATCAGCAGCCACAACCAGGAACACCGGGGCGAACCCCTTCTCTTTTCGATAAGTGCACTGGGTATCTTTCTTAGGGGGATTTTCATTTGTTCATGATGATAATTGTTGTTTGAAATAATTGTTTTTGGTATCTATTTGATTTATTTGAAATTACTGTGTGTTATTACTAGCCCTGTAATTGGTAAATTAACTTCATCGTTTGGCAAGCCTACATGGACTATAGACCTTTATCATGGTGCGGCCATCTTGGATTTCTCCCATTCAAATCAATGTAACCAAATCGAGGCTGGAAGGAGAAACAGTCTGGTTCCTTTGTGTACAATGAATATTAGCATCCATATACTGTTATTGGATACAAGGAACATGACCAAGATGGTGGCAGCATGCTAATGGTCTATTTTCGGTAAAGGTGGTTATCCTTGACATCCCAAATTCAAATGCTGTTTGTGAGCCTGTATTCAGCACAGTGTGCAAAAATCAAACAGTATTCCGTCCAAACTTACAAGTAGACACCCAAGAAGCTCTGCTTGTCCAGAAGAGCACAATGTAAACCCCTTGTCACTAAATACAAGCCCAGCAAAGATTTACTTCATAGAGCAAAACCATGAAAACAGTCCATCTACCATTCTCTCCCTCAATAAACTCAGCTTTGTATTGAGGCGGTTGGGTTTGCGTAGCGGCGTCTTTCCTCGCCTTCCACTTCTGGGACCCCGGTTCGAATCACGCCGGGGGCACTACATGGATTGGATTTTCAGTCCCTACCAGTCCCTTCAGTGGCGTGTCGTGGCCGTGCGGATAAGAACACCGAACTCAAGCTCTGATGTTTCTGGTCAGCAGAGTGTGGGTTCGAATCCCAGTCGTGACACTTGTGTCCTTAAGCAAGACACTCAACCACATGCTTCGTCCTTCGGATGGGACGTTAAGCCGTAGGTCCCGTGTGTTGTGTAATGCACGTAAAAGAACCCAGTGCACTTATCGTAAAGAGAAGGGGTTCGCCCCGGTGTTCCTGGTTTGATTGGCAGCATATTGCGCCACAGTACCTTGTAAACCATTACATGGTGCTATGCAAAGGTATAGGTCTCATACTTCAACACGTAACTCCACTTACCTTGTAGGAAAAATACTAAGTGCTTTGAGACACCCATCGGGAGTATAAAGCGCTATATAAGAACTGCGTATTATTATTATTATTATTAATATTACCAGATTGCGTGGGTTTTCCCCAGGATAATTCTCTGGGATTTCCTCCCCATAGTGTTAGCCAGAGGGGTGTCTGGCTTGGTAGGCATACACAGAGTTGTGGGAACTTTTACACAATGGAACGAAGGTCCCCACAAGGGGATTCTTTAAAAAAGGAAATAATAGAACAACAATAGGAAGTCACCTACAACTCTGTGTGCAAAAGACTACGAGTCTTTTGCACACCATTTTTTAAATTTGGACTCTCTTGTTTTAAATTTGGACACCGTTTTATCATTTACACCCAGTTTTTAAATTTCCATCAAATTTTGGCAACCTTTTTAATACCAAATCCTGGCTAAAACCTTGTAATCTTCCCCACATCTCAAACTGAAACTTCCTTCCTTGTCTTCTCTCCATGGGATTCTTGGCTAGTAAAGTGATTAGGTTCGCTTTTCTGAGAATCCTTGGCTTCACAAACAGAATGCATTCTATATAGGCCTAAATAAATAATTATGTTACAGCTCTGTAATGTGGTGTAAATGTAAAATGCAAAGCATCAAATATGAAGTTTCAACAGTCGTAGGCGTTGTGTAGGGAGTTTCTTGTTTGTGGCAGGTGTCTGATGACACATAACTCAATTTGAAATGTTGGCATCTCTGGGCCAGGCGTATTGTGTTAATAATTGTTCTTATTTATAGTATTTATTATGAGTTTGGTTTTCTCTATCGTCAGATACAAGTGATGATCTGTGCTCTGAATCATCGCATTAGTAACATTGAAAGCTCATTGGAGATAAAAGAGGATGAGGAGGTCCCACATGAGGAACAACCCAAAGAAGGTGGCAATCAAGCACCCCTAAATACCCAGCAGGGAGGCAGTCAAGCACCCCTAAATACCCAGCAGGGGGGCAGTCATGCACCCCTAAATACCCAGCAGGGGGGCAGTTACGCACCCCTGAACACCCACTCCGATGAGCATAAAGGAACTGCAAGGGGTGATCAAGCACCCAGTCTACAAGACAAGGCGATCTTATTTCATGGACAGGGTGGAACAAAAAGCTCAGTCACCGTCCAGAATGGCAGGCAGTTTACTTCTGGCAAACGTTCAAAGGAACAAACCGTGGCCTCGGGGAGTAAAGGGAATAAACGCTCACGTTACAAGTGACAGCCGACTGCAAAACCACTCCCAGACAAAAAAAATCGCAGGTTTTGTTTGACTTGGTTTATTCAGTGTGAGGATAGACACTAGAGTCTGCAGGTTTGGTTTTAACGTACCAATCATGTTGCCTGGAGAAGATTGCTAGTAAGACAAATGCAATTTTGGTTATGGAAGGATGGGCGGTGCCAAAGTGTTTGAAAAGGGGGGCATCTCGCAGTCCAAAATGAACAACACTTGCCGACTGTTTTTAAATCTTCAGCAGTGAAGCATTTATAAACAAAACCGTGCGTATTGCGAGAGCACGATGGATCTTGTTTCAAGGTGTGAATTTTTTAAGGAGTTAATAGAACCCTTGCATATGATGTCAAAAGTTGAACAGTGCCCTCTCTGACGTCAAAGGGAGACCTATCATTGGCTGAGAGCTGTGCGTGGCACGTATCATTGTTTAGGGGCCTGTGCTAAAATTTCTCCCAGTCCAGATTTGTGCAGTGACATGCAGCGACCTTTTGTCATGGTGCCCCGTTTCGAAATAGTAATAGTGAATAGTGATTCTTATCATATCTACAAGGAGGCTAACTATTTTTCTCTTTCAGCCTCGATTTGAATTACATTGGTTTGAATGACAGGGGACCAAGATGGCTGTAATAATGACGGTCTATGCACAGTCTTCATTTCAATACTTTTTATTTTGTCATCGTCTCAAGAAACGTAATCAATAAATTAAAAGCTTTGTTTTAAAGGGTCTGTATACGTTTGGTAGAATGACTCTGAAAATTAATGGCAATAAAAACTTACTTGGTAAGGAGTAGGCCTACAGCAGCTTTGGATAGTATAATGCATTTTGAGAAACTTTTCACTTCGAAGTACTGCGGTTATGGAAAAAGATATCACTATTTATCCCCAAACATTTGCATCTGAGAAGCGTTACTGCAGTAATATTTCTCAGATTGTGTATTCCAATTGCAGATTATTCTTCCTGTGTGGACATAACCGCTCAATATCTCAAAAACGCCACACCTTTTGAAATGAAATTTTCACAGGTTAGTTTTATGGTCAATATCTCAAAAACGCCACACCTTTTTAAATGAAATTTTCACAGGTTAGTTTTATGGTTTATATCTACAACTATATAGGATTGAAACAAACAGTGGGTTCCAGTTACCAAATGTATACAATCCCTTTAAAGTGCCCTGCAAGCAGAGCGGTACATTTAACTCACAAACTGATATCATAAAAACTCGCCGAAAAAGGTCTACAGTTATCGTTGAACAGAACTCATTATACAAAAATAAATATCCATATCATTTATTCCTTGTCGAGCTATAGGAAGTACAAATGGGTACATTAATGTTATTTTCCACACGCAGTAGGTTTGAATAAATCACTTATTACTCGGACTTTTGTTTGCACTAACATGATTTTAACTTTCTTGCATGTTGACGACCACACTCTCAACATGCTAATTTTTTTTATCATAACACTGCATAATAAGATATTTCTTTGATGAAGTTCAGATCCCCTAAATGTTATTCACAGGAACCCATTTCTTCATGAGTGATGTCATGCAAGGACTGACTGATCTGTAATCCGAGCTGTTACCATGAAACAAACAAAAAAAACACTTTGATTTTCCTTTTATATTATGTCATTTCCACGTTTCACGTACGCCAAAAGTGTTCGCTATTTCCGGCTCCCGGCTGGCACGTGTAATTTTATCGAAAATCAGTCAAAAGCATTTTTTATGACAGAAACTTAAAATTCTGAGCAGACCTTCGAAGGTCTTTGAAGTACGCACGTAAAAGTCCACTTATTAAAATTTTCTTGCAGAAATCATTAAAAACAAACTAGATTAATGCAACTCCTATGAGCTTCTGGTACTCAGTGGTTCTCAGTGGAGCCAGTTTGCATGAAGTGGGCGTGGCTTACAGTGGAATTACGTCCCACTCTCGAACGGAAGACTTTGTGTTGGTAATCTCATCTCCATGGAGTGTGATTTTATCTGACATGATCTACATGTTCTTCTGAACAGAAAACTGACCATGACAATTGTAAAATAGTTTACACTCTCAATCAACCTCGTTCCCAGGGGTGATCGATCTAGCAGCGCCATTTTTTCCCAGCATGCCTTGCTCGCTCATAACCCCTGGAATTCATGGATTAAAATTATTAGACCTGTGGCATATCCACTGTACGCGCCGGCTCAAGTATGGTAACCCGCAGAGGAGGCATCAAGTCAAAGAGCAACTGGTCCCCTCTCATTCTGCTTTGATCTTGTGATATGTGTAACTGTATGCAGTTTAGGGTGACCGTGTAAAAACATGATTCATTTGAAATGGAATCACGTCAAAATACAAGCTCAGTACAAGCGCTCGAAAGTTTTTGACAAGCGTGCACACAAAGTAGTCACTTTTGGTAGCTGATCAGCGCTGTTTTTCAGTCCATCCCTACCAGGGGTTAGTGACGAGAGGTATTGATACGGCGCGCTACCCATGGTAGCGAGGCTGACTCTTAATAACGAGTAACCCTGACTTGACATATTGAAGGGTACGGTAAGACTGTATCCTAGTAATTTTCATTCTTGATTTGTAATAAGAGTTTATAGCGTTCACATATTTATATTTTGATTTGATTTTGTCAACTATATTCTAAATTATTGTTTTGAGTTTGTAACTGCTTCTAAAAACCTTTCTTGATATGTATCAAAATTACTCCCTAACCTGTTTTTGTCTTTGATACTTTCAACAACTCTATCCCCAAATCCTGGTTTGATTATGTTTTGCTTGTAAACAAAAAACTCAAATAATGGTGTGGATTTGAAGGTCTTGACAAAATTAACCCGACGTCATCATCACAATAATCTTGGTTGCGCCAGTGGTTGGGAGTCGATGTCCCTGAGTGTTATAAAGTGTAGTGCTCAATTTAGGATACGCATTGTTTCATGCTTACCATAATATGGCGAGCATTTTGCAAACAGTCAATACCAATTGTTGAAGACCAATCTTTTGTTTGAAATGTTTGTAAATTAACAGGACAATGGTCAAGTGGCATTTTGTTTTTTACTTTATTAATCTTCCACCAAAAACTAAACCATTTGTGGTTTACCACTTCCCAACGGTGTAAACAAATCATTATCGTGCATGTTTTGTTTTTTCTGGAACTATTTACGTAATTTTTGTTTTTGGAGAATATCGTTTTCACATTGAAACCCTGACTAAACAAAGTAAAGAAAACAAACGTGATCAAATGCACAGAGGTTTTGCTTTCTCTTTCGAGAAATTATGGTGTGTTATTACAAGGAATAGGCCAAACATTGGCCGTAAGTCAAGGTAGATAAACCAACATGGTATGCTGGAATCTCGGACTTGCCTCTTGTATGCCGAATACAATAATAAATAATGGTGGCAGCCTATGGATCTCACATAATCCTCATTTGTACATCAAAAGGACGAAGCTCTGGAATCAGGGATTTCACAAGCATCCCTGAAAAAAGGGAGATTTGGTGCATGAATTCCAGTACTCTTTTTCCCTCTTTGTCTGGGGGAAAACGAAGTGATGCACAGCTATTTGTGTGTCCAAAAAAGTTGTGCTAGCATACATGTCTTCTGGCCATAAATGTTTTACACAAACTGTACCAATCTCGCACCAAAGTCTAAACAATTCAGTGTTAACTTTTTTTCTTCTTAAATGGCAGCTTATTTTAAAGTCGGCATAGACCCTTTTTAAACCACGGTTTCTGCTCCGGCTTCGACCCAATCCACCTCTTTCAAGCATCGCACTGAAAGCACAAGTTTTGGAAAAGTCACCAACGGAGCTATACCGGCACATGCCTGATATGGGGGGTACCCCCCCCAAAGTTCCAATACTTAAACACACTATTTTCCTCTTGTACAGAAGTACCCCCCCCCCTAAAATCCTCTAAAGAATTCCTGAGATTCCAAGCACACAATGAAGACTCAATAAAGAGGGGGGGGGTGTTACCATGCCCCATATCGAGCGCTAGATGAACAGAGCCTGAGCAGGAGTCAAAGCCGTTGTTTCGAAAATGCCTAATTGACTGGATCTTGATGTTCCATACTGGATGAAGGGATGTGATTTTAGGGCACAGTGTTTCTGGGTTTACCCGGGTGGTAGCCTTTTCTCCAGTCACTACTCTTAAAAGTTTCAAAGTTGTAGTCTGTTGGGAAATCTGCCAATGAAATAAACAAGTATGAAGTCAGTGATAATTGTATTCAAATTAGACACAACAAAATGAGGTTCAGTTCTCAAAGGGCCCAATTTCATAGAGCTGCTTAAGCACAAAAAGTAGCTAAGCACAGCAGCATTATGCTTACCAGATTAAGGTTACCAGCCAAAATGCCATGTCACATGTACAATTTGTGACTGGTATCCTGCTCATTTCTGCTTAGCAGGAAAATGTTAAGCAAAGTTTTCTGCTTAAGCAACTCTATGAAATTGGGCCCAGAAAACAAAACCATATTGTGCAACAATTCTATGCGGTCAAGTTCACATATCAAAAGCTGAGTTGATATTAGAATATATACTGTCAATAGAATCCTCTCATAGGAATCAATAGAACATTTTTAGAGGCAGAGAACTACTCATTTGTTGATGTGATTTTCAGCAGGTCATTTTTAGTGACGGAAATATATTTTTTCTACAAGAATTTCATACATACATGTACATTGTTTGATTTCTTATATGTCTAATAAAACAAATGTTTATTATTATTTAAATAAACTCTTGATCAGTATATTGTAATTGTTAGTTGTGCGACACGATTTGGTAAATAAGGATCTCATTTGTAGGGATAGACATAATGTGCATATGAACACATTGAGAAAAACCAAGCAATGGTTTTGTGGTCATTCATTGTGGTCAGACCCGATATTCCAAGGTCTGTGGACAAAAAACCATAGGCTACACAGCTGGGATTTGAACCCACAACCCCTGCATTCTAGAGCAAGACCATCAAGCATGCCTGGTGATGAGACCATATGCCAATGCGCATGATCAGCGCGCAAAGGATTTTGGGTGAAACCCGAGTCCAAGCAACCATCATGGCGCAGTGATTTTGAAGCAATGCGTACACAACTATAAAACCTGGTATAGTTGCATGTAAACTACAGCATGGCGTCCATAGTGGCCCAGTGACCGGTGTCACAGTCTCAGCTATCCGGCATGCTCAGCTATCCGGGTGACCAAATACGGTAGCATTACGTCATGCCCTGTCTGCGCACAGCAAGCGAAAGTAGTCCATTTTAGTGCCGTGCTGAGTCGTGTTGCCACTACTCTCTGGCGGAGAGGTAGCTGTCATGGCGGTGTCCATGAGCAGAAGTACGAGCGGTGAAGAGAATTTTGTGAGAAGAGCAAGAGTATCATTCACTATTTAAACAGCGGGACATATGCAGAAGGGTCGACAGAGGTTCTTTACGCGTACAGGAGACCACGGCTATTCAGCATGCTGAAATACCCGGCTACGTCACCCGGATAGCTGAGAACGCAGGATAGCTGTGACCGTGACACCTGGTTAAACAATGTTTGAACACTATGAACATCACTGCAGGACGGACTTGAGCGCTACACAAGAAGCCACTAGTATTATAATTTTTTTTTTAATATTCATGTAGAAATATACTGTAGCATACCTGACATGTAATCTATTCTGGGTACAGCTATTGTAGCATGTTTCTTCATTAGTCCTGTCCAGAGTGTATTCACCACTGTAGGGGTAGCACTTGAGGCTGTAAGACCAGATGTACTTGACGGTGTAACACTGGAGGGTGTAACACTGGACGTACTATCGACACTGTCCTCTTCAGATGTGCTGTTTACAGGTACATGTAGCTCATCTGTAAAGAATGAACCCCATTGGTTGGACAGCAGGAATTCTCTCTCCAGCTTGGATGGACCCTGCAGGGAGAGTAATCATTAGGTTTCATATCAAAGATCGTCTAGAATGAGTGGGGTGTGGGTTCGAATCCTGCCACCCAAGTAGCCGAAGGTTTTTTTTCTCACAGGACTCGTGAAAGCACTGAGTATACAGTGCTTATCACACCTGTATTAGGGTTATCTCTGGTGCAATTATTCCATAAATATTGAATGGTTGCAGTACCCACTGCTGCTACAAGGACATATGCACAAGCGTTATCTTGAAAATATACTGCAATGCATCTTGGGAAACTGAGTACAGATAAAAATAAATCAAGCTGCCAAGATGGATGCCATGCTGTAGCTTACATGTAACTATGCCAGGTTTTCTAGTTGTGTACAGCATTGCTTCAAAATCAGCGTGTCATGATGGTTGCCGGTGTTGCTTGGACTCGGATTTCACCCAGAATCCTTAGCGCGCTGTTCATGCGCATTGGATGGTCTCATCACCAGGCATGCCTGACGGTCTTGCGGTTAAGACATCTGCTCTAGAATGCAGGGGTTGTGGGTTCGAATCCCACCTGAGGAGCCTATGGTTTTTTTGTCCACAGAACTTGGAAAGCACTGTGTACAGTAAAAGTAAAATAGTATTTCTTATCCCTGATGCAATTATTACGTCTATTAAATTATTGCGGTACCAGCTGCTAATGACAGGACTCGAACTGTAATTCAAACTGGTGGTCTAGGGGTTAAGACATTTGCTCTAAAACGCTGGGTTTGAGTCCCACCTCAGTAGCTTGTAGATTTTTTCCACAGAACTTGGAAAGCTTAGTGTATGCTAAAGCCAAAATAATATTCCGTATTCCCGATAAATAATAACATCACTTAAATTATCAAAGAAAAAACTACATGCTCAAACATCAATTATTTTGCAGATATGTTTAGTGCGCTTGAAGGAACAATTATGATTATTAGAATTTTAGTCTGGAAGACCTTGTTCTACTTGATAGTGCTACATTGTACTTACAAACTGAGTCTCAAAAGGCTAACTGAAATATAATTAATGAAGTGGGGGGTGTCACACCCCTAGAGAGTTGATATAAAACAAAATCATGTTTTAACGTACTATTCTGGGATTTGGGCCGTCACTCTGATCTGTTGCCTTGCCAACAGTGGGTTCATTTGGGATGAGTTCCTCAACTTCCATCTCTTCCAGCACAAAGACACTCTGCCAGTTGGCATGGACACTGCAAGGTTGAATATCCGACCTCATACTGTCCCCAAAATACAACACCTAAAAGAACAAAACCAATTATTATATTAACTGGAACTCCCATGAGTGATTTACTAAGATCCTTCTCCACTCTAACAAAATCCAGCACCATATGGTAACTCAACACCCAAACTGTTGGACTCTGATTGTGGTGATATGCCTGATCCCATGAGTGATTTACTAGGATCCTTTCTAACAAAATCCAGCACCATATGGTAACTCAACACCCAAACTGTTGGATTCTGATTATGGTGGTATGCCTGATCCCATGAGTGATTTACTAGGATCCTTCCTCACTCTAACAAAATCCAGCACCATATGGTAACTCAACACCCAGGATTTTGACTGGCGTTTCTTTTTATCAGTGAAATGGGTGTGGTTTCCGATACATTTATGTCACAATTTCCCGCAGGATATTGTTATGAAACCAATACTTATTACTCATCATTTAAAAACAACATCTGAGTAGATGTGAATATCAAAAACCGAAAGCTTATATATGTTTTCGTTTGTCTGGTTTTTGTAGGGAATTTTGTTAATGGTAGACTAAGGTTGTGTTTGAATAAGCCATTTGCGAGTTAGATTGGAATAATCTGGTACAATTGTATATTTATTTATTTGTTGTCATTTCTTTAAAAAGATTAAAATGGCAAATCTACATGTCAAAAAGTTGATTAAAGCTCCAGAACAGGAAAGTAAACATTAAATAATTAAAGACAACTTCGAAAAGTATATATAAAAACCAAAAAATCAGTTGGTACAAAATAGAGAACATTTGCAAGTGAAACGCCTCGGATCACATCCTTACACTCCCCCCCCCACAACAAACATTGTGATTGGAAACACAAACAGCTGATAACATCAAAAACTGATACATCACTTGCTGGTCACAAGGTACCGCTTAAATTTGAATTCCTTTGACTATAGAGACATTTGCTATGTCAAATGGTTCGAGGCACTTTTGTATATCAACCTCCAGATGAGCAAACCCTGGTGCCATTGTGTCATACAAAGTCAATCAGAATTGTGTATGGGTGTTTGCTATCTCTTATAGGTAACTACGCAAAAGCTTGCCCCGAGCAAAGTGACATAGCAACTGTTTCTATAGTCTGAGGAATTCAAATTTAAGCTGTACGTTGTGACTAGCAAGTCATCGTACCAGACATTATTCAAATAATGTCTGGTGGCTTACTGGCGGCGCAAATGGCTTACTGGCGGCTACGGCTGTTGCAAATGGCAGCCTTTTACTCAACAATTAACGCACATTATGTTACTATTATAGGTAATGGTCATGTACCTTAGGTTGTTGTTTACCAGTGGCTTTTTTGAGGTACTCGTTAAATGTCTGAGCGTTGCCTTCAATGTAACATTGTCCCAATTGAAGCTCCTTAACTTCCTGTGTTTTCTCGACATCATCTGCAGCAAAAGTTTGTTTGAAATTCCTCAGTCAATCTGTATCAAACTTTAGTGGTAAATGTATGACTCATTTGAATGCATTAAAAGAGTGGCAATGAGGTCTTAAATGGCTGTTTAAAACCGGAAGGGTCATGGCCGTGTGATAAAGGACCGAGCACAGCAATATGATATCATGTGGTGATTGCATGATCTACACTCTTCCAATAACCAATGATGTACCATCCCTTTATAATATGTTTCTTGATAACCAGAGGATTAGAATGAATGTACTCTTCCAAAAACCAATGATGTACCATCCCTTTATGATTTGTTTCTTGATTATAACTAGATGATTGGAATGAATGGATTCTTTCAAAACCAATGATGTACCATCCCTTTATGATATGTTTCTTGATAACTAGAGGATTGGAATTAATGTACTCTTCCAAAAACCAATGATGTACCATCCCTTTATGATATGTTTCTTGATAACTAGAGGATTGGAATGAATGTACTCTTCCAAAAACCAATGATGTACCATCCCTTTATGATATGTTTCTTGATAACTAGATGATTGGAATGAATGTACTCTTCCAAAAACCAATGATGTACCATCCCTTTATGATATGTTTCTTGATAACTAGAGGATTGGAATGAATGAACTCTTCCAATAACCAATGATGTACCATCCCTTTATGATATGTTTCTTGATAACTAGAGGATTGGAATGAATGAACTCTTCCAATAACCAATGATGTACCATCCCTTTATGATATGTTTCTTGATAACTAGAGGATTGGAATGAATGAACTCTTCCAATAACCAATGATGTACCATCCCTTTATGATATGTTTCTTGATAACTAGAGGATTGGAATGAATGAACTCTTCCAATAACCAATGATGTACCATCCCTTTATGGTATGTTTCTTGATAACTAGAGGATTGGAATACAAACTAGAAAGTAGTTTATGGTACAGATAATATTCTCACCAAATTTGAAAAATGGTCTTTCTGAAGGATCTTTGGTTTTGAAGAATCCAGGCTTCCTTGCATATTGCAAAGTTATGTCAAAATAGTCCATCCAATCAGCTCTTAGATTAAAAGAAACAAATATAAATATTCATGAAGTAACTGACTATTTAATGAGCGCTGATTGGACAATACAAAGCCGGATACTTCACTCTTGTAAGAGAGCAAAATCATTTTTCCCTCAGTTATAGAAAGGGCATCTTTATGAGGGAAAAACTACACAAATACATTGGATGCATGTGAGTGCATTGTCACAGAATATAATCAACAAGTGAAATCCGGACTATTCCATTTCATGAGGCAAAGCCAAGTGAAATGGAATAGTCCAAATTTCACAGAGTGATTATATTCTGTGACAATACATCATATCCATTCAATATTTGTTTTATATAACTCACACATATATCCCTGTTATTTGAAATCTTTTCACAATAAACACAAAGTAGACACAGAAACTCGTCCACTCACAGTCTGAACCTTTCTAAATAGCCCCTTCAATCAACTTGAATGACTCCATGTAGACACCTTGTCCGCCATAACACCACCTTGCCTCATTTCGACAAACGGGCGGTGAACAAAGCTGCAATAATTATCCATATCGGACGGGTGCCTATTCAGTATTAAACTTTGGAGCATCCTGGCAGTAAATACATGGCTACATAACGGATGAGCCAGGATGCATGTTCGATGACAAGGATCTGAATGTGTGGTACATTGTATACAACAATTTGTATCGGAACAATTCAAGGTGTAAATGTTCTCATTTCATTTGTAGTGTACTTCAAAACAACACTACCAACTATACTAGATGACTACATGATTGTCCACCAACATATACACAAAATAAGCATATGACTGGAATTTGTTTATTACAAAAATGTTGATTAATGAAAATTTACCAAGTGGGGTTAACAATTTCAATGGCCGAGATTCAGGTCTAGGTACACTCTTCAGTAAATATTCTTGTGGCGTGTCGTGGCCGAGCCGTCAAGCGCTCTGGACTCAATCTCTGGCATGTCTGGTGTCTCTGATCAGCAGAGTGTGGGTTCGAGTCCCGGTCTTGACACCAGTTACACTTATCGCTAAGACAAGGGGTTTTCCCTGGTGTTCCTGGCAGTGGCTGCTGAATGCGCCGTAGCACCTTGTAAATCCTTACAAGGTGCTACATAAAAGGGTCTCATAATTCAAAAACTTTAAAAAACCTGTCTAGAAATAAATAATGATAAGCGCTTTGAGACGCCCGTAGATAAAGCGCTATATAAAAACTAGTTCATTATTACTTACCCTAAGATGTGCTCTGTCAGATCGCAGGCAAACTCTGACGGAGAGCTCGTTAAAAGAAACACAACCTTACGCTCACCACGAAGCCCCTTCAACCATTCCTTAAGATGTGAGCTACAACGTTCTACGTAACGAGTTGGATCCTTTAAGCAATCTGTTGTGATAGCTGGTATCTTCTCTAGATTTCAAAAAGAATAACGACATAATAGTCACTCAAGATTTAGTGCTGACATTTTCTTTGTCCGACTTCTCAGAGCTTGGATTTTAAGAAAATCTCAGCTTGGCTACAGGCCTTGCAGACTAAAAGTTTCTTTGGACGGAAAATATTATTAAAAGACCAAACAGGTGTATTTTCTTAACTGTATATTCATCAATTGCTGAAATGTTAGGAGGTTTTGTTGTAGAAAGCTTTTTTTCCCCATTGTATTTATCAAATAGTTGTATATATATTTATTTATGAATAAATTAAGTTAGGCTTGAACACTAGTGTCACGATTGGGATTCGAACCCACCCTCTAATGACCTAGCCATCATAATTTGAAATAGATGTTCAAGACCGCTCGACCAGTGGCCGAGGGGTCTAGAACATCAAACTATGTCCATAAACCCTTTGTATTCAGAGAATGAAACTATAAAGCCTGATTATTACTTCATGTGAAGTGAAATTTTACGCCACAAATTTGCAACAAATATTCCGCTCAAGTCGAAATGTGCTCAATTCTTGAGATACATTCGCTGCGAATATACGGTTGTGTCATCAAACTTTGCTGTCATTCCCATGAAGAGTGAACCAGGCGTACGGTGGCAAACTTCAATGGAGCTACATGTAACAATTGAGGTTAGAGTTAGAAAACTAACCTTGATATAAAGTATTTAAGAATACAAGTCCAAACACCTGCAGCATGTCTTTGGTGACACGCTTGCATGAGGCAGACCATCCTCCTGGCTACAGAAGAAAAAATACAGAGAAAGAAATTGCTTACACGTGGTTTAGTAAAAGCAAAAGAGCTCTTGCAAGAACCGCATTAGCAACGTCTTTGTACAACAAAGCAAAATTCTGCGCCTTGAACACCCAGCAGGGTGGATATGTGCGCATTACAAGTCTTATTATTATTATTATTATTTAACATAGACTCCTTCCCATTAGTTGTCTTTAAAGGCAAAGTATATCTTTGGTTTTTGGAACCGTTCGATTGTTTCAATCTTATATAAATGTAGATATATATAATCAAAATAACCTGTGAAAATTTCATTTCAAAAGGTGGTCGCGTTTTTGAGATATCGCCTAAAATCCAGAGCGAATATGTCCACGCAGGAATACACAATCTGAGAAACACAATCTGAGAAACGTGTAGACAGTAACGTTTCTCAGATTCAAATTTTGGGGGATAAAAACTGATATCTTTTTTCCATAACTACATTACTTCGAAGTGAAATGTTTCTAAATCGAAAGCTACTGTGTACTTCTAAGGAAGTAAGTTTTTATTGCCATTGATTTTTAAGAGTGATTGCCAAACGTATACCTTCCCTTTAAGAGCTTAGGGAACATGAAATCCAAGTAGAGTGAACTTGTTCATGCCCATTTTGAGGAAGTGGGACAGGCTGCAGACCAAATCCAAACCCCGCGTCAAGCAAAGATAATGTAACGCAGTGAAGATTAATCATATTAAAAGTAGACCATGAAGGCCGTGGTTGCCCTGGTCTTGGCCTTGGTGCCCCTTCAAAAGGTTTTCCAATGGAAAGGCAAAATGAAAATGGCCTTGCCCACTCTTTGCACCATATGTAATCTCTTGAAATAATGTACAAAGAGTGACCTAGCATGACCTTTACTTCCAGCAATTTTTTTAAAAATTTCATGTATATCAAAAATGTTCTACAAAGACATGATTACCAAACTTTCTCTTTACTTTTCACCAGCTCTGCTAATTTGGACATGTCTACCGAACACCTTGTTTTTGTTTCAACAAAAACTTATGTCTAGTTATTAGTAGTTTTATTGGTTCATGAAACATCACGTGTTCGTCGGTTTCGGCTCTCTGTTCTCAGCGTGTGTTTTTCTAAAAGAGGTTCAGATGTCCATACACTTTCCATTTAATTAAAAATAGAATGTTATCCAGTCTCGATAGTCACAACCCTGCAGTATGGCAGTAAATTCCCAAAACCAGCAAGCGGGTAATAAAGTAAAATTCCACTGTTGGGAAAAAGTCAAAGATGGATCAGGCTTTTTTATACCTGTTGGTTCTACACATTGAGCAAAGTTTGTTTGTATTTCTGAGGTTATTATTTCTGTTGGGTGGTCTAGAGTTGTTCAGTAATTTACCAGATTTAAAGGCATCGTACACGTTTGGTAATGACTCTGATATGTAATGGCAATAAAAACTTACTTGGTAAGAAGTACAGCAGTTTTGGATAGTATAATGCATTTTAAGAAACTTTTCACTTCGAAGTACGGCGGTTATGGAAAAATATATCACTTTTTATCCCCCAAAACATTTGAATCAGAGAAGCGTTTCTCAGAGTGTGTATTCCAATGCAGGTTAATCTTCCTGCGTGGACATAACCGCTCCAGATTTTCGACAATATCTCAAAAACGCTACAACCTTTTGAAATGAAATTTTCACAGGTTAGTTTTAATGTATATATCTACAACTACAGGTTTGAAACAAACAATAGGCTCCAATTACCAAACGTGTACGATGCCTTAAACAAAAAGCTGTTCAAGTCTGACACAAACAGGTGACACACCCAACTGGGAATAAATTTCATTGCAAAAAATAGTAAGTGGCCTGACGTTTCAACCCTAGCAGAGTCTTTTTCGAAGGCTTAATCAAGAAAGACTCTGCTAGGGTCGAAACGTCAGGCCATAAACTATTTTGTGCATTTATACCATAAGTCCTTTTGGTTGGTAAGCATTTTGCAACAAGCTGAATATTTTCTCAATAAATTTTATTGAAAGACTTTACAACCAAATCCCTTTGTTGATTTAATGAGAATGGCCTTTTGCTTCAATTTCTCCAGACATTATTCCTCATAATAAGTTAACAATGCTTGGTCAAATTTTTGGCAAAATTCACCAGAAAATTTAGAATTCTATTTTTCTATACATTTTTGTTTAAGCCTTCTTTTACGGTATTGCATTAACAAAATCTGCCAATGACAAGTGGTAGTTAATTAAAAGCTAAAAATGAATTATTGTCAGGACCCCGACATTATCTCACATCCATCAGCCAAACAGTTTTACAGGTATTTTATGCTTTGTCCGTGGCATATAATGTGAAAGTTTTTCATTTTGAAACTTTTGGCGAAAATCGAGCCATGCAACTTTAAGATACTAACAGAACTTGAAAGGTACAATGTGGCAAGGTTGAGAGCCAATGCTGATAAAAAAGGTCTGAAACTAGGACTATTAGAAATGGCAGATATCGTGACCTACACACCAGAGATTAGGAGAGGTACCTTTTCTTCTTCGAAGTCAATCAACCGTGCTCCGAGTATCATTAACGGCATATCATAGTAGTTCTCATAGTAACGATACAACTCTGCAAACAATAAAAGCAAAAGAATACTAGTTTACTCAGACAACAACAAAAATGCGATAGCTTAGCCAATCTGTGATTTCCGCCACTGCTTGGCACTGCAATTTATATAAGATGCTATTAATATCTGCAATTAAACGCCAAACACTATATAACACTATATAACACTATATAAAACAACGATTTGTAAAATGTCAAGGAGCTGGATACCGGACAGACAAACAAAACATACATAACCGATGCACAACCATAAACATACCAGTGGCCACACCAAGGACTATCACGCCCTTACCAAAGTAGCCACCCCAAGGACTTACCAACATAAGTGACCACACCAAGGACTATACCGAGCCCTTTTACCAAAGTGGCCACACCAAGGATTACCACGCCCTCACCAAAGTGACCACACCAAGGACAATCACGCCCTTTTACCAAAGTGGCCACACCAAGGGGGGTACCAAATCCTTACAACATAAACACAGCTGAGCTAGGACAACCACGCTCAGGTGTATACACACATGAACATTGTGGGGGTCTAGTGACCCCAATACAGTTCAAAAACATGTCACGCACCTGGCCTGAACCATTCACCTATGCACTATACAACTCTGCAAACAATAAAAGCAAAAGAATACTATATTTGGAATTGTTACCCTATATCTACATGTATGTGTGATAAGCACTGTATATATACTGGCCACTTCCCAGCTGAGGCCTTGGGGAAAAAAATCCACAGGCATACTTCATCTAAGCGCTGTCGTCAAGTGCATCTGACATTGCGCAGTCTGTAAGTGTCCTCCACTGTTCTCTATCAGCTGCCAAGTGCCAGGTATGTCGGTTCTTGCATTTATCCTTTTCAGCCATGTTGTTCTTTGACCGCCCCTTGGCAGCTTATGATGATGTATACACTCCATAAGCGCTTGCCTGGCTGGGGTTTCATCAGGTAGTCTCAGGAGATGGCCTGTCCACAGGCATACTACTCGGGTGGGATTCTAACCTTCAATCCAGGTCTAGAGTGAAGATCTTAACCACTAGACTACCAAGCCAGGGTTCTCCCATGCACATGCTAGCGTATCGGGCCGATACATGTGATTTGCATGCCAATATGCGCAAATTTCAGCCGATACGCAAAAAATGTTTTGTTAATAATAATTTAACAAAAAACATCAAGAGAAAACCATATACATGTAGAATGCTCCAGATGGCACAGTAAGGCTTTTAAACCAAGATAAACACCAAGTGGAAAAAAATCCAAAGACCTTGTTTCAATTCAGCGTGCTTCGGCCAAACATCCCAAAATTGGGTTCAGATTGCCCTAAAATTTTGGGAAAAACCTGGGGAGAACCCTGCAAGCATACATGGTGACTAGAGATTTGGGTGGCTGCCCAAACATGCCAAATCGGTTAAGTGTAGCCCTCACCTTGAAGTGGCTGTCCGGCCTTGTGATGTTAGGCGATTTCTCATAAAAATAAAAAAATAAAAAAATCTGTCAAGGAAGATCTACATGTAGGACTGTAGTGACCAAGTAACACACTGGGCCAATCTTATCCAAGTCCAAACATTTTGATGTTAAGTTGCCATAGAGTGGAGGATCTTGGAAGGTCTCTCCAAGAAGGGCGTTCGGGTTGGCTCAGTGGTTGCTTTCCCTGCCTCTCACCTCTATGGACCCTGGTTCAAATCCCTGACAGGAGCCTTGCCTGTGGATTGAGTTTTCAGTCCCTAGTGCATGTGTTTCCCCTATTTTGGGTATTCCTCCCACATCTAAAACTGACATTTCTTCAACATCTTCTCTATATACACCTTCATAGACCCAATTTCATAGAGCTGCTTAAGCACAAAAAGTAGCTAAGCACAACAAAAATATGCTTACCAGAATAAGGTAACCAGCCAAAATACCATTCCACATGTATCATCTATGACTGGTATCCTGCTCATTTTTGCTAAGCAGAACAATGTTAAGCACTAATTGCTGCTTAAGCAGCTCTATGTTAAGGCCCAATTTCATAAAGCTGTTTAGCAGAAAATTCTGCTTAGCAAACTTCTTTGCTCAGCAAGAAATGAGTGGGGTACCAGTCACAATGGTAACTGTATGGTATTTTGGCTGGTAACCTATTTTCCTAGGTAAGAGTTTTCTGTGCTTAGCAAGTTTATGTGCTTACATGCTTTATGAAATTGGGCCCACAGATCACAATGCTAGTGGCTTTTACAGGTCTCTTGGTTTCATTACCAGAAAAATATAACAAATCCAGGCACTAGGGAGTACAGAGAGTCGAGGTTTCATTTTGTGTCCTTTTTTCCAATGAAATTGTTTTAAAGAGAATGGTTTCCTTCTCTGAACTATTTCCTGGATGTGTACACAGAAGGTTTGGTTTCTTCCTGGTTGTGATTTCAATGTAATAAAAACAGATCTTATGATACACTAGTATTCCCACTTGTCAAATCAGCAATAACATTGATAATGAAAGATTGCTTGCTTAGGGGCCATTTAGAATAGTCAATGTTGAAATGTGGGGTGGGTGGGTCAAAAGAAACAACTGAAAATCGAAATTCAATTTTTGTTTAAACAAATGTCATATATATATATTTACAAACGAAAAAATGGAGAAAAAATACCCAGCTGGCCAAGATCGTAATTTCATTCCTGATTAAACTACAAAGTTGTTTGTTTAAGCCAGGAAAAGCCTTTGAAAACTACTGATGTTGGATACCTTTGATCTAAAATATCTGGTTCATTTGAGGCATTACTTTGTTCTTCAGTGTATAGATTATATTATGAAGCCATCAATATTTAAAAATCGAAATTTGGGGTGGCTGGGTGGGTCAAAACAATTTCGAAAAAAAATAAATAAAAATCAATTTGTTTTAACATTGACTATTCTGAATGGCCCCTTAAAGGTAGGGTCATAGATTGGTGATTACTCCAAACATAAATGACCATAAAAACTTACTTAATGAGAAGCACTGCAGCTGTTGATAATAAACTTTTTGAGAGAGGATTCCCTTTGAAGTAATATGATTCGGATAATTTTTCACCCAAAAACATTTGATAATGAGAAATGCTTCATGCATGAATTGTTTCTCAGATTTCTGAGGGTTGGTGCCCAACCAAGAATAATGCAGCCAGAGATGCGGTTGGTACCCGCTGTCACCTCACTAAACAGAAATGGATTCGACATTCTTGTGAAAATACCGTGACAGTTTTTTCGCTGTTTTCTCAGCAAGTAGCCACTGTATTCAGCTGAAACTTTCACAGGTGACTTTCACCGGTAGAGCGCCGGCACTTTAATCCAGAGGTCTTTGGTCCAAATCCCACTCTAACAAATTTGTCTTCCTCCACCCATAATTTGTTTTGGTTTAAATAATTATAAAACTGTGTTTTGTCTAAAAACATTCTATGGGTTGAGTTTTTCCAAGAAAATTTGAGCCGATAAAATTCCAATCATATGAAACTTGGACCCTCACTCTGCCAAATCCCTTGATGTCTGCTAAACTAAGATTTAGTAATATAACACTTGTAAAGCGCAATATATAGACCTAACAAGTAGGCGCTCAAGGCACGACAATAAAAAAAAAAATTAAATTACAGAAAGGAAAAACAAGACATTTAAAATAAACTGTCCCGTTCTAGGCTACTGTCATGATGTGGGTTTTGAGGAAAGGTTTGAAAGAGTTGAGGAATGATAGCAAATGTTGTGAGTCCAAAGACAAGGGGCAGCAATACAGAAAGATCTATCTCCCCAGGAGCGATAAGATCTTGATAAGATGTTGACTTGCTGAACGAAGACCAGCTCTACTGGAGTTATAAGGCCATGACGAGTTGAGATAAATATGACGGTGTGGTACCATGTATTGAGCGGTAGGTTAAGATCATGAGTTTGTAAATGATTCTAAATTTCATTGGAAGCCAGTGAAGATTGCACAAAATTGAAGCTTTGGTTGGTTTCTTGCATTAGTATGATATAACTTTTATAAACACTAGAGGCCGCTGTTTTTTGAAGATCATGAGTTTGTAAATGATTCTAAATTTCATTGGAAGCCAGTGAAGATTGCACAAAATTGAAGCTTTGGTTGGTTTCTTGCATTAGTATGATATAACTTTTATAAACACGAGAGGCCGCTGTTTTCTGTTTACAACTTTTGGTCGGCGCAATTTTATGATCGAACGTTGTTGAACTTTGAAAATACAACCTTTCTTGAATCCAAGGATACATCATCATTCCAGAGTGTAGTATTAGTGTGAAAATGCAGTATAATAACATTTCTATCAACGAAGAACTTACAGTACAAAAATGAGTTATAGGTACAAATTTAATGCCTAAATCTATGCAGGGGAAAAACACGAATAAAGTACATTTACCGGTTAAAGAAAGCATTGCTTTTAAAAGTATTCTGTTTTATTAGTTACCTCAACCTGTAAACCTTTGCAGAAAACATTTATTTCACTCTCGAAAGTTATAACACTTTTTGTAGGCCATAGTTTCAATTCTTTTATGAAATGGTACTCAGTTGTTTTTCCATTGGGTTTTTTTCTCAAAAGATTTCATGAAAAAAATGTTTACAAACCCAATTAAATGCTATAATAACTTCATTTCAAGCTCATTGCTCTTAACTAAATTATCAACCAATGTTCTGTCCTTCTTTTGTATTTATTGTATACTTTTTCAAGCGCTGTTTAAGCCAAAGAGTTTAGAAACATACTTGGGCAATTTTTTTCCAGGTTGTTTCCCTTTTAGATATCTTTCACTTTTGTTATGGATGTGTGGATAATATTTGCTTTCACTAACTTTTCCTGCATCCTGTAAGATGCCTATACGTGTTCATTACATCCCAGTTTAAAGGCATCGTACACGTTTGGTAATGACTCACAATATATATTAGCATAAAAACTTACTTGGTAACAAGCAACGGAGAGCTATTGATAGTATAAAACATTGTAGGAAACGACTCCCTCTGAAGTAACGTAGTTTTTGAGAAAGAGGTAATTTCTCACTAAAATAATAAAAACTTCTTGCAAGAAGTTTTTATTCCTATCTGAAAGCACACAATTGTACAACGAGGGTGTTTTTTCTTTCATCATTTTCTTGCAACTTCGATGACCAATTGAGCCCAAATTTTCACAGGCTTGTTATTTTATGCATATGTTGGGATACACCAAGGGAGAACACTGGGCTTTGACAATTTCCAAACGTGTACGATGCCTTTAAAGGGTCTGTATACATTTGGTAATTACTCATAAAGTTAATGGCAATAAAATATTACTTGGTGAGAAGTACAGCAGCTTTGGATAGTAAAGAGCATTTTGAGAAACTTTTCACTTTGAAGTAATGTGGTTATGGAAAAAGATATCAGTTTTTTATCCAAACAAATTTGAATCTGAGAAGCAGTTATGTCAGAAACATTTCTCAGATTGTGTATTGCAGATTAGTCTTCCTGCGTGGACATATACCGCTCCAGAATTTCGGCAATATCTCAAAACCGCTACCACCTTTTGAAATTAAATTTTCACAGGTTAGTTTTAAGGTATATATCTACAACTATATAGGATTGAAAAATGACCAAACGTATACAATCCCTTAAACATGATGTTATTTATACTTTTTACAAAATTAAATTTCTTTACAGTTATTGAATAATTTGATAGACGTGTCATGGCCGAGCGGTCTAGAACATCAAACTCAAGTTCAAGGGTTCGAATCCCGGTCATGACACCTGTATCCCTGGGAAGACACTTAACTATAACGGCTTCTCATCACCCAGGAGTAAATGGGTACCTGCGAGGGTAGAGATTGTTGGTGTGAATGATTAGCAACCTGTACACCAATTTGGCTGCCGGTGCTGCATACTCCAAAGGAGGTGATATTGTTTCAGGAAGGCTTAACGCCCACAATGAACAGGGGTAGTAATAGTGTAAGGCGCTTTGATACAATGTTTAAAAGTCTTAATAAATGCCTACCATTATTTATTATTATTAACTTTGTATCTTTGTAAATACAAATTTACACTGAAACTTATTACACAATTTCTACAGTTGGTAGAGCGCCGGCACGTTAAACCAGAGGTTGTGGTTCAAATCCATCTCTAGTAAATTTTTCTGTGTTCAACCTCAAATTATTTACAATTTACCCAGAAAGTTTCCCTTGTGGTTTACAACTTAATTTCTTCTTTTGGAAGAGTAAATTTATTCCCATCCACTAGTTTTCAATCAACACACCATACAACCAACATATGGAACAATCATATGGTTTACGGAAAACATTAGAAAACAAATGAACTTTTGTCAGTGATTATGTGCACTTTCATAAATGTATGACTTCAAATGCTGCAATTAAAATATAACGATTCTTAAATAGAAATAATTCTCTAAAGGATTGGTCGCAAGGTTTGACCTACTTCCATTCACATAAAGAGGTCAAAGTAAAGGTCATGTCCGGATATGAAATTTCCAATGTAGTATGTTAACATAGTATCCCAATTTCTAAACACAAAACTTACTAGGTAAGAAGTACAGCAGCTTTTGATAGCATAATGCATTTAGAGAAACTTTTCACTTCAAAGTACTGGGTTATGGAAAAATATATCACTTTTTATCCCCCAAAAATTTGAATCTGAGAGCTTCTCAGAGTGTGCATTCCAATGCAGATTATTCTTCCTGCGTGAACATAACCGCTCCAGATTTTCGGCAATATTTCAAAAACATTACCATCTTTTGAAATGACATTTTCACAGGTTAGTTTTATGGTATATATCTACAACTATATAGGTTTGAAACAAACAATAGGCTCCAAATACCAAACGTGTACGATGCCTTTAAACTCTACAGTTAAGAAGCTCACAGACTGAAACTAATAATTTTGTCATTCCCCCTCCCCAATCCTTTACATGTAGGCCCTATTTTTTTCATTCAAGTCGACGTAATCTTCCTGGTTCTTTGCAGAAACCTCTTTCTGACTATACTCCCACATGCACGAAGAACAGGGGTGAACCCCTTCTCTAAACGATAAATGCGGTGTGACGTGGCCGAGTGGTTTAGAGCATTGAATTCAAGTTTCGATGGTTTAGTCATCGGGGTGTGGGTTCGAATCCCGGTCATGACACTTGTATCCTTGAGCAAGATACTTTAATATAATTGCTTCTCTTCACCCAGGGGTATAAATGGGTACCTACGAGGGTAGAGGTTGATATTGTGTTTGAAAAGCCTTCGGAGCGCCACGACAGCTCAGGGCTGTATACTCCCCAGAGAGCTGAGAAAGATTAAAGTAATGTAAAGCGCATTGATACCTTATTGTATAATCAGCTATTTAAGTATCTTGCTAAAGGACACAAGTGCCATAACTGGGATTCGAACCCTAATGACTCAGCCACAACAACTTGAATTCACTTGGTTCATTTATGTGCATTGCACACCACATGGTACCCACGGCTTTACGTCTCATCCGAAGGACGCAGCAATAATGGTTAAGTGTCTTGCTTAAGGACACAAGTGTCAAGACCGGGACTCGAACCCACAATCTGCTGTTCAGAAACACCAGAGCATGAGTTTGGTGTGCTTGACTGCTCGGCCATGACATGCACCGCCCGTCCACGACACGCCACAAATGACTTGAACAAAATCTCTTCAACACTAAATTGACTGCTGAATAATGTTTATGTTGTGTACTAGTTATTATTTCTATATCAGTATGAAGGTTTCTTTCCTATATGATTATAGAAACTTGATCAAAAATAATATCTTAATGGCGCCCATGTTGGTGGCGACTATTAGGCCTCTTGCTGTGCCGTGACACGACATGCACCGCCCGTCCACGACACGCCACAAATGACTTGAACAAAATCTCTTCAACACTAAATTGACTGCTGAATAATGTTTATGTTGTGTACTAGTTATTATTTCTATATCAGTATGAAGGTTTCTTTCCTATATGATTATAGAAACTTGATCAAAAATAATATCTTAATGGCGCCCATGTTGGTGGCGACTATTAGGCCTCTTGCTGTGCCGTGCGCAGCACACAAAAGACACTATGACAGTAATCAAAATTGCATAAACTTATTTACATTTTCAAAGAAAAATATTGTCAACATAGGGCTAGATAGCTTAGTTGGTAGAACACCGGCACATTAACCAGAAGGTCGGAGATTCAAATGCCGCTCTAGTCAATTTTGTTTGTTCACCCTAAGGGATTTTAAAATGCTTGACTTTTGGTTGCATGTTCTGTGAATGATTAGTCAATGCATTAAGGATTAATCTATTTACCAACCACAGACATGACCTGCCCAAAGCACACAAAGTTTTCAGTTATCTTCTAGACAGATTTTCAAAATCCATATACGTATAATGCAGTCTCTCCTTGTCTTAATCAAGATTTGAAATGTCAGGTTGTGAGACGCTCATAGCGCCCTCAATGTTTCGTTGACGTCCAGTGTTGACGTACAACGGACCACTCGGGAAGTGACAGACATGTTTAGGTTTAGACATCTCCATGTAGTGACTACAAACCTGGTCAACTGGTGCATGGGCGTCAACCATGTTTAATTTCGTTCTGGGAAAAGTTAATGGATTATGAAACATATTAGTTTGTTTTGCAGAAACTTCTTTCTCTGATCGAGATCGTTTGAATGAATGGTTAGTCTTCACTCGACTCATATCCATGTAGTGGGGCCCATGACCCTCTGAATATTCTTGAAGATTTTTACATGAGTTTGATAACGATGAAGTGTTGTGGAAAGTTTCCTTCATGTCCATATATGGCTCTTCTTTGAACGCTTCAGTGAACGTACACTTTGGTCGGATATCAGCAGCCTGGTGGATGTCAACAACAGCTTTAGGCTGCGTTGCTATGCATGGTTTCCGTGGTGTTAATTCAACCGAAACCACATTATCCACTACATGTCCCTCCACATCATCCACTGATGACTTCCTTCTCTGTGCAGTTGGATATGTGTGGAGGCAACTCGTAGCCGAGCGTTGATTTTGACTTGGCGGTATCTGTTCCAACATGTCCAATTGGAAATCGGTAATAAGCACTGTTTCTCTTCGCTGCTTTCTTGACCACATTTGGTTGATGTTTATCTTCTTCTCCTGTTGTCGTCTGCGTTTTTTGTTAAAGCAGTAGAAGCAAAGGAAGATGCAGGCCAAGGTGGCGAGAAATAATAAGCATACAGGGATGATTACATTTTCCAGATTGGTATCTAATGGGGGTTTGTGGTACTTATCAGAGGTGTGTACAAGCAAACTTGTGGATGTAGTGGATGCTGCAGTTGGATCGCTGTCACGTAGGGTCGACACGATGGTTGCATTTGATGCAATGCTATCCATGGTTGATGTGTGTGTTATTCTAGCAGATGTTAGTTGATCAGCAGGTATCAGTGGATAGCTGCTTGTGGATGCAGTCAGCGGATGTCTACTTGCTGATGTTTCAATCACTCCAGTGGGTACTGCTTGCTGATTTGTTGAAACTGTTTGTGGAGATGTAGGCACTGAACTTGGTTGACAATCTGCCGTTGCAATGATTGTACATATGACACGTACTATCACACCATCATGACTTGATTCTAATAATATCTCACAACTGTTGTTGAATATGGGAATATGGCGTTCTTCTCTACACGTCCATTTGTAACTAAGAATATTACTAATTTCCTTAATGAACTTGAAGTTGTACAGGATCCGAGGTGTGAAGTATGGCTTGAAATCTTCCAGGCAGTAATCTTCTTCTGGCTGGTGGATGATGAGCGGACCGATGACGCAATGACCCGAGTTAGTGCTACAGTTGAACACAACACCGTTAAAGTCATCTGATGCCGTTATGAGCTCTCCAAGAATGTGATTCTGTGTAGAGGTGGTCCGATTAATTTCAGTTTCATTATGTAGCCAAGTCAGATAGAGCTGGGAAGCGCTACCCCAGCAGGTTATTTGAATCTCTGATCCTTTGGTTACAATGACTGGTCCGAGCGGGAAACAGACTAGAGAGGGATAAGCTAATTCTAGGACGGTTAGCGTTACTACTTGAGACCCTTCGTTATCAATCTTACATTGATACATCCCATTATCTTCTGTTTCAATTGGGAAGATAATAAGGGTACTGACGGCTGTATTATTTTGTTTATAACATAACCACTGGTTGTCGTAGTTCTCAATATGTTTATTCACACCTGCTGTAGCTGGTTTCCCGTCGAAAAACCACTTAATTTTCTTGATGCTTTGGTTGGTAGAGGCATCTAAACCAGTGATCGTGCACTTGAACTCTGCTCGTTCACCTTGATGTTTGACCAGATATTCTGAGATCTGGATCGTCACACTGGAAGATAGATCAGCGAGCAGAAATAAAATCATCAAGGTTTTTGTTTTGTGCATCTTGAAGGGGGTCATTGTGTTCCAGAGTTTAATGGAATATAGTGTACATCAATAAACATACCTTGACTGCAAGTGGGAACTGCTTTGTTATAAAATGAAACACTTATGCTGTGGTATGAAGCATTTCTAACAAACATGCAAAGCTAAAATTTATTTTGCATGTCGCTCAAAACATTTCTCATTTTCTGTTTCAGTTAAAACAAAAAACAAGAAACAAAAACACTACTTGACTTATTGTAACAACTACTGTTTATTTAATAGATAGTGATTTATTTTTATCAGCTGACCATCAAAAGATGTATTATTTAATATTACATGTATGAACATGATAAATCTTCAAACATGTTTTTTAGCCTTTGAGAAAGATTCTGCTAGGGTTGAAACATCAGATCACTAACTATTTTGTGCATTTATACCATAGGTTCTTTTGGTTGGTAAGTAGTTTGCAACAGCTCAGACAATTTTCTCAATTTTTGTTGATTGGCACATACAATACAGAAACTTTCCCAATGCAATTGTGATGCCATTTTCAGTGCAGTTATGTAATATTTCCCATGTTTGTTCTTCACAATTTCTATGTACATGTCATTAATATTATACCCTTGTCATTTGATTATTGGAACACGTGTCATGTGTTATACTTTTTTTTGGCCACTTATATACATTTATATAGGATTTTTATGTTATACTTTTTTTTTGCCACTTATATACATTTGGGCAATTCCATGGAAAGGTGGACATTACATGAAAATTTGAACTTCAAGAAATGAAAGTTAAGGCACTCCAATTTATTTATGTATGAGTTCTAGTTTTGCATTGTGAATTTTTTTTTTTAAAGCTTTAAGATTTTTCAAAATATGACCAAAATTGTTTTAAGGACAATTTGTGCAAAAAATCCAAGAAAAAATGGTAATTAGAAATGATATGATATTTCAAAGTAAATAATGGAACAAAACCAAGCTAAATGATTAATTATATTATTATAAGTCATGTTTCTTCCCTGCCCAGAAAGTTGATATTTCATCGCTGCTTAATTCTACGCTTGGGAATATTATGCATTAGACACATTGTAACGCGAGTTACCGAAACACCTACTTTTTTCTCTAATAATTTTTCTGAACTAAACAAAATGGTGAGATTCATTATTTTCTAATTAAACCCAATACTTTAACTTCCTATGATGCTATTTTCTGCTAATTCATCCCTATATTTAAAAAATAAGCATCTAAAGGCTGTAACATGAGTTACCATGTAACGCGAGTTACCGTAGGTAACGCGAGTTACCACCAATTTGATGCAGTTTTTCAATACAAATTCCATTTACTTTGGAAGTGTAGTGTACAGCTGGTCGGAATATCCAATGGAATCATACTGGATGCATCCAACATTTTGTTCACAACATAAATGTACATAAGTTGTATGTGCACCATACTTATACTGTATGTACGGACATGTATGCCAGTGTGTAGCTGGATGAGTTAGTTAGTAGTTACATAAGTGGGTAATCCTACTTGTTATCAATTTGTTTTATGTAGTACATGTTGCAAACTTGACATGAACTTTAGATATGCATGTAATGAGGCTTTGTTTTTTCGCAGACAAGCTGTAACGCGAGTTACCGTAACGCGAGTTACCGACATGAGAGGTCCTTTCAGATTTTTTATCAATAGTTTTGTTATTATTTGAATGTAATCATGCATCATACATGCCTATGTCATAGAAACACAGAAAAGTTTCCATCAGGGTTGCCCAGTTTGAGGAGAATTTGAAAACATGGCTGATGTGTTTTTATGCTATGTCCTTTTTATGTAACATGAGTTACCGAAAATAAAGGTGTTGCCAAAAGAAGACAAAAGGTGTTTTTAATTTTTTTTGGGGGGGGGGATGTTGTTAATCATAACTCAATAATGTTCCCCAGAGAAATTCTATTTATCTGACCTCAAAATAAAAGAATACCAGCCCAAACACTCATGGAACTACCCATTAAATGAAACGCGAGTTACCGTGGAATTGCCCATTTATATAGGTTTTCCATATTGATAAATATAGGACCCTAATAGATTTTACATTGTGTACAATATGTATTGATTGCGTTACACTTGCGCATAAGCTTGTGCGCCAACACGCGTACGGCTATGAACGCCAAGTGCGCTTTAGCTAACTGGTCTTAACAGCTGCAGCTACATGTATGTCTTTATCAGCCATTTAATACCTTATTGTTGAAATAAATAATAAATTGTTCAAACCTTTGTATTATTTATTGTTGAAATAAAATATAAAAAATATGAACAATATCAAATGACAAGTACGTGTGTGAAGTATATAAAACAAATAAAGGATGCATTTTATTCACACAATGTCAGATTAATCACTCATTGCAATCTGGACTGTTCCATTTTACCCGGCTTCGCCTCATGAAATGAAACAGTCCAGATTTCACCTTGCGATTATGCATCTAATATTTGTATAATATTTATCTATTCATTACTCTACACATTTCTCTATAATTCAAGCTTTGATTTCTTTACCTGCTAAATAAATATTTCTAACGGAATAAAAAAAGAATAATAAATAAATAGCCTAAAGTTTGCAATAAAAGAGAAACTAACTTTTGTGTAAAGACCCTAGTTGACTTATTTTTTAAAAGGGTCTGTATACGTTTGGTAATGACTCTGAAAATTAATGGCAATAAAACTTACTTGGTAAGAAGTACAGCAGCTTTGGATAGTATAATGCATTTTGAGAAACATTTCACTTCGAAGTACTGCGGTTAAGGAAAAAGATATCAGTTTTTATCCCCAAAAATTTGAATCTGAGAAGCGTTACTGCAGTAATGTTTCTCAGACTGTGTATTCCAATTGCAGATTATTCTTCCTGCGTGGACATAACCGCTCCAGATTTTCGGCAATATCTCAAAAACGCTTCCACCTTTTGAAATGAAATTTCACAGGTTAGTTTTAGGGTATATATACAACTAAATAGGATTGAAACAAACAGTGGGTTCCAACTACCAAACGTATACAGACCCTTTCAAGAAGAGACTGATTAAATTCAGAGAAATGCTAGCATACCGAAATACCATTTTAGTGAATGTAGAATCATATAAAATAAGGTTTAAATAGTTTGTGTAAATAAATCATCAAAATGTCAAGTAATTAACGAGAAATGTTGGACAAACAAAAGCGGTTAAAGGTCAGCAGATACGCTTTAGTTGCACGCGTCAAATTTACATGACTTGTTGCCCATTGATGCAAGTAGACTGGTGCTCTGTTTATGTAAAATATGATAACTATGGTGAGGCATGAGGATCCAGTCTGCATGTCCAGCAGAAGGTCATCAGGCCTTGAATTACACGGAGGCCACGACCTCTGTTTCCCCCTGGTCTTGGCCTTGGTGTCTTTTCAAAAGTTTCCAATAGACTTTAAGATATATCCAATAAGGGTGCCCTTTGTAAAATGAAAATGGCCTCGCCCTCTCAAAGATGACATTCCTGAGTCATGTGTAAACAACCGACACAAACAAAGGTACTGTAACGATTCCGACCCCGCCTTTGCTTGTGCCTAGGGGAGAGGAGCCGGTATCGTCCGATGAAACTCCAAGGAGAAATGTTATGGGGAAAAAAACTTATCTACTCGACATAATCAGACATGTTGAAAACAGAGAGTTACTGTCGACCAAAGATCTGTATGAATTTATTGTCTCCAGCTCCTTATTCATACAACATTTACTTGTTATTTCACTAATGTTGAAACTAATGGTACATGTAACGAGTATAATTTATTACAGGCCTTCAATTGTATTGGTAGCGTGGACTTCAACCCTATACTTATAGTCATTACGTGTTGAATAGAATGGTCTTTGTGTCTTTGGTCTTGTGGTGAGGACAGCTCCAAGAAAAGTCCCCGAAAAATGAGTTTGCAGCTGTATTTATAGTCGTCATATGCGCAACACACATTTCTGTTACATACGCGGTAATCAAAGCGCACTAAGTTATTGACCAATCACAAACACCTTTCTACGGTAGCTTGCTCCCCTTCAGCTGGCGCGTGCCCGTACTCTGAGTCTGCGTTTTGTGTGTGCCTCATAAAGAATACTCAACAGCACAACATGGCGCAGCCACAGAATAAGAACGGCACATAGCTGGGTGTCACAAGCCTGCAAAAATGTTACTGCAACAATAGAAATGAAACATTGAAATAAATAGTTGTCTATCTTAATTATGGCGATTTTCGCCACCACAGTACAGTCCATTCCAATCTACACAAATTTTTCCTTAGTCTGACAAAGCTTAGCCCTCCCTCGCTGGGTTGTTATGGCTCTCTTTTAACATTGGTCTTTGTGTTTAAAAGACAGCCATAACAACCCAACAAGGTGGGCTAGACAAAGGTATGATGTCATGGAGAATGTTCCTTCGACATCCAAAGATCGGCCCAAAAACATCACAAAGAAACTAACCCAAAGGGATCACCTTACCCAGTCAGTTTCCCTTGTGGTTTATTACAGTCTCCTGACGATGACTAGAGCAAGCTAGTCCAAACGTTGAGACCAATCCAAGAACTGACTCCGCGGTAGTACAGTTAATTACGATCCTATAAGCTAAAGTAGTAGTCCCAGCCTATTTCTATACCTTCCGCCCAGGTAATAGTTAATAAACAGGACAGTTCTTTTCAGAACTGAGAAGTCTCCCGAACACCCGAACAATCTACTCCGCGGTACTAGAATTAAGCAAGACAGTTCTCTAAGAACAAACTCTACCTGGCAAGTAGATACACACATGGTGTTACCGCAAACCAAATGTATTGATACCTCGCCATGCAATGCCTCAAATCCTATATACTTGAAATTTGTTTTTGGTTGTAAGCGCTTTGTAACCGCTGGAAACAAGGCGCTACACTAAAGGTTGTTGAATGCTGTTGAATGAATGATATAATGCCAAAGAGCATGAGGTATCTTGCTCAAGGACACAAGTGCCATAACTGGGACTCAAACCCTAACTACTCAGCCACCACAACTTGAATTCATCCCCTGGACTGCTGGGTCACGAGACGCTAAATAAATTGAAGAAATTAACAAAAAGCTTACCACACTGCTCTAGCGTTTCTGCAAGACAATGAAAATGTTGCCACCTTCTCTCTGCACCATATTTCTCCTGGATCTCTGCATCAGACAGCAACCTTGATCCATGACTTGCTCTTAAAATGATGCCTGTGTCAGACAGCTTCAAAAAATCACCATGGCTTATATCCCAGACAAGCCCTTTCACACTAAACACAAAAATAGTAGTGTCAATTTATGAAGAAAACATGAATAAAGTTCGGAACTTATGTTTCGCATATAAGCAAATGTCACAATATCTTATTAAAGATCAATATTGAATGCACAATTTTAAAGATCAAAGAGTCACATATTGGTCTAAGCTGATCTCTAGAGGCTACAGAAGGCTCTTACCATCAAGACCATAGGTCTGGATGGCATTCTACAGAATAATCTTAGCTTAGGTCTTAGTTGATGTTGATATCTAGAGGCTACAGAAGGCTTACCCCCATGACATAGGTCTCAATAGATCTGTAAAGGCTAAAGAACAATCTTACCTTGTTAGAGGCTGACCATGTATGTCTCAATGCTGGATCTGTAAAAGCTACAGAGTAATGTTGCCTTAGGTCTTAGTTGATGTTAAGAGGCTACAGAAGGTTTACTTTCATGACCATGTAGGTCTCAATAGATCTGTTAAGGCTACAGAACAATCTTACCTTGTTAGAGGCTGCAGAAGGCTCTTACAATCATGACCATGTAGGTCTCAATGCTGTATCTGTAAAGGCTACAGAGTAATGTTGACTTAGGTCTTAGTTAATCTCTAGAGGCTACAGAAGGCTTACCTCCATGACCATGTAGGTCTCAATAGATCCGTAAAGGCTACAGAACAATCTTACCTTGTTAGAGGCTGTAGAAGGCTCTTACAATCATGACCATGTATGCCTCAATCATGTCAATGTTGGATCTGTAATGGCTACAGAGTAATGTTGCCTTAGGTCATAGTTGATCTCCAGAGGCTACAGAAGGCTTACCTCCATGACCATGTAGGTCTCAATAGATCTGTAAAGGCTACAGAACAATCTTACCTTGTTAGAGGCTACAGAAGGCTCTTCCAATCATGACCATGTTGGTCTCAATGCTGGATAAGTAAAGGCTACAGAGTAATGTTGCCTTAAAGGTCTTAGCTGATCTCTAGAGGCTACAGAAGGCTTACCTCCATGACCATGTAGGTCTCAATAGATCTGTAAAGGCTACAGAACAATCTTACCTCATTAGAGGCTACAGAAGGCTGTATATTTCCATCATCATGTACATGGTCCAATTAAGGTCAAAATGGATGCAGGTCTCAGTTTTTTAAAGAAGGTTCTTAGTCTTACCATATTAAAGAATTGTCTTAAGGCTACAGAACACCAGACTTACCATAAGTCTTTATGGATCTCTAGCGGCTGCAGAATCCTCTTGTCATAACCTTTCTCTTCAACAAGTTTCTTAGCACAGTAGTCATAAATCAGCTGCAAAGTTAAGAGAGTGGGATTGATATGGAAAACAATCAGAATAGTAGTAAGAATAGCAATATATACGGTAATAAAAAACTTTATTAAAAACAACAACAAAAAACCACCAACATAACAAAAATAACTTAATAATCTTGATGCAAGTACAACATTTTCATCTTAGCAAAAAAAACAAAAAACATCCAGAATATAATTGGGGATGGGGGGGCACAAATTAATCATGAAGCAATAACCATGACAACTTTTACATTAGTAATAATAAGTATGATGAAACAGAAAGTTTACAGTGTTTTAAAAATACTAATTTTGAAAGCAGGACTATAGTATCTATTTTTGATTAATTTTAGCGGGGTAAGTTTATTATTTATTAGTAATACAGAAACAATTAGATAAAACAAGATTTAAAGCATTAGCAATATTTTAAGGCAGTTGTGTCGTGTGGCAGGAGATTCTGTCCCCCCGGAGATTCTGTCCCCCCATACGGCAAACTGTGTACAAACTTCTTCTGATAGCGCCCTCTCTTGAATCAACCTCCTTCAGCCCATGTTAATTTCTCATATGGGGGACAGAATCTCCGCGGGACAGATTTTCCTAGGACACGTACTGAACGTGCAGTTTTGGGGGACTTAGAGCATTTATGAAATTCAGACTTTCTTTATTTCACTTGAACAAAATCCTTAGGAGCCACAAATCTTAAAAAATGGTAAACTACATCCATTTAAAATTAAATGGTGGAGTAAGCTTTTGAATAAAAAAATAGATATATTCTTATTATTTTGTTGGGATTCAAAAAATAATAATTGGCATTACTGGGGAGTCAAATGTAGAGCTATTTGTTGTTGGTAGGTGTTCCACTCACTTAAGCTAGCATTAATTAATGGTCGAAAATCACCGCAATTTAATCATGTTTTTCGTTATATATATCCTAAGGCCACATAAAAAACAAAATTGTTGAGCGTCCTTTTTGTTTTAGGGTTGGTGGTGGGAGGGCTTTTTAATTTTTTTATTGAGTACGTGACATGGCAAAATATGAAATAAACTATAAAGAAATCATCACAATCACTATAAAACAGAGGGTTTGTGTGATTTTGATGTTTTTAATTGTTTTGTTAAACCCATTTAACTCCTAGATGACAATTTCTGTAAACATTTAAAAAACCCTAAAATGCAGTGTAGCCTAAGTAAATATTTGAAGAAGTGTTCTGGTTTTTAGAACATGAATAACCTTTCTTAAGACATATTTTCAAACCTAAAAGTGTGTGCGGCGCAGATGGAGGCAAATTTGATTGCAAAGATCATTGAAAAGGCCGTTTTTATGATTTAAAAAAGAAAAAAAAAGAAAAAAGGGGTCAGTTTTGTTTTTAGGGTCGGGCGGGGACGATCAGCAATGTTTTTTTTGTATGTGGCCTAATGGGTAATGTTGGCTACTTGGTAAGTAAAGTACGCATCAAAGATGGCACTACAACTACAAGTAGCCAGCTTAAATAGTGTTTGGTAACGTAAATAGGTGACGGCAATATATCCACTGAGCACTTCATTCATATTTCAAAATGTTAATTTGTACAGTTATAAATATTAATTTGTTTTTATTTATTTATTACAGATTCCATTATCAAGGGTATGCCCCAAAAACTTAGTGGCCCTCATAGTTACATAAATTAAAATTAATATTTTATGTTTTTTTATTTAGGCCTATAATGTAAATTACTAATAACAGAATAAATTATGAGATTGCAAAATTATATATGAAAATACCCAACATTCACAAATAATTAAGTTCTCATTACGCGCACCACTTACAACAGTCAAATTCAGAACATCTAACTAAAGACTATTTATAAATCATGATTATAACTTTATAATATTAAGACAAACTTACTAGTTGCGATAATCGTAACCCTCCATCCTCCCGACGGTCTGCGACCGTCGGGAGAGGAGGGTTACGATTATCGCAACTAAAGACAAACAAGACTAAAACTTTTGTGTTTATTTAAAGGGTGTGTACAATATTGGTAAGAATGAAAATACAACTATTCACAGATTTGCACATAACTCACATGGTATAAAGATGGTCATGGTAGAAAACTTCTATTGAAATAGTTTTGCTTGAAATGCCATAGTTTTTACGAAATGGGTAAACCAAATAATAGTCTGTTTTGGTGAGTTTTGTGCTGTCTTTTAACACCATTTTTGAGTTTCGTCTAAACTGCGCAGTGCATGGGGTGGTTGACAGGACCACACAGGTGTGTTGTAATAGCCTGGAATGACTCTTAAATATTACAAGACAATAACCAATAACTGCATTCCTTCTCCCCGACTGAGAAACTGGAATGACTCTTAATCATCTTATCCATCACAGTAACTTGCATAGGGTGTACATGTACAACTGCACATACTGCGTTGAATGGCTGTACATCTTTTTGAGGCACGGGTGGTACGGATTTTCTTCCTCCACTCCATAGTTTAATGGAAACTACTGTAGTACTAGCCCTTTTGGTTTGCAATACCAATAGGAATCACAAAAGCCACCATAACCTAAATAAAAACACATACTTTTTGTGCATTGTTACAATAACAAAGATATTAATTAATCATGTCTTGTTAGTTAGTGTACAACATTGGTAAGAATGAAAATATAAATGCTCACAGATTTGCACATAACTTACATGGTATAAAATTTCATGGTAGAAAACTTCCCTTGAAATAGTTTTGCTTGAAATGCCATAGTTTTTACGAAATGAGTAAAATAATAGTATTTATCCTGCAGGATAAATTCCGATGTTTGAAAAAAAGTTGAAACACATAAGTTTTTTTTCACTGTTTTCTCATGACTCCGAAGACCGATTTAGCTTTAACTTTCACAGGTTTGTTATTTCATGTATATGTTGGGTCACATCGAGTTTTGATACAGGTATTTGGCAATAATTACCAGTACCAATGTTGTACACATCCTTTAAACTAATTTATTGTAAACTTTTCTTTAGTTAGTCCTGACCTTACCGAAAAGAAGTTGTCCAACTTATATTTGCATAAGGTGTGGTCTAAATCGAAGCCAATACAATCGAAATCCTGAATATTCATGAAAACGGAGCCATTTTCTGAAGAATTCATTGTGGTCAAGAAGTAGAAAAGCACGTTTTGTTGATTGTTATTGCATAAGTTCTTTCCCGACACATGTACACAGTACATACAGAAGGCGTAGCAAGTTTTCTTAGACTGCATCAATTGTTGTTAAATGTGTAATCCAGGCTTTAGTGCTATGGGTACCAGTCGGTATTAGGCTGGTGCTCTTATATATTAAGAATGTAGGTATATGAATACGCATTCGTAACTAGGAAGCCAGACGAGAGCTGTATTTGTTTTTGCAAACGACAAGATTAATCTGCTTCACTTTTTTGCATCGTATTTCTACTTTTATTTCTGTATTTGCCGGGAAAACACGAGACTTCTTGAGGGCAAGAACACTGTTTTACAAATCACTACAGTAAGTACGCCATGTTACATTGAAAGTACTCAAGGCTCTTGAACAAAGAGAAACATTTACATGTAAGACAGTTTTTTAATTATGAGATAAGGCTGGCGGCCAGGGTTTTACAATAACATAATTTCTCACACTTTTGCAGAAAAAGGACATCATTATTTAACGATGGAAGAAGGAGGCGTGGTTCCGGATGTTGTTGATGTTACAGTTGCAACTGCAGCAGAGGTTAAATGGGACAGTGGAGCAACTGCACAGATGGGCAATGTCTGTACACCCACTCAGGTACCCACTACAACCTTCATCAGTTTATTTCACTGTCTGTACCCACTCAGGTACCCACGACAACCTTCATCAGTTTATTTCAATGTCTGTGCACCCACTCAGGTACCCGCTACAACCTTCATCCGTTTATTTCACTGTGTGAACACCCACTAGGTACCCAATACAACCTTCATCAGTTTATTTCACTGTCTGTATACCCACTCAGGTACCCACTACAACCTTCATCAGTTTATTTCAATGTCTGTACACCAACTCAGGTACCCACTACAACCTTCATCAGTTTATTTCAACGTCTGTACACCAACTCAGGTACCCACTACAACCTTCATCAGTTTATTTCAATGTCTGTACACCCACTCAGGTACCCGCTACAACCTTCATCCGTTTATTTCACTGTCTGTACACCCACTAGGTACCCACTACAACCTACATCAGTTTATTTCAATGTCTGTACACCCACTCAGGTACCCAAGCTACAACGTTCATCAGTTTATTTCAATGTCTCTACACCCACTCAGGTACCCACGACAACCTCCATCAGTTTATTTCAATGTCTGTGCACCCACTCAGGTACCCGCTACAACCTTCATCCGTTTATTTCACTGTATGTACACCCACTAGGTACCCACTACAACCTTCATCAGTTTATTTCACTGTCTGTATACCCACTCAGGTACCCACGACAACCTTCATCAGTTTATTTCAATGTCTGTACACCCACTCAGGTACCCACTCAGGTACCCGCTACAACCTTCATCAGTTTATTTCACTGTCTGTACCCACTTAGGTACCCACGACAACCTTCATCAGTTTATTTCAATGTCTGTGCACCTGTTGGGCGCAATCTTTGAAGATGGCCTTTTTTAAAATTCGCGCGGTGTGCCATTTTTTTACTGCGCGAACTTTGTTTCCTTGCATGATTTTAAAATTTGCGCTGGGTAGCTCTGGCGCAATTTTTGAACACCGCGCGATCTTTGTCGTTCAACCGTAATAGTCACCACTTGTCGTGAAATATAAGCTGTATGAAGAAAATGTACCTCAATAGTTTAACAGGATAGGTTCATAGTAGCATTATGCTGGATCTTTACTTATGTCTGAAGTGATTTTTTTGTTCAAAAACTTGGAGAATGTTGAAGAAACAGGGTTGCTCACGAACTGTAAGTTCATAATTCCTTTTGACAAAAGGATGCTGGTATCATGGAGGAACCATGCTGGTATATATTTCAAGATGGCGATGGTAGATTCCGTGTTGGTGTGTACGTGCATGATGGTACGTGCATGTTGCACCCGCACCCCACTAAATTAACTCCCACAGCATACAGTGTAAAATGCTGAATATCCTTTATTTCAGGGTCTTTGCCATCCAAAATACCTCAAATTGGAAGTCAACAGCCACAGGTCACAATTTGAAAATTGTTTTACACTTTCCCCCTTTTAATTGGGCTCCTGTCTTATCATGGAGGAAAGAATGGTCTAATTTATTATATAATATTTTGAGGGCCAATACAAAATATTAATGAGGCCGATGCTCTGTTTTCTCCCTATTTATCCTCTCCCCTTTTTGTTGTCTTATGGTCAAACTTGTTGTCGAATCTGATCGGTAATTTCCCTTGCAAAACTCATCAAAGACTTCCTCCATAATAATTATGGAGGAAGTCTTTGATGATTATTTGCGGTGGCTTGTGATGTGATGAAAAACTGCGTCAGGACGCTTGTCCTGAAGGAAATTGTTTATGCAAACCGTGTAGTTCGTGTCAATTTCGTGTCCCAGCTGCGCAATTTTTATTTGTGTGGGCAAACTTTAGTTCAAAAATCGCGGGCGCGCAAATTTTAAAATTGGCTTGAGCGAATTTTTAAAAAGGCCATCTTCAAAGATTGCGCCCAACACACCCACTCAGGTACCCGTTACAACCTTCATCCGTTTATTTCACTGTGTGAACACCCACTAGGTACCCAATACAACCTTCATCAGTTTATTTCACTGTCTGTATACCCACTCAGGTACCCACGACAACCTTCAACAGTTTATTTCAATGTCTGTACACCCACTCAGGTACCCACTACAACCTTCATCAGTTTATTTCAATGTCTGTACACCAACTCAGGTACCCACTACAACCTTCATCAGTTTATTTCAACGTCTGTACACCAACTCAGGTACCCACTACAACCTACATCAGTTTATTTCAATGTCTGTACACCCACTCAGGTACCCAAGCTACAACCTTCATCAGTTTATTTTAATGTCTGTACACCCACTCAGGTACCCACGACAACCTCCATCAGTTTATTTCAATGTCTGTGCACCCACTCAGGTACCCGCTACAACCTTCATCCGTTTATTTCACTGTATGTACACCCACTAGGTACCCACTACAACCTTCATCAGTTTATTTCACTGTCTGTATACCCACTCAGGTACCCACGACAACCTTCATTAGTTTATTTCAATGTCTGTACACCCACTCAGGTACCCACTGCAACCTTCATCAGTTTATTTCACTGTCTGTATACCCACTCAGGTACCCACTACAACCTTCATCAGTTTATTTCAATGTCTGTGCACCCACTCAGGTACCCACTACAACCTTCATCAGTTTATTTCACTGTCTGTGCACCCACTCAGGTACCCACTACAACCTTCATCAGTTTATTTCACTGTATGTACACCCACTCAGGTACCCACTACAACCTTCATCAGTTTATTTCACTGTCTGTATACCCACTCAGGTACCCACGACAACCTTCATTAGTTTATTTCAATGTCTGTGCACCCACTCAGGTACCCACTGCAACCTTCATCAGTTTATTTCACTGTCTGTGCACCCACTCAGGTACCCACTGCAACCTTCATCAGTTTATTTCACTGTCTGTATACCCACTCAGGTACCCACTACAACCTTCATCAGTTTATTTCAATGTCTGTGCACCCACTCAGGTACCCACTACAACCTTCATCAGTTTATTTCAATGTGTACACCCACTCAGGTACACACTGCCTTCATCAGTTTATTTCACTGTCTGTGCACCCACTCAGGTACCCACTACAACCTTCATCAGTTTATTTCACTGTCTGTGCACCCACTCAGGTACCCACTACAACCTTGATCAGTTTATTTCACTGTCTATACACCCACTCAGGTACCCACTGCAACCTTCATCAGTTTATTTCACTGTCTGTATACCCACTCAGGTACCCACTACAACCTTCATCAATATTTCAAAGTCTCTACACCACCCACTCAGGTACCCACTACAACCTTCCATCAGTACATGTCATAAACCTATTCATGTATAAATGATGAAACTATTGCATTAGGATACAGAACAATGTGATGGAGTTTTACCGTACACCGATGTACACAAATTAAAATATGATACAAACTGGTATTTTTCCATTGGGTCGTTCTACTCTAGAGTGCAGGATCAATTTCAGAAATTCATCGAGCTTCTTTATGAGCAGAACAATTTTCTGCTAAGCAAAACTACACGGGAAACCAGTCAAAGATGGTACATGTGACATGGTATTTTGGCTGGTAACCTGATTCTGCACTTACATTACCCGCCGAGTACACGCTGAGATACAAAGTTTTTGCACGGAGCATTTTCATGTGAGATACAAAATCGAGATACATAATTTGTGCATTGACACGATGATATATAAACTGCATATATTATTATGATTATTTGTTGAATCCAGTATGACTTGATTTATATTACAGTTACAGAATCAGCCAACCGTTACCTGGCCAACAGAAGAGGGCGCTCTTTACACCATTGTGATGACTGATCCAGATGCACCGAGCAGGGCTAATCCAAAGTTCCGTGAGTGGCGACACTGGCTGGTAGTTAATGTTTCTGGCAATGACATGAGTAGTGGCAGCGTCAGATCCGAGTATATCGGAGCCGGACCACCAAAAGACACAGGTAGGGTTCACATCATAGCGTTCTAACATAATGAGCTTGACCATCAAAAGACACAGGAAGGTTCACATCAAAACTTTCTAACATAAATGAGCTTGACCATCAAAAGACACAGGTAGGGTTCACATCACAGCTTTGTAACATAATGAGCTTGACCACCAAGAGACACAGGGAGGATTTACATCAAAACTTTCTAACATAAACAGAGATGCCAACATTGAATTCCCAAAAAGAGTAGCACCGCCGCCGAGCACTTAAAACTTTAGTTGCAAGTGAGGCCTAAAACTCACTGAGTCGTAAAAAGAGGAAAACTATGACATTTATGATATAAACTAATATTTTCAGCGAAAATCACTTATTGCAAAGCGGCCTGCTCTAGAGGTCAAACAATTGTGAATTGTATTCTCAGTCTTGATTTTAAAAAAAATTAAAAAAAAAATTTAAAAAATGAAAAAAAAAAAAAAAAAAAATTTGTATCGGACTGCAATTTACACTAGCTTGTGCATGAAGAGAACTCTTTCCAACTAAATTCAACAAAATGCTGTAGTTTCTGTCCCATTGTTTATTCAAATGAATAATGCTCACGTTTGCACAGCAAAATAGTTTTTAAAAAAATACGTCACACCACCTGACCACAGCAGCAGGTCAGTCAAGTCTTCAAACGACTTCAGCAAGAGCAATTTCATCAATTGGCCTTTCCAACCAATTCCATTTCCACCCACTGCATTCTTATTTTTATCGACAGTTTTCATCAGATCTTGGCCTCCATTGCGATCGATGAAATATTTTCTTGTTGTCACCTTTATTTTGTTTCAAACAAACTCTACGACGGCGCGCGCTGAACTTGCGAATTGCATTTCAGATAAAAGTTATCACAGGGTCTGTTTTCCGCCGCATCCCACAGTCGTAAAGCGTTAAAAAAAACTGCGGAACCAGTCTCTACAAAAGCGACTGTAGAATGTATGCTGTACAAGGAGCCTTGCGGCTCAGTGTGTGCTCTGTGCTACTAGTGTGTCGGGCAGGCAAATCCTGAATGCGATAGTTTATGGGATTGGTACCTCCTAAATAAGCACCCAAACGCGTCTGAATTCGGCGCCGCTCATCGCTTTTAACCACGCGGCAGCAGTCAACATTTGTTATAGTTTTTTATTTTATAATTACTTTTAGTATTAGTTTTTATCATGATACATTGTTCGTAACTACATTTACAATGGGCGGCTTGTTTATCGTATTTAATTGAAGATTATCGTAGCGGCGTATTCACGGCTCAAAATCGTATTTTCTACGCCCAAATCGTGTATGTTGGCATCTCTGCATAAATGAGCTTGACTATCAAATGACACAGGTAGGGTTTACATCACAGCTTTTTAACATAATGAGCTTGACCACCATAAGACACACGTAGGGTTCACATCAAAACTTTCTAACATAATGAGCTTGACCATCAAATGACACAGGTAGGTGTGTCGTGGTCGAGCAGTTAAGAGCACCGGACTCAAGCTCTGGTGTTTCTGATCAGCAGAGTGTGGTTTTGAGTCCCGGTCATGACACTTGTATCCTTAAGCAAGATGCTTTACCATAATTGCTTTGTCCTTCAGATGGGACATTAAGCCGTAGGTCCAGTGTACTGTACTAGGATGGGAGAGCCCAGAACACTTATCGTGGAAGAGTAGGGGTTAACCCCTGTGTTTCTGGTTCACATAGCAAGCACCCTTGTTTACAGGTTTCCTCAGGCTTGCGAGCTACAGTGATTAAGTTCACTTATGAGGCATCCTTGGTTTCATTACCAAAAATATTTAATAATAATAACAATTAACCCATGGCTGTACAAGATGTAGGTTTTGTCCCAATGTTCTTTTGAACAGATGCAGAGTTGGAAACTCTTACGACAGATTTTAATTATGGATTTTTAACCAAACTTTGCCAATGCATTTTATACATTTGGTCTCACATATATCTTCAAGTCGTAACCTACACTTCATAATGAAACTTACAGTTCATGTGTGACTTATTTCAATTGCAGGCTTGCATCGCTATGTCATCCTCATCTACAAGCAGCCAGGATTCATCAACCCAGAGGGAATCCCATTCTACCCAAACTGTGACATCAATGGAAGAGCCAAGTGGAAGGTTCGTGAGTTTGCCGCTAGTCATGGACTTGGGAATCCTGTGGCAGGCAACTTCGTTCAGGCCGAGCATGACGAGTATGTCACCCAGTTGTATGCAAAGTTTTCTGAATATGCGGCTAAGAAGAGAGATGAAGCTGGAACGACAGAGGGGTAACGACCCCCCCCCCCTCCCCACTCTTGGTAACATTTCACAGTGAGTTGCTCAACCAGTTGAAACCATTCAACTGCTTGGGTTTTGTATGTTGGAACAACTGTACACAGAATTTGCTGTGTACTGTGTAGATGCATTCATCACATGATATCATTTTAAAAGCTGGCAAAGTTTCTCATTCAAAACCTTTGATGACTTTGAATGGCCAGGCGATAAAGGACTTTGCCTTTGGCTCGGTCCTTTATCGCACGGCCCAGATCCTGTTGGCATTTAAGACCTCATTGCCACTCTTTTATTCCCTTATTCAAAATTGGATGATATAGAAAGAAGATTGTTCACTAAATCATTTTGAAACTATACCAGTATAGGCCTACTAGTTACTTTTGCAAATGCTTACCTTTTCAATTACTCTTTTCCAAAATATCAGAAAATGAATGATTTCTGTTTAAACATACTTTGTTGTGAAAGTATTTTTAAATCATAAAATGATTTAATTGTGTCAAATCTATTTTTTTTAAACAGCTTTTTCAGAAGTTATATGAGAAGATTTAGTGTTGTAATCATATGGTTTGTCTAAAACATTTTGTCATCTATAGGTCCCGACCTACTACAAGATCTTAACATAGTGGAATTTTTTTCTGGAACCTAGTCCGCTCTCTCTCATGTGGAAGGATCTGTTGTTCATTTACCCACGTTCCACGGAAAAAACGATTTATCATACCATTTTAGCAAACGTCTTTTGAAAACAGCGCATTCTGGTCAAAATTGTTAGCCACACATTTTTGTAACCAATCGCTCAAACGTTTTCCAGTGTTGAAGTCATCATTTCACAGGTACCAGCGATGATTATGAACACAAATTTAATAGGTTTGTGATAAACAGCTATATCTGTACTCTCGTCTCATGCAAGGTTGGTCAAATTATTACCTCATATCATGTCAAAGCTTGTTAGCGCGGTCAAAGGCGAGATAATAAAAGAAACAATCTGCACTTTTTCAAATTTGTCGACAGGAACCTACGTTTTTGTATTTTTGGGGTCGTTTGACAAGAGTTTTAACACTCCCAAATCCTACAAGAAGGTTGTCTGAGCTTGTAGAATAATATGGTACTGCAGGCCTAAACACAATTGCTTATCAATAGGCCAGGCATACAGTTAAAGTCTAGACATTTGGATGTTGAGTTAGCATAGAGTGGAGCAGTTTGGAGGATGAGGGGGGGGGGTCTCCAGCCAAAGCCACTAGGGAATATGGTTAATGAATAATTCATAAGTTAATGAGTATTCATGAGTACGATGTGTAATATTGATGGAGGTCAATAAGTCAACTCAGCTCAACTCATTCTTTAATGTGTATGGTACATGATTTATTGAAACACAGTGTGAACGAAGTTAACATTAATGTCCTTTCTTAACAAGCTCTGACACCAAATTTGATATTTCGGTGTCAGGAGAATCTTTTATGACAGACATGGCGCATTGTAAACGTACACTTTTATTATTACTAAACGATATACCAACGGTTCTTTTTACCCAAAGAGAAGGGGTTCGCCCCGGTGTTCCTGGTTTGATCGGCAGCATATTGCGCCACAGCACCTTGTAAACCATTACATGGTGCTATGTAAAGGAATAGGTCTCATACTTCAGAAACATAGCTCCACAATACCTTGCAGGAAAATACTGAATGTTGGAGTGCCTTGAGCGTCACTGAGTGACGGATATGAGCGCTATATAAGAAGCCATTATTATTAACGGCTTTTATCAACCACTTCCCGGCGGTATTAAACAAACTTTACCGTGCCTTTGCGCAGTATTACTTTTTTCTGAAGTTTCTGCGCAAGCTTTTTAATGTAAGATGACATTATAAAGTGGATTGGAAACTGGTGAAGTAGACAGTTAATGAGGTAATGTTCTACAGTTGTCCATTGCACAAACAGGCCTTATATTTAATTCTTGAAGGACCATGCAGTTACATCTATGAGGTCATTTAAAATTTGCACTGGAAAATTTTGTAAGGTACCAGCCTGCACAAAGAGAACTTAATCAAGGAATGAGTTTGTATTACAATAAACAAGCTTCACAAACTATGCCCTGTATCATAATGCTGCTTAAAGGCTGTGTACAACATTGTTAAAGGAACATTACAGAATTGGTTTTTGCTCGCAAAACAGTGTAAGCACTTTATATAATCCACCATGTACATAAACTGACAAACCTGTAGAAGTTTGAGATCGATCGGCCATCTGGGTCACGAGAAAATAGTGAAAAACCGATTACACATTTGCATGTGTTATACCATGCATTAATAAAACACTCATGAGTGATAAACTCCAATCGGAAATTAGTTTTATTTATTTCTCATCAAATATGGCATTTCAGACAGAAATATTTCTAGGGATGTTTTCTACTATCATCATCATTAGATCATGTAAGTTTTATGTAAATCTGTGATCTTAAAGAAAATTTTAATTACCAGTTCTGTAACGTTCCTTTAAGGTTGAAAATATAAAATGTTCACATATTTGCACATAACTTACATGATATAAAGATGGTCATGGTGGAAAACTTCCCTCGAAATAGAAATGCTATAGTTTTTAGGAAATGAGTAAAAACTGAAATAGTCTTTATCACTGGTGATAAAATCCGCTGTTTAAAAAACAGTTAAAGTATATAATGGGGTTTTTCACTGTTTTCTCATGACTCTGAAGACCGGTTTAGCTTAAACTTTCACAGGTTTGTTATTTCATGTATATGTTGGGTCACATCAAGTGTGGATACTGGTCTTCGACAATTACCAATGTTGTACATTTGCACAAAAATTAAGTAAGCACAACAAAATTATGCTTACCAGAATAAGATTACCAGCCCACAAGAACCATGTCACATGTACCATCTGTGACTGGTATCCTGCTTAATGTTGCTTAGCAGAAAATTAAATTGGGCCCTGCAGGTGCCTAGCAGAAGAATGTTTCGCGCTCTATGCGGGGTACACTTTTAGCAACATTCATCCCACCAGGTAATAACATGACAATGGTTGTTATCGATGATGCATAATAGGCCATATGCACTAAGCGCCATCATGAAATGCATCTTAGCAAACCAAGTACTGTTAAAAAATAAATCGAACTGCTAAGATGGACGCCATGCTGTAGTTTACATGCAATTATGCCAGGTTTTCTAGTTGTGTACCGCATTGCTTCAAAATCAGCGCACCATGATGGTTGCCGGTGTTGCTTGGACTCAGATTTCACTCAGAATCCTTTGAGTGCCGATCATGCGCATTGGGACATGCATATGGGTTATTGCAATTTAAATATTTCGTATAATTTTAGTTACACTTCCGATTACGATGCTGTATTTAAACTTCTTACTTTGGCTATATATAAGTATCACTTTCCAACTCGGCTTTCTTGACATGTAGTTTGTACATTTGAATTGATTTAATAATAGCATCAGGGATAAAGAATACATAACTTTAGTTTCACCCACACTGATATGTTAATACACCCCCACGTGACCAGTCTTCAACCAATCAGAGTGCATAAACTCCCCGAGGTGTTTATTAATAGCCTGTAGCAGTTTTTACTAGACAATGTATACACCAATCCGGGCGCGCAAGTGCTGGGCGCCGCGTGCGTCATGCTGCATTGTACGTTTGCCTATTTTTGTGCACAAAGACACGAGAAAATCGTTTCCCTTTTCTCTTTTTATGGGAATTGAATGTCTTCCTCGACAATCTATGCAATTTCCATGACATGGCTGCATGATATAAAGATGTACTACATTCTTGATAAATTTTTAAAATTAAGCAGAAAGTAAAATACTGAAATTCTGACAAAATACCTTGCCGATGCAACGCATTAAACTATGCGACTATGCAGTTTCCGCGTCTACGACCTTTAAACTCACCTAAGACATGCACCGTTCAGGATTATTCGGTTTCTATTTAGTTGCAAGTATTTGTGGTCAGTGATCTACATTGGTATATCATGATGTCCTGTCAAGGAAATTGTGTAAGTCGTTGAGGAAAACATCTAATTTCCATAGAGAGTGAAAAGGAACACGATTTCCTCATGTCTTTGTGCATAATCTGGGCACTGATGACACCGCAGCAGTGGGGCGTGGTGCCCAACACTTGCGCGCCCGGATTTGTGTATACCGGGCTAGTGTTAAAGGTGAGGCCTGTAATTCAAATAATAATAATAATAATAACAATAAAGAGAGATTTATAAAGCGCAAACAGTTGCAGATTGGTTCCGCCTCAAGGCGCTGAATACAGGCAAAAAGGATTAAACAAAATAAACCTTTTAATTACATGGATTTTTGACACAAAAAACAGTCAGTAACAGCAATATGGTCCCATCATGCTAGTATTCAAAGTAAATCTTTTGTGTAAAAGCACTAAGATCTCTCTTGTAAAAACAAATTATCATTGTTACTATTACAACTGAAATTGTTCACATTTCTAAACATAAAGGTTTCAAACAATGAAAGACATTGAAACACTAGGTGGCAGCAGACTACCGGGTTAATGTCCCTCCTTTATGTAATTCTAAGCATGCACATATTTCTGAGAACAATAGATTTACCTGGGTCTGATTTCATAGCTCTGCTTTCCACAGAATTCTGCATTTACGACATTCTGCACAGTGCAAGATTCTCTGTGCTGTATTGTTAGCTAAGAATTCCACGGTAAGCAACGCTATGAAATTGCACCCTAGTCTGCTGCCACCTAGAGTTTCAAGAACTCCCCCAGTGTAAGGGTTCAGACAGGCGCTCCAGAGTCGCGCCGAACCAAATAAATTAGGAGCGACTTTAGGTCGACCCAAATAAATTTTGGTTCAGACAGGCGAACTTAACATAACATTTTCATTAGGTTCGGCTCATGACAAGATTGACGTCTGAAACCAAGACGCCCCAGAGTCGTTCCGAACAACTGCAACAGTCGATCTTTCGACTTTCAGCGCGTCCAGTCGCTCCAAACTGTTTCAGACGTCAAACTTTTTATGAACTTAATTCAATAATTTGGTTCGGCGCAACTCTAGAGCGTCTGTCTGTACCGAGTGTTAATGGTCTTAAAATTAATACCCAAGCCCTGTTTAATACAAAAATATATAAAGTATATTGATTATGCAGGAACATGATCAATAAATAACACAAATATTCTTTAAAATGGCATCATGATTAGACTGTGCTACCTGGATTCCAGCAAGCCATGTTTAGCACTCAGGATCTCAACCGTCCGTTCATGAGCACTGGGGAAAAATAAAAATAAACATTAGAACAGTTTGATCAATATTCAAAAGGATACTGTCTCCAATCTAGCCCAATTTCATAAAGCCTGTAAGCACAAAAACTTGCTAAGCACAGAAAAATATTGCTTAGAAACAGGTTACCAGCCAAAACTACATTCAGTCTGCATTGTGACTGGTGCTCTGCTCAATTTTTGCTTAGCAAAGAAATTTGTCAAGCATAATTTTAACTCTTTCAGTGCCAAGGTCGTACATGTACGATCTATTTTTTGTATTCAGAAAGTGCCAATATCGTACATGTACGATCTATTTTATATACTCAAAAAGTGCCATCAATCATATACGACCCATAATATACATGATACACGAGAGGGCATTATCACTCTAACGTATTATACAATTTCGTACATGTACAATCTTTTTCTTTAGGTGTTATTCGGGTTCTTGCAAGAGGGTGCATCGTTTTCTGAGCGTTTCTAATATTTTTAGCTATGATCGATACCGCCATGGGTCGATCGATCATTTGTTTGTAATCACACTTTTTAAACAATGGCAGCCCCCAGGAAACGTACACGCTTTACTTCACAATCTATCACTCTGTAAAGAAATACTTTTGACTTTGGGATGTACCAAGGCAACACAAATCAGTAAGACTTTATTTTATTGTTACAGAATTTTGAAAACCTAAAAAATCTGGGCACTGAAAGAGTTAACAGCTTTATGAAATTTGCTAACACTTTTCCCGATCCACATGTATGTCCTGTGAGGGGCGGTTTGTAGACTAAGTCAGCTAAATATACATAAATGACTACAGCGGCCGTAGGTGGTTCAGTCATAAGAAACGTCTTGCACCAAGACTACCTCAAATCACACACACATTTTCATATTAGAGAATCATTCAGAAACTAGCTTGTTTTGAAATTAGCTTGTTTTGAAAACTGTTTGTTGTGTTTTTGATGGATAATAGGTATCATAATTCATACAATTATGAAGCTTGGCATACCTATCGTTAAATTAATGAGCGATTTGGGTGTGAGAAAGCACTAGATAAGAACTGTGTATTATTATTATTGTTGTTGTTATTATTATCAATTATTAAGTTGTAAACCACAAGGGAAACTGACTGGGTAAAATTTAATTAATTTGGGGTTGATCAAAGAAACATTTATAAGAGTGGGATTTGAACCTGCGACCTCTGGGTTAACATGCCGGTGCTCTACCAACTGAGCCAGACTGCCAACATTAGGGCTAGATAGCTCAGGTGGTAGAGTGCCGGCATGTTAATCCAGAGGTCGCAGGTTCGAATCCCACTGTAGTCAAATTTTCTTTGTTCAAAATATTATAATTAATTTTATCGAGTTTCCTTATGCCGTCTTCCATGTATTTTTCTGAGAAAAAAAATGCTGTTTAAATGTGTGTTAACTTTAACCCTAGCAGTGCGCTGTGTATGACATACACGTAATGCCAAATATAAGCTAGAATTAGAAAGAACTGGTTTCATTTTGGAAATTGCAAATCAAAACTATAGAAACGATAACTGCAGTCAAGCATACGCAAGTTCAAATCTGACTCCCCAAGACTCTTTTTGATCACAACTTGAACTTTTACAAAGGTAATTTTAAGGTCACGTGGTGTTTTGTAACCAATAAAAATGCGTTATAAATAGGGTGGATATAATCAGTCCTGCCATTACACAGCTCAAAAATTGGGTCGATTTAATCGTAACACTGCTAGGGTTAAGAAGTAACTATAAATAAATAGTAAACTTGCGGGTACAACCATGTGTAAAATCTCTTTGTGGGAGTGATGGCTCCGAAAAGAGCCGGTGTGGTCTCGACGTTTCGAACAGTATACTCTGCTCGTCTTCAGGAGAATGCTGGACTGCGGATGCTAGCAGCCAACTCCCACAGCTTGGATCCTTGCCGCCCAAATGTGCATTCATCCAGCCCTACTTAAGCTGCAGTAGCTCCTGAAGACGAGCAGAGTATACTGTTCGAAACGTCGAGACCACACCAGCTCTTTTCAGAGCCAACACTCCCACAAAGAGATTTTACACATGGTTGTACCCGCAAGTTTACTATTTATTTATAGTTACTTCTTATTTCTCCACACCATGCAAAGCTTCAAACAACACTGACTGCTAGGGTTGAGCACTACGGCCTATTATTGGCTAATTTGTTATGACTTACCTGCCTGGTCTAATGATTGTAAACCGTCCAGGTACAGAGAGATTGACTACAGTTGATCCCAGTCTTGATTCCATTGAGTCACCCAAACGTCCTCCGTCAAAAACAACATCAAGCTGTGGCCATAGCTCTTGAAACTCCTACATGGTTCAAACAAAATAACTGTCGTAAAGAATGGCTCCAAGGTTGGGCCCAATTTCATAGAGCTGCTTAAGCAGAAAATATTGCTGAACAATTTTCTGCTAAGCAGAAATGAGCAGGATACCAGTCACAAATTGTACACGTGACATGGTAGTTTGGCTGGTAACCTAATTCTGGTAAGCAAAATTTTGTTGCACTTAGCTACTTTTTGTGCTTAAGCGGCTCTATGAAATTGGGCCCAGGTTGTGATCAACTCCAGGGTTCTCCCCAGGTTTTTTCAAAACTGTGGGGCATTCTGGACCCAAATTTTGGGATGTTTGGCTGAAGCACGCTGAATTGAAACAAGGTCTTCGGATTGTTTTCTACTTGGCGTTTATCTTGGTTTTAAAAGCCCTATGTGCAATCTGGAGCATTCTATATGGTTTTCTCTTGATGTTTTTGGTGAAAAAAAGAAAATATATATATTGTTATTTTTGTTGCGTATCGGCCGAAATTTGGCACGCAATTCGCGTGTATCCACCTGATACGCTAGCTTGTGCATGGGGAGAACCCTACACTCATTTTCCAATAGATAGAGTCCTTATAAAGATGAAAACAAATTACAAGTCTCTAACCTCACATTAAAAACCCCAAAACAATCGATGACGTCACATTTCAGTTACATGGTCTGTACATTTTTGTAAAGAGTATTTTGAGGACTCCGGAAATCACAGTTGCTTATTTCAATTGCCGCAATCAAAATAAACCTCACCTGATTGTGCAGAAAATCCCTGGGAAAGAATTAAGGCAATAGACCGATTGCGCGACCAATGTTTGCATGTGACTTTGTGACTTATAGTGAGTACTATGTCATCACAGCTGTTGGCAAAGACGTGCAAAGACTATGCTGTGACCCATCCATACACTGAGAGTCGGCTTTATTTGTATTTGTAGTAAATAATAACACAGTTGCTGAGCCCTTTTGTCAAAGTTGAATGTTGTGACATTGATATAAATCCCATTACTGCTTCATAAATTACCAGTATTCAACCACAGAGAGGTTTATTTTGAGTTATGCACTACTGGCGTCGGACGACGCTGTAGACCCTCATCCTGATGTAGTCCAGGAGTCGTCCAACCTGGGCTATAGCCACCCGGTTGTTTGTAATGTTAATCACTGTAGTAAAAGAGCGTTGGAAAGCGTTTTAGCCAGTTTTGGAAAGCTTTTTCTTTTGGATGATTTCAGCTTCAAAATTGTGACATTCTTGTGTTGAAAAGTGCGTGATCGCAGTTGTCCGTAAGCTCCACATCGTGAACATAACATTCCTTCCTTGTAGAATTTACAAGAATTGCTGGAACCTGTCCTTACTGGCTTTTTTCAGCCACTTCTGTTACAGACTCTGGAATATTCTTCACATACCGGTATTACAAGACAGAAAAGTCTTGATCAAATAAACAAATGCAACAATCATCATGTACTTTACAACAACGGCACTTTCCTATGGAGGACGCCATGTTTGTTGATGTTTTACACCCACTATAGGTCACGTGACATTGGTTGCGCAATCGGTCCGTGGGAAATAATTTTGTTTCCTTGAAAAAGAAATCAAAAGCGCCACCATGTTATTTGATATGCAAGGTTTTGCTGTGACACGCTTGTATTATGTACCTGTATGGACAATGTGCTACCAGCAGCACTAACATTAGCACTGGTTAACGCTAGCGGTGAACCAGCTGCACGAGCCACATCTCGGATAAAGGGATAGTCCGGAATACGAATCCCGACTAACTCCGTTGAGGAATTCAACTCTGGATTCAGCTCGGGTCTTCTCTTGAAGACTAACGTGACTGGTCCAGGTAGAAGATCAGAGAGCAAATCCGTGGAGACTGTTACTTTACCCCATCTGGGGAAAACAAAAACAAGTTTATTTCATCATAAAACAATCAACTGATGTTCTAAAAATATGTGGGAATTGAAACTTTGCATTTGAGCTTATCTTGAGAGCCAACCCTCCTACTATCAGTGTGTTTCTTGAGACAACCAACCCAGACCTCACTATGCCACGACCGTGGTATTTTGAGGCACACACATACTGATGTAGAGAGTAGAGCTATTGCTCAAATTGCTTCAATGAGTGTGGTAAACTGGAGAAGCCACCAGCTGTGCTCAATTGCAACGGAATTCATGCCACTGTTGGAAGAGATAAGGAATCCTCAACCTTGGTCAATTTCTGCAGTGGCAATCTGTAGCACTGATTAATCACACATACAAATACAATGATAGAACATTGCATTAGTTCATCGTTGTGTGGGAGATTTTGTGGCAAGTATTCAATAGGAGAGCTCTTTATGGTAAAATTACATGATGTTACCAAAACCCTTAGCCTCTAGATACTATCTTTGTATTTTTGCTCAACTCTTTATACAAATGAAATTTTTCTGCTGTTGAGAAATTAATAATAAAACAACAATAAACAAAACTAGTGAAGTGTTTACATGCAGTCAATTATTGTGGGGGTGTCCTGGTAAAGGGGTCAAGTGCATCAGACTCAAGTTCTGATGGCCTTGTCATAAGAGTGTGGGTTCGAATCCCGGTCATGACACTTGTATCCTTGAGCAAGGCACTTAACCATAAATTGCTTCTTTTAACCATAAATTGCTTCTCTTAACCCAGGTGCATAAATGGGGAGCCTGCGAGGGCTGTGATGGTATGTTAGATTGACCCCTTAGCGCTAATTTAAACAGCTTAGGGGTTGTACGCACCCCAGGGATTTGAGAAGGTTTGAGGAATCGTCCGAGTATGCTGGATGAACAGGGATAATTATGTCGTAAATAATCTTAATCTAGCTGCTAGGATTTATGTACGCTACATAAGAACCCAGTATTACTACTATTATTGATACAGTCAGTCCCGGCCTGAGGAAGTAGCTTAGTAAATTTAGAAATAACTCTTGAAAGATAAAAACAAAGACTTTATCATTTATCAGAAAATCACCCCCCAAAAAAAATATAAAAAAATAAATAAATAAATAAAATAAATAAAAATAAAACCCAAAACAAGATGTAATTTTAACTTTATAAACGTTTATTGGAGCTCCAGTAATTTTTCTTAAAGGCCTTAAGTAAAACAATTATGAATTCCAGCATATTTGAAAAATATTTCAATACCAAAGCAAATATTCAATACCTCTGCAGATCTTCAACATCACCCACACAAATAGCGACAGGGTTTTGTACATTTCTTCTCTTTATGTTATAAAGTTGTTGAACGGATGTTGTAGACTGAGCCAGGGCGGCCACTCCATAAATGGTGTCTGTTGGAACAGCTATAACGTTACCAGCTTGAAGACTGGTAACCGCTGTGGATACAGCATTCTGGTTGTCTGTAAATTAAAGACATTCGGTAAAGATTGGAACTTGTAACCCATTGGAAAATTATGACTGGCAATACTACACTAAGGGTGGGTTTGATTAGCTTACACGTGTAACTAAAACTTACATGAGAACGTTCGATTACCCATCACGTGATACTCGTGTCTGGCCCGGGTGTAAGCCACCACAACCCCAGCTCGCAAGCGGGTCTCTGGTGGATGCCCAGGTGTAATAACGTATCATACCAAGATGGCGGGGACAAGTTGAACTTGTCGCGAGTACAAAAGTACACAAAAACACAGATTTATCGTCATGAAACAAATTATGGGAAATGGAAAGGAAACATACTTCCAGAAAAACAAACAGATGGTGACTGTGTGCAAGTTATTTTATATTTTATAATTAAACTGTATCGTTACGGACATCGACATTTTCCAAGTGAGCACACGACGGAGCTTACACTTTTGTAAGTTCTGCCGCTACGCAAAAAGGTTTGACCTTAATTTTCCCAGAGAGCCAAGCAAACACCACATCGTTCGATTAACTTCGCTGCGTGGCTAACACGAGTGTAAATCCCCGGTACACATTGGGAAGCTAATCGAACGCACCCAATATTAAGTACAATAAACAAGAACCTGTACTAAAAATGGGAACAAATTTCTTCTCCCTCTAGTTTAGTAGCCTTCATCACCTCAAGTGTCCTTTTGGCCTTGTAAGTTGTAGGGTGATTTTTTAATTAAAAAGTAACAACAACAAAATATTTGAAACCTGAATTATTCTTAAGTTTCAGGAAATCGTATGTGACATTTCATAAAGCCTGTGTAAGTAAGCACAAAAACTTGCTGAGCAAAAACCTTGCTGAGCAGAAACAGGTTTAACAGCCAATAGGCTATGCCGTAAAATGTACAAATTCAATGTTATGTTGCAACTGTTGCACCGCTCACTTTTTGTGCTTAGCGACTCAGAAATTGGCTAATCAGTATTTTCTGAGTTTTATTTTAGACAGCTTTATAAACTTGAGTCAAGACCAGGGCCAAATTTCACAGCGCTGCCGTTAAGAAAATTTTCGTGCTAACTGTAGCAGACACTTGTTCATAAGCGTATTTCACAGGTTAGCAAGAAAATTAGGCTGCCAAGGTGGCATAATCTTTAAAATCCAACATTTCAAAAATGTTTCAAAGCCAAAATAAAATTTAACACACTGTATACTCTGTAGTGTTTATAAGCAAAATGCCCCCACACCAATTCACTCAGTTCAGTACACACACAACACACTACAGTACACTTACAGTACACAGTTGAGTTGAGTTTTCAGTACACAACAAACAGTAACAAAACGTCACAACACAACACTCCATGACTAGACTCTGACTGATTCTCACTTCCTATTTTTATCAGATTGATTTACCTTTAATTTCGATAATTCGAGCCATCCTAGCGACAGTCAAACTCCTCAAATGGGTAGATGAGGTACACAATCTGTAAAATGTTTGACAAATATGTTTGCTGTGTGTAATAAACATGTCAGACATCAGGTTACTATTTGTATCATGTTGAAATTTCCTCGTGTTGCATCATGGAGGCTGCCATTTTATAAACTCATTTTCGATTGTCTCAAAGAGCGCCACCTATCGGCAGGAGTAGGAGAGGCATTCCAATCGATAATCTCAATATAGTTATCCATAATCATGGAGGTATCATTATCATCTTTTCCAAAAATGATTTTTGATTGCCAGGGTGTCATCTTTGACCGAAGATGTCAACATTTTGAAAAAAATAGTATAGCGCCCCAGTTATTGGGTCTATTTCCATACATAAACTAAAAGGAAACTGAAGAAAGTTTGAGAAATTGACTCACCTGAGCGCGGCAACTTGAGGTTGTAGCTGTGACACGCTGTTCCTCGTCTGTATATTAAAGGAACATTACAGAATTTTTTTTTTTTGCAACAGTGTAAGTGCTATATATTATATATATCATAAATATACAAAAAAAAACTAAAAGTTTGAATCGATCGATCCATCTCACGAGAAAGAAAAAAAAAAAAAAAAAAAACGATATTACACATGTTATATTATGCAAATGAAAAAAAATCTCATACGCGATACTAAAATCAAAAGTTTTTTTTATTTTTATCATCAAATATGGCATTTTAAGACAAGAATATTTTATAGGATGTTTTTCTACTATCACCATCATTAGACCGTGTAAGTTTTATGTAAATCTGTGATCTTAAAGAAAATTTTAATTACCAGTTCTGTAACGTTCCTTTAAATGCGCTTGCATGCTTCACATGCAGCCTCCATGGATAATTATGATGCAACATGAGGAAATTTCAACATGATACAAAACCAATTAGTAATCTGATGTCTGACATGTTTATTAAACACAGCAAACACATTAACCAAACATTTTACAGATTGTGTACCTCATCTACCCATTTGAGGAGTTTGACTGTCGCTAGGATGGCTCGAATTATCGAAATTAAAGGTAAATCATTCTGATAAAAATAGGAAAGAGAGAGCCAGACTCGAGTCATGGAGTGTTGTGTTGTGGCTTTTATTGTGTACTGAAAACTAACAGTGTAAGTGTAGTGTAATGTGTGAGTGAATTGTGGGGGCATTTTGCCAGTGTGTTAAAGGAACGTTACAGAACTGGTAATTAAAATTTTCTTTAAGATCACAGATTTACATAAAACTTACACGGTCTAATGATGATGATAGTAGAAAACATCCCTAGAAATATTTCTGTCTGAAATGCCATATTTGATGAGAAATAAATAAAACTAATTTCGATTGGAGTTTATCGCTCATGAGCGTTTTGTTCGTGCATTGTATAACACATGCAATTAATGTGAAATCGGTATTCACTATTTTCTCGTGACCCAGATGGCCGATCGATCTCAAACTTCTACAAGTTTGTCAGTTTATGTATATGGTGGATTATATAAAGTGCTTACACTGTTTTGTGAGCAAAAACCAATTCTGTAATGTTCCTTTAAATTTTGTTTTGGCTATTTCTATGGTTTATTCTATATAGCGCCCTCTGTCAGTCAATTTCTCCCAATGATTTTATTTTAATTTTATGTAAATGTAGGCGTGGTCTTTCAACGGCAATCTTTCGCTGACTTTTGTCCAATGAATGCAGTGACTTCATGATGAGTTTCTTCGGTTGCCAAATAAGGTGATGTATATTCCATACATGGAGTGAAGGAATGCACCACCAGCTGTATGGTCGAAATTCATTGTGTGGTTTTTGCGGTTTATGAGGCAATCGTGTAGTTAATGACAGTCACTGGATGGACCCACCATGGCAATAAACAGTCTCCAAAACCATCGATTTTTTGGCGTGATTTGGATACTTTTACTCATCTTTTCACGGCGTCTGTCTGCAAATCTTGTTGGTCAATGTGAGGAATCATGTCAGTCTGTTTTGGTGAGTTTTTGTGCTGTCTTTTAACACCATTTTTGAGTTTCGTCTAAACTGCGCAGTGCATGGGGTGGTTGACAGGACCACACAGGTGTGTTGTAACTTGCATAGGGTGTACACGTACATGTACAACTTACGTTGAATGGCCGGCTGTACATCTTTTTGAGGCACGGGTGCAGTGGTACGGATTTTCTTCCTCCACTCCATAGTTTAATGGAAACTACTGTAGTACTAGCCCTTTTGGTTTGCAATACCAATAGGAATCACAAAAGCCACCATCCTAAATAAAAACACATACTTTTTGTGCATTGTTACAATAACAAAGCCATTAATTAATCATGTCTTGTTAGTTAGTACTGTACAAACATTGGTAAGAATGAAAATATAAATGCTCACAGATTTGCACATAACTTACATGGTATAAAAATGTCATGGTAGAAAACTTCCCTTGAAATAGTTTTGCTTGAAATGCCATAGTTTTTACGAAATGAGTAAAATAATCTGATGGTTGAACAAAAGTTTTAAAAAATAAGTTTTTTTTCCACTGTTTTCTCATGACTCCGAAGACCGATTTAGCTTAAACTTTCAAAGGTTTGTTATTTCATGTACATATTGTTGGGTCACATCGAGTTTGGATACAGGTCTTTGGCAATTACCAATGTTGTACACACCCTTTATAAAACCATGGAGGTAGGATTAGAGACATCTACGTTATGAGTCATGACCACAGATGTCCAACAAAAATTGTTTTAAAGGAGCACAGCACCCCAGTTACTGGGTCTAAATCACATAATTTGTCTACCCCAGGACCAGTTAAAATTCTCTCCCAAGTTATCTGGCTGACTAATTCAGTGTTGAAAAGCATCCCAACTTCATTTTATTTATGTACTATTGAAAAAGCTGGTGGACTAGTGAAATGAAAAGCTAACTGACCCTGTTAGCCAGTCACTAAAAAAGTTTTAAGGGAAAACAATGCCTAGTCTCTGAGATTATTTCAGGCGCGATATTTTTCCTTCTTTAGTCTGATTTCCAAGTTGTTTGCCCTTGAACAAATCAGAAAATGATTGATTAAAGGTACATGTATCGTACACGTTCGGTAATGACTCAAAACAAATATTAGCATAAAAACTTACTTGGTAACAAGCAACGGAGAGCTGTTGAATGCATAAAACATTGTAGGAAATGACTCCCTCTGAAGTAACGTAGTTTTTGAGAAAGAGGTAATTTCTCACTAAAATAATAAAAACTTCTTGCAAGAAGTTTTTATTCCTATCTGAAAGCACACAAATTTGTACAACAAGGGTGTTTTTTCTTTCATCATTTTCTTGCAACTTCGATGACCAATTGAGCCCAAATTTTCACAGGCTTGTTATTTTTATGCATAAAACGTTGGGATACACCAAGTGAGAACACTGGTCTTTGACCATTTCCAAACGTGTTCAGTGCCTTTAAATAGCCTGAAATGTCTATTAGGCGAAAAAAAAATCATGTTTAGCCTCCCCACCGGCTTCCATTTTAGAGGCCACCTGCTTTAATTTTTTTTTTTTTTACGAAAAAACCCTGATAAATTTTAATGATCTCATTATTTTGGTCTCATTTTCTGTTGCATCTTGCCCAAAAGAAGCCAATATGTCATTTCCTGAGTGTAAGTGATTTTATTTACTAGCACTGAGATTAAATTTACCCTTGAAACACCTGGCGCACACCAACCTCAAAAGTGAAAAAAACGTTTTCACGAAGTAGCACTGCAATCTTGTGTGTAGCGCGCATGCGTGACCTATATTATCCAGGTCACAAACACACAAATGCTGAAAATGTCCATTTTCGTGAATTTTCGACGTCACAAAGTAGCCCGCAACTTTCTTACTTTATTGCTTATTAATTTAGGAAGAAAAGCATTAAAAAGCACAGTATATATGAAGTTCAATTCATCAAGTCTCCACTATAAGAAAACTAGTTGAAAATACCCAGAAATTTTGTTGGAAAGATTGATTTTAAAAAGCGTTCAACTTTAAATGCCGTTTTCTCCGATTGTTACTTTTTACTGGTATACCTCTGTGCTACTTCGTGGCGTCTGTGATGATTTGAATACATGGTGGTTCTTTGCTGGGTACGCTAGGCTTTCTTGTAGTTGGTAGTCAGCAAGTTGGTAAACTAGCTGCTAGACACATCCCCAAAAGGTTTGCTAGTTGGCGAATTGGATTTCCCTACACCCTCCCCCCAAAAATGCCCTTGTGCTATTACAACAAATCTGCAGCCCTTTATACATGGTTGACTGCATGCAAGTCCTGTCCTCAATTTAATTGTGAAGTCAGCACAGTGATCCATACAAAATACAAAGTGCATGGTAGCAGCTTCTTTACATTTTATAATGGGATTTTACTATCAGTCTTTTGTCAGACTTTAAATCAAAAACTGAAAACTGAAAGCACATCTTTTCAATTAACTGTAAATCTAAGCATATCAGGAGCTCTTGTACATAGCGCAGTAGAATATATACTTAATGTTGAATAGTTTCTGCGCTCTTAGTAACTACATGTACATACTGGATGTGGATCAACACGCTTACCACATTATCCCGGGGCCCAATTTCATAGAGCTGCTTAAGCACAAATATTAGCTAAGTACAACAAAATTATGCTTACCAAACTTAGGTTACCGGCCAAACTACCATGTCACGTGTACAATTTGTGACTGGTATCCTGCACATTTCTGCTTAGCAGAAAATTGTTCAGCAATATTTTCTGCTTAAGCAACTCTATGAAATTGGGCCCTGTTCATCAGGCATACTGTATGTACTTAAATCATTCTTCAAACTGTCTCAACTCCCTGGGGAGCATACAACCTCAAGCTGCTTCAATTAGGGCTGAGGGGTTTGAAATACAATATCGCCTCAGCCCTCCCCCAGGTTCCCATTTATACACCTGGGTTAGGAGAAGCAATTTATGGTTCAAGTGTCTTCACCAAGGACACGTGTGTCATGACTGGGTGGGATTCAAATCCAGACTCCAATGACTAGGAACTTCAGAGCTTGAGTTCCATGAACTAGAACGCTCGGCGAAGACAAGCCAGTAATACTGTTTTATCGGGACATGTTGATTTTTTTTACACTTGGTGAGTTCAAGGAGACTGGGCTGACCTTAGCCATATATTGAAAATGACCTTATCAACTCAATTCAGATTTCTGACACTCCAGGGGATCAAACGATTTATTATTGGGTTTTCATTCAAGACTGAATCGTTTTCAGTCTGATTGACCTTGTTTTATCACATGGAATAAGGAACATGTTTGATCTAGTCAGTTTGTTACCAAAACCCTACAAATTCAAACAGGGCAAAGTGTTTAATTTTGTAAGGTTAAGTACAGTGAAGTTAGGATTGGGTGTTTGATTCTGTGGGATTGTGTATCCTTGTTGCCAAGTAATGGTGTTGGAATTTTATTGAGTGCGTATGGTGGATGTGTGAAATGTACCTCCATGGTCTATTGATGTGTAATTTTGTTTGAGTGGGGATAGTTGTTTGATTATGTTACGTTGGGTACTGTGTGATTTCACTGATCAAATTTTGCACATGCCAAGTGTACACACTCCAACAAAATCAAACAAAAAAGGCCTGTTGGAGTTTGTTAGGTTGTGTATCGTCCCCCCTTGATTGAGTACAGTTCCCATTGCATGGTAGTACAAGCTGTTGGAATGTGTTGGGTTAGGGATGGATTTCAGTAAAAACGCTTTGGGAATTAGGGTTAATAAGCAGATTTTGTGGTTGGCATCCTCTTTTACAAAATCCTGGCTAAAATCTTGGTGGTTGGTTGACAAAAATGGTAACTGCCCATGTTGATCAACTGTTTGTATTTAGGCCGAAAAAAAACCAAAACATGTTTAGCGTCCTGCCTTTTTGAAAAAAGGAAGGAGGAGGGCTTTTTTTTCCCTTTTTTTTTTCTTCAAAAATGGCCGCCCGACACAATTTTCGAGCCAACCGGCCAGGCTATTTTGCAAGATGGTTGCCAGCTTTTTTTGGTGTGCTTTTTTCGGTGTGCTAAAGTCAAAAATACGATCTTATTTATTTAAAACAATTTTTTTTTTCATCATTTAACATAAATTTTAAAAGAAAAGAAAAAAGAGGCGGCCTCTAAAAAGGAAGTGGGCGGGGACGCTAAACATGTTTTATTTATTTATTTGGCCTTACATAAAGTTATTGGGATTTAGTATCATGTTGTACGGTTGAACAAGTTTGGGATAATGTACCTAAACCAAGTAAACCATCTGTGTGAAATGCAAAAGTTCTTAGTGCATACATATTTACTACCCCACTACCAATCTGTTTATTAAATATCCTTAAAGGCATCGTACACGTTTGGTAATTGTCAAAGACCAATGTTCTCACTTGGTGTATCCCAACATATGCATAAAATAATAAGCCTGTGAAAATTTGACCCCAATTGGTCATCGAAGTTGCAAGAAAATGATAAAAGAAAAAACACCCTTGTTGCACAAATTTGTGTGCTTTCAGTTAGGAATAAAAACTTCTTGCAAGAAGTTTTTATTATTTTAGTGAGAAATTACCTCTTTCTCAAAAACTACGTTACTTCAGAGGGAGTCGTTTCTCACAATGTTTTATACTACCAACAGCTCTCCGTTGCTCGTTACCAAGTAGGTTTTTGTGCTAATAGATATTTTGAGTAATTACCAAACGTGTACGATGCCTTTAAAGGTAGGGTCATACATGTAGATTGGTAAATACTTCGGAAATTAATGGCCATAAAAACTTACTTGATGAGAAGCACTGCAGCTGCTGATAGTATAAACTGTTTTGACAAAGGATTCCCTTCGAAGTATGGTTCTGGATAATTTTTCACCCCACCCAACTAGAGGTTTTGATTTCTACTTTCCATATCAAAATCATTATCTCATTTCATAAATATTCTGGATTCCAGACTAAAGTGAGGTCAGCGGAGGTCACACAAGGTCATGTTCTTTAATCCACCTACACAATGCACAAGGGATTGTATTGCAGTTTGGTCAGTAGGGGGTATACTTCCATCCATATCAAAATTCTTTGAGGTTATCTTAAATTCCAAGTTATGCTGGTTGAAATTATAAACCAGCGATTACGTCCAGCAATTTTTCATCGTTTTGTGCACACTGAAAGCTAATGTTGAGTACAGGCCTGTGAAATCTCCGCTTTAAAGCGGGTATCCGCTTTTTTCTTTTTTTTGTTGGTTTTTGTATTTCCGCTTTTTTTTCTTTCTTTTTTCTTCACTTTTTGGCCATGCTTGGCAACAGTAATGTACAACTACAATAATGTGAAATAAGCCTAGTTACTGGATCAATGGGGTGCCCCAATTCGACAAGCGTAAATGCGTGAGGCGCGCACACTTGATGTTCCATGATCATTTTTACATCATGTAGTGTTTCAGCTCTTTTTTTAAGGGTCCACTCACAGGCCTGTGTGTGAGTAGCAAGTGATGAATTTTGAGTAATAACTGATGTTTTGTGTAGCATTTTGGTATGACTGTACATGGGAAATTGTTCAGTTTAACCATAGAGGTCTAACCAAGTGTTTTTACCAACTTCACAAGAAATTGCTCACACTCCAAAGGGAAGGGTTTTTGGAAGACAAAACTTTATGCCTTCCAATCTTGTAGTTTAAAATCTCAAAGATTTACATTACACTGTCGGATTTGTGAACATTCAGACTTTGGTTTTCATTTGAGTGCAGGAATGAGTGAGGTTTCAAGTTTTTTTCTGTTTGCTCTCCTGAGAACCAAATTTCACACTGGTCTAAAAAGGAAAAATTAAAACACACTTTTATCAAATCTGACTGTTTGGAATAGTACCTCTGACAAATCATAATAATAATAACGGACATTTATATTGCGCAACACCTATATGAATATATACTCTGCTGCGCATTACAATAAATACAGAAAAATGCAGAGGAAAAGTAATACAAACTAGACACGATTGCATTTGTGCACAAATGCAGAGCTGTTTCGTTTATAATGTTTTCAAATTAATCAAGTGAATATGAAAGTGTTGTAGTGTGTACATAATCAACTTAATAATACAATATTTAATGCTTTGTGAGATTGAATTCATTGTCTACATATATATCTTGTAAAACTGTAAGATAATATAACCTGAGAAATGATGACGTCATGATGACGTCAAATATTTTTCGAATCAGTAATGACCAAGCCTGTTTAAAAAAGAATTTGGATTAAAGCATTTTCCGTTAGCAATTTCTGACTTAAAGGGGCAAAAATGAAAAAATCATAATAAATCGTGTGATGACGTCATCGATATTCTCAAAAACAAGTTAATCCTGAAGTTCAGAAAAATTAGTACTTTTGTTTTGTTTTGTACATGTAGGCCTACTGATGTGAAGTGGTTAAAAATGATTGTGTGATGAATCACTGACTGGTACATGTTGTATTTTAATTTGTTTTCTCAATGAAACCTTTTAACTTCCTTGACTACATGTACAGGAAACTGAAATCAGTTTTTTACAATAAATTTTGCAAAAATCGGGTTGGTAATTGTCAAAGACCAGTATCCACACTTGATGTGACCCAACATACATGATGTATGCATGAGATAACAAAACTGTGAAAGTTTAAGCTCAATCGGTCATTGGAGTCACAAGAATAAAGTGGAACAAAAACTTAAATGTTTTCACTGGTTTCCAACATTAAGTTTTGGACTTGTGAGATCAAAACCAATTGTTTTACTCATTTCTCAAAAACTATTGCATTTCAAGCAAAGAATATTTCAAAGGGAGTTTCCCATTTTGACCATCTTTATACCATGTAAGTTGTGTGCAAATCTGTGAACATTCATATTTTTTCTCTTACCAATGTTATGCACACCTGTTAAAGGTACATGGCATATATCATACAGTGACAAAATAGTCGCAGACAGTGTTCATGTTTTGTGTGATCAACCATATACACAAAATAACAAGCCTGTGAAAATTTGGGCTTATTCCGTTGTGTGAGTCGGGAGAAAATAGTGAAAAACCATGCACAATTTTCAGCATGTGAACACATTCCTTAATTTTGGTCGTAACAACCGAATTTAGCTGTTTCGTTTTTGTAGGCTCTCAGATACAGTTTTCTCGAATACGACTTCATTTCAGTGGGAAATATTTTAAAGTAATCAGTAATCTTTCTGACTAAAATTAAACAATGATGTTTTTAATCCTTATCAATTCTGGAGAAGAAACTCTGTAGTACTTTTCATGTACCCCCCCCCCCCCCATTAGCCAACTCTAAAATGCACCTGATATAGCCACCTCACAATGCACAATGCTTTAAAATTCACTCCATGTGTACAAAGATTGTTGATGTTAAGAAACATAGACGCTTTCTCTTGTTCAATTCTTATTTCCAGTAACGGTTTCTGATTACACCCACTGTGAAATCGAACCGTTATCTGCTGCCAACCATTCTGTGTGAACTCCAGAAATGCTAGACACTTTTTCCTTGTTCACTTCCACTGAAACGGAAGAAATTTCTATGTAAAAAAAATGCTCTTCTACATTTCGTCATTCTGTTAACAGATTTTGCAATAGTTGTTAATGGTAGGGTCAGAGATTGGTACAGATCTGACACTGTACATAAATTAATGACCATTAAAACTTACTTGGTGAGAAGCACTGCAGTTGTTGATAGTATAAACTATTTTGAGAAAGGATTCCCTTCGAAGGTATACGGTTTGGATAATTTTTCACCCCAAAACATTTGAATCTGAAAAACGATTCAGGCATGAATCGTTTCTCAGATTCCTGAGGGTTGGTGTCCCTTCGCAAATGCTGTGGTCAGAGATGTGGAACCTTGGTACCCGCTGTCACCTCGCTAAACGTGGATGGATTCGACATTCTTGTGAAAATACCTTGACAGTTGACTCCTTTTTTCAGCAAGGAGACACTTTATTCAGCTGAAATTTTACATATGACTTTTATTGTATCTTTCTTTGTAATTTTGGCTCCAAAATCAGCATTACATTGATAAAAAACAATCTATGACCCTACATGTACCTTTAATTTAAAGCAACTTACAAAGTACAAACTACATCATGTTATTTTCCAACAACATGGGACTTTTTTTAATAGATGTAATAATTGCATCTGGTACAAAGAGTGTAATTTTAATATATATATTTTTTTCCCCGAAGTTTATTATTCAGTACTGTACTTCCACGGCTCCTGTGAAAACGTTTTAACTTATTAGTTTGGTTTTACAGGATTTTCCCTTACTTTTGTTCAGTGATTAGCCAGCTGGATCTCTTAGTCCAGGGTTCTGCCCACGGTGGTCGGTGCCGGAAAACCCGCCCGGCACTCAGGATTCCCCGACCACCACTAGCAGAATTTTTTTGTTTTCCGACCACCACACATTTTCCTTTCGTTTTTTGCCCATTTCCTTCAAAATATTTTGAACATCGTGTAAAAAAATTATTTACCAGTAAAAAGCTTCATCCAAAGTTTCGAGTAGCCTACTTCTTTGGTTTGAGTCTATTTTAATGATCCAGGATCGAGCATCCCTCCCGCCTGTACGATGTACATTATATCCAACGAAACTCGCATTGATTTCGCAATGGTTTCCAGTCACGCTGATTATAGCTTTACGCTTGGAATAACATGATACCAGTTTCACCATGTTGCGTACCCTATTCTATAGCGTTTAATACAACGGAAAATGAATTGCAGAGTAAGCACCATGCTATAGATGCTGTGAATTGTTTTCCCATGGCGGTAAAGGCATGCGCGCACTATGGAGGCCTACATTCAAGGCACAGCTGCAGGGAGCAGTGTGTAACCACTCCGTGCACGATCGAAAGGAAATTGACTTGACCGTACTTGGAAAAAAAATTTTTCCGGCACTAAAGAAATCCTGGGCAGAACCCTGTTAGTCTTAGCTTGTCATTTCACTTGTTCATCAGCATTTTTACTGGTCCACACTGAAACAACATAATGTATGTAGCTAGCCTGATCACTTGAAGAAAAGTTTTACTGGTCGTTTGGGTGTTTTTACTAGCATTCAGTCAGCGAAGCACTTTTATAGGGTCAGGGTTCTACCCGGGAGTTTTCAAAACTGGGGGGCATTCTAGACCCAAATTGTGGAAGTTTGGGCTGAGTACGTTCACGCTGAATTAAAACGGTCCTCGAAATGTTTTTTACTTGATTTGTATCTTTGGTTTTAATGAGCCCACTGCATCTGGGGCATTGTAAATGTTAATTTTTGCGAAATTGATCTGAAGTCGTCCCCCCCCCCCCAAAAAAAAAGTAATAATAATAATAAATAAATAAAATAAAATGAATATATAAATAAATTCATAATAATAAGAAGAATATATTGGTTTTTTTGTGTCGGCAGAATTCTTGTGTATTTGCCCGCAATTCATGCTTATCAGCCGGCAATTTACGCGTATTGGCCCGATTTATGCTACAATGTAGCTTGTGCATAGGGTGAGCCATGAACGGGGATTTCTGGTTTTATCCTCTCAATGTTGAAATCAAATTTTACCAGTCCAGTAATTTGATCATTGTGCCAGAAACCCCTGTAGCAACCAAACAAGTACTGCAGTCTACTGTTTTTTCAAAGACATATTTTTTAAAGATTTTACTTAAGTTTTTTCAATTCCAAACCTTCCAAACACTCATCAAATATTTTAAATAGATATGTATTTTAGGTCAATTATTAAAAACAAACAGTGAAAGTACAGAGCTACAAAACTCTTGCGCTAGTGGATATTTTCTTGAAATGCAAACCCTAGACACCCACACACACCCACCTAATTTTTTGTACAAGCTTTGCTCTGCCTCAGGTCTGTTTTGGTCGTTGATATTTTTATGAAAATGATAAAAACAACTTCAAAAGACTCATCCAGGTGTGAAAATGACTGCCATATTATTGAAAAAAGTATTCAATATTGGAATGCATTCATAACTATAGATGTGTTTACCCTTTGTTGTACATGTTCTTGTTGGCCTAGTATATGAACAGTATGCAAGTAAAGGTCATAAAAGGGTCTGTATACGTTTAGTAATGACTCTGAAAATTAATGGCAATAAAAACTCACTTGGTAAGAAGTACAGCAGCTTTGGATAGTATAATGCATTTTGAGAAACTTTTTACCTCGAAGTACTGCGGTTATGGAAAAAAATCACTTTTTATACCCCCAAAATTTGAATCTGAGAAGCGTTACTGACAGTTACGCTTCTCAGATTGTGTAATCCAATTGCAGATTATTCTTCCTGCGTGGACATAACCGTTCCAGATTTTCGGCAATATCTCAAAAACACTACCACCTTTTGAAATGAAATTTTCACAGGTTAGTTTTATGGTATCTACAACTATAAAGGATTGAAACAAACAGTGGGTTCCAATTACCAAACGTATACAATCTCTTTAAAATGATAGGCCTGCAGTCACAGTAGGTTATGTAAAATAAATCGGTTGTTATAGCATCTTTCCTTTTCAGTTTCTGCAGGCCGGGAGGGATGTTTTATTTATTTTTTTTAAATTGTTGTTTCCCCGTCTTAAGTTAGTCAATACATTACATGATCAAGCGCATTGCCTGCACTCACCATGCAAATTGTAGCGCCTGCGAAGAAAGGCTAGCACCCAGACTGCCACAACGGAAAGAAAAGGGTAGTCCAGTACAAACCAACTGGCATCGTGCAATAAGCACCATGCTACTCGTTGGTCTTGGCTCCAAAGCAATATTACTGTTTGGGTTCTGTTTGGTAATCACTGGAACATCTGCGGGTGGTGAAATTAATTAAATAAATGGTATATTTACCCTTCAAAGCTTACGTTGCAGTGTCAATTTTAAAATAAGTTTATACTCAAAACGCTAATTTTCAGTATACAAAAAAATAATCAAAGAGAGCAAAAACAGTTATGGCCGTTTCATTCGCTGGTTGGGCGGGGGTGCTACATAAATGCAAGTATTTCTTTACATGGGCATATAATGCTATGGTTGGTCACGGTTAACCCACACAGTTAAAGTACTCCTGGGCAAAGTAAACCGTTAACATTCTTGAAAGAGTTATTAGTTCTTTTATTGGAAGTAAACAATGAGTTAAAAATTTGTTTACAGATCTAATTATCGATATAAAGCCTCCCTTGTTTTGTTAAATGAAAGTAGTTCTTTTTTTATGTACATTATTTGAGCATTGTTGAATAGACATTAAATTATAAACCAGCAAAACAACTTTGTTTACCACAAATCATAGAGAAAATCAACTCAACCAAGGAATATTTGAATTCACTTTCAGTTTTGTTCCTTTTGAAGAAAAGTGCAATAAAACTAGAAATAATGATGAAAATTCTCTGAATAATTGTCCCCCGCACCAGGCACTTTTGGGGAGATCGGTCCTTTTCACATGCTGCTCCCGAACTCTGGAACAATCTACCCCTTGAAATTCGTCAATCTTCTTCATTGACTGTATTTAAATCCTGCTCAAAAACCCACCTGTTTTCCTCACGATTTTGTGATTAATTTGTTGTTCTTTTCACTATGTTATTGCGCCATGAGCGTCAGTCATGGCGGATACCGGCGCCTTATAAATTGTAATTATTATTATTATTATTATTATTATTTCTTTCTTTTATTTATTCAGGGTAACTCAAATGGTTCCCAGTTGTAACTGGTTCCCCTTCAGGCCCTACATGATAAAAACAGCTGTGGAGGCAGACTCTAAGATTTGGGAGGGGGCAAATAAATAAACGGTGGTGGGGGGGCGTTGCAAGTGAATGTGTTTTCCAATTATCAACATTTAACTTCAAGACTAATTAACAAAAACCATCAATGGCTGTGTTTTGTTTAAAGCAACGTTTGTTAATACATTTAAATAAATACAAAATCCTGCATAATGTTGCTCGAGTTTTGGCAAAAAACAAGAAGCACGAACACATTACTATATCCCTATCCTTAACCCTAAAGAACCCAAGTCCTACAATATCCTCATTGCCAAAGTGCAGGATTTCGAAGGATTTGGGCTATTAGGGATCTGCAACACAGGAGGATTTCGAAGGGTTTGGGCTAAAAGTTTTTGTTAGGGTAGGATTTCGCAGGACTTGGGCTATCGGGCTGTTTTTACATAGGAGGATTTTGAAGGTTTTAGGTATATGCAGCTTAGCCAAAATATGATTCTGAAGGTTTTGGGCTTTTAGGGGTGGAGATTGTAATAAAGCCGAGCACCTAAAGTAAATCACAAAGTTGACTCCCTAACTTCTGTCTCAAAAGGATTTTGAAGAATTTTTGCTAATATGTATACTTACAATAAGTTGAAGGATATCTTTACGACTCTACACCCACCTACATCAAAGATCTTCTTCAAATAAGGCACTGTCATTATCCTCTCCTTTCTGCTGCCTCAACCCGACTCGTTGTACCCAAATCTCGTAACCACCCACTATGGGGACCATGCATTTTCCCACATTGCATCAGTCTTATGGAACAAGCTACTCAGCGAAATAAGAAACTCTCTCAACACATTTCAAACTCGTATCAAGAAGTTTCTGTTTACTGCAAGTTATTAACATTCCTATTTTGGTGTAATTTTCTGTAGAGAGCTTGATACTTTTGTAGTATCTTGTCTGTAGCACCTTAAGTAATAATTTATTAGAAAGTGCGCTTTATAAGTTTGTATTATTATTATTATTATTATTAAAGTTTGGTAATCACTCTTAAAATTAATGGCAATAAAAACGTACTTGGTTGGAAGTACAGCAGCTTTTGGTAGTATAAAGCATTTTGAGAATCATTTCATCTCGAAGTAATGTGGTGATGGAAAAAGATATCAGTTTCTATCCCCCAAAATTTGAATCTGAGAAACGTTACTGTCAGATTGTGTATTCCAATTACGGATTATTCTTCCTGCGTGGACATAACTGCTCCGGATTTTCGGCAATATCCCAAAAACGCGACCACCTTTTGATTTGAAATATTCACAGGTTAGTTTGATTGTATATATCTACATTTATATAGGAGCAAAACAATTGAAAGGTTCCAAAAACCAAAGATATATAATACTTTCCCTTTAATAGTGAGCAGTTTGCATGCTAAGAAACAAAATTTGATCTAAAATTTGTTTTATGTTGAGGGGGGAGGGGAGATGGAGCAAACGGAGGGGCAAAGAACAAGTTGGGGCAGAGCTTCTACTTCTAATTTCTTGATAAGCAATCTAATCGTAGCAGTTGTTGGATTGTTAGCCTTTTTGAGATACTGTAGGATTTGGGTGTATACAGACAAATTTACCCAAATCAAACAGTGTTATAGTAATGTGTCCGCCATATCTCAAAATGGCTTATAGGATGTAGTTTGCTTCCTGAATGATCCCAATTGAGGAACTTGTCCAATATGTGGTAACATGTGGTCTACAGTCATGACAGTTCCATGAACACTTGTGTGGTTTGACAATCAAGTAGCCTATTGGTTGGGCCAAGATGTATTGATTGATGGCAAGGCGTACATGTACATGTAGGTGTTAAGCAAGTCTTGGCCTTTAGTGTGCCCTTGTAAATTGTTCCTGCTTGTAGACATTTTGATGTTTCATTGAAAGTGTATCTTACTGAAAAAAAAAAGTGATTTGCTTAAATTCAATTTAAGGCCACATAATGTATTTCCTTCCTCCATGTTTCAATCAAATTTGGCTCCAAGATTTTTCAGCTGATATTTTTTCTAAATCTATAGGTTGGAAAAGATGTTTGAAGAAAGGTTATTCATGTTGGGAAAACTAGAACAATTCTTTAAATATTTACTTAGGCTACGCTGCGTTTAGTTTTTTGAAAATGTTGACAAAACAATTAAAAACATAAAAATCACACAAACTCTCTGTTTATAGTGATTGTGATGATTTCTTTATTCTTTATTTCATATTTCGCTATTTTATTCATGTAAAAAAAAAAACCCAAAAACCACCCTCCCACCCCCACTTCCCCGCAAAAAGGACGATCAACAATTTGTTTTGTTATTTGGCTTAATAATTGAAACTCTCAGTACAGCTGATTAGCAGTTTGTCTCTGTTTTCTCATTTTTTTGCTGACAAAAACTTAAAACAAAAACCCATTGGGATAGAAAGATTTGTGTGATGTGCAGTTTCGTTTTTGTTGTTGGTGGCAAAAATAAAGTTGCACATTTTGATAAACATCATGCCTGCTTTTGCAGCCGGCATTTATAAAAAACCAGAGTCGGGGGCAACTGCCCTCCCACTTTTGGGCAAAACAGGGGGGAAAATTTGGGCACAACAAGAAGAGAGAGAACAAAAAATTGGACAGAGAAAGCAAAATGTACTTTTTACATGATATTGGAAATATATTGGTACTTAGGTTTTTACATATTTAGTGTTCAATTTGGGACAAATCCCCCCCCCCCCCTCCTTACCAAAGAGCCCCCATTATGCCCGTGGGCATGGCCAGACCTCAAGGAACATGTACTTTACATAATGGAAAAAGTTGACATGGAATTTCCCTGTTGGACGTAATTTTTTTTAGCAGAGTTACAAGTGCATTCTTTCAACATGACAAAACACCACTTGTCAAGTCTTTGTACCTATAGGGTTGAGTTGTGGTTAACCACTGTGCAGTTAAAAGCATCCTCCCTGTGACCCTGGAATGTGTGTGCGACATGCTGGGGCTATAAATACAGGTCAAATCAGACCTGTCAAATCCCAGACAGTTACCAACAAATTCATAGACTAAGTATAAGGGGGCCATTCAGAATAGTCAATGTTAAAAAATTGTGGATGGGTGGATCAAAAGAAATAACTGAAAATCAAAATTCAGTTTTTGTATTTACAATTAACAAACGAAAAAGAAGAAGAAAAAATACCCAGCTGGCCAAGATCGTCAATTTCATTCCTGATTAAACTACAAAGTTGTTTGTTTAAGCCAGGAAAAGCCATTGAAAACTACTGATGTTGGATACCTTTGATCTGAAATATCTGGTTCATTCGAGGCAATACTTTGTTCTTCAGTGTATAGATTACGGTATATTATGAAGCCATTCAATATTAAAAAATTTGGGGTGGCTGGGTACGGGTGCGTGGGTCAAAAACAATTTTGGAAAAAAAGGCTGTGTTGGAATATGTGGCTGCAGCTGTGGCTGTTGCTAAGGTTGTTGCTATGGGCGTCCTATGCTTCAAGGCATGTTCATGGGATGGTCAAGCCCCAGCGGCAGCCGGGAATAGACTGAGCAAGTCTCGCGCAAACTTCCGGGACCAGTTTTTGTGGACCCAACCATACGGAGTTTTACGTGGGCGGGATTTTGTTTTGTCAATTATTTTAGTTTGACCCTTTTATTACTGGGCCTGATGAACGTGCAGTCCTGGGTGTTTTTGTGTGTATTGAATGATACACTGTACGTTGCACATGCAATTTGGAAGAAAAGTTGTAACTCACATGCCAGTATCTAACTATAAACTTGTACAGTTATGCTTACTGTACCTTCTATTTTACAAAAATAAGATGGTTGGAAATGTTTCTTCTTTTACATGTTTTTAAAGGTATCGTACACGTTTGGTAATGACTCCAAACAAATATTAGCATAAAAACTTGCTTGGTAACAAGCAAGGAGAGCTGTTGACAGTATAAAACATTGTAGGAAACGACTCCCTCTGAAGTAACGTAGTTTTGAGAAAGAGGTAATTTCTCACTAAAATAATAAAAACTTCTTGCAAGAAGTTCTTATGCCTATCTGAAAGCACACAATTGTACAACAAGGGTGTTTTTTCTTTCATCATTTTCTTGCAACTTCGATGACCAATTGAGCCCAAATTTTCACAGGCTTGTTATTTTATGCATATGTTGGGATACACCAAATGAGAACACTGGTCTTTGACAATTACCAAACGTGTACAGTGCCTTTAAAGCTTCTCTGGTGTAAAACATTACTTTTCTAAAATATGAGCTTGTACATGTACATGACATATGAATACGGAGTGTCGTTGATCTTGCATGCCGAGTGGTCAGACTCAATGATCTCGTGTTGTCAGTGCATGGGTTAAGGTCCCCATCTTGGCACTTGCACTGAGTGTTGCAGGGCTCTAATTTGGGTGGGGGGGGGTGGGGAATCCACAAGACCGCAGGGCTTGCAGCTCAAAATGTTTACTGGACCAGCAGTTTTTTTACAAGACCAAAATTGAAATGAAAAATAAAAATACCTGGCCCCCGCAGTTTAACAGTTGAACTGTTTTAATTTGAACAAGCATTAAGAGAAGATTTATTCCATTTGTATTATTGGTGAGTATTTTTCAATACTCAACAGAATTGAACTTAGATATTTATCAGACTGAAAGTCAAAGTTTAAACAAAAACACAAGACCGCCGGACTTGTCCAGTCATGAGTCTACTGGTCCCATGCTAAAATCATTGGCCCTGCCCCTGTGGTCCAGTGTACAGCCCTGACTTGTGTCCTTGAACAAGACACTTTACCATAAATGTTTGTCCTTTGCCAGTCTGTGTGTGCCATGTGTTTTGTTTAGGCCTAAAAATTAATTCATTCCAAGGGCTTCCACTATAATAATAATGGCTTCTTATATAGCGCTCATATCCGTCACTCAGTGACGCTCAAGGCGCTTCAACATTCAGTATTTTCCTGCAAGGTTTGTGGGGCTACGTAAGTATGAGACCTACTCCTTTACATAGCACCATGTAATGGTTTACAAGGTGCTGTGGCGCAATATGCAGCCAATCAAACCAGGAACACCGGGGCGAACCCCTTCTCTTTTCGATAAGTGCCTTGGGTTCTTTTACGTGCATTACACAACACATGGGACCAACGGCTTTACGTCCCATCCGAAGGACGCAGCAATAATGGTTAAGTGTCTTGCTTAAGGACACAAGTGTCACGACCGGGATTCGAACCCACACTCTGCTGATCAGAAACACCAGAGCTTGAGTCCGGTGCTCTTATCCGCTCGGCCACGACACCCCATTTGTGATGGCTTTCCAAATGTTCCTGTCCAGCATGCAGTTGCCTTCTCTTTGAACTATGAGGGTTGGAGACGATAGTGGAACAAACCTCATAGTTTGAGTTAGCAGTTGATTACATGTATGTCCCCACAGGTCAGGTTGGTCTCCTCACAAGGTTGATGTATGTTTTGTTTAGCCTTCCTCTGCTGCTCTATCCATGTGTTAGTTGCCACTGCACCAAATCTGACACCACTTGATCTGTGTACTTTTCTTGCAATATCCAGCAAATTTAAGTCTCCTTTTTCTGATTTTAGTAGTGATTTTAAGTAGATCACCGTACAAAACTGGGGATGTGGTCTACATACATTATAAAGTGTAAAACTTGCCTTGTTGTTTCTGGCATGAGTGGTTGGAGGCCTACATGTAGCTTGGGCCACATCACCTTGTAAACTCTTACATTTTTTTAACAAGGTGTATGTAAACATTTTCGTAACAAATTGCTTCATATACAGACCTGTGAAATCTCCGCTTTAAAGCGGATATCTGTTTTTTTTTCTTTTTTTGGTTCCGTTTTTTCTCTCTTTTTTTCCACTTTTTGGCCTTATACATGCTCGGCAACAGAAATGTACAACTACAATAATGTGAAATAAGCCTAGTTACTGGATCAATGGGGTGCCCCAATTCGACCAGCGTAAATGAATGACGCGCGCTCACTTGACGTTCCACGACCATTCTTACATCATGTAGTGTTTCAGCTCTTTTTTTAAGGGTCCACTCACAGGCCTGCATATATTTCATTGTTTTATGTTTTGTGTTGCGCATAGAGGCTCCTGCATTAGGCGCTATATAAATGTCTCGTATTATTGTTAGTATTATTATTAATAAAGAGGTCTCATTGGACATTTGACATGATTGAGATAAATGGACAGAAACTGCATTTTTATGTTGATTAGGCCGTGTCCGAACTACAGCTATGGCTACGGCTAGATTTCTGCGTCATCATGCGTTGAAGTATAGGACGTCCTTAACAACGCACCTAGCAACAGTCGTAGCCGTAGCTGTAGTCGCCAATTCGGATATGGCCTTTCAAAGTGACGTTTGGACATTTTCACTGGGACATGGTAAACTTGTCAATGTAGTTGGTCTTTTGCCATAAAATTGGCTTTCAAGAATATGGCACAGATTTGAACAGAAAACAAATATATTTGTGAAGTAGTTTTTACATTTTGACCATGATTCATGTTTTGATATTTGTGAAGTAGTTTTTACATTTTGACCATGATTCATGTTTTGATATTTTTCTTGACAGGCCGACGGTGGTCTCACGGAATCATCATCATGTAACCAAACATGCCTCCTTAATTCCGTAAGTACATTGAAACATTCCATTGGGTTTCCCGGGCAACATTTTCAGATGATAGACAAGTAGAACTTTAACAGTGATTTTATGAATATTTATAATTTCACTTACGCAATGTTGTGCATCCACTTAAACACGTTTTAGTGAAACAACAAGACCATTTATGTTCGTCAGAGATTTTGTGCGCTTTTGCAATCTTATTTCAATTGTGACAACTGAAATAACCAACAGTGTTCATGAGGTTTTCAAATGCTGTTTCTTGACAATATTGAAGAATCTTTTTTTGGAGGAGTTGCACTGGTAATGAACTACATAATTAGTGAGTTTTCAGATTGGAATTAACTATTTTCTATTTTCCCCTAAGAAAAAAGTTCTTGGAAAACATTGAGGAATTTTATCTAGAAATCTTAGAGATAAATCAAACCATTTTGATGATACATGTATAAAAAGGGTTTTGAATGCAACAACCTCTGATAAAAGCTCAGAACCGGTCGGAATGTTGTGATGACACTGACCTGAAATAATGTTAAGTTTTCTTTTATTCTTGTATTTGTATCTTAGGCTTTATATCGATTATTCACTTTCCCGAGGGAGACCCAGACCTACTAACCTACTTCTTTATTTGTTGTGGTTTAGATTATGTAAACCCTTTGAAATGTAATGCCCTAGAAGTACTGGGGGCTTCATCCCAGACTAAGGGGAGACCCAGACCCACTACCCTAGTTTTTTAACGAACAGGAGGTTCAGGGTGCTTCATCCTCTAGTTCTTTAACTAACAGGAGGTTCATGGGGCTTGATCCTCTAGTTTTTTAACGAACAGGAGGTTCAGGGTGCTTCATCCTCTAGTTCTTTAACTAACAGGAGGTTCATGGGGCTTGATCCTCTAGTTCTTTAACTAACAGGAGGTTCATGGGGCTTGATCCTCTAGTTCTTTAACTAACAGGAGGTTCATGGGGCTTGATCCTCTAGTTCTTTAACTAACAGGAGGTTCATGGGGCTTGATCAGCTGGTCAAAGAGAGACCCTGAGGCCCACTACCCTAGTTCTTTACTTTGTTGTGATGTAGGGAGTCTGTAAATGCTCTGAAATGTAGCACCCTGGACATTCAGTGGGTTTTCTTTCAATGAGGAGTGCAACCCAGTGTTCTCCAACTTTGAAAATTAAAGGTTGGTGCTTGGTGTGGTGAAAACTACGAGTGGGTACGTACAATGCGAGCGTGAAGCGCGAAGCCCCTACAGCATGGGGTTCGGGGCCCGCTCAAGGGCCCCGAGAAAATTTTTGATCCTAGATGCTCTGTGGTGCATTCTAAGGTGAATCCTGGCCACTTTCCTCAGACTTTTTTATGGAAATATTTTTACAGTTTTTAAGAACACAAAGTAAAATACTAGTTTTCTAAACACTTACTTGAAATGAAAACCAATTTAATTTAATTTATTGGTACCAATTTATCTTAGGCACCCACTAGAGGAAACGTATGTGTCCGGTAGCCCGACCGCATTTCTTTTTCTTACCTTGTAATTCCGTGTTACTAGTGTGCTCCCCCCCCCCAAAAAAAAAAACGTGATTTTTTTTTTTTTTTTTTTTAAAAGCTTGGCGGCGATTATAAAAGCGTGGCGTGCGCCGCAGAAAGCGTGGCGGTGCGCCACGTCTTTTCTATAGGTTGGAGAACACTGCAACCCTATAGAACTCACTTCACTCCCCATCAAACTGAGAAAGGAGACTTCCCACCTCACATTCAAGAAGGAACTCAAAACCCATCTCTTTCAAAAAGTTGTTTTCACCTTCTGTTTATTTGTATACGATTCTCAGATGTCAGTTTAGAGGTTTTTTTCTGCTCCAGGAGTGTCACTACGTGACAGACATGGCACATTATAAGTCTCCATTATTATTATTATTATTATTATTATTATTAAACCCATTTGTCCAGATGTTAAATCCCACCCCTAATGTGACTGTGATTTTTGTTTATTATTTCAGTGTACTGCAGGGTGTGAGCTATGGGACAACACAACAGCCCAGTCATGCAACCTAGCATGTGTAAGTCAATATTGACTAATCTACTCTATGTGTTGTTTAACTAAAGAGATACTGAGTGATAAATCCATGGAAAAGGAATGTGAAGAGATAATGGATGGAGTGGGAGGGGTCATTGTTTAGTGACTTGAGCCAAAGTTCACTAATTATCAATTATCTTTTTTATTATTGCCAATACAGATTATCATTAAAGTATATTTGAAGGGATAAGATGTTGAGAGTAAACAAGCAGAGGTTCAAGTTTTTATGTTTTGTTGGTCTAATGTTTTGTTGTTCTGTTATTTCATGGAAGCATTTGAGGGCATGTGCCTCCATGCCACTGGGTCATTGCCTTGGTGCCCCTTTAAATGTGGACAGTGTAAATTTTGATTTTCCTCACTGAGGGACCCTTTACCAAGTCTACCAAGAAGAAGCTGCCTTAAAATGAAGTATTAGCATGTTTGTTTTGTTAAACATATCTTGCTTATTGGGTCGGTACGCCAAAACAATTTAAAACAAAATTCTTTGACTTCAGATCAAATTCTCAAAAATCGTAAAGGTGAAACCACTTTTTATAAATACATGGGACAGTTTATCCATTCTTATTGGTCGAGGGGAGATCACATGGCCATGTTTAAACGTGTGATATAAACACCGTGAGGAGTGTTTAAACTTTCTTCTTAGGAAATTGAGTCAAAAGAGAGCGCTATCAGATGATTGCTCGGAACGCGCAAATTTCATGGCCCAATTTAAGTTGGTACAGTGTATAGTGTAGGTCGAATATTTGGCTCGTGCAAGTTTGAACTTTGCGTGACAATGAAGCGCGGAAGTTCTTAACTTGCGTGAGGAGTTAGTTAGAGCTCAACATGGATAGAAATTCAACAGAGTTGAGTCGAGCTGAGGCTAAACTGTCAGATTTGTTCTCAATTTGTAAAGGCTATTGGATGTTTTTAATGGAAAAATATTCATGAATGGGAATAAAAGAGTTGTGAGTCAGTCTTAAACGGCCGTTTAAAACCTTGGGAGGTCCTGACCATCGATAGAAGACCTCGCCTTTGGCTCGGTCCTTTAACGCATTGCTGTTTGAGACTTTGACGCGTACTCGTTTCAATTCAGCGTAACATGCGTCAGCCAAACTTCAAAAATTTGGTCCAGAATGCCCCACAGTCTTGAAAAATCCTGGGGAGAACCCTGTCATAAACTTACATTGGAATACTTGAAAAATATGCAAAAAGAAGCATAATAATGAGGTTGAAATCAAAGAAAATAGGGCCACGTATTTCATTCATTCACCTAGTCCTTTGTGTGGGTTTTTGTTTAAAGACACTGGACATGTTTGGTAATTGTCAAAGACCAGTCTTCTCACTTGGTGTATCTCAACATATGCACAAAATAACAAACCTGTGAAAATCTTAACTCAATTGGTCATCGAAGTTGCGAGATAATAATGGAAGAAAAAACACCCTTGTCACACGAAGTTGTGTGCTTTCAGATGCTTGATTTTGAGACCTCACGCGTGAGGTCTCGAAATATCAATTCAAATATTTTACTTTTTTCTCAAAAACGACGTTACTTCAGAGGGAGCCGTTTCTCACAATGTTTTATACTATCAACAGCTCTCCATTGATCGTTACCAAGTAAGTTTTTATGCTAACAATTATTTTGAGTAATTACCGATAGTGTCCAGTGCCTTTAAGATTAATTTTTATTAGTTTTGAGGCATTGCATGGTGGGGTTTGGGTATGGTCTTCATGAATAGGAATAAAAGAGTGGTGACTCAGTCTTAAACGGCCTTTTAAAACCTTGCAGGGTCATGGCGGTGTGATAATAACAATAATAATAATAATACAAGACATTTATATAGTTCTATGCACAACACAAAACATGAAAAACAATGAAATGATATAAATAAAGCAATATGTTACAAAAATATAGCTTCAAACAAAAGTGTCTTTAAAAGTCCCTTGAAAATCTGAAGAGAGTCTGCTTGGCAAATATGAAGAGGTAAGTCATTCCATAACGAAGGTGCAATAACGTTGAAGGCTCTTTGACCATAAAATTTAGTGGAAACAGTAGTTTGTGTCAGTAGGGATTGGCCAGCAGAACGAAGAGGACGAACAGGAATATATTTAAGGAGAAGATCAGATATAATTTCAGGAGATAGGCCATGAAGAGCTTCGAAAAGTGAGAAGATTTAGCTCTTTGATAAAGGACCTCGCCTTTGGCTTGGTCCTTTATCGCACGGCCACGACCCTGCCAGTTTTAAACGCCCGTTTAAAGGCATCGTACACGCTTGGGAATGACTCTGATAATTAATGGCAATAAAAACTTGGTAAGAAGTACAGCAGCTTTGGATAGTATAATGCATTTTGAGAAACTTTTACTTTGAAGTACTGCAGTTATGGAAAAATAGATCACCTTTTATCCCCTAAAACATATGAATCTGAGAAGCGTTTAATGCTTCTCAGAGTGTATATTCCAATGCAGATTATTCTTCCTGCGTGGACATAACCGCTCCAGATTTTCAGCAATATCTCAAAAACACTACCACCTTTTGAAATGAAATTTTCACAGGTTAGTTTTATGGTATATATCTACAACTATAAAGGTTTGAAACAAACAATAGGCTCCAATTACCAAACGTGTACGATGCCTTTAAGACCTCGTCACCTACTCTTTTATTCCCTTATTCAAATATTATTGATATTTTTTATGACCTATAGGTCTGCATAAGTGTGATGAGATCACTTTATCTTTACAAAAATATTCAAATGTGTATTTAGTGATTTGTTGTCTTGTTTCTTTCTTGCAGGATTCTATGTTTTCTTCGGAACAAGAAAAGGTAAATTTGAAAAATTTAAGACATTTTTTTGTTTTCCATCAGAGGACTTAGAAAGCACTAAGTATTCGACAATGTAAGGAAAAACTAGTATTGGTAAATAAGGGTTAAAAGATATATATATGTATTTCTTGTCCCGAATGTGGTAGAACTTATGCACATGACGTCATTTGAGTAGGGCGACCTTAGCTAGAGGTCAAAACAAGGTTTCTCTTTGGCCCATCCTGGGGTGCGTTTTGGCAGTCGTAGCCAAACTGTTTCCGTTGAATTGGCCTTTGGTTAATCACAGGCCAATGACCGAAACAGTTATTGGTTACAGCCGCGAAAACGCACCCCTGTGGGCTGTGCATATATAAATGTTTGTTTTCCATTGTTTCTTCACCGTTTTACCTCTAAGATGGCGGCGTGATGACGTCATTGCATAAGGTCCATTATAACATCAATTAAATTATATTAATTGGTTTAACCCTTACACCGATGTGTGTATAAGAACTGTATACTCAGTACTTTCCCGAGTCCTGTGAAAAAAAAAAAATCCACAATATTCTATATCCCTGATGCAAATTTAACATCTATTAAATTGTTGCGGTACCCGCTGCTAACACATGGGATTCGAACTGCCTCTAGCTACTGGGTAATCCTCTAGCTACTGGGTAATCTTGGTGGTCTAGTGGTAGGACATCTTCTCTAGAATGGCAATGGTTGTGGGTTCGAATCCCACCCGAGTAATATGCCTGTGTTTTGTTTTCATAGGACTTGGGGGAAGTACTGAGTAAACAGCGCTTTACACATCAGTGTATGGGTAAAACCAAATAATATTCGTTATTTCCAATGCAAATTTAACATCGATCAAAAACAACTCAATTGTTCGCTGCATGCACTGCTAATTACATTTGAAACAATTCAACTTCACGCTCGGTGGTGTAGAATGTAGGGGTTGTGGGTTCAAATCCCATCCAAGTAACTGGACGAGCACTGAGTATACAGTGCTTATCACACATCAGTCTAGGGTAAAACCAAACTAATATTCTTTATCCCGATGCAATTATCTATTCAATGGTTGGAGTACCCACTGCTAATTACTGGATTTGAACTGGCGTCTCCACAACTTGGCACGCTCGGTGGTCTAGCAGGGGGTTGGTTCGAATCCCACCCGAGCATCATGTGGATTGTTTTTATCGTAGGTTTCGGAAAGCATCGAGTGTATAGTGCTTATCACACACCAGCAAAACAAAAAAATTAAGAAGTTAAAAAATTCAAGTAATAAACCACAAGGGAACCTGACTGGGTAAATGTTTAAATAATTTAGAATTGAACAAAGAAAAAGTGACTAGAGAGGGATTTGAACCTGTGACCTCGGGATTAACATTCCGGCGCTCTACCAACTGAGCTATCTAGCCCTAGCCCAACTGTTGCCAGTCTCCCTATTGTGTCAATATCTTTGTTCGGGGGTGCCAGTCAGAAGCCATTCAACCTGTAACTGCTGTGTAGCCAGGGATCACACCAAAGTTTACGATACAACCTGGGAAGTGGCAGCAGATGGATCACCTTAAAGGAATGCAACTTTTTTATTTCAAACATCAAGTAATAAACCACAAGGGAAACTGACTGGGTACAGTTAAAAATGATAACATAAATTGAAAACTAATGCAGTTGTTCTTTACCCCTCTTACAAAAATTACATGGTCTACAAGTATAACTTTTTTTATTAGGGAATTGAATTTTATGTATGTGTACATTGTGATTGTGAACATGCCATTTGATTTTGTTGTTGATTTGTTAAGATGGAGTCTTGCTACTTGGGATGTCGTCATGCAGAAGATGAATATGCATCAATTATTACAGGTAAGAAAATTTGCATGACTGACCTCATGTCACAGGGCACGCTCAGTGGTCTAGCAGTTAAGCCACGTTCCCTTTGGATGAATTCAACCGAGACCATAGGTAGCATTCCAATGGGTAAATTTTACCGGTGTCCACAATTGGATTATTTGACGTAAGTAAACTAACCGAGATGATGGTGAAACAAACCGACTGACTAAATATAAACACATGAGGGCGCTACGCCAGTGACCTTTAACCGGATGTGACAAAATACATGACCTAGCTAGTAAACAATGGTTGAAGAGAAGCACAGCAAATGATAGTAAGAAAAACAACGCAAGCAAAAGGGACGCAATTTCTGAGTTCTGTATACCGATGCGACAATAACATGAGTGTAAACATGACCTGTACATATGCATGTCATAGTTCACTTCCGTGCGTCATGTGATCATGGCTGTGGGGGACAGCAAACCGGACGTGGTATTTTACTAGCTGGTTTTACCGTGACGATGCGTCCGCACTGGACTTTTTGGCTCGGTTAGTTTGAACAGATTAGTTTACCTGGGCAGAAGGTGGCCGGTTAAACTACCCATTGGGCTCAGTTAAGTTACCTGGGTGAAATTTTTCTGGGTTGTTCGCACTGGAGTTAAAATGGTAAAGTTGCTCATTTGTTCAGTTAGTTTACCCCACAAAAACCCCCAATGTGAACACGGCTTTAGAATGTCAGGGGTCAAGGGTTCAAATCCCCCCAACACAAAGGACCTACGGCTTTACGTCCCATCCGAAGGACGAAGCAGTAATGGTCAAGTGTCTTGCTTAAAAGGACACAAGTGTCAAGACCAGGACTCAAAACCACACTTAAAAACACCAGAGCTTGAGTCCAATGCACTTGACCGCTCGGCCATAATACGCCATTAATATGCAATAAAACAAATGTTTTTGAGAACCATTTAAGCCCCACCCAATGTAGCAACTGCCTATCAACGCCACTTGCAAGATTGGTATGTGTGTCGCCATCCCTTAATCATTGAGTTAACAAACAATACGGACAGTGCACCCTACAGGGCCCAATTTCATAGAGCTGAATAACAATTTTCTGCTAAGAAAAAAATGAGCATGATACCAGTCATAATTTGTGCATGTGAAATGGTATTTTGGCTGATAACCATATTCTGGTAAGCATAATTATTTTGTGCTTAGCAACTTTTTGTGCTTAAGCAGCTCTATGAAATTTGGCCAAGGTAATAGCTTGTTCACTTATTTTGTAGTAGGGTTTTGAACAAATAAGACCTTTGGCTACGACTGTTGCCAAGGGTGTTGATAAGGATGTCCTATACTTCAACGCATGACGACGTGGAATATAGCTTTAGCCGTAGCTGTACATGTAGGTGCCAATTCAAACACAGACTGAGTCTGCCACCTGGCATGTGACAGGCAATGGGACATGGTATTCATACTCCATATGTCCACAGCTGACATAGAGGGCGTGTACAGCAGACACAGACGACAAGTGAGCTCAGCATTTCCAAAGTTCTACATGTTATGTCTATGGTTTTCCTGACTGCAGTAAATAACCTGGGTAAACTTTCTCTTTGTTTTTATTTGCAGCCTTAGTTGGTACCCCATCAGCTCCCTTTGTTGTATCAATGGAAAGCATTACAAACACAAGCGTTGATATCAGCTGGTTACCAGCCAGCCATGAAGCTGTGATGTATAAATTACAATGGAAGTATGTGGACATAGAGGGCAGTAAATGGACGTCTTATAACACCCAGGTAAATTGTAGCTTAACCCTCCTACTATATGATCAGTGAGCTTTCAGATTGAAACTAATTAAAGTTTCTTTATCCTGATGATTTATCACTTTTGTACTTTGTCTCTAACAGTTAGGCCTTAAAGGAACATTACAAAATTGGTTTTTGCTAACAAAACAGTGTAAGCACTTTATATAATCCACCATATACATAAACTGACAAACCTGTAGAAGTTTGAGATCGATCGGCCATCTGGGTCACGAGAAAATAGTGAAAAACCGATTACACATTTGCATGTGTTATACAATGCATGAATAAAACGCTCATGAGCGATAAACTCCAATCGGAAATTAGTTTTATTTATTTCTCATCAAATATGGCATTTCAGACAGAAATATTTCTAGGGATGTTTTCTACTATCATCATCATTAGACCGTGTAAGTTTTATGTAAATCTGTGATCTTAAAGTAAATTTTAATTACCAGTTCTGTAACGTTCCTTTAAGTAAGATAATTTCTTAACCCTTAATCTTAAAGGTGAGGAGGTACCAATAAATCAATCCTCCAGTGACTAATTAAGCCATTTCTCCAAAGTGTAATGACCTGGGGGGTCATATTCCTTGATATCCTAAACTGGGCCATTCCACGTATCTAAAGGGGGGGGGTCAGGTCTCAGAGATGGGTTTTTTTTTTGGAGGGGCAGAAAACTATTTCAACTCATGTACTAAGCACATATATCCCATGTCAAATACAGACCTACCAAGATCGTACCCTCTGATACGTGGAGCCCTCTGTAATTAATTAAACAAAGAAAAAAGGTCTCCAATAATCCTAGACAATAGCTTGGCATGTAAAGAAGTCATTTCATGTAAAAAATTGTTGGGAAATGCACCAAAAAACCATTTTTAATATATCTTGGATGGTATGGATATAAATATTGGTACCGCCCAGCGTCGGGATAAAGTGGGAGGCTGCCACGCCCTTAAGGGTTTTAAGCACTTACGCACAATTGCACATTGAGTCATTTACTCTTTGAACAGGGCAGCGAAAGTCAATGATTATCTACTTTATCTAGAAATCCTTGGATAACATTCGTTGTTATTGTTTTCATGCGTTACAAGTTTACTTCTATTTGTAGAGGATGAAATTATCTTTTGAATGATTAGAACAGTTGTTTTGTTTGCTTTACCAAATTGAAGCTTTGAAGTTGGAAACATAAGACAGATCAAACAAAATTAGGAAACATTGTGTGTGTATGAAAAAAACGTTTGTGATGTGGAAAGTTGTACACGGAAGTTTACTCAACTGTACTGTTGTCTCAAACAAACTCAAATGTATCACAACATACCTTTGGAAATCTAAACTAATGCCTCTATTACCTACAGATAACTTCGCTCTGTAAAATCATGGTATTTCGCGTGTGAAAACACCTGCAAGTTTATTTTGAAAGCAAACACGGTTACCATTACTGTTTATATTGCGCTTGAAATACATTGTACATCAAATACGGTGTGTACACAACTATGTGTTGTGTCGCACATGTGGGTGCTTGTGTTGGTGATAGGACTTCTGACCTTTGAGCCTTTGGAAGTAGATTATGTCATTTTACTTTTTGGGATTGTGTGCTATTTTTAGATTATGGTAATCTTGAGATGATGCTCTGTCCATGGCTGTTTGATGCGCTTCAATCGCATGTGTAAAACTCAAGATATAATCTGTCAAATTTCGAGGGCGGTTTTGGGCGGTTGAGGACTAAAGGATTAATATTAAAAATAAAGACTTATTGATTGAATTTTCAAATCTCTGCTTTCCCTACAGGTTGTTTCTACCACACAGACATCAGTCACCGGACTATTTCCCCATGTAACATACTCCTTCCGTATACAATGGGTTATCACATCTAGACATGTGTTGTCATCTCCAGAGAGTGTTGAAGTTACTACTGACCCATACGGACGTAAGTTTTAAGGAGGCACACGAGGCAACCAGTTCCAGGCAATCACCAAGAGGGAAAAATAGTCACATCTTAATTTTCAGATTGTTAGACACTTTTAGAACATTGTCTCTTGTGATATTAAAGGCATCGTACACGTTTGGTAATTACTCAAAATATATATTAGCATAAAAACTGACTTGGTAACGAGCAACAGAGAGCTGTTGATAGTATAAAACATTGTGAGAAACGACTCCCTCTGAAGTAGCGTAGTTTTTGAGAAAGAGGTAATTTCTCACTAAAATAATAAAAACTTCTTGCAAGAAGTTTTTATTCCTGTCTGAAAGCACACAAATTTGTACATCAAGGGCTTTATTCTTTCATCATTTTCTTGCAACTTCGATGACCAATTGAGCCCAAATTTTCACAGGCTTGTTATTTTATGCATATGTTGGGATACACCATGTGAGAACACTGGTCTTTGACAATTACCAAACGTGTACAATGCCTTTAAAGGGTACCTTTTGAAGGCAGTGCAGTTGGTTGCCCCCAAATTGCCTGTAGACCCTTCTGTTTAATGTTTCTATGAAGTATGTTGAGTCCCACAGTCCATGGTATCAGACTCACATCTAAGTGTTGGTTCGAATCCTGGCCATGAAACTTACATGTATGTCTTTGGGCAAGACCCTTATTGCTTCTCTTCATCCAGGAGTAAATGGGTACCTGCGATGGTAGAGATTGTTGATGTGAATGATTAAAACCTGTAGCACCCATCAGAACTAGCCTTGTCTCAAGAAGTCCCTATTTTGTGTGTGCTATTTCAGCTCTATAATCATCACCCTTCATAACTAGCCTTGTCTCAAGTAGTTCTATTCTGTTTATATATTTCAGCTCTATAATCATCACCCTCCATAACTAGCCTTGTCTCAAGTAGTTCTATTCTGTTTATATATTTCAGCTCTATAAACATTACCCTTCATAACTTGCCTTGTCTCAAGTAGTTTCATTCTATTTTTATATTTCAGCTCTATAATCGTCACCCTTCATAACTAGCCTTGTCTCAAGTAGTTCTATTCTATTTTTATATTGCAGCTCTATAATCATCACCCTTCATAACTAGCCTTGTCTCAAGTAGTTCTATTCTGTTTATATATTTCAGCTCTGTAAACATTACCCTTCATAACTTGCCTTGTCTCAAGTAGTTTCATTCTATTTTTATATTTCAGCTCTATAATCATCACCCTTCATAACTAGCCTTGTCTCAAGTAGTTCTATTCTATTTTTATATTGCAGCTCTATAATCATCACCCTTCATAACTAGCCTTGTCTCAAGTAGTTCTATTCTATTTTTATATTGCAGCTCTATAAACATTACCCTTCATAACTTGCCTTGTCTCAAGTAGTTTCATTCTATTTTTATATTGCAGCTCTATAATCATCACCCTTCATAACTAGCCTTGTCTCAAGTAGTTCTATTCTATTTTTATATTGCAGCTCTATAATCATCACCCTTCATAACTAGCCTTGTCTCAAATAGTTCTATTCTATTTTTATATTGCAGCTCTATAATCATTACCCTCATAACTAGCCTTGTCTCAAGTAGTTCTATTATAGTTTTATATTTCAGCTCTATAAACATCACCCTTCATAACTAGCCTTGTCTCAAGTAGTTCTATTCTATTTTTATATTTCAGCCCTATTATCAACACTCTTCATAACTAGCCTTGTTTCAAAAAGTTTTATGTTGTTTTGATATTTCAGCTCCATTATCAGTACCCTTCATAACTAGCCTTGTCTTAAGAAGTCTTATTTTGTTTTGATATTTCAGCTCCATTATCTGCACCAATCGTCACTGGCCTCGTTTCAAGAAGTTCCTCTACCATATCAGTGTCTTGGCTGAAGCCTAACTTCCCCAGTGGTCCAATTATTGAGCACATAGTGACCGTAGAGAATGCTGCTGGTGATAGGCTGGTTGCCATGGCTACTAACACACGTACATTTGCTAGACTGATGCCGGATACTATATACACAGTGACTGTTGAAGCTAGAAATGCTGAAGGAACGAGTCCGGGAGCCTCACAGAATATTACCACCCTACCCCCAATCAATGGTTTGTAGAAAATGTTGTATTTTCACTTTAAAGTCTCCTGATTGAGGACCTATGATGTCCTCAATAGGAAAAGGTGGTTCCAATGAGGTAGTAGCATACCCCAACCGGGATAGTATACCCGTGGCCCAATTTTATACAGCTGCTAGAAAAATATTGCCTACAAAAACAATTCTGCTGAACAAAACAAGGGAAGGATACCAGTCAAATGTCCGCTGTGGCTGGATCGCCATGTTAACATGGCACACTTTCATGGCTCTGCTTACCGTAAGCAAATAATCGGCGCTTACGGAAGCAAGAAATTTTAGAATCAATGAGGATTTGTACTGGTATGAACTTTAGAATCAGTGAGCTTTCAGATGGAAATATTTCTCTTGAGGATTGGTACTGGTATGAACTTTATAATCAGTGAGCTTTCAGATGGAAATATTTATCTGGAGGATTAGTACTGGTATGAACTTCAGAATCAGTGAGCTTTCAGATGGAAATATTTCTCTGGAGGATTGGTACTGGTATGAACTTTATAATCAGTGAGCTTTTAGATGGAAATATTTATCTGGAGGATTGGTACTGGTATGAACTTCAGAATCAGTGAGCTTTCAGATGGAAATATTTCTCTGGAGGATTGGTACTGGTATGAACTTTAGAATCAGTGAGCTTTTAGATGGAAATATTTCTCTGGAGGATTGGTACTGGTATGAACTTTAGAATCAGTGAGCTTTCAGATAGAACTATTTCTCTGGAGGATTGGTACTGGTATGAACTTTAGAATCAGTGAGCTTTCAGATTGAAACATCAATTTTTTCTCAATGCTTACCAATCATGTACTTTGTCTTAAATTATTCTGGTTTTGTTTTCTTTGGATAGATACTGGCATTCAGCCATTCTTGGTTGCTGGCGTGACGGCCTACAATTTTCCTCTGAATAAGAAAGCATCGTACATCTCCTTCACGCCTCTTGACAAACTTGAAAACGCAGACATTTTCCCCAGTGACTTACACATCGTGGATGTTGAAGAAGAAACCATTGCAGGTATTGCCCAATATTAGATTCTTTGTTTTATTTCTTGCAGAGTTTATTGATTTAACGTTCCTTTCCCCATGCTAATTGCAATTAATTAACACCTCAGAGGGTTTATGCACTCTGATTGGTCGAAGACTGGTCACATGGGGGTGTATTCATTATCATCATATAAAGACTAATTCTGTGAACTAGCACATTAATGGACCCTCAACAAGCATTGCTGTGTAAAAGTGCTGTAAGCACTGTGCGTGTTGTGCAGGCATTTTTAAATGACAGATGGTGTCGCGTGCACGCGCATACCACGTGTACGCATGAATGCGCAAACATTGTATCAAATTAAGTTCGCTCATGAAACCAACATAAATGCAAAGTATTTCTATTCATGGTGCCGTTAATTTTCAAAGCTCATAGTCTGGTTCTTGAAAAGATGCCTAAATGGTGAAGTATGTGTAAGAGATTAGGGGGGGGGGTGGAACAATGAGCGTTATAATGCATTAAATAAACCGATACACTAGAAAAGTGTTAATTAGTACTACTCTTGGGAGGGAGGGAAGGGGGTCTTAAAAACTAGTTCTACTCTCTGTACAGCTTTAGAAATTTATAAACTCTGGATGATTCCCGAAACAGTGTGATAGTAGGCCCTATTTTTTTCCCACATTCATTTTTTGATGCAATTATCCAAAATACAATAAAACTGTTACAGATGTTGCCGTTCATTATTGGAAGAGTCTTCTCTTCCTGTCGGACACTTCCGGGACGATTCATCGGCGCGCTGTGGATGTTACCAACTTAGAATCATGGAATACTTCTTCTGAGGTCATCTATAACAGTTCAAAGGTCGTGACCTTGCTGACTGTTGATTGGCTGTTTGATAATCTTTACTTTGTACAGGAAAACCAGGTAAGTTTGATGCTGCATGTCTCGTTGTGGTATATACAGACTGTAAGTCTTGTAAGTTAAACTGCGCAGTTGTGTTTCCTTTATCCTTTAAAGCAATGTAATTGAGGATGCAAGGTTGCCAAAAATGTCTGCATTTGGGTTTTTTGACATGGCAAAATATGAAATAAAGAATAAAGCAATCATCACAATCACTATAAAATAGAGGGTTTGTGTGATTTTGATGTTTTTAATTGTTTTGTTAAACTCATCCTAGATGACATTTTCTATAAGCATTTTCAAAAATCTGAAACGCAGTGTAGCCTAAGTAAATATTTGAAGATTTTTTCAATTGTTCTTGTTTTTGCCAACATGAATAACCTTTCTTCAAACATCTTTTCCAACCTATAGATTTTGAAAAAATATCACCTGAAAAATCTGGGAGCCAAATTTGACTGAAAAAAAATCATTGAAAAGACCGGGGGGGTTTTATTTTAAAAAAAAGAAAAAAAAAAGAAAACAAGAAAATGGGGTCTGGGGTTTTTCGTAGGGTCGGGCGGGGACGATCAACAATTCCTTTTTTTATGTGGCCTTATGGCCTAGACTTGCACAGCCTGTAGTAGAAATGGAGATATTGCTATAAACAATTGTCAGTGATTGTTACCTCCAGTTTCCTTGGCATTAAACAACTGAGAATATTTCTATTCCCCCTAGGCAGGATGCCAGTCCATCGCAGGTTACTCCCCAGCTCTCGCCGGTACCCAATTGTACTCCTGGGTGAAGAGAAGCAATAATGGTTAATTGTCCTGCTTAAGGACACAAGTGTCACGATCAGGACTCGACCCCACATTCTGCCGATCAGAGCTTGAGTCCGGTGCTCTTATCCGCTCGGCCATGACACGCCACATGGAGATGGTTTATTCAATACTTATTATTATTTTATCATTTCTCTATAGATATTACGGTGCGATCTTTCTTGTAGTCAGACACCAGAGGTTGTCATTGATTCTCTAGACTCGTCCCCATCTGAGCTTCATGTTGATCCTTATAATGGGTGAGTGTTAACCGAGATGAGTTTCTAAGAACTCAGTAATGACCCAAGACTCTGCAACTCTCCCTTATAATTTGAGCAATGTGTCCCGTTAAAGTATACCGTTTTATTTCCTTCACAAGTTAACTCATATTCAAGGTTTCCAATGGAATTTTTGGATATTTAAGATGCGATTCGATTGTTTCATACTTGTATTAAAGTTTATAACTGAACAAAGATAATGACAAAATAGGGAGACAGCCAACTTGCTCAGTTGGTAGAGCGCCGGCACGCTAATCCGGAGGTTGTAGGTTCAAGTCCCGCTGTAGTCAATTTTTCTTTCTTCAACCCCAAATTACTTAACAATTACCCAGTCAGATTCCCTTGTGGTTTATTACTTGATATAAAGTTTGTAATAATAACATTCTTATATAAGATTTGAGGCATTGCATGGTGGGTATCAATGTATATTTGGCTTGCGGTAACACCATGTGTATATCTTTTTTGCTGTGTAGATTTTTGTTCTTTGAGAACTTGTCTTGCTATCTAAGATTCTTCTGGTTTCCCCTTATACCAACATGTGATAAGTACTGTATACTTGGTGCTTGAATAGTCATGCAGAAAGCAATTTACAGGGAAACTGAGGGCAGACTTGGTGGTCTAGTAGTTAACATGTTAGACTGGTCCCCTGTCTTCATCCACAAGGATAAAGACAGGCACTGGTCTTACAGGCCTAACGACTTCATTGGATACAATGATTTCATTGGATAAACGTGCAGTGACGTAAGCTTTCCATGTCTGTGTTATGATTGGTCCGAGGTGATGTAGTTTGTCAGCTTGCACTTTCGGTCGTCTGCATGCAGCGTGTGCATTATGTTTGTACATCATGTAATGTTGTTTTATTCACTATGTGATATGTGTACATGTACGGGTGAATTGACTGAGAATCTCCGTGTGAAATGAATGCGAGGTCAAAGGTACATCTGGCAGCTTCGGTCAGGCTGGTATCTGGCGTTATTCATGAGCCTCGAAGTGTGATGCCAGATGTTCGGGCTATTAACATATCTGTTCTAGAATTGAGGTTGTGGGTTTGAAACCCACCCGAGTAGTATGATTAGTTATCACCTAAGCGCGAGTGGAATTCGGAAAAATATAGTGCTTTGGCGTCCCATATGGATATATGGGAGGCAGATGCGCTATATTTTACATATTCCACAAGCGCGCGTATGATAACGAGTTTATCTTCAAGCAAACCTGACACACCACTTTACGCAATACATGTATCGAAACATCTGTTGTTTTTGCATATAGCTTAAAATAGTGCAATACGCGGAGTTTGAGCAGCGCTATATGCAGGGTGTGGTATGGACCATGCAATATGGGCTGATATCACACCTCTTGTTGCCAAGGGTCGACCAATTAGAATCGAGGACTCAAGTTTGCTGGAAGATAAAAAATGAATTTCTGCAGGGCTTGGAAATTATACAGTGCTATCACGCATTTGTGTAAAGATTAACAAAAATAACATTCTTTATCCTAGATGCAAATTTAACATCTATTAAATTGTTGCGGTACCTGCTGCTAAAACATAGGATTCGAACTGCCTCTAGCCACCAGGCTAGCTCGGTGGTCTAGTGGTAAGACATCTGCTCTAGAATGGCAAGGTCTTGGGTTCAAATCCCACCTGAGTAATATGCCTGTAGATTTTTTTTACAGGACTCGGGGGAAAGTACTGAGTAATTCAGTACTTTACACACATCGGTGTAAGGGTAAAACCAAATAATATTCTTTATTCCCTGCAATTATTTCGTCTATTAAATAATAGTGAACATTTCTCTTTGTGGTTAGGTTTCTTTACTGGTCTGAGCTTGGTTCCATGAATGGCATCTATCGTCTTGATTTATCTCATCTTAACACGACCTCATCAACCAATCAACAAGAGCTCATCGTTGAAGCTGATGATATAGAATCCTTCTTCATCGACCCGTTGGGATTTCAAGTTATATTCCCCAACGCCACCAACGATTCAATCGTGGCATCATTCCTGGATGGGTCCGAACTGGCTGTCCTACGAGTCGACGACGGACATATCTTAGAATTCTTCACCAATGTCTCAAATCTCATCTACTATAATGATTTATTTGTGTGGACACGCTACGACGATGTGGAGAGAACCTGCGATTTTGTCAGTGATCCGTATGGATACCACGCAGCTTTTCTCTACTATGAAACAACATCTGGTGGGATTACGGAGAGTGATCATTTCTTCTGTTCTGAGGCTTATCATGGGTTAGACATCTATCATCCACATTATCAACCCATACCAACTCCATTCAGTCCCCCGACTGGTCTACGCGTTTTGTTCTTAGACACCACAGCGGAAGTCTCGTGGACCAAACCAGTTCAACTTGAAACTGCAGGTAGGATATTGTTTTGAAGTGATTTCATTTCCCACAGTTTATGGTTACACTAGCCACCTCCTTCTACCCCCCTTAGGCCCCGCCTTCATTATCTCCTACTGTATTATTTTCTTTGTTTCTCTAATGCTTCTTCTGACTGCATTCTGTAGCAACTGCTACATTATATATAGGATTTAAACTGGTGTCTTTTCATTCGGTACGCTTGGTGGTGTTCTGGCCTCGAATTAACCCATAGCACCCAAAGCAATAGACTGTGCAAATCTCGGGCTCATTCGAACTTCCGGGACCAATGTGGTCCCAACCATATGGAGTTTTACGATGGCGAGATTTTGTTTCGTCAATTGTTTTAGTTTAACGTAGTTTATGACCATGAAAATTATATATGTTGTTGGGAATGTAACACTTAGTGATACAACATATGAAAGTAAAATCAATTCAACAATATAAAAAAGAAAACCCGAGAATCAAACTTGACCTCAGCTTCCGGTTACTGCAAAAAAATAAGAATTTTGTGGTCACCTCCGATCACAAAACTTATGTCAACGCTTGGTTTGGATGGGTGATGATAATCATTGCAGTCTATGGTTGTTGAGGCGTCAGCATCCTCTATAAACTGCGTCACGCATCAATTTTACTCCTGTGTGACCATACTGTGGATTTGAATTCTCAGTTTTTGTACTTCACCTGTTTTATATTTTTAAATCCTCTGATATTTTTTGTTGATATTTCTTCCCAAAACAATTTGTTTGTCACAGGCCAGGGACCTTTTGAAAGAGTGGTTTTATGAATTTAATATTTTTTTATTGAAAGTATTGTGGTTTCTCAAAAAAAAACCAAAACAAGTGATGTATGTTAATGTTGTCACAGGTCAGGGAGCTTGGCAAGAGTGGTCCTATGAAATTGAGCTCATAGATACAGCTTTTATGGATTCAGTCCTAGTGGAATCCACACGAGGTGTGACGTCTACCTTAGTGAACTTGACTGCAGAGGCCCAGTACAGCATCAGGGTTAGAGCCTACTCAATGGCTGGCAAAGGACCATGGTCTGACAGATTTGTTGGAAGGACTTTAAAATCCGGTAGGTAAAACCAAAAGATGTGTCCGATTTTCAAAACCCCCCACAATTTAGACACTTTAAAAAAACCTTTCATGGTCAAACAGAAAGTACATTTGGATTATTTTTAAATGGTTTATTTATGGCATGTACTGGCCGAGCGGTGTAGTGCATCAGACTCAAGTTCTGACAGCGGAGTTGTCAGTGTGAGACAGTCATGACACTTGTGTTCTTGAGCAAGGTACCTAACCATAATTGCTTCTCTTCACCCAGGTGTATAAGTGGGAACATGTGAGGGCTGAGACGGTACTACATGTATGTTAGATTAACCCCATATCGCTGATATAAGCAGCTTGGGGTTGTATGCTCCTCCAGGGAGTTGAGAAAGGTAGAGGAATGGTCTAAGTATACCTGATGAGCAGGGATAATAATGTTGTAAATCGCCTTGATCTATCTACTAGGATATGTGTGACTACTAAAGAATCCAATATTCTTATGATTATTTTTTTACATGAAGATTGATGTCTTCGAGGTCAAATTACATTTGTATTTTTTATTAGTGCATGTTAACTCCTTTTTTGTCACTTTTACAATAAAACATTTAAAAATAAAACTTCCATTAAAATAGAAAAATCTGTTACAGGGCTCAAATTTTACACTGGACCACAGGCCGAGGCCAGTAGTTTATGGTGTCGGGCCAGTAAACTTTTGACCGGACAAGTCCAGCGGTCTTGTTTCTTTTTTAATTGAATATTAATGAAGAATAATAGCTCACTGTGTAACATCTTGAACACGAACACAAAATAATATGTGTTCAAACATTGACTTTGATTCTGATAAAATACCTTTCCAATTCTATTTGAGTAATGACATAGGCCAAATGAAGTATACAAAGACAAATGAAATCAATCTTCTCTTACATGTCTTAGCGCTTGTTCAAATAAAAACAGTTAATTTAAATGCATGTTAAACTGGGTCAGGAATTTTTTTCGTATTTTGATTTTGGTCTTGTAAAAGGAATTCTGGTCCAGTAAGCATTTTGAGACACAAGCACTGTGGGCTTGTGGATTTTTCCACCAAAGTCAAGCCTTACTGTTAGAATTAAACATCCATTTAAATCAAACCTACAAACACAGACTTTGTTATAATCACCCCCAACCCCAACAGGCTAAGAGGATGTTCCTGTCATTCTAAACCCATCCCCCCAAAAGTGAAAATCTAAAACATTTTTAAATGCTCTCAAACTATGAACTTTTTAGTTGAGTACGTCGAATCTTGTGGCCGTTTGCTGCCGCTATGGGCATTTAATAATAACAATAAAAATAATAATTGGTTCTTATACAGCGCACATATTCTAGTAGCTAGATCAGGGCACTTTACAACATTATTATCCCTGCTCATCAGGCATCCTTATACCATTCTTCAAACTTTCTCAACTCTGGGGAGCATACAACCCCAAGCTGCTTAAATTAGCGCTAAGGGGTTAATCCAACGCAATACTGACTCAGCCTTCACAGGTTCCCATTTATACACCTGGGTTAAGAGAAGCAATTATGGTGAAGTGCCTTGCTGAAGGACACAAGTGTCATGACCGGGATTCGAACCCACAGTCCAATGATTCAACCATTGTGTCCAATGCAGTAGACCGCTTGGCCTTGACACAACACGCTTGTGGTCGCTTAATGGGTGAAGAATTAAACTAATTTAAATTAGTTGATGATTAATAAACCTAAAGTCCTCATTGCAAACTATATCTTCATTATCTTATTCATTGTATAGTTGATGTGGATATCTTCATTATTTTATTCATTGTATTTTGATATGGATATCTTCATTATTTTATTCATTGTATAGTTGATGTGGATATCTTCATTATTTTATTCATTGTATAGTTAATGTGGATATCTTCATTATTTTATTCAATGTATAGTTAATGTGGATATCTTCATTAATTTATTCATTTTGTAGTTTATGTGGATATCTTCATTATTTTATTCATTGTATAGTATATGTGGATACCTTCAATTTTATTCATTTTGTAGTTGATGCGGATATCTTCATTATTTTATTCATTGTATAGTTGATGTTGATATCTTCATTATTTTATTCATTGTATAGTTGATGTGGATACCTTCATTATTTTATTCATTTTGTAGTTGATGTGGATATCTTCATTATTTTATTCATTGTAGAGTTGATGTGGATACCTTCAATTTTCTTCATTTTGTAGTTGATGTGGATATCTTCATTATTTTATTCATTGTATAGTTGATGTGGATATCTTCATAATTTTTTTCATTGTTTAGTTAATGTGGATCCTTTCGTCATCTTTGCCTCAATTGACGGAGTCAAGAGAATCAATTTGGACGGTACAGGATTGAACAACGTCATCAATCAGACAAACATTAGAGGTAATTTCGAAACGTTATCCTGTGAGAGGCGGTGTGTTGGAAGATAGCAAACAAATTATGATTATATATTTCTGGTAATGAAACCAAGGATGCCTCATAAGTGAACTTAATCACTGTTGCTCGCAAGCCTGAGGAAACCTGTAAACAAGGGTGCTTGCTACAATGTATGTAAGCCAGAAACCCTGGGTTAACCCCTACTCTTCCACGATAAGTGTTCTGGGTTCTTTTATGTGCACTACCAAAATTTTGGAGTACTTACCAATCTATGACCCCACCTAAGTACTGCTGAGAGATTAATAAGTGATTATTACATGCAGAGCAAATCTCAGTGATTATATTTCAGTCAGTATTCTTGGATTTTCTACATTTTGAAACTCCTATTTTATTTCAGATTTGGCATGGGATGTGACGACATTGTACTGGTGTGATGAGACAGGGTCTGTGTTCCAGACAGACATGGCGGATGCTGCAGGGGCAGTGGTAGAGTTACCATTCACATCCTACACACAGGCTATAGCTGTAGATTGGTTCACTGGCAAGCTATACCATGGCACTAGTATCCAACAGGTAATACCTAGGCTCAGTTTCATCAAGCCTGTAAGCACAAAAACTAACTAAGCCCAGACAAATCATGCTCAGCAGAAACAGGTTACCAGCCAATATTCCATAAGTTAACATTGTTATGACTAGTGCCCAACTCATTGCTTAGCAAAGAAATTTCCTAAGCCTGGACAAATATTGCTCAGCAGAAACAGGTTACGTACCAAAATTCCATAAGTTTACATGTTATGACTGGTAACCAACTCATTGCTTAATAATATATTTGCTAAGCAGTATTTCTGCTTTTAAAAACAGCTTTATGAAATTGGGACTTCGGTTCAATTTTATAGAGCTGCCCAAGCACAAAAATTAGCTAAGCACAACAAAATTATACTTACAAAAATAAGGTTACCAGCCAAAATACCTTGTCACATGGATCATTTGTAACTGGTATCCTTCTCCTTAGCAGAAAATTGCTAAGTAATATTTTCTGCTTAAGCTTTGAAATTGGGCCCTGATGAGTGGCCCTTGTTAGCCGGCTAAGGTAGCCCTCAGGAGCTGGCCATGGTGGCCCAAGGGAGCCGGCCATTTTGGCCCTTGGGAGCTGGCCATGGTGGCCCAAGGGAGCCGGCCATTTTGGCCCTTGGGAGCTGGCCATGGTGGCCCTCCATTTTGGCCCTTGGGAGCTGGCCATGGTGGCCCTCCATTTTGGCCCTTGGGAGCTGGCCATGGTGGCCCTTGGGAGCTGGCCATGGTAGCCCTCAGGAGCCGGCCATTTTGGCCCTTGGGAGCTGGCCATGGTGGCCCTCGGGAGCTGGCCATGGTGGCCCTTGGGAGCTGGCCATGGTAGCCCTCAGGAGCCGGCCATTTTGGCCCTTGGGAGCTGGCCATGGTGGCCCTTGGGAGCTGGCCATGGTAGCCCTCAGGAGCTGGCCATTTTGGCCCTTGGGAGCTGGCCATGGTGGCCCTTGGGAGCTGGCCATGGTGGCCCTTGGGAGCTGGCCATGGTAGCCCTCCATTTTGGCCCTTGGGAGCTGGCCATGGTGGCCCTTGGGAGCTGGCCATGGTGGCCCTTGTGAGCTGGCCATGGTAGCCCTCAGGAGCCGGCCATTTTGGCCCTTGGGAGCTGGCCATGGTAGCCCTCAGGAGCCGGCCATTTTGGCCCTTGGGAGCTGGCCATGGTGGCCCTTGGGAGCTGGCCATGGTGGCCCTTGGGAGCTGGCCATGGTGGCCTTTGGGAGCTGGCCATGGTGGCCCTTGGGTGCTGGCCATGGTGGCCCTCAGGAGCCGACCATTTTGGCCCTTGGGAGCTGGCCATGGTGGCCCTTGGGAGCTGGCCATGGTGGCCCTTGGGAGCTGGCCATGGTGGCCCTTGGGTGCTGGCCATGGTGGCCCTCAGGAGCCGGCCATTTTGGCCCTTGGGAGCTGGCCATGGTAGCCCTCAGGAGCTGGCCATTTTGGCCCTTGGGAGCTGGCCATGGTGGCCCTTGGGAGCTGGCCATGGTGGCCCTTGGGAGCTGGCCATGGTGGCCCTTGGGTGCTGGCCATGGTGGCCCTCAGGAGCCGGCCATTTTGGCCCTTGGGAGCTGGCCATGGTAGCCCTCAGGAGCCGGCCATTTTGGCCCTTGGGTGCTGGCCATGGTGGCCCTTGGGAGCCGGCCATTTTGGCCCTTGGGAGCTGGCCATGGTGGCCCTTGGGAGCTGGCCATGGTAGCCCTCAGGAGCCGGCCATTTTGGCCCTTGGGAGCTGGCCATGGTGGCCCTTGGGAGCTGGCCATGGTGGCCCTTGGGAGCTGGCCATGGTAGCCCTTGGGTGCCAGCCTTGGTGGCCCTTGGGAGCTGGTCGTGGTGGCCCTTGGGAGTAGGCCATGTTGGCCCTCATTAGCTGGCTGTGGTGGCTCTTGGAAGCCGGCCATGGTAGATAAAGCCCCCTGCAGAATGGGGCCAGAGACCGTCTGAAATAACCAGAATACATAGCTCAAAGTAAAACCCTGCAGTGAATTGTTTGGTTTTCTATATTTTAGGATTTGGCAATTGACTCACTCAATGCTTACATGTATTGGACTACGACTAAGACCGTTGAATGTTCAAGGTTTACAAACAAAGAACGCTTTGATTATGAGCGACTTAGCGGCATATCAGATGACCTCATTGCTGGCTTGACCCTTGACCTCCGGGGTGGCTTTGTATACTGGATGTCACTGGTTACCGAGGACGGTGCACAGATGCTGAAGCTTTTCAGGGCACAGCTGGCAGGTACCGGGTAAGTTGAGACATTTTAAAACAAAAAAATTGTTAATGGCCTGATGTTTCAACCCTAGCAGAGTCTTTCTCAAAGGTTAAATGACAACACAACACACATGAACAGGTATACTGGTATAACAGAAGCAGTCTAGTGGAAAGAGATGAAAAGAGAGAGAGGCAGAAAGCACACAGAAAAAGCAAGGGATGAACAATGAAGAAGGAGACAAAGGGGGGGTAGACAGAAGGGGCTGGTCTGACCACAAAAGGTTGGAAACACAAACGACGAAATCAAAGGTGGGAAGAGGGAGAAAAGGTAATTAATTAGTGAATGCAACAGGTCCTTTCGAAACAGGTAATATTTTTTTTAAACTTGGACTCAGAGACCTGAAGAAAACATCAAAAAGATGAAAAGCGGCCCAAAGCTAGAATCAAGTTGCATTAAAAGAACTACAAAAAGAAGGATCAATAGAATAATTCTATGAAACAGCGAAAAAACTAGGGAAGTGAAGCTAAAACATTTTTACTCACGAGGCCAACTTGCCCACAGGTGACCTCAATCTTCCACTCTATGGTCACTCAACACCAACACGTTTGAACTTGGATAAGATTGGTATGCCTGACCCAGTGCTAAGCAATTGTTATTTGGGCCTACAGTCCTCAATCCTCCACTATCCTCCACTCTATGGTCACTCAACACCAAAATGTTTGAACTTGGATAAGATTGGTATGCCTGGCCTAGTGATAAGCAATTTTCTGTTTGGCCTACAGTCCTCAATCCTCTGCAATCAGACAACTTCCTGAAGAGGATTTGGGAGAGTTTGGGTCAATCTAAAAATGATGATAAAATAGACAAATTGATACATATTGGAGCAAAACTGTCACAGTAGGGTTCATGGTGGCGCCAGGTGGCGCCCTCTGTTGGTGATGAAAAGAAACTGGAAGACCCCCCCTAGTGGGAAGGGTCAGAGGTGACGCTGGAGTAAACAGTCCAAGTCATGTATCTTTGCTGGGTGTGGTGTTTCTACTTTATTTTCGAATGAACAGAGCACCAAAGCCTTCATAGTATCAAGATGATAAAAGTTGTTTGACTGGCATCCCCGAACAAAGATATTGACAAAATATGGAGACCGCCAACATAGGGCTAGATATCTCAGTTTGTAGAGCGTCGGCACGTTAATCCGGAGGTCGCAGATCAAGTCTCACTCTAGCCAATTTGTCTTTGCTCAGCCCCAAATTAATGAAATGAAAAGAAAGTAGATACATTTTATTTAACACTTTAATTTGATTGAAAATTGTGTGTATAGACTGAGAGTCTCGCACATTTATTCGAACATTGGGACCCGTTAAGGAGTTTGATTTTGTTTCCTTCACGTGTTAAAGGCACTGGACACTATTGGTAATTACTCAAAATAATTGTTAGCATAAAACTTACTTGGTAACGATCAATGGAGAGCTGTTGATAGTATACAACATTGTGAGAAACGGCTCCCTCTGAAGTAACGTCGTTTTTGAGAAAAAAGTAATTTCTCAGTAAAATATTTGAATTCATTTCGAGACCTCACGCGTGAGGTCTTGAAATCAAGCATGAAAGCACACAACTTCGTGTGACAAGGGTGTTTTTTCTTCCATTATTATCTCGCAACTTCGATGACCAATTGAGTAAAAATGTTCACAGGTTTGTTATTTTGTACATATGTTGAGATACACCAAGTGAGAAGACTGGTCTTTGACAATTACCAAAGGTGTCCAGTGTCTTTAAAGCAATGTACGTGGGACCAAAGTGGTTCCAAAGCTATTTGAATACACGCAATACTTGCACGGTTTAATATTATTTTTTAGACTGGATTTTGTATAAACCCTTCTGCATTTTGATCAGTCATTTGTAATCAGTTTTAAGATGTTGCATGTGATTTCTTTTTCTAATGTTTTGTTATTCCTCTATTATTATTTTTTGAATGACGTTTTGCATGTTTGGTGTTTTTCATGTGAAGCCTTTTATTTTGATTTTGTTTTGTTTGGTGTGTTGAATAAATAGCATGGAGAATCCTGCATCAACTAAAGAAGAAATAAGTGTGATCCCTTCCAATATTGAGTGAGTATTATTTTTTGAAGACAGAGTTCAGGATTTGCAATGAAACAATTAGAGTTGAATTGAATGATGTTGTGATGAACAACTTTATTATTATATTATTATAATATATTTCTGTAAGTTCATACCAGCACCAATCCTCCAGAGAAATATTTCCATCTGAAAGCTCACTGATTCTAAAGTTCATACCAGTACCAATCCTCCAGAGAAATATTTCCCTCTGAAAGCTCACTGATTATAAAGTTCATACCAGTACCAATCCTCCAGAGAAATATTTCCATCTGAAAGCTCACTGATTCTAAAGTTCATACAAGTACCAATCCTCCAGAGAAACATTTCCATCTGAAAGCTCACTGATTCTAAAGTTCATACCAGTACCAATCCTCCAGAGAAATATTTCCATCTGAAACTTCACTAATTATAAAGTTCATACCAGTACCAATCCTCCAGAGAAATATTTCCCTCTGAAAGCTCACTGGTTCTAAAGTTCATACCAGTACCAATCCTCCAGAGAAATATTTCCATCTGAAACTTCACTAATTCTAAAGTTCGTACCAGTACCAATCCTCCAGAGAAATATTTCCTTCTGAAAGCTCACTGATTCTAAAGTTCATACCAGTACCAATCCTCCAGAGAAATATTTCCATCTGAAAGCTCACTGATACTAAAGTTCATACCAGTACCAATCCTCCAGAGAAATATTTCCCTCTGAAAGCTCACTGATTCTAAAGTTCATACCAGTACCAATCCTCCAGAGAAATATTTCCATCTGAAACTTCACTAATTATAAAGTTCATACCAGTACCAATCCTCCAGAGAAATATTTCCCTCTGAAAGCTCACTGATTCTAAAGTTCATACCAGTACCAATCCTCCAGAGAAATATTCCCATCTGAAAGCTCACTGATACTAAAGTTCATACCAGTACCAATCCTCCAGAGAAATATTTCCCTCTGAAAGCTCACTGATTCTAAAGTTCATACCAGTACCAATCCTCCAGAGAAATATTTCCATCTGAAACTTCACTAATTATAAAGTTCATACCAGTACCAATCCTCCAGAGAAATATTTCCCTCTGAAAGCTCACTGATTCTAAAGTTCATACCAGTACCAATCCTCCAGAGAAATATTCCCATCTGAAAGCTCACTGATTCTAAAGTTCATACCAGTACCAATCCTCCAGAGAAATATTTCCCTCTGAAAGCACTGATTCTAAAGTTCATACCAGTACCAATCCTCCAGAGAAATATTTACCTCTGAAAGCACTGATTCTAAAGTTCATACCAGTACCAATCCTCCAGAGAAATATTTACCTCTGAAAGCACTGATTCTAAAGTTCATACCAGTACCAATCCTCCAGAGAAATATTTCCATCTGAAAGCTCACTGATTCTAAAGTTCATACCAGTACCAATCCTCCAGAGAAATATTTCCATCTAAAAGCTCACTGATTCTAAAGTTCATACCAGTACCAATCCTCCAGAGAAATATTTCCATCTGAAAGCTCACTGATTCTAAAGTTCATACCAGTACCAATCCTCCAGAGAAATATTTCCATTTGAAACTTCACTAATTATAAAGTTCATACCAGTACCAATCCTCCAGAGAAATATTTCCATCTGAAAACTCACTGATTCTAAAATTCATACCAGTACCAATCATCCAGAGAAATATTCCTGTCTTACATGTACTGTCAAACCTTGCCTTACTTTGCCTTATTTTAGTTACTATTGGTAATGCTGACAAAAATGCAGTTTCTTACTCTGTTTGAATCATGTACAATGTGAATCAAACATAAATTTTGATTTGCATTTTAGAGTTGAGTATTTGTTGTAGTAGGAAAGCATTTTATTATGGGGTTGATGTAGTTATGAATTGTTATCCACTTAATGATGTTGTTAATCACTAGGAGGGTCGCTGTGAGTTTCTACAGTGAGAAGTTGATATGGATTAATGAACAGGATGATATCATCATTGGTAATGTGGAGAATAGTTCCTTAGCGTCACTCTATACCAACCATGATGCTACAACACTGACTGTACTACAACCTACATTACATCCACTACCAGGTAACTTCTTCTTATACCATCTTCCATTTTATTGTGAACCTTCCTTCCCATTTTTATAAAGCTGTTTAGCAGAACATTCTGCTCAGCAAATTTCTTTGCTAAGCAAGAAATGAGTGGGATACCAGTCGCATCAATGGTAACTGTATGGTATTTGGGCTGGTAACCTATTTTTCCTAAGCAAAAGTTTTCTGTGCTTAACAAGTTTTCGTGCGTACATGCTTTATGAAATTGGATGAGTAATTACCAAACAAATACAGACCCTTTAATTGAATGCATTTGTGTTGAAATTGGCGGGAAAACCTTTTTTTACAATATTGTGTGTGTTTTCCTTGTGTGTTATTCAGATGGTTTTACATCAGTACCTACTGTAGTTCCATCCACCATATCAGAAGACTCCATTCAGATTACAGGAATGTGGCATAATTTCAATATTACATGGAACGCTAGCAGTGAAGTCACGTATGGAACAGTATTTTATGATATCAGTGTGATAGCTGGCGGTGTTACATCAAGCGCTACAGTACAGGTACCGAGTAGTAACTAGCTGTGGGTTTATGGGATTTGAGGCATTGCATGGTGAGGTATCAATGTATATTCTGTTGCGTAGTAAAGTCTGCTCAAGCCAATATGGCTCATCAGGCCGGTGTTTAAAACCGGTTTCCTTGGCATTACAGACTGAGAATATTTCTATTCCTCCTGGACAGGATGCCAGTCCATCGCAGGTTACTCCCCAGCTCTCGCCGGTACCCATTTGTACTCCTGGGCGCAGAGAAGCAATTATGATAAAGTGCCTTGCCCAAGGACTTAAGTGTCATATTCTGGTAAACCATGTGTATATCTACTTTGCTAGGTAGATTTTGTTCTTTGAGAACTTGTCTTGCTATTTATTCTACTGCCGCAGAGTAGATTTCGGAATTTGGGAGACTATTCTACTACCGCGGAGTAGATTTCGGAATTCGGGAGACTACTAAGTTCTGAAAAGAACTGTCCTACTTATTAACTACTACCTTGGCAGAAGGTAGGAAATCAGCCGGGACTACTACTTTCGCTTAGTGGATCAAGGGGACTTCTCATTATTAACTTTACTGACGCAGATTGACTTCTAATTGGTCTCAACGTTTGGGCATAAGGAAGGGCGGGGGTTATTGATTTTAATGCAAAGTAGTCAATCTTTATAGTATATTTGATTTTAAAAAAAAATTTTTTTTAACCCTCACCACCCCCACTTAGTCAAAAATCCATCTGCATGATTTGGTAGATTCTGTTGGACTGAGGACTGCACTAGTAAACTGACTACGCTTTACATGGGATCAGGCATACCACCATAATCAGAGTCCAACACTTTGGGTGTTGATCGAGTTACCATATGGTGTTGGATTTTATTAGAGTGAGGAAGGATCTTAGTAAATCACTCATGGGATCAGGCATACCACCATTATCAGAGTCCAGCAGTTTGGATGTTGAGTTACCATATGGTGTTGGATTTTGTTGGAGTGAGGAAGGATCCTAGTAAATCACTCATGGGATCAGGCATACCATCATAATCAGAGTCCAACAGTTTGGACCAGGGGTAAATGGGTGTGCTACATTACTTGGTAGCACAGGCTGTATACTCCCCAGGGAGCTAAGATGGTTTAAGGAATGAAATATATGGCCCAGTGACCAGGGGTAATAATGTTTGAAACGCAATGATCATTCTGTGGAATTGCACTATATAAGAGTCAATATTATTATTATTATTTTTAAGATCCAAGATGATTATTATAATTATCTTTAACGTATCCCCTGTTTATTATGATACATGCGTCGCAAAAAATCAGAGCACATTACACCCACTATTCGCTCTCTTCATTGGCTTCCAATTCACCAACGTATCTGTTTCAAAATTCTTTTTCTTGTGTACAAAGTTCTTCATAAACTTGGCCCCAGTATGTCTCCAAGATCTCTTAGCGCTTCATTCATCTTCACTATCATCAGCTACCCGACGCCTTCGCTCTTCTTCCACCGCTCATTTCCAGCTTTCCCCGGGACCCCGCACCATGACACGCTATGAGGATCGTGCCTTGTTGGTCATAGCTCCAATGCTTTGGAACAAGCTACTCACCAACATTCAAGCGTTACCTTCATTGGATACTTTTAAATCATTACTTAATACCCATCTAAACTGCGCCAATAAAGTATCTAAACACTTACAAATGGTCAGATATATCGGAACCTCAAATAGTATGCAAAAAATTAATTAATTAAGCCGATGCACAGTTATCTTCTGCGCATTTTGATACCTCTTTTGTTGCGCTACGATGTTGTTTGGCGGATTTATGGGTACTTGAGTGGCTTAAGGTCGAATTTCAAAAGTTGCAAAAGCCCCAATTCAAGCAAGAGCGTTGTACTGTGACGAATAACATTGGCATTATTTTTGCCTGCCTTTTATTCCCTTCTGGAATTGGGGTGAATAGGGGCTTTTGCAACTTTTGAAATTCGACGTTAAGCCACTCAAGTGCTCTTAAATCTGCCAAACAACATCGCAGCGCAACAAAAGAGGTGTCAAAATCCGCAAAAGATAACTGTGAATCGAATTATTTAATTATTTTTTTGCATACTATTTCAGGTTCCGATAAATCTGACCATTTGTAAGTGTTTAGATACTTTATTGGCGCAGTATATTTTGTCACTCTAATAGCCTGGTTATAGCGCTTAGAAACATACGTATTAAAGGTATTGTACACTTTTGGTAACAGCTTTAAATCAGTGTCCACATTTTATGTGATTCAACATATGCATGAACAAACAAACCTGTGAAAGTTTGAGCTCAATTGGGCATCGAGATCACGAGAAAATAGTGAAAAGAGACCTTATGTGTTTTCTGTTTTTTCAAAGTATCGCGCGTGATAAAAACTATTGTTTTACTCATTTCTCAGAACAATAGCATTTTAGGCAGAAATATTTTAAGGAACCCTTTCAACCATTACTTACTTTAAATCATGTAAGTTGTGTGTGAATCTGTGAACATTTGTGTTTTTCGATGTTACCAATAGTGTACAGGGCCTTTAAGCGCTCTATAAATGTTGGAATTATTATTATTATTATTATGTTTCTGTAAATGACTTCTTATTGTTCTGTGTTTCTTTCCATAGGATGCAGTTTACAACGTTAGAGGCATCGATCCATTCCAATCTCTGTCAATAACACTAATGGCTTACACTCACTGGGACATGTCACAGGAAGTGACAGTGACAAGACAGTCACCAATGTCAGGTAACGACAATGACGATGACACCCACAAGGTTGTGATGGTTTTACTGTCAAATTTGAAAAAATTGAAAACATTAACGGATAAGTGCCATTCTTATATGTCAAAGTTTGTATTCAATAAAATAAATAAAAACTGAAAATCTACCTGTTGCGCATCCCTTTACAAATGTTGGTAAATTTATTTCATATTTCATTTAAAATAATACTTTCCGGAATGCCCACCAAAAACCAAGACTTGCTAGTGATTTTTAACATGTCACCCACTGGTGGAATGAGAAATATTAAGAATTGCCTGTATTATCACAACAGTATGTGCATGTATGCTATGCAATGAACTTCAGGCATTTCGGTTATGTTTCTTCAGTTTTTTAAATTCTTTTGTAGGGTGTCGTGGCCGAGCGGTTAAGAGCATCGAATTCAAGTTCTGGTGGTTAGTCATCAGGTTGTGGGTTCGAATCCCGGTCATGGCACCTCTGTCCTTGAGCAAGACACTTTACTATAATTGCTTCTCTTAACCCAGGGGTATAAATGGGTACCTGCAAGGTTGATATTGTGTTTGAAAAAGCCTTCGGAGCGCCACGGTTGCCCAGGGTTGTATACTCCCCAGGGAGCTGAGAAAGGTTAAAGGAATGTTATTGGCCCAATGACCAGGGCACTAATGTAAAGCGCATTGAGACGTTTATTGTAAAATGCGCTATATACATGTAAGAACTTGTTGTTGTTGTTTTTTGGTGGGTTTTTTTCTTGCTCCACCAGTGTCGTCACATCATGAGCAAGGCCTGTTTTTCTGGGTGTTTCTGGGGAGCAGTATTTAAATCAATTAAACTGAAGAAAAACAAAACTTATAAAGGAGATTGTAACAGGTTTAATTACAGTTGATTTATGACTTGGTATTCACAAACTTTTACATAGCATAAGTGTAGTATCTTGCCTGCCAGAAACTGCTCTTGGTTTAATTTTACAAAGAGCTGAGATTGATCTTAGCTACTTCACGTCCGTATTCTAAAAGATTTCAGGTGACCACCTGCGGTATTATTTTATGGAACTTTTTGGAGCTTCTTGAATAATCGTTTTCCTTTGAAAATATTGTTGCCACAATGAAACCGTGACCTGACAAAAGAAAGACAACAAAGGTTCTTGTAATTAGCTTCAGGATTTGATGTTGACGTGTGAGGAAATCGAGTAGGCACTCACCGATTTTTCAGAACCTCGGCCGTGAGACACGGCCGAAAATCTGCCATGGTATACTGGAATCTCGGAATGCTTGGACTTACCTCCCATTGAGCCGAATATAATGACGAACAGTGGTGGCAGCCTGTCCATTCTTGTTTGCCACATTTGTGCAACAACAGGAGTTACACATTAACCCCCGGAAAGGGATTTTACAAGGCATGTTTTCCAGAACCTGTTGTCATTCTTTGTAAGGGTGAAACGAAGCAAACCACAGTACGTGCGTGCCTGTGCACGCTACACACTAGGTGGATATAAATGTCAGCCAAAAATTGAGAAAAATCCTAAGTTGTTCTGGGTGTTAAAACATGTCCGCCCTAAGTCTGTCCACAAAGAATTTGAAGGAAAAACTTGTCAACCAACGTGAAGTGGTTAAGATGTGTACCTTTTGTAATTGCTAAGCAAAGTGTGATGTCACAATACAAACCACTGTGGTGATACTAACAACTCATCTTAAGATGATTCTTAGTGCTTTGTAAAAACGAAAGCCTGGAATGTACAAAATATGCTAAAATATAGGATTCTAACTGCCTCTAGCTACCGGGCAATCTCGGTGGTCTAGTTGGTAAGACATCTGCTCTAGATTGGCAAAAGTCGTGGGTTCGAATCCCACCCGAGTAATATGCCTGTGATTTTTTTCACAGGACTCGGTAAAGTACTGAGTATACAGTGCTTTACACACATCGGTGTACGGGTAAAACCAAATAACAATAAAGTTGACATGGTCTGTACTTTTTCCCTTTTCTTCAGTTCCAACAGTTCCTGAGAATCCCAGAGCCTTTGTAACTGAGGATAGGAACATCTACACTGGGTTGAGTAACTACAGCGCTGCATTCCGCTGGGATCCTGTAGCTGAAGTCAATGGTATCCTTCTTGGATATAAAGTACACTGGGGAATGTCTGTTGATGCTCTAATGATGAGAACCATCAATCATGACGCTAACGAGTTTAAGGTTGACAACTTGGAACCAGACTCTGTCTACTATTTTCTGGTAAGTCTCCCTCTCGTTGAATCATGACCCAATTTCATCAAGCTGTTTTGAACCAATTTGATCCTGCTTTCCAAAATTAATACCAGCCCTGGGTTATAATTTGTTTAACACCAACCGGAAAATTCTTTTTGTGGATTATGTTGTCAAACGTAAACCCCGACAAACTCAAGTAAATCCGGAGGTCGCAGGTTCAGGTCATGCTCTAGAGTCCCGCTCAAGTCAAGTTTTCTTTGTTCATCCCAAAATTACTTTAAAATTTACCCAGTCAGTTTCCCTTGTGGTTTATTATGTGATATTCGAAATAAAAAGTTGCATCCTTATAAGGTGATCTCTCTGCTGCCGCTTCCCAGGTTGTATCGTGAACTTGGGTGTGATCCCTGGCTATATGGCAGTTACAGGTTGAATGGCTTCTGACTGGCACCCCCGAACAAAGACATTTACAAAATAGGGGGACTGCCAACATTACGGCTAGATAGCTCAGTCGGTAGAGCGCAGGCATGTTAATCCGGAGGTCGGAGGTTCAAGTCCTGCTCTAGTAAATCTTTCTTTGTTCAACCCAAAATTGTTAATAATTTACCCAGTCAGTTTCCCATGTGGTTTATTACTTGATAAAATGAAGTAAAGGTAACAAACATCACGGTATTTGGCACTGGGCTGCTAAACTTGTCTGTCGTGCCTCAAAGCATGACCATGCCACACCTTATTTAAAAGAACCATTGGTAGTGGACCATCAAAGGTTCATATTGTACTCAATATTGACGATTGCTGTATTATATTTGATTTGACTTTGTGGAAGGATTCACAGCTATTGGTAGTGGACCATCAAAGGTTCATATTGTACTCAATGTTGACGAGTGTTGAATTATATTTGATTTGACTAGGTGGAAGGATTCACAGCTATTGGTAGTGGACCATCAAAGGTTCATATTGTACTCAATGTTGACGAGTGTTGAATTATATTTGATTTGACTAGGTGGAAGGATTCACAGCTATTGGTAGTGGACCATCAAAGGTTCATATTGTACTCAATGTTGACGAGTGTTGAATTATATTTGATTTGACTAGGTGGAAGGATTCACAGCTATTGGTAGTGGACCAACAAAGGTTCATATTGTACTCAATGTTGACGAGTGTTGAATTATATTTGATTTGACTAGGTGGAAGGATTCACAGCTATTGGTAGTGGACCAGCAACTACACTCCTAAATGTATCAACCAATGGTAAGTAATACACAAATTAAGCTTTTCCTTTGGATGTTTTTCCGCACATTAGTTGCTTTTGTTAACCCACGGAGCCGTGTTCCCTTTGCATTATATACAGGTTCACAAAGATAGTTCAAACTACGCAACAGTTGAGTTAAGCCCCCCCCCCCAAGTCTCTGACAAGATTTTAGATGGAAATATTTCTCTTCAGGATTGGATCTGGAATGAGCCATGTAATCAGGGAGCTTTCAAATTGAAACTAATAATGTTGTTCTTCCGATGGGTACTAGCGGCTACGGCTACGACTGTTGCTAAGAGTGTTGCTAAGGACGTCCGATACTTCAACGCATGATGACTTGGCAATCAAGCCATAGCAAGAGCCAAAGCCGCCAATTCGGCCTTAGCTCAAATGGTCAAATTCCTCAACTTAGATTTTGCTTTATGATCAATCCAAGCTGTATTTAACACATGATTTCATCATTTGACCTTACAGCCTCCACCCCACCTCCAGTCCTCTTCTCTGTTGGGCCTAATGGTATAACATATACAGACACAGACACTGGGATAACTACAGAGTTACTGGGTGGTGAGAGTGTCTCGGCTGTCGCTGTGGCATTCATTGCTCAAGAGGAAATAATCTTCTGGGCTGATAGAACTAAGATGATGATTAAGAGCAGTAACTTTGACGGCAGTAACGAACAAGAGGTATGTAGGAGTCTCTGTAGCTAGTGTTGGCATTGAGACGTATGTAGGAGTCTCTGTAGCTAGTGTTGGCATTGAGACGTATGTAGGAGTCTCTGTAGCTAGTGTTGGCATTGAGACGTATGTAGGAGTCTCTGTAGCTAGTGTTGGCATTGAGACGTATGTAGGAGTCTCTGTAGCTAGTGTTGGCATTGAGACGTATGTAGGAGTCTCTGTAGCTAGTGTTGGCATTGAGATGTATGTAGGAGTCTCTGTAGCTAGTGTTGGCATTGAGACGTATGTAGGAGTCTCTACAGTACACAGGTAGTAATAAAGCTGTAGTTTTTTCAATGTTCACCCTCCATGCTCAAGTTTACTTATGGTTGTAAGGAGAAAGATCGAATCTTCAAATTGGAGTGGAAAGATCAGAAATGCCAAACACCTACAGAGCGCAATATGGTTGTGTAAAAGAAAGTGTTTGAATTTACAGATACTACTGTCACACACTAAAACAGGTCCAATCCTCTGGATGTGACCAATTCTTGCCCACAGTTTATACATACAATGAATCACAGTAGGTAATAAGTCACTTTTTGTTAGGTATAAGTGAAATGGAAGGTTTCAGTCAGTCAGTCAGTCAGGTCAGTTGGTCTGTCAGGTCAGTTTGTCAGGTCAGTCGGTCAGTCAGGTCAGTCAGGTCAGTCAGTCTGGTCAGGTCAGTCAGGTCAGTCAGGTCAGTCAGGTCAGTCAGTCGACCAGGTCAGTCATTCGACCAGTTCAGTCAGGTCAGGTCAGTCAGTCGACTGGTCTGTCAGGTCAGTTGGTCAGGTCAGTCGGTCGGTCAGGTCAGTCAGTTGGTCAGGTCAGTCGGTCAGGTCAGTCGGTCGGTCAGGTCAGTCTGTAAGGTCAGTCTTTTTTGGTCAGTCAGTCGGGTCAGGTCAGTCAGTCGGTCAGGTCAGTCGGTCGGTCAGGTCAGTCGGTCGGTCAGGTCAGTCGGTCGGTCAGGTCAGTCAGTTGGTCGGTCAGGTCAGTCGGTTGGTCGGTCAGGTCAGTCAGTTGGTCGGTCAGGTCAGTCGGTCGATAACAGTAACACTGTAGCACTGTAACAGGGCCCAGCCTCTGGATATGAGTCTTTTGTTTTGTAGGTATAAGTGAAGTCAAAGGCTTTTGTGACAGTTATTATTTATTTCTGTCCTCAGCTTTTTGCGCTTTCGTATCGCCCTTCCCCAAGTGGCCTAGCAGTGGATTGGTTATCACGCTGTATCTACATTACACAAGAGGATGAAATCTATAAATATGACACAACCGTTTCAACAGAATCAGCACTGACTACAATCACCGAGAATGAAACAACTATGTATCTAGGAGTTGTAGTTGACCCTACCAAAAGGTAGATATTACTCTTAATTAAAAGTTTTTTCACACAATTATCATTTGGTGGTCGATATGTGCCATGGTATGCACCCCTCCTATTGTGTCTTCATTGTGCTCTTGGAATCTCAGGAATTTGTTGGAGGGTTTTAGGGTAGGGGGTTACTTATGTACAAGAGGGAAGGAGTGTGTCAGAGTTTGGGAACCTTTGGGTGGGGGAGGGGGCTACCTTCTGCGACATTGGGCATGGAATAACAACTATACCTGGCTCTGGCGAAGCCCTAAACTTTGACCCAATTCTCAAAAGTGAGATGTTAGTATAGTTTGACTCTTGAGATTTGTCTCTTCCATTTGAAACAAGGAAACAAGATTTGTTTTTGAAGTCGTTATACATGTATTTTGAAACATAATGTTTATTGTGATAAAACAATTGAGATAATAAATTCAGCGTAGATGCTGCATTCAGAATAAACTTATCAGTTGATATGGAGCTAAATCAAAGCAGGTAGTAGGTTTTAATCCCACCCAAGTAAAGCACAGAGTATACAGTGAAGTTTCATGCCTATAATTCAGACATTAAGGTACAGGGTTCGAAATTGCCTCTTATCACTCGGCACTCTAGGTGGTCTAGCAGTTAAGACACCTACTCTAGAATGCAGGGGTTGTGGGTTCGAATCCCACCTGAGTAGCCTGTGGGTTTTGTTCCTGCAGGACTCGGGGGGAAAGCAGCGAGTATTCAGTGCTTATCACTCATCGTTGTGTGTCATGGCCGAGCGGTTTAGAGCATCAAATTCAAGTTCTGGTGGTTAAGTCTTTGGGGTGTGGGTTCGATTCCCGGTCGTGACACCTGTATCCTTGAGCAAGATACTTTACTATAATTGCTTCTCTTCACCCAGGGGTATAAATAGGTACCTACGAGGGTAGAGGTTGATATTGTGTTTGAAAAAGCCTTCGGAGCGCCACGGCAGCTCGGGGCTGTATACTCCCCAGGGAGCTGAGAAAGATTAAAGGAATGTTATTGGCTCAATGACCAGAGCACTAATGTAAAGCGCATTGATACGTTATTGTAAAATGCGCTATATAAGAACTAGTTATTATTGTTATTATTAACACCAATAGTATTATTCCTTGCCTGATGCTTGGTTTTTGAACGGGCAAGGGGCACCAAGGCGTTTTCTCCTTGGTAAAGGGCACCTCTATGAGGAAATTGTATATTTCTTTTGGAACATTGCAAGGAGCACCAAGGCAATGACCAGAGGCAATGGAGGCAATAGACCTTTATCATGGTGCAGCCATCTTGAATTTTCTCCCATTCAAATCAATGTAACCAAACCGAGGCCGGAAGGAGAAATAGTCTGGTCCCCTTTTGTACACTGAATGTTATTATTCAGAGCTGTTATTGGATACAAGGAACATGACCAAGATGGTGGCAGCATGATAATGGTCTATTGCTGCCTGTGCCCCAGTGAAGTATCAGGCCTGTTGTTCTTTTTTCCCTCAATGCAAATTATTACATCTGTTAAAAAACGGAAGGCAGGATCGTCTTCTGAATTCTTGTTGTGACTTGATAAGTTCAGACTTCTTGTAAAATGGAAAAAACAGCTTTGCTTTTTGGGAAGAGTTGATTATCTCTTCCTCTAAGTGGTTAATAAACGCACTCTTCAGCAAATCTATAAAAATCTCATCAAATTCAATTATCCCGCTCAAGCGAATACAACCAAAAATGTTTTATGTTTTATGAGGGGTTTTGTTTGCGACAGGCATGATAATCTTCCAACTTTAATCGGATTTCCGGGGTTTTTTACTCGGAAAACTCAGCCAAGCTGTTATTAAGTAGCCTGAACAAAAGTCTATAAAAGCCTAAACATGTACTATATTAGGTCAGCCCTTGTACTCCACAGAATTTGCCTACTTTTTACCAAGGGCCAAGTATAATGTCAATTACTAAAAATTTCTCTGGTGGATTGACCTTTTTTACTGAGTGAGCTTTAAATTTGAAACCTTAGTAACCGTGCCCCTTGCCACTGTGTTTTTATTCACAGCCGTCTTTATTGGACTGAGCAAAGCACCCAAGGTGGTAAAACTTTAATGACCTCTGACTTACAAGGTCAGAGTTCACGACCTCTCTTAGGATCCCAAGGAGGTAGGCGTAGGCGTGAGGCTTGCAGCTGTAGTGACAGTGTTACGCCAAGTGGAGCCGTAGCTATGGACCAATCAGATGCTGAGAACGCTGAGTTGTTTTTTGCCGATGGTGTCACGGGCGATGTGTGGGCATCTGATTTAGATGGATGCGTATGTCGTCGCGTTGTGAGGGCGTCTGATCATGCTCAGTCTGGTATGTCACTTGCTTTTTTATTTCATATCTTTGCATAAATTCGGGAGGAGGCATGGATGCGTTTTCAATATTTTTATAAATATTTGTTAACATTGCTTCCTGTAATATTGTAAACTGCTATAAATGGCGTTCTTCAAATAAGAAAAAAATTTTATTTAAAAAAAAAAATGCTTGTGTCACTCCCTTGAAACATTTTCTATTAAGATTTTGGGGAATGACGCACGAAAAGTTTTCTTGAAATAGGATTTTTTCTTATTGAACCCTTTCATGCACCATTTATTTTAGTGATAAATTCATCATATGGACACATTAATTGTTTACTTTTTTTTTGCAAATAGCGAATCCCCCCAAAACAAGTCATAATAGCACCCTCCAGAGTCCTCTTTCCCATTCTGAAAACTGTGTGGCCGTGCGATCTTTATTTTTCGTTTTACAACTATTTTTCTGAAGGGATTTAAACCGGTCGGTAGCGACCGGTCGGCGCGTGAAAAAGTTAAAGAATACAATTTTCAAACAATTACTATACATTCATAGTGTGCCATGGCTGAGTCATCAGGGTGTTGGTTCGAATCCCAGTCACGACACTCATGTCCTTGGGCAAGACACTTAACTAGAATTGCTTCTCATTCTATTTCATTTTAAACCGTTCATTTAGGGTAACCCATCCAACTTAGCAATAAAGCAAATGGGTACCTGCCAGGGTAGAGATTGTTGATTTAAATGATTAGCTCATTTGGTTGCCGGTGCTGCATACTCCTAAGGAGTTGCTGTCTGGAATGGTGAAGGCCTGGTGAACCGGGTAGTAATATTGTAGGGCACTTTGATGCTTGGTTGTAAAGCAGCAAGAAAAAAACAAACACTTTTACTAGAAGACATGAGTCTATAATTCCTCCTGTAGCATTGACAAATTGATCCTCGTTCTCTCTCTTCCAGGTCTACCTCCAGACTCTCTAACCGTTGACCATACTAGGGTCTACTGGACTAACAACCAAGGCATTGTAGCTAGTGCTGATAAGGTCACAGGTCAAGATTTCAGGTCAGAGGTTGTACCTACTGATGAAGTACCGGTTCTAGCTGCCTTTGGGGATAATCTTCAGCCTTATCCTGGTAAGTTACTTTGTAACCTTTCCTTCTGGAAAATCTCAATTGTTCTTAATAGCGCTTTACAAAATGAGGATCAAATTGGCGTGTCGTGGGCAAGCGGTTAAGAGCACCAGACTCAAGCTCTGGTGTGTCTGATCAGCAGAGTGTGGGTTCGAGTGTGGTCATAGCACTTGTATCCTTGAGCAAGATACTTTCCCACAATTGCTTTGTCCTTCGGATGGGACATTAAGCCGTAGGTCCCGTGTACTATGATTGGTAATGCACGATTAAAGAACCCTGAACACTTATCGTGGAAGAGTAGGGGATAACCCCGGTGTTTCTGGTTCACATAGCAAGCACCCTTGTTTACAGGTTTCCTCAGGCTTGCGAGCTAAAGTGATTAAGTTCACTTATGAGTCATCATTGGTTTCATTACCAGAAATATATAATAAAAAGTTCTGAAGATAAGAAAGGTTTTTAGAGAAGTGATAACCCTTTAGAGACCATAGCGGCCAGAAGCGTCTTGCACCAAAATGCCCATAGCGACCACAAACGGCTGCAAGATCTGACTTTCTTCCACTTAACAAAAAGGTCAAAGTAAAGGTCAGGACCTGAATTGACAATTTCAAATGTTTCCCATGTTAACAGAGTATCTATGTTTCTAAAACAAAACCAAGTTTCTGCTTTATATGTATATTTTTTGCAGACACCTCTACAATAATTTGTTTTCTTCAAAAGTCAACAATAAAACCATGGTTGGGCGTATGGTGATGATTATACAGAAATGAATGATCTCTTAAGGGTTAAACATGGAAATGAAGGGTACATGATTCTTCTTGCACTGTGTAGATGCAGCAATGAAAGACACGATCTCTCCAACTGTGCCTACCAGTTTCGTATTTCAATTTCAATTTCAGATGCAGATTTATTTCCATACTTCTACATAAAATAATGGCAAATACGTTTAATAATGGACTGAAGCAAAAATATAACTAGCAACAAACACAGGGTTGGTTTCGGTGGAAATAGATGAAACATTAAGATTGTGTGTGGTGATTATACAGAAATAAATAATCTCTAAACGGTATTAATATTGATATTCTTGATAGCAAGTTTCAACTTTTTATATTTGTTAGAGAGGTCGAGGGTTGTAAAGTGTACTGAAATTTGAGAAAAAACAATCTTAAACTTGTATTACTTTTTGATGAAGACCGAAGTGGTTATACCATCGGTTCTGTGCAGAACCACAACTCATCAGAGAGTATGGTGTCAAGATTGTTTTACAACTGTGCAAAGTTTCCAATTCTACTTTTTTCTAATGCTACAAAACGTTTGTTTTACTTGTTTTTGAAGATCCAGCATGTTTAGCTCCCCCAAACTACAACCAACAAGCTCAGTTGGTGTCCAGCACAACCAGCGCCTTGAACCTTACCATAATCCCCATTGCAGTGTTACCACAATGCATTGGGGTTAGTGTGGCAACTGTCATGTACACACTGCATTATGGGAAGATGGAGACAGGCGTGTTACCAGTGACTAAGGTAAGTTATCAGATTTATTTCTCAGACATTCTCCAAAGTGATTTTGAAGCTGTAGGATTTATTGGAAAATCGATTCATGTATTAATTTCTCTTATCTTAATGAACACTAATAAGTCGCATCCCCCATCTGCCGCTTCCCAGGTTGTATCGTAAACTTGGGTGTGATCCCTGGCTACACGGCAGCTAACGGTTGAATGGCTTCTGACTGGCACCCCCGAACAAAGATATTGACAAAATAGGGAGACTGCCAACATTACGGTTAGATAGATCAGTCGGTAGAGCACAGGCACGTTAATTTGGAGGTCGGAGGTTCAAGTCCCGCTCTAGTCAATTCTTCTTTGTTCAACCCCAGAACACTAATAAAACAAACAATAGTTAATAAATAGATGTTAGATGTGTCATACTTCGATTGCCAAAGGTATTAAACAATGCAGCAAGAGTTCTGGGCCATGAAAGTATGAAAACATAAAACCCCAACTCTCGTGCCCCTCCACCGGCTTACAGTCCAAAAGAGGATTGATTTTAACTTCTTGACTTGAGGATACAAATCACTTCATGACCTTGCACTATGGAGGACGAAAATCAGATTTACAACTTGGGGCCTAAAGTTTACTGAAAATGGTTGCCTTGTAGCTGATTTTAACAATGTCATCTGTGTAAACAATCCTTTTTCTATCAGACAACTTTAGTTCTTTTGGACTGCTTTGGGCCTAAGATTGCTCAAAATGGTTGCCTGGTAGCTTAGTTTAACAATACCATCTGTGTGAACATTCCTTTTTCTATCAGACAACTTTAGTTCTTTTGGAAAGCTTAGGGACTAAGAATTGCTTAAAATGGTTGCCTTGTAGCTAAGTTTAACAATACCATCTGTGTTAACATTCCTTTTTCTATCAGACAACTTTAGTTCTTTTGGAAAGCTTAATAGGGCCTAAGATTTTTCAAAATGGTTGCCTCGTAGCTAAGTTTAACAATACCATCTGTGTTAACATTCCTTTTTCTATCAGACAACTTTAGTTCTTTTGGACTGCTTTGGGCCTAAGATTGCTCAAAATGGTTGCCTGGTAGCTTAGTTTAACAATACCATCTGTGTTAACATTCCTTTTTCTATCAGACAACTTTAGTTCTTTTGGAAAGCTTAATAGGGCCTAAGATTTTTCAAAATGGTTGCCTCGTAGCTAAGTTTAACAATACCATCTGTGTTAACATTCCTTTTTCTATCAGACAACTTTAGTTCTTCTGGACTGCTTAGGGCCTAAGATTGCTCAAAATGGTTGCCTCGTAGCTAAGTTTAACAATACCATCTGTGTTAACATTCCTTTTTCTATCAGACAACTTTAGTTCTTCTGGACTGCTTAGGGCCTAAGATTGCTCAAAATTCTTGCCTCGTAGCTAAATTTAACAATTATTTATGTAAACATGCCATTTCTTTCAGACAACTTCAGAGTCATCAGTTCTTCTGGACAACTTAGACGCTTTTACTGAGTACAGTATCAGTGTGTCAGCTCATAATTACTACACTGTTAATGATCCAACACTAGGTCCTGAAGCCATCTACATGACTGGCATTGGAGGTAAAATATCAAAATATAAACAAATCAGACAAAACTTGGTAGTGCTCAACTATGTTCTTTTGGTTAATCGCGGCGTGTCATGGCTGAGCGGTCAAGCACACTGGACTCAAGCTCTGGTGTTTCTGATCAGCAGAATGTGAGTTCGAGTCCCGGTCGTGACACTTGTATCCTTAAGCAAGACACTTAACCTGGGCCCATTTTCATGGCTCTGCTTACCGTGGAATTCTGCGCTTACACAGAAATGCACATGTTACACTGCGCATAAGCGCAGAATTATTTGGTAAGCAGTGCCATGAATATTGGGCCCAGATTGGTCTTACAAAGGGGCCCCCTACCCTTGAATTTCATCCTTGCTGGAACCCTGACAGTGTTTATGGTTACAGACCAGGCTACACATGTAACTTCAAATTTGTAGGGTGTTGTGGCCGAGCGGTTAAGAGCATCGAATTCAAGTTCTGGTGGTTAAGTCATCAGGGTGTGGGTTCGAATCCCGGTCATGACACTTGTGTCCTTGAGCAAGACACTTAACTATAATTGTTTCTCTTCACCCAGCGGTATAAATGGGTACCTGCGAGGGTAGAGGTTGATATTGTGTTTGAAAAAGCCTTCGGAGCGCTACGGCAGCCCAGGGCTGTATACTCCCCAGGGAGCTGAGAAAGATTAAAGGAATGTTATTGGCCCAATGACCAGGGCACTAATGTAAAGCGCATTGATACGTTTATTGTAAAATGCGCTATATAAGAACTTGTTATTTATTTATTTATTATATAAATGGCCCCCCAAAATACACAAGTTATTTTCATATAGAGACATTTTTGTTTAACAATCATTATTTCGCTGCAAACTCTTGATACCAAAATAATTTGTTTATTTTTTAATTAATTATGCTTTGGAAGCTGTGCAACAAGTACAAAACAAAGCAACAATCTGGACCAGTAACATGAGCTCCTGTACCCAATGTTCATTTTTTTTAAAGAAAACAATTACAACAGTAAAAATGGTTCAACACGATTAAGTGGACTTAACTTGTACTGCATTTTTTGGGGTGTCATGGCCGAGCGGTCAAGAGCACCGGACTCAAGCTCTGGTGTTTCTGATCAGCAGAGTGTGGGTTCGAGTCCCGGTCTTGACACTTGTGTCCTTCAGCAAGACACTTAACCATTATTGCTTTGTCCTTTGTCCGGATGGGATGTAAAGCCGTAGGTCCTGCGTGTTGTTTAATGCACGTAAAAGAACCCAGTCGCTTATCATTGTAAGAGAAGGGGTTTGCCCTGCTGTTTCTGGCAGTGGCTGCTGAGTGCGCCGCAGCACCTTGTAAACCCTTATAAAGGTTCTACATAAATCAGTCTCATAATTAAAACATTTCAAAAACCTGTCTTAGAATGTTTCTGTTTGTTCAAGCGCCTTGAGTACCTTAGTGATATATGCATGTGCTATATAAGACTATATGTTTTTATTATTAATCCCTATTGTGTTGATGAGCACTCTGAACTTACTGCTGTCTGAGTCGTGTAAAAAGACATTCTTATACAACTCGGATGGGATTCGAACCCTTGACCCAGGCCACTCTGGAGCACATGTGGGAACCGTTAGACCACCAAGCATGCCCAGTTACTCTCTGCGATAAAGAATGTTATTTTGGGCACATATCAGTTATTGTGATAATTAAATGTATTATACAGGATTGGTAGAGCTGACAAAATAGTCGCTGAGTGTTCATGTTTTGTGTGATCAACCGTATACATGTACATGAAATAATAAACCTGTGAAAATTTGGGCTTAATCTGCCCTGTTTAGTCAGGAGAAAATAGTGAAAAACCATGTGAATAATTTTCAGCGTGTAAATACATTGTCCTTAATTTTGGTTGTAACACCAAAAATCAGCTGTTGCGTTATTTAGGTTTTCAGATACATTTTTCTTGAAATGACTTCATTTCAGAGGGAAATATCTCACACACAAAATGGTTCTAGTATGAACGAACTTCATAATCAGTAAGCTTTTAGACTAAAGTTAAACAATGATGCTTTGTATCCTTTATAATATCTTGTATAATTCCTTTAATCTTAAAACCCAAGTACAGTGCACAAATTTAGAATGCCCGTCCAAGTATTTTTTTCCATTTAGTCAAAAGTTTGATGCTATTAATTTGATAATCCAGCATTTAGTGCAAATAAAACAACTGTATTCATCCATGCAAAATGTCAATTTGTTTTGATCATGGTTACCTTTCTCCGCAGTACCCAGCAAAGCTCGTGATGTCACCGTCATCGTCCTGGATCCAAACAACGTGAAAGTTCAATGGCTCCGCCCATCTGAACCCAATGGACCAATCAAAACACTGACTTACAACATACGCTTCGCTTACATGACCAATGGAACTGATTTTATTGGAGTACGAGACAACTCGGCCGTGAGGAATATTTCAGAGTTGGGATTTGAGGCTGATATCGGGGATTTGATGGGGGCTCAGGAATATCATTTCCAGGTAGGTTTGAAAAGATGTATGACGAATGCAGAGCTGCCAACTCTTCCTGATTCTGCAAAAAAATCCCTGAAAATATACCAATCTTTCCATGTTCTGATGAACAAATTTGAAGATCTCCCTGATTATGGAAACTTTTTTCCTATTATGTTGAATATAATTCTAAATATCTCCCTGATTGTTGTACAAATCTCTGTGATTGAAAGATGCAAATGTTGGCAACTCTGACGTATGTTACTCAATCCACCAAAATAACTGATGTTAATGCCTTTTATTACGATAATGCAACTAGCATGTGCGGTTCGATCTGCAGTTAATCAAATTGACCCCAAACAATTTCAAACATTTGATGTATAGCAATTACTACAACTTATTAACTCAAATTTCATTTATATTTACAGTAATATTGATTATAAACCAATTTTACCTCGTGTAATGGTTTACAAGGTGCTGTGGCGCAATGTGCTGCTGATCAAACCAGGAACACCGGGGCGAACCCCTTCTCTTTTCGATAAGTGCACTGGGTTCTTTTACTTGCATTACACAACACAGTGGACCTATGGCTTTATATCCCATCTGAAGGACGCAGCAATAATGGTTAAGTGTCTTGCTTAAGGACACAAGTGTCATGACTTGGACTCGAACCCAAACTCTGCTGAACAGAAACACCAGAGCTTGAGTCCGGTGCTCTTATCCACTCTTATCCGTATAGAACAAATGATGCTTTTTCCGGTTCTCAAAACTCTGGTTACTTTGTCTTTTTGAAGACATTGTTTAGTTTTGGTATTTGGCATCAACACAGGTCTTCGTTATTTTTCCATCTTCAAAACATTTGTCTTGTACCCAATCTCCTTTGTCGTTCATGTTTATTATAGGTTGAGACATTTCCCGAGATTGGAGAAGGAACCGGTCTGAGTGAAATCATGACATCAAACTCCTTTAATAAACAATTGTCTTGTACCCAATCCCCTTTGTCGTTCATGTTTATTATAGGTTGAGACATTTCCCGAGATTGGAGAAGGAACCGGTCTGAGTGAAATCATGACATCAAACTCCTTTAATAAACAATTGTCTTGTACCCAATCCCCTTTGTCGTTCATGTTTATTATAGGTTGAGACATTTCCAGAGGTTGGAGAAGGAACCAGTCTGAGTGAAGTCATGACATCAACATCCTTTAATAAACAATTGTCTTGTACCCAATCTCCTTTGTCGCTCATGTTTATTATAGGTTGAGACTTTTCCAGAGATTGGAGAAGGATCCAGTCTAAGTGAAATCATGACATCAAACTCCTTTAATAAACAATTGTCTTGTACCCAATCTCCTTTGTCGTTCATGTTTATTATAGGTTGAGACATTTCCCGAGATTGGAGAAGGAACCGGTCTGAGTGAAATCATGACATCAAACTCCTTTAATAAACAATTGTCTTGTACCCAATCCCCTTTGTCGTTCATGTTTATTATAGGTTGAGACATTTCCAGAGGTTGGAGAAGGAACCAGTCTGAGTGAAATCATGACATCAAACTCCTTTTATAAACAATTGTCTTGTACCCAATGTCCTTTGTCGTTCATGTTTATTATAGGTTGAGACATTTCCAGAGATTGGAGAAGGATCCAGTCTAAGTGAAGTCATGACATCAACATCCTTTAATAAACAATTGTCTTGTACCCAATCTCCTTTGTCGCTCATGTTTATTATAGGTTGAGACTTTTCCAGAGATTGGAGTGAAATCATGACATCAAACTCCTTTAATAAACAATTGTCTTGTACCCAATCTCCTTTGTCGTTCATGTTTATTATAGGTTGAGACATTTCCAGAGGTTGGAGAAGGATCCAGTCTGAGTGAAATCATGACATCAAACTCCTTTTATAAACAATTGTCTTGTACCGAACCTCCTTGTCGTTCACGTTATTATAGATTGAGACATTTCCAGAGTTTGGAGAAGGATCCAGTCTGAGTGAAATCATGACATCAAACTCCTTTTATAAACAATTGTCTTGTACCCAATCTCCTTTGTCGTTCATATTTATTATAGGTTGAGACATTTCCAGAGATTGGAGAAGGATCCAGTCTGAGTGAAGTCATGACATCCACAACCTTCCAGCCTCCACAGTCCGTTCAGCTCGTCTCCAGTTCCTCTGATGAGTTAGTCATCTCATGGATCTCACCGAGTGATGACAGCGTTCTGCAACACACCATGGAGTACCTCTACGCTGGATTTGTAGGCCTAGAGGTCAGCCAACCTTTTTCCCCATTGAAATACATGTAACTTCAACCTTGTTCCCAGTGGGGTACGATCTCCTCACGCCATTTTTTCTCAGAATGCGTCGCTCAATCATAACCCCTAGAAGTGTGACTTTGAATTATCCAACTATATTGGATATTTAAATTAGACCTGTGGTTGATCTGCTCTACGCGCACATTTAAAGGGGCCACAGCCCCCCATAAGCATCAAGTCATAGAGCAAATGGTCCCCTCTCATTCTTCTTTGATCTTGTGACGTGTCTAACTGTATACAGTGTAGGGTGACTGTAAAATCATGATTCATTTGAAGTGGATTGCGTCAAAATACGTGCATTTTGACACGCACGTGCTAAGCGCTATACAAGCGCTCAAACGTTTTTAGCAAGCATTCGTGCAGAGCAGTTATTTTTGATAGCCAATCAGCGTTCATTTTCAGTGCTTTCCTTCCAAGGGTTAGTGATACGGCGCGCTGCCTATGGTAGCGAGTCTGATGTAACTTTAACCCTTTAGTCCTCGAACCGCCCAAAACTGCCCTTGAAGTTTGACAAGCCGTATCTTGAGTTTTACATGCATTGAATCGCACTAAACAGCTGAAGATAGAGCGCGATCTCAATGTAACATTGGTCCAAAAATTAACATGGTCCCCATAAGAAAAAAAATGTCCTTTTTTCACCTTTAAAGTTCCAGAGGTCAGAAGTCCCATCCCCATTAACAACATGCGGTAGATAGAACACAAACTCAATATTACGATGGTAGAAAACACATGGTTCCCAGAAGAAAGAATGTTCAAAGGTCAGAAGTCCTATCCCCAAGAACAATGTGTGTATTTTATCCCATATGCAACACACAATGAGTAGTTGTTCTGTGTGTGTGTGTACAGACCGTATTTTATTTAGAATGTATTTCATGCACAGTGAACACAGTAATGGCAACTGTCCTTGCTTTCATGATAAACTCACAGGTGTTTTTACAAACAGATTACCATGACTTGAAAGGATTTTACAAAGAGTTGTTGGTGAACAAATTTTTGTGTAGGTAATAGAGGCATTAGTTTTTATTTCCAGAGGTATGTTGTGAATATTTTCAATCACTTTTTTAACAATTATGTAGCACATACAAATAATCTCAACGAAAAATATCTAAGGATTTCTAGGCACAGTAGAAAGTCTTGTCACTTTCCGTGCCACGTTGAAGGAAGAAAAAACTCCATGTTTACTTTTGCTTGAGTGCTAGAGGGTTAATCTGCTTATAGTAGTGCTGAAGGGTTAATCCAACACAATACTGTCTCAGCTCTCTCAAGTTTCTATTTACACACCTAGGTTAAGGGAAGCAACTATGGTTAACTTTAATTTCCGTGATTGTTTGCAGCCGAAGCCTAGTAACAATAAGGATTCAGAATTGTGGCTTCGTATCAACTCTACTAATACAACAGGAAATATGATGTACAGTCAAGCCCTACTTGGGCTTCTACCCTACTCTCACTATCATGTACGAGCCGCTGTTATCTATCTCACTGGACGGATGTATGACTACTCAAAAGATCCGATTAGAATCACAACTTATAATACTGCAGGTATGTAGAAGTACTCAAAAGATCTGATTAGAATCACAACTTATAATACTGCAGGTATGTAGAAGTACTCAAAAGATCCGATTAGAATCACAACTTATAATACTGCAGGTATGTAGAAGTACTTCTAAATAGTCCAACTCCCACATCTCACCATTCAAAGCAAATTTGTACACAGAAGGGTGTGATCCCTGGCTGTAGGGCAGTTACAGGTTGAATGGCTTCTAACTGGCAACCCCGAACAAAGATATTGACACAATAGGGAGACCACCAACATGGGGCTAGATAGCTCAATTGGTAGAGCACTGGCACGTTAATCTGGAGGTCGTTGGTTCAAATCTCGCTTTAGTCAACTTTTCTTTGTTCAACATCAGATCATTTAAAATTTACCCAGTCAGTTTCCCTTGTGGTTTATTATCTGATATCTGAAACAAAAAGTCGCATCCCCTTAAGGTGATCCCCTGGCTGCCGCTTCCCAGGTTGTATCGTAAACTTGGGTGTGATCCCTGGCCACACAGCAGTTTACGGTTGTTTGGCTTCTGACTGGCACCCTCAAACAAAAATATTGACAAAATAGGGAGACCGCCAACATAGAGCTAGATAGCTCAGTTGGTAGAGCACTGGCACATTAATCTGGAGGTCGTTGGTTCAAATCTCGCTTTAGTCAACTTTTCTTTGTTCAACATCAGATCATTTAAAATTTACCCAGTCTGTTTCCCTTGTGGTTTATTATCTGATATCTGAAACAAAAAGTCGCATCCCCTTAGGTGATCCCCTGTGATACTGTTCAGTGATGTGACCGGACATTTTCTTTTGGAAAGACATCATGTTTTATATATTTATTAATTTTTGTTGTTGTTGAATTTTTTTAATTGTTTTATTTTATATATCCAACCATTCATTTGTGCATTTTTTCGGGGTGCAAGGGGAGAAGGGTTCTGAGGTGGGGGGTGGGGACACCCACCCCCGGTTATGCCGCTGATATTTTGTACCGAGAAACTCATGTGTGGGAGCATATCAAGGAATTATTATCCAACAATTCTTAAGGCATAAAGGAATTATCAAGGAATTATACAGGCATATCAGGCAATGATATACATGTATAGGAGTTACAAATTCCAATCAAGGAATGCAATCATAGAATTAAAAAGGCATATTTTAAGGAATTATCAAGGAGTTATAAAGGCATACAAGGATACAGGTGTCATGACTGGGATTCGAACCCACACCCCGATGACTTAACCACCAGAACTTGACTTTGATGCTTTAATCCACTCAGCCATGACACTCCAATTGAAATAAGTACATGTAAAGTTCAATGTCTGAAACAGTTGGGAGCGACTGGACGCACCGAAAGTCAAAAGATCGACTGTTGCAGTCGTTTGGAACAACTCTGGAGCGTCTTGGTTTCAGACGTCAATCTTTTCATGAGCCTAATCTAAGGGAGCATGGATAACTTAAGTCAGGGGCACGGCCGCGATCCGACGTGTTTCTTCGCGTGCAAGCTCAAACAAAAGAAAATCCACCAAGTGTCACGCACTGTCGCGCGTTCTTCTGCAATCCGATCGGCAGGTCTAGAGGGAGACTCACTGTATAACAAAGGAACAATAGTGTTGGCTAGCCTAAGACCAATGTCATTGTCCATACATCTGTCCAACCCATTGTCCAGTGTACCTACCTGAGCTAGACCGCAAACGCTAATCCTTCACCCAATTGTGACAAAAATTTGAGCTGCTTTGTCTACGCAATCCGACCAACAAAAGGCACCAACAATAGAGTTCGGTAATGAGGGTACCAAATAATCACTGGAGCGCAAATCCAAAGGTTGCACGGGGCCGTGACAAATTTTGAACGACCCCGTGCTGTCACACGACCACACGCGGGAGAACGCGTTCTTAATTTATCCATGGTCCCTTATGTAAATGCTATTGTAAGTTCGCCTGTCTGAAACCAAAATTTATTTGGGTCGACCTAGAGTTGCTCCTAATCTATTTGGTTCGGCGCGACTCTGGAGTACCTGTCTGAACTGGGTGTAAGACTGTTTCAGAGGCCTTCTTTGCTCGACAAAGTGCCTAATAATTACATATTATTATTAATATTATTATTGTCCCCTGGTCTATATTCCTTCACTTGATTCAAATTGTATTTATTATTTGCATTTCTAGCTGGACTACCATCAGCCATACCACCACCAAAGATTGTAGAGCAATCCAAAACATTATTTGATGTGACTTGGGATGCCTCATTTGCTAATGGTCCTGGAGATTTGACGTACATACTCCAAGTAAAGTGAGTACAGTAGAAAATTCATACCGTATTTATCACCTTCCTACTGAAGACAGACTGAGTTTACTGATCGAAACGTTGGGTTTTTACACCACTTGTTCTATCAACACCACCAGAACTGGAGATTATTACACATGTAACATCAAACTGAAGTGTATGTTATTCACATTCAATGACTTCTTTTGAAGTTGGGATAAACAATAGACCCTCTTGCACGTGACGTCACGAGACCCAAACAGCGCCCCCACTGAGGTCAATGGAGACCTATCATTGGCTGACAGTTGTGCGCGGCGCGTACACGCATTCACGTTTCCAATGTTTGACCTCAGCGATGGCGGTCAATGCAAGGGGTCTATTGACCATATTTTTGGCCACATGAGGGCGCTTCCAACAGCAAATTTCCTTGCATCACAATTACAGTTTTATCTTAGTTTGACTGCCTGTATGTTTTGTTTTCTTGTATCATTGATCAAATAAATAATAATAATGATAACAGCACAGGAAAAACCTGTTCGTTTTACTTGTTTTTCATCACTCAGATTCGGTTCAGACACGCCCTTGCGTGGTAAAAAAATCCTGCAAGTTGCCTCATTTCACAAGATCTCCCATCGTTAATCTTTTCCCCTGAATTCAAAGGTTTTGTACACAAGCGATCCCAGATATGTGGAAAAAAAGTGAATGTCGGCCATTCACAATACAGTGCGCCCTCTACAGTTTCCCAGAGGCCATTCAAAAAATAAAAATTATACTCACAACTTCGGTTGCTGACATGGATGTGAAAAAACAGTCACCGGCCTCAACAAAAATATCCTCTCTGAGGCCAAAACCAAAGAAGTGCAACTTTGCTGTTTTACATAAAATGAAGGAAACTTCACCCCTGTTTCTTGGTGCTGATGACTGCATGCAAATCACGAACAAACATACTAGGGCTGAGGGGCAGGCGCAGCGCAATGACCAAAGACTTGTTGAACTTTTCCTTGTGATACACTGCGATTTCTATGGAGGATTGATAATTGTATCAAATATATAATCTCTGAGCTTTCATATTGAAACTAGTCAGTGTAGGATTTCAAACTTCGCATGGTGGAAATGCGATCTCCAATCTGATGAAAGCATCAGAGTCTAGCTTGCTCCTGAAGACGATCAGAGAATACTGATCGAAACGTCGAGTTGTTAAACCACCGGTTCTTTTCAGAACCACCACAACTCATAGAGAGAGTGTTACTGCAAAACTGACTAGATTGTATTCCCATTATGGAAAGATTCAAATCCTACTCATGTACATGGTGTTACTGCAAACCTTACTAGATTGTATCTCCACCATGCAAAGTTTAAAATCCCAACCCTGTAACCGTGTAAATGGTGTTACTGCAAACCTTACTAGATTGTATCTCCACCATGCAAAGTTTAAAATCCTACTCATGTACATGGTGTTACTGCAAACCTTTCCAGATTGTATCTCCACCATGCAAACTTTAAAATCCTAACCCTGTAACCATGTACATGGTGTTACTGCAAACCTTACTAGATTGTATCTCCACCATGTAAAGTTTCAAATCCTACTCATGTACATGGTGTTACTGCAAACCTTACTAGATTGTATCTCCACCATGCAAAGTTTCAAATCCTAACAAATGTACATGTACATGTACATGGTGTTACTGCAAACCTTGATAGATTGTATCTCCACCATGCAAAGTTTCAAATCCTAACCATGTACATGGTGTTACTGCAAACCTTACTACATGTAGATTGTATCTCCACCATGCAAAGTTTGAAATCCTACCCATGTACATGGTGTTACTGCAAACCAGACTAAATCTTTGTTTTTTCCCTTTGCAGACCAAATCAAGGCAATTGGAAGATAGTGTACAAAGGCTCAATGCGTTTATGGAGAGCTGTCAATCTAACGAGTCAAGTGGAGTATGTTTTCCGCGTTGCTGCTGAATCTGCTGAGGGTATTGGACCATACAGTGCAACCAGTCAATCGCAGGTTTTTATTACACCAGGTCAGTACTCACTGTACTTTAAGGTTATTTCTTTTCTTCTTAAATTTCACATAATAAAAGTAGCAACAATGTACTGGTGACGTTATTCTGGTAAGCAAAATTTTGTTGTGCTTAGCTACTTTTTTGTTCAAGCTAAGCAGCTCATGGCTCTGCTTCCTGCAAAATTCTGCGCTTACGGAGCCCTAGAAAGCACACAATTTTTATGGGCTGTAAGCGCAGAATACCTCGGTAAGCCAAGCCATGAAATTGGACCCTGAGCAACCATTGCAAACTTCAATAGACTGTGCAAGTCTCGCGCGTATCGGAACGAGAAAACACGTCAAACAAAGAACTTTTTTTCCTGAAATCAAATCTTTGTTTTAAGTTATATCTAATGACAAAATCTGAACAAACAAAAAAAACATTTCAATTTTTATAAAATTAGTTTTAGCTTTTGTAATAAATACACAAATAATGTGTTATTTTTTATTGAAACAAAATTAAAACTCTGGGACAAGGATGCTTATTTGATCTTAACTTTTTAGAAGCTGAGGTCAAGTTTAATTCTCGGGTTTTCTTTGTTATATTGTTGAATTGATTTTACTTTCATATTTTGTATCACTAAGTATTACATTCCCTACAACATATATATTTTTCATGGTCATAAACTATGTTAAACTAAAATAATTGACGAAACAAAATCCCGCCCACGAAAAACTCCATATGGTTGGGACCACAATGGTCCCGGAAGTTCGAATGCGGGCGAGACTTGCACAGTCTATTGGTGCTCAAAATGGGGCATGGCGTACCCCCCCTCCCGCTCCATTGCGTCTTCATTGTGTGCTTGGAATCTCGGGAATTCTTTAGAGGATTTTAGGGTGGGGGGGGGGTTCTTCTGTACAAGAGGAATTTATTGTGTTAAAGTATGTGAACATTGGGGGGGGGGGGTGGTGTGGTATCCCCGCCTGCCCCATGTTGGCATGGTATATAGTAAGCTTGGGTATGGAGGGTTAACATGGAAAAAAATACAGCTTCTTACAAATGACCTTTGTGCTCTTGTTTGAGTGCATTGTTTTGTGTGTAATGAAAAGGTTTTTGAGCATAGTTATTTGTGTTGTTGCAGAAGAATCTACGGATATGATGCTGTTCATTATAGTAGGTGCTGTGGTGGTTCTCTTAGTTCTACTTGCCATTATCATCATCACTGTCAGTAAGTGCAATATTTCTATTCATGTCACATTTCCTATGTCCATTTGTAATAAGAAATTAGTTTCAAATTTTCTAATGTTGGCGGTCTTTGAGGGCCTGATAGCTCAGTTGGTAGAGCGCCGGCCTGTTAAAGGCATCGTACACGTTTGGTAATGACTCAAAACAAATATTAGCATAAAAACTTACTTGGTAACAAGCAATGGAGAGCTGTTGATAGTATAAAACATTGTAGGAAACGACTCCCTCTGAAGTAACGTAGTTTTTGAGAAAGAGGTAATTTCTCACTAAAATAATAAAAGACTTCTTGCAAGAAGCCTTTTATTCTTATCTGAAAGCACACAAATTTGTACAGCAAGAGTGTTTTTTCTTTCATCATTTTCTTGCAACTTCGATGACCAATTGAGCCCAAATTTTCACAGGCTTGTTATTTTATGCATATGTTGGGATACACCAAGTGAGAACACTGGTCTTTGTCAATTTCCAAACGTGTACGTGCCTTTAATCCAGATGTTGCATGTTCAAGTCCCACTCCAGTCAATTTTTCCTTGTTGAACCCAAAATTATTTGAAAATTTACCAAGTAGCTTTCCCTTGTTGTTTATTACTTGATAGTTGTAAAATTCATACAATACCAATTCTCCAGAGAAATAATTCTATCTGAAATGGTGAGACAACTCACCGTTTCGATCAGTATGCTCTGATTGTCATCAGGAGAAAGCCAAACAGTGTTTGTTTTTAAGTTTTTTAAGTGACTGGCCAGCAGGACCAGTTAGCTTATCTTTTCACTAAACTGTGAGCTTTTTCAGTAGTCCATATTTCAAATGAAATAGAGATGCATTTCAACACTGAATTAGTCTGCCAGACCACTTGGAGTAAAGTTTGACTGGTCCTCAGGTGTTTAAACTGGTATCTAGCCAGCGGACCACTGTTAAGAGAGATCGCTGCCAAACTATGTCATGTATTTGGTGAAATCGTGATTGTAATTTTTTTGCAGTTATTCGTCGTAAGATGAAGAAGGATGCAAAGTGGAAACACGGAGTGTCGGTTTCATATCGAACGGATACTGAGCTGGCAACACTACGTCAATACCCAATGACCATCGTACAGAAAGACAACTCACTCTATGCTGTCACGTGAGTCAACATTCTTCTCATTTCGTTCAAATCAGGTTTATTCATTTCTGAGAACAAAATATTACTATTGGAACATGAATGTGGCGAACTGGTCTTTATTTTTTAGAAGAAAAAATCACATGTTATTGAAAACTGTGTATCATACTCATGGCTTGAATTGAATTTTACACTGGACTGCGGGCCTGAAGCAAGAGATTTTGGCATCGGGCCAGTAAACTCGGAACTGAACAAGTCCGACTGTCTCAGTTTATTGTGTTGTTCAGTTGAGTAATAATAGACCTACTTCACTGTGTAATATCTTTAATTTAATGAAAAGATGTTCAAATGTTGAGTATCAAAGTACACTTACCCATAAGACAAATGTGATGCGATCAAGCTAGCTGAGTCATTTGTCGGAAATATTAGTATGGATAAACAAGCAAAAACAGGCCAACAAGGGTGACATTTTCCAAAAAAAAAATAAAGTTAAATGCCAAAATATATCTTATTTTATATTGGCAACTTCCTTCCTGATAAATAACATAAAAAGGGGTTAAAATTAGCATTGAAAGAAAATGTGCCGATGTAGTTTCAATAAACAACTGGACTTTAAACCCCCTTTTCTCAGTTTCATTCTCTCGCATCTCTTAGTGTTTCTACATTCACAGTTTTTGAACCAAAGGTGGTATCAACATGAGATTTTAACAGTATTAAAGCCTAGATTATGCTCTTTTCAAATGTATAAACAAAATTAAAAATTACCTGGGTCGACAAACGACTCATTTTGCTTGATCGCATCACAAATGAGATAAATTTTCTCTCAGTGATTGTTCAAATAAAACAGTTGACATTTTAAACTTTGTAGAAACTTCTTTCTCATTTAGATTCTGGTCTTGTAAAATAAATTATAGTCCGGTCAAATGTTGAGTTACAAGCCCTGCAGTCTTGTGGATTTTTACCCCAAATTTGAGCCCTGATACTAGTTTTATAAATCTATTTTTTCAATCTTGTATAATTTTCTAATTGTAAGTTTTAAGCTACTAGACCGCACTGCCGAAGTGATTACCACCCAAACTAACCCAATAGACCTTATGCACATGACGTCAATCGAGTAGGGCGCCCTCGGCTTGAGGTCAAAAGAAGGTTGCTCATTGGCCCATCCTGTGCGCCGTGCGTACATAGATGTGCGCTTTCCATTGTTTCATCATCGGTTTACCTTTAAGACAGCCTCGTGATGACGTAGATTCATAAGGTCAATCGTGATTATAGTAGGCCTAATCTTTGAACCACACTGCCAAGGTGATTACCTCAAAAACTAACCCAATTGGGGTATAGTTTACCCTGATTGGAACCCTCTTCACTCAATAAGTATACAAAAGTCTCCAATCAGGGGACATTAAGGTGACAATGACAGCCAAACTAACCCAATGGGGGTAAACATCTACCCTGTTTGGAACCCTCTTCACTCAATAAGTATACAAAAGTCTCCAATCAGGGGACATTAAGGTGACAATGACAGCCAAACTAACCCAATGGGGGTAAACATCTACCCTGTTTGGAACCCTCTTCACTCAATAAGTATACAAAAGTCTCCAATCAGGGGACATTAAGGTGACAATGACAGCCAAACTAACCCAATGGGGGTAAACATCTACCCTGTTTGGAACCCTCTTCACTCAATAAGTATACAAAAGTCTCCAATGAGGGGACATTAAGGTGACAATGACAGCCAAACTAACCCAATGGGGGTAAACATCTACCCTGATTGGAACCCTCTTCACTCAATAAGTATACAAAAGTCTCCAATGAGGGGACATTAAGGTGACAATGACAGCCAAACTAACCCAATGGGGGTAAACATCTACCCTGTTTGGAACCCTCTTCACTCAATAAGTATACAAAAGTCTCCAATGAGGGGACATTAAGGTGACAATGACAGCCAAACTAACCCAATGGGGGTAAACATCTACCCTGATTGGAACCCTCTTCACTCAATAAGTATACAAAAGTCTCCAATGAGGGGACATTAAGGTGACAATGACAGCCAAACTAACCCAATGGGGGTAAACATCTACCCTGTTTGGAACCCTCTTCACTCAATAAGTATACAAAAGTCTCCAATGAGGGGACATTAAGGTGACAATGACAGCCAAACTAACCCAATGGGGGTAAACATCTACCCTGTTTGGAACCCTCTTCACTCAATAAGTATACAAAAGTCTCCAATCAGGGGACATTAAGGTGACAATGACAGCCAAACTAACCCAATGGGGGTAAACATCTACCCTGTTTGGAACCCTCTTCACTCAATAAGTATACAAAAGTCTCCAATGAGGGGACATTAAGGTGACAATGACAGCCAAACTAACCCAATGGGGGTAAACATCTACCCTGTTTGGAACCCTCTTCACTCAATAAGTATACAAAAGTCTCCAATCAGGGGACATTAAGGTGACAATGACAGCCAAACTAACCCAATGGGGGTAAACATCTACCCTGTTTGGAACCCTCTTCACTCAATAAGTATACAAAAGTCTCCAATGAGGGGACATTAAGGTGACAATGACAGCCAAACTAACCCAATGGGGGTAAACATCTACCCTGTTTGGAACCCTCTTCACTCAATAAGTATACAAAAGTCTCCAATCAGGGGACATTAAGGTGACAATGACAGCCAAACTAACCCAATGGGGGTAAACATCTACCCTGTTTGGAACCCTCTTCACTCAATAAGTATACAAAAGTCTCCAATCAGGGGACATTAAGGTGACAATGACAGCCAAACTAACCCAATGGGGGTAAACATCTACCCTGTTTGGAACCCTCTTCACTCAATAAGTATACAAAAGTCTCCAATCAGGGGACATTAAGGTGACAATGACAGCCAAACTAACCCAATGGGGGTAAACATCTACCCTGTTTGGAACCCTCTTCACTCAATAAGTATACAAAAGTCTCCAATCAGGGGACATTAAGGTGACAATGACAGCCAAACTAACCCAATGGGGGTAAACATCTACCCTGTTTGGAACCCTCTTCACTCAATAAGTATACAAAAGTCTCCAATCAGGGGACATTAAGGTGACAATGACAGCCAAACTAACCCAATGGGGGTAAACATCTACCCTGTTTGGAACCCTCTTCACTCAATAAGTATACAAAAGTCTCCAATCAGGGGACATTAAGGTGACAATGACAGCCAAACTAACCCAATGGGGGTAAACATCTACCCTGTTTGGAACCCTCTTCACTCAATAAGTATACAAAAGTCTCCAATCAGGGGACATTAAGGTGACAATGACAGCCAAACTAACCCAATGGGGGTAAACATCTACCCTGTTTGGAACCCTCTTCACTCAATAAGTATACAAAAGTCTCCAATCAGGGGACATTAAGGTGACAATGACAGCCAAACTAACCCAATGGGGTAAACATCTACCCTGTTTGGAACCCTCTTCACTCAATAAGTATACAAAAGTCTCCAATCAGGGGACATTAAGGTGACAATGACAGCCAAACTAACCCAATGGGGGTAAACATCTACCCTGTTTGGAACCCTCTTCACTCAATAAGTATACAAAAGTCTCCAATCAGGGGACATTAAGGTGACAATGACAGCCAAACTAACCCAATGGGGGTAAACATCTACCCTGATTGGAACCCTCTTCACTCAATAAGTATACAAAAGTCTCCAATGAGGGGACATTAAGGTGACAATGACAGCCAAACTAACCCAATGGGGGTAAACATCTACCCTGATTGGAACCCTCTTCACTCAATAAGTATACAAAAGTCTCCAATCAGGGGACATTAAGGTGACAATGACAGCCAAACTAACCCAATGGGGGTAAACATCTACCCTGATTGGAACCCTCTTCACTCAATAAGTATAGAAAAGTCCCCAATCAGGGGACATTAAGGTGACAATGACAGCCAAACTAACCCAATGGGGGTAAACATCTACCCTGTTTGGAACCCTCTTCACTCAATAAGTATACAAAAGTCTCCAATCAGGGGACATTAAGGTGACAATGACAGCCAAACTAACCCAATGGGGGTAAACATCTACCCTGATTGGAACCCTCTTCACTCAATAAGTATAGAAAAGTCCCCAATGAGGGGACATTAAGGTGACAATGACAGCCAAACTAACCCAATGGGGGTATACATCTACCCTGATTGGAACCCTCTTCACTCAATAAGTATACACAAGTCTCCAATCAGGGGACATTAAGGTGACAATGACAGCCAAACTAACCCAATGGGGGTAAACATCTACCCTGATTGGAACCCTCTTCACTCAATAAGTATAGAAAAGTCCCCAATGAGGGGACATTAAGGTGACAATGACAGCCAAACTAACCCAATTGGGGTATAGTCTACCCTGTTTGGAACCCTCTTCACTCAATAAGTATACAAAAGTCTCCAATCAGGGGACATTAAGGTGACAATGACAGCCAAACTAACCCAATGGGGGTAAACATCTACCCTGATTGGAACCCTCTTCACTCAATAAGTATAGAAAAGTCCCCAATGAGGGGACATTAAGGTGACAATGACAGCCAAACTAACCCAATTGGGGTATAGTCTACCCTGTTTGGAACCCTCTTCACTCAATAAGTATACACAAGTCTCCAATCAGGGGACATTAAGGTGACAATGACAGCCAAACTAACCCAATGGGGGTAAACATCTACCCTGTTTGGAACCCTCTTCACTCAATAAGTATACAAAAGTCTCCAATCAGGGGACATTAAGGTGACAGTGACAGCCAAACTAACCCAATGGGGGTATACATCTACCCGGAAGTACAATGTAGGAACCGTTGGGTAAAAAACAAACCCCTACAATAATGGTCTGAATTTAACATTGTGACATTCATGTACATTTTTATTTATTTATTTCTATTTCAGAACAACTGACGGAGCTGAGGTTGAGTTGCCGATTTTCCCTCGTGAGAGGTTGAAGTTAATCACATTTCTTGGTAGCGGGGCGTTTGGTGAGGTATTTGAGGGACTTGCTGTTGATATACTTGGGACTGACTCAGGCGAAACTAGAGTAGCAGTCAAGGTAAATAAGAAAATCAATAAAATAGTCTTCCTACTTTAATCTAATTTCTGATTTTTGTTGCCCTTGGAAAAATCTAAAAAATTGTGATTAAATACATGTAGCCTGAAATGTCTATAAAGCCTGTACCATGTGTGCATAGGTCAGCCCTTGTACTTATAAAATAGTCCTACTTTTTTCCAAGGACTAAATATGCCAGCTTTTCTTCAGTCTATGTGAGTCATTGCAAATGAGTTGTTGGACTTGTTGGTCCAATTTGAGGTTGTTTTTAGTTGTTACTCAACATAATGATTTGGAGAAACAACAGAGGGGCGGATTATGAAGAAATGAGATTTAAGTGTTGTTATTATTATGTCATGTTTTACGAGTTGAATGTTTGTGGTTTTCTTCCAGACGCTGAGACAAGGAGCAACTGACCAGGAGAAAGAAGAGTTCTTGAAAGAGGCTTCATTGATGGGGTATGTTAAATCATCAAATTAAAAAAAACTTTCCCTTAAGGCCACATAAAAATTAGAAATTGTTGATCGTCCTTTTTTTATGGGAAGTGGGGGAGGGAGGGCGTTTTTTTTTTTTTGACATGGCAAAATATGAAATAAAGAATAAAGATATCATCATAATCACTATAAAACAAAGGGTTTGTGTGATTTTGATGTTTTTAATTGTTTTGTTAAACCCTTTCAAATCCTAGATGACTTTTTCTGTAAACATTTTCAAAAAACTAAAACGCAGCCTAAGTAAATATTTGAAGAATTTTTCTTGTTTTGCCAACATGAATAATCTTTCTTCAATCATCTATTTCCGACCTATGGATTTTGAAAAAATATCAGCTGAAAAATCTGGGAGCCAAATTTGACTGAAAAGATCATACAAAATACCGTTTTTATGATTTAAAAAAAAAAAAATTAAAAAATAAATAAATGGGGTCGGGGGGGTTTTGTAGGGTCGGGCGGGGACGATCAACAATTTTTTTTTTTTATGTGGCTAATATTCTGGGCCCAATGTCATTGAGGCTGACAAATTTACAAGTATGTGCAATGTACTAATTTGTTTTCTTTCTAGTTTCTTAACCAAGTCAACCCATATGTGGTTGTTTTGTGTTTATGTGTTTTTTTCTAATTCCTGTTTGCTGTGATTTTGTTGTTTTTAACATTGTAAATTATCATGCAATTTGGCCTTTGGGTTACAATGTGATAATGTGAATAAAATATACCATATACCATATACCATTGCTCTTCTTACGGTAAGCAAAGGTTAGTGAGGTTGTCTCAGTGCCTATAATCAAACAACTTAAGACATTCTTGTTTCAAGATCAATCTTAACTTTTCTGCTTCTGGTGGGTTTTTTTTCTTGTCTCTTGTAAAGCTCTCTGTCTTCGTATGGCACTACATAAATGCTTTTTATTTTCAGTAGTATTTTGGTGTTTCTGATAAGCAGAGTGTGGGTTTGAGTCCCGGTCTTGACACTTGTGTGATTTCAATGCAGTAACTTCAATGACAAGCACATCCTCGGCCTACTCGGTGTTCATCATTATTCCTTTATCATTTCAATGCAGTAACTTCAATGACAAGCACATCGTTGGCCTACTCAGTGTTCATCATTATTCCTTTATCATTTCAATGCAGTAACTTCAATGACAAGCACATCGTTGGCCTACTCGGTGTTCATCATTATTCCTTTATCATTTCAATGCAGTAACTTCAATGACAAGCACATCGTTGGCCTACTCAGTGTTCATCATTATTCCTTTATCATTTCAATGCAGTAACTTCAATGACAAGCACATCGTTGGCCTACTCAGTGTTCATCATTATTCCTTTATCATTTCAATGCAGTAACTTCAATGACAAGCACATCGTTGGCCTACTCGGTGTTCATCATTATTCCTTTATCATTTCAATGCAGTAACTTCAATGACAAGCACATCGTTGGCCTACTCAGTGTTCATCATTATTCCTTTATCATTTCAATGCAGTAACTTCAATGACAAGCACATCCTTGGCCTACTCAGTGTTCATCATTATTCCTTTATCATTTCAATGCAGTAACTTCAATGACAAGCACATCCTTGGCCTACTCAGTGTTCATCATTATTCCTTTATCATTTCAATGCAGTAACTTCAATGACAAGCACATCGTTGGCCTACTCAGTGTTCATCATTATTCCTTTATCATTTCAATGCAGTAACTTCAATGACAAGCACATCCTCGGCCTACTCAGTGTTCATCATTATTCCTTTATCATTTCAATGCAGTAACTTCAATGACAAGCACATCGTTGGCCTACTCAGTGTTCATCATTATTCCTTTATCATTTCAATGCAGTAACTTCAATGACAAGCACATCGTTGGCCTACTCAGTGTTCATCATTATTCCTTTATCATTTCAATGCAGTAACTTCAATGACAAGCACATCGTTGGCCTACTCAGTGTTCATCATTATTCCTTTATCATTTCAATGCAGTAACTTCAATGACAAGCACATCCTTGGCCTACTCAGTGTTCATCATTATTCCTTTATCATTTCAATGCAGTAACTTCAATGACAAGCACATCGTTGGCCTACTCAGTGTTCATCATTATTCCTTTATCATTTCAATGCAGTAACTTCAATGACAAGCACATCCTCGGCCTACTCAGTGTTCATCATTATTCCTTTATCATTTCAATGCAGTAACTTCAATGACAAGCACATCGTTGGCCTACTCAGTGTTCATCATTATTCCTTTATCATTTCAATGCAGTAACTTCAATGACAAGCACATCGTTGGCCTACTCAGTGTTCATCATTATTCCTTTATCATTTCAATGCAGTAACTTCAATGACAAGCACATCGTTGGCCTACTCAGTGTTCATCATTATTCCTTTATCATTTCAATGCAGTAACTTCAATGACAAGCACATCCTCGGCCTACTCAGTGTTCATCATTATTCCTTTATCATTTCAATGCAGTAACTTCAATGACAAGCACATCGTTGGCCTACTCAGTGTTCATCATTATTCCTTTATCATTTCAATGCAGTAACTTCAATGACAAGCACATCGTTGGCCTACTCAGTGTTCATCATTATTCCTTTATCATTTCAATGCAGTAACTTCAATGACAAGCACATCGTTGGCCTACTCGGTGTTCATCATTATTCCTTTATCATTTCAATGCAGTAACTTCAATGACAAGCACATCCTTAGCCTACTCGGTGTATGTCTTCACAACGATCCTCAGTTCATCATTCTTGAGTTAATGGAAGGAGGGGACCTTCTGTCTTATCTCCGTGGAGCAAGAGGAACATCCATCACTCCTTGCCGTCTTAGCCCCTTGGATCTCATTGATATCGTCATGGATGTAGCCAAGGGATGCCGCTATCTGGAAAGCCTCAAATTCGTTCATAGGTAAACAATCTTCAGACTAGTTAAAGGCGTCGTACACGTTTGGTAATTGTCAAAGACCAGTGTTCTCACTTGGTGTATCCCAACATATGCATAAAATAACAAGCCTGTGAAAATTTGGGCTCAATTGGTCATCAAAGTTGCAAGAAAATGATGAAAGAAAATACACCCTTGTTGTACAAATTTGTGTGCTTTCAGTTAGGAATAAAAACTTCTTGCAAGAAGTTTTTATTATTTTAGTGAGAAATTACCTCTTTCTCAAAACCTACGTTACTTCAGAGGGAGTCGTTTCCTACAATGTTTTATACTATCAACAGCTCTCCGTTGCTCGTTACCAAGTAAGTTTTTATGCTAATAGATATTTTGAGTAATTACCAAACGTGTACGATGCCTTTAATCTTACAAGTACACCATTTAGTTTGTAGGGGGACACTAGGTGGCAGCAGACATATCAGGTAAATCCATTGTTCTTAGAAGTGTGCGCATGTTCAGACCTACATGGCTCACAGTAGCTGGGTGTGATGTTGGTGGAAGAAGAGCAATATCCAATTCTTCTCACTTGTGATGTTGGAACTTTAAAAGGGATTGTATACGTTTGGTAATTAGAGCCCACTGTTTGTTTCAATCCTACATAGTTGTAGATATATACCATTAAACTAACCTGTGAAAATTTCATTTCAAAAGGTGGTAGCGTTTTTGAGATATTGCCGAAAAATCTAGAGCGGTTATGTCCACGCAAGAAGAATAATCTGCAATTGGAATACACAATCTGAGAAACGTTACTGTCAGTAACGCTTCTCAGATTCAAATTTTTGGGATAAAAAGTGATATCTTTTTCCATTACTGCAGTACTTTGAAGTGAAAAGTTTCTCAAAATGCATTATACTATCCAAAGCTGCTGTACTTCTTACCAAGTAAGTTTTTATTGCCATTAATTAATTAAAAGAAATAGCTTTCACATCCACCATCAGCAAATTCCAGAAAATGTTTGTGGTTTTTTCTAAAATAAAGATTGTTTCTTTATGAGTGATCATTTTTCATTTAACAGGGATTTAGCTGCTAGAAATTGCCTGGTATCTGTCAAGGATTACCTCAGCCCTGAACGAGTCGTCAAGATCGGCGATTTCGGTCTAGCTCGAGATATCTATAAGAGCGACTACTACCGCAAAGAAGGAGAAGGTTTGTTACCGGTGAGATGGATGTGTCCTGAAGCATTGATGGATGGCGTCTTCACTGTGCAGTCTGATGTGTGGTATGTACATGTTGTATTCCAGAGGTCCCTCCCCTAACCCTGCCCCCAACCCCCACCCTCTAATCCCTCCACTCACCCCTCCCCTTACCAAAACAACATCACCACTTCTCCACCCCAGCCATTGATGGATGGCGTCTTCACTGTGCAGTCTGATGTGTGGTATGTACATGTTGTATTCCAGAGGTCCCTCCCCTAACCCTGCCCCCAACCCCCACCCTCTAATCCCTCCACTCACCCCTCCCCTTACCAAAACAACATCACCACTTCTCCACCCCAGCCATTGATGGATGGCGTCTTCACTGTGCAGTCTGATGTGTGGTATGTACATGTTGTATTCCAGAGGTCCCTCCCCTAACCCTGCCCCCAACCCCCACCCTCTAATCCCTCCACTCACCCCTCCCCTTACCAAAACAACATCACCACTTCTCCACTCCTGCCATTGATGGATGGCGTCTTCACTGTGCAGTCTGATGTGTGGTATGTACATGTTGTATTCCAGAGGTCCCTCCCCTAACCCTGCCCCCTGCCCCCACCCTCTAATCCCTCCACTCACCCCTCCCTTTACCACAACAACATCACCACTTCTCCACCCCTGCCATTGATGGATGGCGTCTTCACTGTGCAGTCTGATGTGTGGTATGTACATGTTGTATTCTAGAGGTCCCTCCCCTAACCCTGCCCCCTGCCCCCACCCTCTAATCCCTCCACTCACCCTCCCCTTACCAAAACAACATCACCACTTCTCCATCCCAGCCATTGATGGATAATAATAATAATAATAATAATGCAGTTCTTATATAGCGCTTTATACTCCCGATGGGTGTCTCAAAGCACTCAGTATTTTTCCTACAAGGTAAGTGGAGTTACGTGTTGAAGTATGAGACCTATTCCTTTGCATAGCACCATGTAATGGTTTACAAGGTGCTCTGGCGCAATATGCAGCCAATCAAACCAGGAACACCGGGGCGAACCCCTTCTCTTTACAATAAGTGCACTGGGTTCTTTTACGTGCATTACACAACGTCTTCACTGTTTTATGATATTGAATTTTGTGATTTTGCAGGTCATTTGGTGTACTGGTATGGGAGGTAATGACGTTGGGTCAGCAGCCTTATCCAGCTAGAACCAACGTAGAGGTCCTTCATTATGTCACTTCTGGTGGACGACTGGATAGACCGGACAACTGTCCGGATGACATGTGAGTTAAATCTACAATACTTCTTGGAAGTCTCTATTAGTATTCTATTAACCCTAACCCATACCTTGAATGAGGTTCAGGGGGCTTGATCCTCTAGACCAAGGGAGACCCAGACCCACTACCCTAGTTCTTTATTTGTGGTGATGTAGAAAGTCTTTCGGAATGTAACACCCAGGAGGTTCAGGGGTCTTGATCCTCTAGACCAAGGGGAGACCCAGACCCACTACCCTAGTTCTTTATTTGTGGTGATGTAGAAAGTCTTTCGGAATGTAACACCCAGGAGGTTCAGGGGGCCTGATCCTCTAGACCAAGGGGAGACCCAGACCCACTACCCTAGTTCTATATTTGTGGTGATGTAGGAGTCTGTAAAACCTCTGAACTGTATACCCAGGAGGTTCATGGGAGATGAACTACCCTATTTTTTTACTTGTGCGCCCAGTGTGTTCAAGAGGGTTCATTATAGCACACAAAACTAGCTTTATTTAGAGGAACGATTGCCTTCTAACAAACCACTCCCAAGTTTATGCTTTTGAAATGTTTGCAAACATGTGTTCCTTACAACTGCGTTCTACAGACTCGGCCCAAATGCATGGCGCTAGTTATTAATGAACTCTGTGGCTTTATAAGCACAGAATTTTGTTATAAGCAGGGCCAAAACATTTGGCCCAGGTCTGACAACCACTTTAAAATGTGGTACATATATTGTTAAACCATTCACTTCTTGTATTGCTGAACTTTGACCTCAGACACCACCTGATGCTGAAGTGTTGGGAGAAGCAACCTGAAGGGCGGCCATCTTTCCATTCCACTCTAGAGAAGTTAGACAGCTACAGACGCAAGTCTGCATCCATGTCAAGTGGAGTAGATAATCCAGGATTTGAAGGTTGGTTTGTCTTTTAATTTCCATATTTATTTATGGTAATAAACACATTAATTTTACTCCTAGTGATTTGGTTTTCACTGTTTAACCCAAGAAGTGCCCTGTATTAACAACTTCATGTTGGTATTTAAAAAAAGAAATTCTGTGCCGTCCCGCGTTATTATTTTTCGTACCCTTTTTGAGCTTCGTGAGTAATAATTTTCCTTTGAAAATATTGTTGCCGCAATGAAACCCTGACTTGACAAAGGAAAGACAACAAGAGTTCTTATAATTGGTTCCAGGATTTGGTGTGAAAATTGAGTAGGCATTCACCATGATTCTCAGATCCTCGGCACAGCCAAAACTCTGCTCTGGTATGCTGGAATTTCCGAACACTCGGACTTACCTCCCATTGAGCCGAATATAAAGACGAGCAATGGTGACGGCCTGTCCATTCTTGTTTGCTACATTTGTACAACAACAGGACAAAGTTCTGGAATCAGGGGTTACACAATAACCCCCAGAAAAAAGGGATATTACGAGGCATGTTTTCCAACACATAGTGTCCCTCTTTGTACCAGTGAAACAAAGGTAGCATGGTAGGTGCATGCATGTGCACGCCACACAAGGGAAAGCCCAGGTGGATATTGAAGTCAGCCGTCCGGCAACGAAATGTTGCTGGTGTTCACAAATTTCCGCCATTAAAGTTTGCATCATCCAAAAAGCCGGTCATCCGACGTGAAGTGGTTAAGGAAATTTTGAAATGGATTTCAACTTGTTTTTATGGTAAACGTTTTTAACATCCCAACCCTTGTTTATTTAGCATTCTGTGGTGTGCACAAGCTGGTTATGCTCATTTATTGTATTTGTTATTAGAAGATTACATTTTCACATTTAAATTAAGTATTGTAAAGACAGTAGTTTTTAAATCCACCCCACCCTGACCTTTCTACTTGTAAAAGTTAATAACAAATCAAATGTTGTCATGTAAAGAAGATTTTTGATTGACTTTGTAAATATTTCATGGCACAAGTCACAACAGGAGAGGTACATGTACATCTTTGGTCATTGGAAGACACTTAACCATTATTGGTGCGCCCTTCGGATGGGAATTAAAGCCGTAGGTCCCGTGTGTTGTGTAATGCATGTAAAGGAACCCAGTAGATTTATTGTTTCTGATTAGCAGAGTGTGGGTTCGAGCGGTCAATCACACCGGACTCAAGCTCTGGTGTTTCTGATCAGCAGAGTGTGGGTTCGAGTCCCGGTCGTGACACTTGTGTCCTTAAGAAAGACACTTAACCATTATTGCTCTGCCTTCGGATAGGACGTAAAGCCGTAGGTCCTGTGTGTTGTGCAATGCACGTAAAAGAACCCAGTTGCTTATCGTCAAGAGAAGGGGTTCGCCCCGGTGTTCCTGGTTTGATCGGCAGCATATTGCGCCACAGCACCTTGTAAACCATTACATGGTGCTATGTAAAGGAATAGGTCTCATACTTCAAAACGTAGCGCTGCATACCTTGCAGGAACAAATACTGAGCACTTTGATACGCCCATCGGGTGTGATAAAGCGCTATATAAGAACTTGGTTTTATTAAGAGCATCTTATCCTGAAGCAGTACACCAGACAATCAACTTGTCATTGAATTTCATTGTGATGTTTTTTTGTGTGTGTGATTACAATGAAAAGTGGTTGACAGTTTGTCAGAGAGTTTGTGCACACTCATATTTTGCTTACATTTAAATTTCAGCTATACACAATTTTAAGCACTGAAGATTTTTTAAGTATTCAGTTGCTATTTCAATTACTGCCATTTTGTGAATTTGAGCCGCCGCAGAATATTTTTGGCTTGAATATCAATGTATAAGTTGCAGCCAATGTTTTGAAAATTATGGTACTATGACAGTATTTCAGGTGACTGCTCTATATTCTGACAACCCTATATTCTGACAACCCTATGTTCCGACAACCCTATGTTCCGAAAACCCTCTCGTGATTGACATGCTAGGGTTTAGGGTTAGGGTTGGGGCTAGGGTAAGGCATGGGAAAATACACTAGGGGTGTCGGAATATAGGGGTGTAACCGTATTTCAGATGGAAATATTTCTGTTCTGGAATAGTACTGATCTGATGTTTATAATCATTGAACTTTCAGATTGAAACAAATCAATTTCTCTTTGATATTGACCAAATCTGTACTTTATCTTTATTTGATATATATAACGATTTTTATTTTCAGGTGACTCTATCAAGTACCTGCGATTAGGAGGTGGTGGAGCACAAGGGAATGAGGATTATTTGCAACCTATGGATAGCGCACAATCACTTCATCGTAATGACAGTAGCGACAGCTTAGCAGAGGTCAAAGCAAGGGCAAGGGAGGATGCTAGAAGGTACCAGGAACAACAGGGACAAGATGCATACAGTACACAGGGTGCCAGACCAAAACCTGAAAAGTCTAAACGAGACTCGTTAGGATTGCCTCAGGAGAAACGAGCAGATTTAGAACCCCGGTACACAGCAGCCCCATCATCATTCAGTAAAGCTACTGGCGCAAGTGTCCCTAAACCAGAGCAGGTTACCAGGCAACCGAGTGGCGCTGGTGCTGCTGCTGCGAGTGAGAAACCATCCTCCAAGAAGATGCCGTTAAATATGAAAGGAAGCTGGGTAGATCCTCAGAAGAAGAAAAGACGAATGCAGAAAGCGGCCGAGGGTAGAGACAAGAGGACAAATAATCAGCTTGAGGATACCAGGAGTCCAGTCACTGTAGTCAGTATGGAGGAACCAGCTCTTGTAACTAAACCATCCAATACACAGAGACAACGAGCTCCGAACCCTTTCAGACAGAACTCTGTCGACGAGGCTGAGAGAAGAGATTACACAAACTGGCCTAAAAATATCCCAGAGGATCCTTTTGTATTTGAAGTCTGATGAATGGAATATGATATTAATCTGACTTGATATTAGTAAGATGGGTTTTTATGTATAAGATGTAACTAAACTATTGGCGATGGTCAGGCCTGGGTCAGGCATCAAAGCAAGTTTAATGATTTTTCAAACTTACCAAAAATTGTGCCTGTTTGCATTTTTAAAATTTTATCACATTTGCGTAACTAATTTGTGTTTTTTCTATCCTATGGTGTTGTGTTCATTCACAATGCAACATGAGACAAGTCACCAATCTACACCAGTCTTTTTTTTATATTTTTAATTCCTGTGAATAAATTAAAAATAAAAGCGAATTAACAAGCCGGGACTGATTAAATTCCAGGGAATTTTATTAAATGCAAAATTTTTTTATGATATAAGTTTAGGCCTTATTCGTACTGAATTCAAATGATAAAAGAACCAGTTGAACAGACGCCAAATTAGTGGCTATGACTATGGCTGTTGCTAAGGGTGTTTCTAAGGACATCCTATTTTTAAACGCAGCCATAGTCGCTAATTTGGATATGATATCAATATATTAAAGGGATTGTATACATTTGGTAACTGGAACCATCTGTTTGTTTCAATCCTATAAAGTTGTAGATATATACCATAAAACTAACCTGTGAAAATTTCATTTCAAAAGGTGGTAGCGTTTTTGAGATATTGCCGAAAATCTGGAGCGGTTATGTCCACGCAGGAAGAATAATCTGCATTAAATACACACTCTGAGAAGCTTTACGGCTCAGACTCAAATTTTTTCGGATAGAAAGTGATATCTTTTTCCATAACCGCGGTACTACGAAGTGAAAAGTTTCTCAAAATTCATTATACTATTCAAAGCTGCTGTACTTCTGACCAAAAAGTTTTTATTGCCATTAATTTTCAGAGCGATTACTAAACGTACACCTTCCCTTTAAGCATTACCTAAATTATATTTTGAGCCATAAAGTCATTGGCAAGTTTTGAAACATCAATTTGAAAATCAAGGTGCTCAAAATGAAACTATGAATAATTCATGATTCAGCTATTTGATACTTGTCAATTTATCATTTTTTGTATGCAACATACAAACTTTTGAATAGTAAACTGTAAATAGTTTTTGCAATTTTCTCTTACCGTAACTGTTTACAGTATTTGTTGATTTGTCAAGTCTTCAACACTTCTGTAAAAGTAACAGGATTAAAAAGGATTTGGGCTTGAACAAAGAAATATAAAGAAAAAAGGTTTAAAGGATTAAAAAGGGAGAAGAATTTTTAAACTCTATGCAAATACAAAAATGTATCCTTATGATTTGGTGTTCGTGCTACTTCCAGATAATATTATGGGTAATTAATAATAGGAATGTGTTATTGCAAACTATTTAAAACAATTTTTGTACTAATCCATTTGATGGTTATGTTGCTTACTTATTGTGAAAAAAACCTTTTTAATTGAAATAATTGTTTATGAATGTGTTTGTAATTCACTTTTTATAGATGCGCTTATTCAACATTGGTTGTTCATTATCTGGAGCTGCCTGGTGAGACCTGGGCCCAATTTCATAAAGCCTGTAAGCACAAAAACTTGCTAAGCACAGAAAAGTTTTGCTTAGCAGAAACAGGTTACCGGCCAAAATTACATCAAGTTTGCATTGTTATGACTGGTGCTCATCTAAATTTTTGCTTGGTGACGAAATTTGTTTTATGAAATTGGGCCCTGATACTCCCTTGTTAGGGCAAGAAAGTCTTTCATTGCCTTGGTGCCCCTTGACATGATCCAGTAGAAATTTAACCTTCCCTCATAGAGGTGGCCTTTACTTAGACCTGAACCCAATTTCATAAAGCCTGTAGCACAGGAAAGTTTTGCTTAGCAGAAACAGGTTACCAGCCAAAATTACAAGGGGCACCAAGGCAATGACCAGGGCCCAATTTCATAAAGCATGTACATGTAAGCATAAAAACTTGCTGAGCACAGAAATATATTGCTTAGCAGAAATAGGTTACCAGCCAAAATACAATTCAGTTTACATTGCTGCGACTGGTACCCCACTCTATTCTTGCTTAGCAAAGATATTTGCTGAGCAGAATTATCTGCTTAACAGCTTTATGAAATTGGGCCCAGGGCTTAAGCAGAAAATATTTCTTAACAATTTTTTACTTAGCAGGAATGAGCTGGACACCAGTCAGAAATGGTACATTTGGTATTTTGGCTGGTAACCTTATTCTGGTAAGCATAATTTGTTTGTGCTTGGCTCCTTGCTGGGCTTAAGCAGCTCTTTGAAATTGAGAGCTTACCAAAATTTAAAAATGCTAACCAGGATAAGTCTTGATCTTTCATTGTAGGTTCTATTACCAGTCCATAGTCATGCCGCCTGGGGATTATTTGGCTCAGTGGTTTCTTTCCCTGCCTTTCACCTCTGTGGACCCCTGGTTCAAATCCCACCTCAGACCAGAGCCTTGCATGTGGATTGGGTTTTCAGTCCCTACCTGATTGTTGGGGTTTTCTAAAACTGAACATTTCTTCTCGTTTCCTATTCATCCTGTTATTGGCGCTAATTGTGCTGTTGGATTAAGGTTTTTGCAACTCCATCAACTCCTTACAATTACTCCAACAAATCTTCATGCTATTTTTATATCTACAAGATTTGTAGTTTATTATCAATGTTATCAAAAGAAAAGTTGTCTTTGCTGTAATCTTAACTTGAGATGTAGAAATGCTGCTTTATCAACTCTTGTATTTGAATGCATTGCTAAATTGAATAGTTCATAATTTCTTGCTAAAAAATTTACTACAATTGCCTTTTTTTCTCAGCACCTCCACACATTCCACACTCCACATGATGCCACGCACATCACACATTTGTTTTTTGACTAATTTATTTCAGAACTAGACGCACAAAAAAAAAAACGAGTAAGGAGCTGCTCCGTGTAGAATGGGTCAATACAACTGAAGTCAATACATCAATACAACTGTTAGTTTATATCTTTGTTACTACTTGCTAGCACTTACTGGCACTTTAATCTTGGGGACTTCAGACAACTCACTTGGTAATTCTCAGACTTCTCTCATATATAAGCTTTACGAAGAGCACCCTTATATAATTCTGAATGAATTTGTATGGCACAGTAGTACCAGGCTTTGCCTATCTGGGGTGGAGTCTGGGGCCAATTCTCTATAAAACAGAGTCTTAGCCAGCGGTCTATCTGTCAGTTATTATAGCCAGCTCTCTGCTTTACGGTCTTATAAAGTCTAGTCATTGTTAAGCCTGTTAAGATTTGCAGGTCTTAGATAAGTCAGTAAGTCAGTGACAAGTTTGAAATCTGGTTAGTTGATCATAGTTGGTTGTTAGTTTGCACTCCTTTTTACACTGAGACAGTGACAGACAGTGACTGAGACAAACAAAGACAAAAAGCCTGCGACCAACCTGCAGTCCTGCGAAGTTGAGGTAACACGTGGAGGGTTACATGAACTGCAGAGAGAACTGCCTGCAGACAACTCACAATTTTGGTGACAAAGAGGTAAAAACAAAAAGCCTGGGACAAAATTACAGACCAAGTAAACAATATCAACAGTCTTGTCGTGAAATCTTTGCATGAAATCATCAACAATGAATAAAAGCATGTTTAAAAAAAAACAAGACACGAGACATAGCCAGCTCATACAGGCTTAAAGATAAAATACTCAAAAATAAATACCGTAGTATTGCAATCAGTAATAATTAAAGACTGTCTAAAGCGCTAAGCGCCTCAAGTGATAGTTTTTATGATTCACATGAAAAAGGGCACAAGCAGGGCCAGGAGGGATTTGACCACCGGGTGGTTTAGACGATCTATGACCACTTGGTGCAATCCGCGAGTGGTGGGCGCTATACAAGCCTACTTAAAAATGACCCTGATGTAACAACACTGTCTTTAGTCTGTGAAATCCAATTTGAGTGTTCACCTGTGAATAATCAAGTCAATGTACCAGACATCCTTTAAATGGTAACTCACAAATGGCTTACCGGTACTATGCAATTGTAGGGCGTTTACGAAACGGAGGCTCAGGCTCAGGCTTAGGCTTCAGGCTCCATTCTCTCGTCTGAATCCCTGAACGCATAGCACGCGTATAGTCAAAACAACTGAGGGGCCTAGCTAGCCTGAAGCCTAAGCCTGAGCCTGAGCCTCCGTTTCCTAAACACCCTAAGTTGGTTAAGTTGTTGCCTTACTGCTGTTCACCTTTGACCTTGTTTGCAGAAGGACCATTTGTCAACTAGCGCCTGATTATAACTGGTACTCATGCTCAAAAACATGTAGGATATACTTAGCAATATTGGCCTCTAGTCCACAATGTCTTTGTGCAAACTTGGACTTTGTGGAGCCTGATTTGAATCCCATGTTAGAACGTAGCCTTGCATGTGGATTGGGTTTTCAGTCCCTACAGTACCTGATTGAGTTTTCTCAAACTGAGATTTCTTCCACATCTTCTCTGCACAGGTATCTTCAGGCCTACAGGTCACAGTGCCATTCCCTTTGAAGTTTCCTCGGTTTCATTACCAGAAATATATAATAATAACAATAACAACAATATTTACAATAGTTTTGTATGCCTAGTGTTTTAGATGTGTATATATACCAAATATTTGTTGTATTCCATTTGATATTAAGGTTTTTTACTTTTAAAATGCTGTTAACCAAAATTTGTAGTCTATTTTGTTATATTCAAACTTAAATAAAACCATTTCTAACATTGACCTTGTACTCGGTATTTGAAACAGATTTTTATTGTATTTATTGGATAATTTGTACTATGACAATTATTTTACACACCAAGTCTAGCCGATCTGGGTCTAAATTCATGAGCTGTTTACTGGTAAGCTAACTAGAGCAGAAAAGTGTACTTAAGCGAAACTGTATTTTAACTCTTTAGATACCTTTTTAAGATGTGGGTTCGAATCCCACCCAAGTAATATGCCTGTGATTTTTTTTACAGGACTCGGGAAAGTACTGAGTATACAGTGCTTTACACACATCGGTGTACGGGTAAAACCAAATAACAATATTCTTTAGATACCATTCGTTTCTGTATAACCATCACAAAACGCCCAGACATTGCTATTATTGTTCATTTCTTTAATCAAATTTTGTCAGTAAAAATGTCAATAGAAATACCACGAAACAGACAATTTAGTTTTGCGGTTAGAAATTGGGATACTATGTTAACATACTACATTGGAAAATTTCATATCCTGGACATGAACTTTACTTTGACCTCTTTATGTGAATGGATGTAGGTCAAACCTTGCGGCCATTTGCGGTTGCTATGGGCATTTTGGTACAAGCCGCTTGTAGCCGCTATGGTCTCTAAAGGGTTAAGATGATTTGACAGTGTGTGTGCCATTCACAATAGATTTGCATTGTTGTGTCACTCGTCTACTGACAAGAACTGCTGGCAAGCTAGCAAGCCTTTTGCTTTGTATAAAGCAGTGGTTGTGAAATAAGGACTGCTTTTTTATATTTTTTTAAATTTTTTATGAGAGATCGCCTTACATCACAAGGTGTTGTCTGGTGTTGTCAGCAGCAGAGGGTGGGTTCGAATCCCGGTCATGACACTTGTGCCCTTGAGCAAGGCACTTAACCATAATTGCTTCGTAAACAGTTGGGAAGGTATTGCACTCTGCTCTGCCAGCCAGGCTCCTAGTGGATGATACCCATGTCTATACATCCTTACGGACTGTGAAGGGGGTAACCCTGTTTCAACCCTGGTTAAGTAGGTGGTAGTTGAATTGGGTTGAAATCAGTTAAGTGTAGCCCTCACTTTGAACTGGACGTCTGGCCTGGAAACGTTAGGCGATCTCTCATAAAAAATTCAAATCCTGTATTTTTCAATAAACACACCACAGAACCAGCCTTTGATAATCTCATCAAATAAACATATCAAATTTTACTGTAAAAAAAAAGAAAAAAGTTTATGGTTTTGTCCAGGATTTGGTGTATGATAATATTTATGCTTATTTTGATTGTGGCAATCAAAATAAGCAATGGTGAGTTTTGGGTTTTTGAAATGCTTTCTGCTCAACTTAAGCAGTTTTCAGGCAAGGTGTATTTCTGTGAGGAATTTGTAATGAATTGATGCTAAAATTAGTGAGCTTTCAGATTGAAACTAAGAAATTAATTTGTTGTGATAATTACCAATTCTGTACGCTGTCTTTAAAGTTTATTTGAATTATAAATTCCAACACAACTCATTGAAAATGACAATTTTTTAGGGGTGTCCATTTTATAGACAAATCTTGGTATAACACTTATTTTTTTGTATATTAGTATTTTTATACCAACTTGTATTAACAGTACCTATTTATTTTTACTACAATTAACATTGTCGAACAGTAACTCTTGTAAACACATGTACGTTATATTATAATGAAATTACTGTATCGAAAGAAGACACATTTTTATTAAAATGTTTTCCAAATATGAATTTGTTCAATGCAGCCACACACTCCTAGTGTAGGTTCTATATTTTAAAGGCAAATTTTAAAATTTACTTTTGTTCATAAATGGTCGAAGGAATTATATCTTGTTGAAATTCTCTCTGCACCATAGAATCAGGGCTTAATTTCAAAGTGCTGCTTAAGCACAAAGAATTACTAAACACAAAACAATTGTTCTTACTGAAAAACAGTTACCAACCAAAGCATAATGTTATATGTGCACAGTTTGTGACTGGTTCCCTGCTAATTATTTTTGTTAAGCAGATATTGTTTATGAATATTCTCTATTTAATATAGCAGCTCTATGAAACTAGGCACAGGGACTTCACAATGCTGCTTCAGCAGAAAATTAGCTGCTTAGCAGAGTTAAGCAAGAAACCAGTCAAAGATGGTATGTGTGATGTGCTATGGCTGGTAACCTTATTCTGGTTAGTACATTTTATGTCCCAAACTTTATGTCCTGAGCAGCTCAATGAAATTTGCCCTAGTTATTTCATAATACACTTATATACGAACAATTTACACAAAAGTAAATGTAGCAAGTCTTGTAACCATTCCTTTCCATCCTTGAATTGAAAACTTCAGTTGCATTGTGAAATTCATCAATCTGTGCTGCTGGTTTATTTATGTCTCTGTTGTCATTGACTTTTAGTTTTAAAACTGCTTTACTTCTGGTATTTTGAAACATTGGGACGTACTAAAAACAAATGATGTTTTGAAGATTTGTAGGCAATGTGGAGGGTTGGCGGTTGGGGTTTCTTCTAGTAAGTTTAGCTTCGCCTTATGAACAATCCGCATGAAGTAATATAATCCCTCTTTGGAATTAAATTGAAGAAAGCTATCTCTTTCCTTCCCTCTGTACTACTTTTTAGTTTTAATAAAGAACTGCATTCAATGGATGTGTTGTAACAGAATTTAATAAATCACTGCTAGACCGTTAACACTGGGGCACCTGGCTGGTAGAATGCGCTACCTTCCTAACCTTTTAGGAAGTAATTATGGTTAAGTGCCTTGCTCAAGGGCACAAATGACATGACCGGGATTCGAACCCACACTCTGCTGCTGACAACACCAGAGCTTGGGTCCGGTGAACTAGACTGCTCGGTCACGACACACCAAGTGCATGAAAGTGTTTCTCTTTTAGCCTTAGAAATGGTCTTATAGAATTTTCTGCTGAGTTAAAGCAAGAATTCTGTGTTAAAATGAAGGCTAAAAGTATTGGAGGAAAGGCTAATAATAGACCCTGCAAGCCCTGTGCGTATTCAAACAATTTGGGACCACTATGGTCCCACGTCAATGCTTTAATGCATGAAGGAAACAAACTCCAGCACTTTAACGGGTCCCAATGTTGGAATACGTGCACAGTCTATAGGGAAAAGAAACACATAGAAGAGTCAGGACATGTCTCCATTTCACCAAGTGCTACGATTGCACTTGATATGAGTTAGCTAAAGGGATCAACTGAGCAACATCATCATCATTGTGGTAGTTTGTACATCCTGTCTTAAGATGAGTCTTGGTACTTTGTCGAATTGATCCCAGGAATGGTAAAAGAGATTATTTTCTATCGTGACGTTTTTCAAACTAGGATTCAAACTCATTCCTTCTCATTTTCTGCTGAGAATCTGAAGTTTTGGGCTCTTTGAATTTCGCATCAAGTTCTATCGGAGTTTGGGATGGGACTCTTTCTATTTGTTCCCTTTTGTGTTTCTTTACTTTTCCCATTGCATCTGTTGAGAACTTTTGTGACTTTTAGATTACTTGCTTGTTTGTTTTTGGTTTTAGGTTTGTTTGTTTGTTTGTTGGATTGTTTGTTTGTTTGTTTGCATTCACCCAGTGTATAATCTGGGGACTGCAGTAAGAATAAACACCAACAAATTCGTTGTTCAGTTGGGGCTAGAAGCCGTAGGTCCCATGTGTTGTGTAACAAATGTAAAAGAACCAAGAAACACTCATCATGAAAGAGAAGGGGCTTGCCCCTGTTTTTTGGTATGGTTTGGCAGTAAATTGCGCCACGCTACCCTAGTGGGTGCTTTGATGCTTCACATAATAATTCCTTCTTAACAAATCCCTCACCTGTTTGTTTCTCTTTGTTCTAGTGCCTTGAATACCTTATTGGTAGATACAGGCGCTATATAAGACTCTGGCATTCTTCTTCTTCTTAGTATTATTTTTAAGTTGAATGATGTGCTTATAGACATCAAGCAAGATCCAGCCTAATAGAAATGCCTTTCTAGGGAAAAACTGCCTTGCCCTAAAAAGAACAAAGTATCAGGACTGCATCATTTATTTCACAGGTTACACAGCTGCAAGATAATTCCTGAAGTAATTTGGAAATAAAGAATCACTTTGATATTTTATAACAGATGTGAGTGACATCAGTAAACTGCAGGGTTCAACTATTCACACAACCTTTGACCTGCTATCCCATGATGCAACACCACAGTCAATTATGAACACGGAGGAGCTGGAAGGGTGCACCCCACTAATTCAACTCCCATAGCATTCAGCGCAAAGGGCTAAATATTCAAAAATACACGAAAAATACTTAAAAGTCTCACAGCTTTTTACAGTAAAGGGAAAAGTATTAATTGACTCTTGAACTTTTATTCTCTGCTCAATTTAATATGGGGAGTCCCTGGTCCCGTCGAGTTATTCTCCCTCCAAATCAAAACACCCCTACACCGGTGTAATTTTCCAAACGTCCGAGCATCATCAATCTTGAAAAATGTCCCTACACCTCTCGGCAAATAGGACCAGTTTTTCAGGGCCTATGTCATCCAAAATACCTCAAGTTGGAAGTCAACAACCCCCAGGTTACAATTGGGCAACATTTTTACACTCTACCCCTTTTATTGGGCTCTCAAATCTGTATAATATAGGATATTTTGAGGGCCTACAAAATATTCATGAGCTCGACGCTCTGTTTTCTCCATATTTAGTGGGGTGCACCCTATAGAGGAATTATTTTTACAGTTTGACTGGAAACCACATTCAGGATATTAGGAATATTGTCAAGAACATATTTCTTCAGGAAAATTTGAATTTGTTTAATCCGTTGAGAAATGGCAGGCTTAAACAAACAAACCACTCCTATGGTGTTTTGTGTACATTTTCAAATGAATGAGCATGCCTGATGGTGATACAAACACACATTAGATATTTCCTCTCATGTAATATGTTTCTTCCATTTGAACTACCCACAGAGTTTTTGCTCTGTCTGTAAATTCCTTGACAATATATCCTACGGTTCTGATGAAACATTTTGAGAATGTGTTGTTTTTCTTTAAATTTAACCTTTTAAGTAGGAGGATCCCTGGTGATAGCAACGGAGGGGCGGGCAATGGGCAAATGAACTGGAGAATTTACAGTTGAGGGGCTTTAAACCATTCTTATACCCAGTGCAATAATTGTTTCATATTACCAAGTAGAAAAATAGGTAGGGTTAGGTTTCAAGTTAGAGTTAGGTAAGGGTTTATCCTCAATCAGCAGACAATTTAAGTTTTGGAACAAACAAAGGGTCTCAAATTTAGGCCTACATGTGTTCCTGTAGTGGCCTCACCAGAACAATGCCCCTCACTTATTACTGGCAAAAGGGGGTGGACCAGTGTATATGTCTATGTAGGCCTATTTCTATAGATCAAAGAGAGTGGTCAAAGAGAGTGGAGCTCCAGAATTGGATGGGTGGGGGGGGTAATAAAATTGTAATTAAAAACTGCATACACTAACAACTTGGACAAGTCATGATCACTGACTTTCTAAAGAATTTGTAAAGACACAAATGGGGTGACATCTGGGGAGGAGAGGGGGTGTGAGAAAGAAAACTGAATGACTAACAGAAAGCTACACTTCTGCCTGGGAGAAAGTTCTGTTAGCTTCTCACTTACACAGTTCAATATGGGGCTGGTTGGACGTGGAATCTACAAAAAGAAAAATGAGGGCTCAAAAAAACAAGCACACTGGGCCCCCTGCCAAAGCTGAAAGTGAGACATGAACCCCAAGTGAGAAACTCACCAACTGTCTACATCAGGCCATCAAAGGATCATCTTGATTTGGCTTTCACTAGAGATGAGCAGGGTTTTTTCAATCAAAACCCAATGCAGAGTTACCCACCAGACCTGTCATGGTACTTCGACCCACATATGCTGAAACGACCCCTGTTGAGGAAATCCAACACAAGAGTGGAGTTGCACTTCAGAAAATGCCTAACAAACTCCATCTCAAGAGTGAGGATGATCACCAGGAAGAAGAAGGAGGAGGCTACAGGTTTGTCAAAGTCAATTCTGCAGTAAATTTAGGAGTGGATGCTGCACTAGATCACCAACGAGCAAATCCTGAATGCAATGGTCGTCCCCAACTTGACGCTGATGCAGAGGAACGTCGAGGTCTTGCCGTGGCCGAGATGATGTCATGCCGAAAGTGTGGGTTCCACACCGACAAGAAAAACTGTACACAGAAATACCTCAGACAAGGAGAGGACGACGAACTGCCGTCCCAAACATGGCGTTCCAAGTTGGCCTACACAATACTGGGATTGGAGCTGCTGGTGCAAGGAGACTTCTATCTGCGATGGATACAGCCGTTCCCTCACAAAACGCCCTGCAGAAAAGTGCAAACAGAGTAGGTGCTATTTTGACAATTGAAAACGAAGAAGACATGGCAGAAAAGAGAAGGCTCGTGAAAGACGTTCACGAATTACAAGGCTACGAAAGGGAGAGTGGAGTGGCGTTGAAATAGATCGACAGTACAACAATCCGCTGAGAAACTGTCGCAAAAACACCTTTTGTTTCGGCAACACAAACGAGAGATGTCGTTTGTGAAAATGTGACTACAAAAAAACATTGTGATGTTCAACCATGAATCCAAACTCTGCAAACAATGTTCAACCTCCTTAGACAAAAAGGACACAAACCTAGAAATGCAACATGCACCGCCACTCGTCCTGGAAACTACAACATGGGTGACGAACGAGAAGGAGGATTGCAGTGTGCAAAGAAACTGTTGAACTGTAAGGAGCCACTTAAAATAAATAGAGTCACAACTGATGCCGATGGGTGTCTTGCACATGGCATTAGTACATTTATGCACACACAGGCAGGTATGGAGACTGAACATTTGCTAGACCCCTCATCTTAATAGATCTCTTTGTGCAGCCATAAGTCGTGCTAAATTCAGCACAGATATGTTTCGGGCAAAACCAAAAAGAAAAGTCTAAATTGCAAGACAGATTTGCCGATGATGTCAGCCATAGGGCTCAGGCCGAGGCTGGTTCAATCCTTAACCAAAAACTTGGTGATCAGTCACAAAGACAGCCATGGCTGCAAATGCAGCAATTGCAATTCCTGAATGTTACATGGGAAACCATGATCTGTGCAAAAAGACATCTCACATTTGCCATGGTGGTGCCAGACATCAGAAATACAAATTTCCATACCTGCCTGCTAGTGCTCGGGAAAAATTTAAATTGTCTAAACATGATAAAGAGACAGTCATCAAACTTTTGGACAAACGACTTGGTAAAGAAGCCATGGAAAAACCCAGTACGGTACAAGCACTCAAAAGCAGAATCCATGAACCATGCATTTTCAGTCACAAATCCAAAAGGAGCACTCACCTTTGCGAGAAATGGTCCTTGTAGAGATCACAGTGCCGTGCATTTGGTCAATAATGGTCATGCAAACTCGATAGTAAAAAATGTAAATCTGCTGGGTGTCCAGTAACTGTTGGCTCCCCAGCTGCTAAGGCCCTTTCTGAAATGGATAAGAAACAGAAATATTACTCTGACAGGGCCAAAGGAAAGGCATACAAGAGACGAAGGGCACAGTGTCGATACAATCGATTCCATTTGTACTATGCTTCACAACAACTGTACAAGAAAGGGCAACTAGAACCAAATTTTCAAAACGACTGGCACAATATTCAAAACGAACACAGTTATAGCAAACGTTGCCCACCATGAACAGATGAATGAATGAATTAATGATTGATAGTTAGTGATAGATAATTCGAACAAAAATCTTACACTTCTCATCAGATTAAGCAGTCAGGGTACACACCGTTTCCTTTTCTCCGACATATTTTTCTTGAGTTGTTGATGTGGCGGGGCTCTAGAGATAAATGCTCAAAACAAACGCACAATGAATGATGGCACAAATGGCTTACATCACATCCGTTGGGCAAGTTTGGAGTTCCCGTGTATGCCATGTAAGCCACTCTGTGCACATGAATCATTGTGCGTTTGTTCGATCCGGGGACCTGGATATTTACGAACCCATAATTCCTCCTGGAATAGCCCCGCCACATCATACAACCCTTGCCACCTTTCGCTTTAGATTTTTTGGCCAATAGCCCCATAACTTTACCTATCCAGGCTTCCATTTTGTCAGTTTGTTTATATGCAGTGTTTCATGTGTACAACCAGTGTTTACAATTTTCAGTATGTGGCTTGAAGTTCAACCCCAGTCAGTAATGTACCCTCTCATAATTTCCTTGAAAGCAATTTCTTTTTGGAAAAATTAGTGCTTGTAAAAATTACAAACCACATTTAAAAATCAGAAAATGAAAGGTTGATTTTTTGAAGCAGTTTTGAGCAGTCAATGGTGATTTATACACAAAACATTTACTCCCCAAAACTGCCATAAACAACACATGCCGACTGGGGTGAGATCCACCATTTTGTAAGATTTAACATAACTTTTTACTGTAAATGAACTGTTTTGCACCGTAAAAATTGAAATAAAATTATCACTTGATTGAAAAAGCTTCTGTATCACATTGATTGTCAGCTAACAAATTATTGTAAACAATGACACGTTTAAAACCCCATCAAGTAAATAAAATATGGCCGACACCATTCATGCTTATAGGGTGCACCCCACTAATTCAACTCCCATAGCATTCAGCGCAAAGGGCTAAATATTCAAAAATACACGAAAAATACTTAAAAGTCTCACAGCTTTTTACAGTAAAGGGAAAAGTATTAATTGACTCTTGAACTTTTATTCTCTGCTCAATTTAATATGGGGAGTCCCTGGTCCCGTCGAGTTATTCTCCCTCCAAATCAAAACACCCCTACACCGGTGTAATTTTCCAAACGTCCGAGCATCATCAATCTTGAAAAATGTCCCTACACCTCTCGGCAAATAGGACCAGTTTTTCAGGGCCTATGTCATCCAAAATACCTCAAGTTGGAAGTCAACAACCCCCAGGTTACAATTGGGCAACATTTTTACACTCTACCCCTTTTATTGGGCTCTCAAATCTGTATAATATAGGATATTTTGAGGGCCTACAAAATATTCATGAGCTCGACGCTCTGTTTTCTCCATATTTAGTGGGGTGCACCCGGAAGCATTACGCCAGGAGATGGAACAGCAACTGAGCATGCTCAGTCAGAAACAGGGGGAACGGCCGAGGAGGTAAATCAAGTATAGCCATTGATTTCAGGCATGTGAAATTTCCACGTTTACGCGAGTATTTGCGTTTTTATTTCCCCATTTCGCATATATTTTTGGTGGCTCCTCTTTTTTCCCGATCTTGCCGTAAATTCTAGACTCTGCCTTTTATGTCCAAGCATTACACATTTCTTGCACACAGAGAAACGGAATCGGGCATCAGGTTGCACATTGTTAAGATCATGCTGTGATTTTGGCATGTGAGTCGAAGAATAGACCCGGTAAACGATGGACAATTTGGCTCTGTCCAAACATGGGGCTGTAAACTAGTCCAAAAAAGCAGCTACAACTACAGCTAAGGCTGTTGGTAGAGGTGTTGGTAAGGGCAGCTTATGCTTCAATGCACGATGATGCGCTGATCGACCCGTAGCAGTTGTCATAGCCGCTAACTTGGATCGGGTCGCACGTCTGCACACGCAACGTTGCATGCGACAAAAGACAACTTGCCTCAAAAGGGACTTGTCTCAATGGATGATTTCTCTTTGCAATCAGCATACAGATGGTTGAGTTTGTCAAATGTTGAGTTGTCTTGAGTTTGTCAATGTGAGTTATCTATAACAAGCAATTAATCCTCAGTGCTTTCCAGGTCCTGCAGAGCTAAATATCCACAGGTACCTTTGGCGGGATTCAAATCCAGGACCTTCTGCTTCCAACAGCAGATATCTAACCCCGTTAGATGACTCAGCTTGCCTGTGACCAATTTCAAATTTGGTGGCATGGGTGGCTAGTGCATAAAGCGCATACCTCTCACCAATTTGGCCCTGGTTTGATTCTCGGCTATTGGGCCATATGTGAGTGGAGTTGTGCATTGTTTTTGTTTACTATGCCACAAGGGTTTTTCTCCTGGCTCTCCAGTTTTCCTCCCTCAGAAAAAAATCAAACAATTTATATGTGGGTTGATGTTGCTGGCTGCCAAATGCACCCTTGCATGCCTGCGGCTTGAACACCTTGCATTACGTGCATTTCCCATTAGTCAAAATCTCTGAATTCTTCCTCACCAGTTTCACTGTGACTCTTATCAGCTGTTATCAGTAAAGTAGTTGTAATATAAACAGTCACCCTGGAACCCACTTCCCCTAGGCCAGTGATCCTGACCCACAAGCCTACTGTTGGTGTCAAATAACCAAAATGCTCAAAGAGCAGAGAGAAAGGCCTACTGTTTCTTAATCCATTTCTCAAGATATATTTGGTCGATTTTTATGATTCAAAGTTGCTTTCTTGATAACAATTAGCACTTTCTCCCAATACTGTACATTATAAACAAGAACCTGTAAAATGTTGTTGATATCTGTGTCAGTAAACTCACAGGTAGTGACACTCTAAACCACATGTTTACGCCTCATGAACTTTTGGTCAGATATAAGAAAGATCGTGATGAAAACTGCTCATTCCCAAACCCGTGAGTACCGACCCGAGTTTGTCATAGGCAAACTCGGGTCTGCTTTGAATGGGTGATTCACGTAATGGTAGCCGCTTACTTCGCAATTCAGCTTCTCAGCTGCAAGTAAGAATAATTAGCCTCCCAAATTATTATTATTATTGTGATAATATAAATCCAGGACCTTCTGCTCTCAAGAGCAGATATTTAAGCCTGCTAGAGGACTGAGCTTGCCTGTGAGCAATTTCATAAAACATATAAGCAGATATTTTCTGCTTACAGTGCAGTGCTTAGCAGAATTTCTGTTTCATAAACTAGCGTGTAAAAGGCATGCTAACTTACCAGTGGTTCTTATAAGTAGATGAATGCAAATGGGTCGTGGTGATACATGCCTGATTGCGTATTAGGCCAAATAAAATAAAAAACATGTTTAGCATCCTGCCTTTTTGAAAAAAAGGGAGGAGGGCCTTTTTGTTATTCTTTTTTTTTCAAAATTGGCCGCCCGACACATTTTCAAGACAACCGGCCGGGCTATTTTTCAAGATGGTTGCCAGCTTTTTTCGGTGTCCTATTTTCAGTGTGCTAAAGTCTAAAATAGGATCTTAATTATTAAAAATGTATTTTTTCGTCTGGGATCGTTAAAAATGTTTTTAAAAAATTGAAGGAAAAAAAAGAAAAAACAAAACAAGCAGACGGCCTCTAAAAAGGAAGCGGGCGGGGACGCTAAACATGAATTTTGTTTTATTTTGCCTTACAAGTCACTCTATTGACAAACCAATGTTATTTGACTGGAAGGAGAGAGAAGCGCAGGAGATATGGCATCTGTACGAGTCATTGACATCAGGTCTAGCCAGGGATCTCTGTGAACAGCTCAGACTGGTCTTGGAACCTACAAGAGCCTCCAGACTAAGGTAGTGGCTAGTTTTCAAATGACATTCACCGTTTCCATTGAAAATAATTATAAGTATGATATGTTATGAGAAAGATAGTCGACGTCACTTAATATTTGGCGGGTTCCCTGTACCCACAATGCCAATGATGGTTCTAATGATTCTTTGAGAAGAAGAGGCCAGACTGTTTGTCCTTCCAGCCTCCATTTGATGATATTAAAAATGAATGCAAGAAAAACAGATATCCAATGGAATTCATCGGTTGTGTCTAAATTAAGTGTTTTTAGTTCCAGCTTTGCCATTGATGAGTCCTCAATAGTTTGCATGTAAACAAAAGAACATGACTTGCGCCTCATCAGGCAAGCTTTTTGTTCTGTTCGTCAAAACAGCTGGTCCAGTTTCATAGTGTTACATACCATAAGCAAAAAATATATGCTTACTGTTTCAGAAAATCCCATGCTTACGTATATTTTACAGCGAAAATAGAATTAGCTGTTGCTAACTGCTTTCAACCAAAAGGACCTGTGGTATCAATGCAAAAAATAGTTAGTGACCTGACGTTTCGACCCTAGTAGAGTCTTTCTTGAAGGCTAAAATCTTTGAGAAAGACTAGTCTGCTAGGGTTGAAACATCCGGCCACTATAAATTTGTTGCGTATATTTTACAGGTTAGAAAGGAATTTGTGCTTAAGCGCATAAGAGTACATGACATTACTAGTTAAGCATTCTTTGCTTCACTTTACACTACCTTGTAAGCAGAGAATGATGACTGTAAGCACAAAATTCTGCAGTAAGCAGTCTTTGTAATTGTACCCCGCTCTTCATAGGAGAGTATCTCAGGTTTTATTCTCACTCTAGAAAATTGTGAAGTTTTTCCCACAGAACCTTGAAGCATTCACAGTCCTTTACAATTGATCAGGTTAAAGGCAAACATTAATTGTTTTCTTATTTGTTCTTCTTCCTTACCAAGGGGTGACTTCCGAACTGGTAAACGCATCAATATGCATAAAGTGATCCCGTACATTGCAAGTGGGTTCCGCAAAGATAAGATTTGGTTGCGACGAACCAAACCAAGTAAGAGACCTAGTACCAGATCCTACTTGCTGTGGATGGCTCATCTAGTATGGCCGATAACCGTTCAAGACAGGTAAGAGAAAATCTCCAGTACACTAGATCACATTAAGTCTAGTATGGCCGATAACCGTTCAAGACAGGTAAGAGAAAATCTCCTGTACACTAGATCACATTAAGTCTAGTATGGCCGATAACCGTTCAAGACAGGTAAGAGAAAATCTCTAATACACTAGATCACATTAAGTCTAGTATGGCCGATAACCGTTCAAGACAGGTAAGAGAAAATCTCCAGTACACTAGATCACATTAAGTCTAGTATGACCGATAACCATTCAAGACAGGTAAGAGAAAATCTCCAGTACACTAGATCACACTAAGTCTAGTATGGCCGATAACCGTTCAAGACAGGTAAGAGAAAATCTCCAGTACACTAGATCACACTAAGTCTAGTATGGCCGATAACCGTTCAACACAGGTAAGAGAAAATCACCAGTACACTAGATCACATTAAGTCAAAATGTTGAGTTTTTCAGAAGTATAATTGCTATATACAGTTATTGTGATTTCAGCTTCACATTTGATGCTCGGACCTTGGGCAAAGGATCTATAGCCCAGCAATATGACACTCAAAATGGAAGTAGCATTAGTGGATTATATAGAATGGATGTGTGGTGTTACATCAAATCAAACATCCAGGACCTTAATGTGACATTCCCCTCCCATTATGGATTAGCCCAAACATGTGGGTGGCGTGTTGTGGCTGAGTGGTCAAGCGCACCACACTCAAGCTCTGGTGTTTCTGATCAGCAGATTCTGGGTTCAAGTCATGGTCGTGACACTTGTGTCCTTCTGCAAGACTTTTAACCATAGGTCACATGTGTTGTACTTTAAACGATATCAATGCATGAAAAAGAACCCAGTGAACTTATTGCTAAGAGAAGGGGTTTGCCCGGTATTTCTGGCTTCTAATGCATATATATATGCCGTTCCGCTTATGCTAATTGTGGTTTCTGCAACGTACCGATACAGATTCCAGACCTAGTTCAGGGTTTGTTGATAACATCAAATGCAAGCCATTCAATTCGCCGTATTTTTGATCGCGTATGTGGACCAATTTCACGTGATGGAAAACAAGTAAACAAACGTTAGGTTTTTTTTCATTTTTGTTTAAGTATTTCGTCATTGATAAGATGAAACTTATTTTCTCACTATTGTCTTTGAAATGGTAAACTTTCTTGCTACCGAGTGAAATACGATTGGGCCAAACCTCCAGCTTTTCATTTGTGGTGATGTAGAGAGTCTTTAGAAATGTAACACCCAGGAGGTTCATGGGGCTTGATCCTCTAGACCAAGGGGAGACCCAGACCCACTTCCCTAGTTCTTTATTTGTGGTGATGTAGAGAGTCTTTAGAAATGTAACACCCAGGAGGTTCAGTGGGCTTGATCCTCTAGACAAGGTGAGACCCAGACCTACTACCCTAGTTCTTTATTTGTGGTGGTGTATAGAGTCTTTAGAAACGTAACACCCAGGAGGTTCAGGGGGCTTGATCCTCTAGACCAATGGGAGACCCAGACCCACTTCCCTAGTTCTTTATTTGCGGTGATGTTATTTGTGCTGTGCGGTCATGTGATGCAGCTAAACAAAGCAGTCATAGCATTAACCCTTACAGACTAAGCATCTTGGCTGGCATGTGGCCTCATCCTCCAATATCCTCTTCTCTTTTTGTCACTCCATATAACTTAGATAAAATTGGAATACCAGACCCATGGATAAGCACTTGTTATTTGGGTCTTCTGAATCCTTCACTTTGCCAATAGACTGTGCAAGTCTCGCGCGTATCGGAACGAGAAAACACGTTAAACAAAGATTATATTTGTTTTTTTGAATCAAATCTTTGTTTTAAATTATATCAAAGAAAAAATCTGAACAAGAAAAATACTCATTACAATTTTTATAAAATTAGTTTAAGCTTTTATAATAAATACACAATAATGTGTTAATTATTATTGAAACAAAATTAAAACTCTGGGACGAGGATGCTTATTTGATCTTAACTTTTGAGAAACCCCTTACGCGAATTCGGGATGGTCACATGGGTGTAACATTAACGCTTGACGCAGTTTGTAGAGGACGCTGACACCTCAACAACCATAGACTGCAATGAAAAGGCTTCGTGTTGCAGTTAGCATTTGGTGATTATCATCGCGCATCAAAAGCAAGCGTTTACATAAGTTTTGTTATCGGAGGCGAGCACAAAATTCTAAATTTTTTGCAGTAACCGGAAGCTGAGGTCAAGGTTAATTCTCGGGTTTTCTTTGTTACATTGTTGAATTGATTTTTACTTTCATATTTGTTATCACTAAGTATTACATTCCCAACAACATATAGAATATTCATGGTCATAAACTACGTTAAACTCAAATAATTGACGAAACAAAATCTCGCCCGCGTAAAACTCCATATGGTTGGGACCACAATGGTCCCGGAAGTTCTAATATGCGCGAGACTTGCACAGTCTATTGGATATAGAAGGATTTGGGACTGTAAGGATTTTAATGATTGACTGTTGTCTTTTGATTTGTAGTTTTGGTGAGTCTGTCTAGGTTCTCCATCCATTCCATGAGCAGTTCACTGATCAATCAGGAGCCAAGATACTCCGACAATTTACTTTCTCTCAGACTAAGACCAAGATTGGACAGGTAAGCCCAATATCCACTTTGGAGGGGAACTGTGAACCATGCAGACAGATTACTCTCTCCTTGCAATATTATATTCTGTACTGGGATGAATAATGTATGCAATAGCTGATGGGTTTTAAAGAGGAAGGGAAATGTCAAATTCAATTTTGTGATGTACTCATTGTCCAATAGATAGAGTCCTCATGTGAGTGGGGAAAAAATTACATGTCTCTAACCTCACGTTAAAGTGGTATAAATTGCCATTGCATATACGATACCTTTCCAGCGCAAAATTTGTAAACATCCAAAACATCTAATGACATCATTCTGAGAAAAATGGGTCTGCACATTTTTATACGGGGATGTTTTGGTTCATTCGTGACTTTTCCATTGGATTTCTAATGGGTCTTTACATTCCAATGAGTTATTTTGTTGTCAGTCAAAAGGTCAAATTCAAGGCCGTTTTGATTGAATATCATCGAAAGTCAGGAATGAACACAAAATTTAAATCCTCGATTCTGATTGGTCAACCCGTAGCAACCAGGGGAGTGATATAAATCTATATCACACGGTTCATAACACACCCTGCGTATTGCGCTGTTCTAACTCTGCATATTACGCTATTTTAAGCTAAGTATACGCACAACATATAGCTGTTCTAACTCTGCGTATTGCCCTAATCTGCGCGTCAGGTGTGCTTGAAGATACATTCGTGATCACACACAACCTTACGGATCCGGTTTGTTGGGTCCTGCTATTGTTGTTTTATTATTCCCTTTTCTACAGAATTCCCTTGTGGGGTCCAGGTTGAACAAAGAATTCCCTTGTTGGATCCATTGTTTCATTATGTAAAAGACCCCACAAGGGCACTCCCGTAAGCTCACATGGGCTAGTGGAATACCCAAAATATAGCGTGTCTGCTTCCCGTATCCAACTCGGCCTTCGGTCTCATTGGATATGGGACGCAGAAGCGCTAACTAATAATGTCGCAATACAAATCACTATGGCAATACTGACAACTCATCTTAAGATGAATCTTAGTGCTTGGTGAAGTCGAGCCCAGGCGCTGCAACTACATAAAATCAAATCGTTAGTAGTTGTTGTAAGAACTAAGTCTTCATTATTGAAGTGATGCTTACAGAATAGATGACTCACTGTAATCATTCACATTACATATCATAGTCTGAGTATTGTTTGTGGTTATTATCTATTATTGTCTAAAAAGCCTGCAACTTGACAACAAGTCCTCCATGTTGATTCCCCCTTAGTCTACCTTCAGTATTATTTATAGTAGTACCTAGTAACCATTATTTTACCGCTGGGTTGAAGGTAGCTTGGCCCAATTTCATGGCTCTGCTTACTGCCGATTTCTGCGCTTGTAATCACCATTCTTCGCTTACAGGGCAAGCGCCAAATTTCTGCGCTAGCTGTGTAAGCGATAGAATGACTAGTAACGTGGACCACGCACTTGCGAAAGCAGAAATTCCCTGCTAACCTGTGAAATACGCTTGACGTAAGCGCGGAATTCACTGCTTCTCTAAGCGCTGATTCTTTGCTTACGGTAAGCAGATTGGGCCCTGATTGTTTCCATGTTACTGTTTTATTTGACATTCCTGCTCCTTCAAGACTCAAGTTCTAGGCTTTACAATGTTAACATCTTCTGGTGGTATTGTTGTCCTTTCCCATCTTAGTTGTTCAACTATGCCACAGCCAGCATGATGTCTGCCCATTCCCGTCTGCAAACTACAGGTAGCTCAATGGAGACATCTCAACTGCTCTTAGTCGTCTCAGATGGGAGAGGTTTATTCCTGGAAGGCATGGAGAAAGTGAAAGCTGCCGTCAGGGAGGCTCGGGATGCCAACGTCTTCCTTGTGTTTGTGGCATTAGATAATCCTGAAAATAAGGTTAGCAGGGTCCAATGTCATAAAGCTGTTAAGCACAAAATGTTGCCTAGTGAAATATCTTCAAAGGGTGTGGTAAAGCAGCTTCTGATAGTACATGTATAAAGCATTTTGAGAAACATTTCACTTTGAAGTAATGTGGTTATGGAAAAAGATATCAGTTTTTATCCAAAACAATTTGAATCTGAGAAGTGTTTCTGTCAGAAACGTTTCTCAGATTGTGTATTCCAATTGCAGGTTATTTTTCCTGCGTGGACATTACCGCTCCAGATTTTCGGCAATATCTCAAAAACACTACCACAGGTTAGTTTTATGGTATAATATTTCTACAACTATATAGGATTGAAACAAACAGTGGAAGATTAATCTGCAATTGGAATACACAGTCTGAGAAATGTTACTGTCAGTAATGCTTCTCAGATTCAAATTTTTGGGGATAAAAAGTGATACCTTTTTTCATAACCGCAGTACTTCGAAGTGAAAAGTTTCTCAAAATGTACTTTACTATCCAAAGCTGCTGTACTTTTTATATTACCAAGTAAGTTTTCATTGCCATTCATTTTCAGAGTCGTTACCAAACGTATACAGACAGACCCTTTAAAGACAAGTTTTAAGTTGAATCTCAATTGAACTCAGTTTAGTTAAGTCTCAATTCCACAGAAGGTGTGACATTAATTTGACTAGTACTTTAATAGAGAAGTTAACTCAAGCCAATCATTAGAAGATTCAAACTGATTGTATGCATTGTTTTGTGTCTGACAGGATTCCATTCTTGACATCAAGGTTCCTATCTTTGGTGGAGCAGGGGAGCTTCCTCAGATCAGCACCTACATGGAACACTTCCCATTCCCATTCTACATCATCCTTAAAGATATCAACTCCATGCCAGAGACACTCAGTGATGCCTTGAGACAGTGGTTTGAGCTGGTCACAGCTGGGGACATTCAGTAGTGACAGGGTTATAAGGCCTTGTTCAAGAGTTTGTTATCTTAAGTCTTAATCCCTGACTACAAAGGTTGTATAAAAGTATGCAGTCCTATTGGTGTTTGGAGCGTTATTCAAAGTAGGAGTCTGTGTGTTCAACCTCTGTGGATGTTTATGCTACAATGGCTTTCCAATGTACTCATTTGAGGTAACCAGACTAATTTTTGTCTGATTGCAGGGGCAACCTCACTTTTGAAATAGCGTCCATTTTGGTGAATGAAATGAAAAGGCTCCGTCTAGTTCTTTATTTCTGCTGTCGGGAATCAAAAGGTGCTTTTTAAATATCTGACTATCGGTAATTTGGATTAGTTAGGAATTTATCATAATTTGAAGAAATTGCAACTAATGGGTTTTAGGTAAACATTTGATGTACAAAATAAACTCAGATTGATGCAAGGACAAAACACCTTTTTTGAGAATCTAAAATTCGTCGTTGATTTTATGTACGCAAATATTTGTGTGAGTCCTATAGCTTTTATAAAAACAAATTTAGGAAGTGAAGCTTAGGAAAGTTTTGATCATGGTTTTGGAAAATTGGAAAACAATTTGCAAATGTTGTTTCATCGGTGACTGCTCTATGTTCCGACAACCCTATGTTCCGAAAAACCCCTCGTGATTTACAGGCTAGGGTTTAGGGGTAGGGTTAAGGTTAGTGTTAGGGTTGGGGTTAGGAATAGGAAAATACACTAGGGGTGTCGGAACATAGGGGTGTCACCATTTCATCATCATGGACATTGTTTTGTATAACAACAATAAACAGTTAAAATCTTTCTTTCACCCAATTTTTCTTCTGACAAATTTAAAAGGAATCTTTCAAATCCATAAATTCATCGTTTAGTAAAAGAAGAAGTTTACACAAGCATAAAAGTTTGACTTGTGTTGGATTGTTTCAGTGGAGCCAATTTGCTCGGATTGCACAATTGCGGTGTAAACACATCTGTTGTCACCAGTGGTGGAAAGTTGGGAATTTGTAAGAAGTAAATGTTCTAACATGAATGTTATTGTTAACCCTTGTTTGAGGTTGGGACACGTTTATTTAGTTACATTTTATTCACAGAAAAGTATATTGAACTGAGCCATACATCCTTTTAATTGGATTCTCTTGTATTACTTTGCGAGTCATTCTTGTGTCATTGTAAAGTTTCTGAACAATATGCAGCATAATTATTGTAACATCTAGTAATTAATAGGCTCCCATTGAGAATGTTATTGTCTTACAGAAGTTTGTTTAAATTGATGACTCTTTTTAAAAAGATTATCTGGCTTTTCTTCAGCTTTCCATTTCTGCTGGTAATCATAGAATCATGCAGATAGCATGTATGACGATGGTACCTGCTTATCTATCAATAAGCTTTGTGTCTTGCAGTGGCTGAACCAGACATTTTCATGGGGGGGGGGGGGCATTTCATGTATCAAACCATTCATCTGTGCATTTTTTTTAATATCGTGGGGGGGTGGGTGGCCGTCTCCAGGGTTCAGAGTGGGGGATACGGCCCCTTCGCCCACCCCTCTGGTTATGCCACTGGTGTCTTAATTCTTTACAAAACAATAAAGATGCAAAATGTTTAGGTCAACTTATTAAAACAAAACAGTGTGGCTGGTATTACTTAAATTAAACATAATTAGCTAGGTATTGGACATGGACATATTTATATTGTTTAATATTGACGAGTAGTTGGAAAACATGTCATGTTTTCAAATTAAACAGGATATCAAGATTTTGTCACACTGTATTTAAAGCACCCCCCCTTGATATTGTAAACAAATGGAAAATAAAATGAGGACATACATTTAAAATAGTTTTCTTTTAAAGTTGAGTTGTGTGTGAAATAAAAAAACAAAAATAAACATGGTCCGGAATAAGTCAAAAGTACAAAAAAACCTTGCAGTTTGTCAAACCAAAAATCTTGGCTCAAAAAGACCCATTTTTAAAATTTGGCCAACAAATAAAATGGTCCGAAATCGCTCAAAAGAACAAGTTTTTTTACGAAAATCCTGGCCCAAAAAGGCCCATTTAAAAAATTTGGGCCGAATATTCAATTGTCCGAAATCGCTCAAAAGTACAAGTTTAACCCCTTGCAAAAAGGGCCATTTTTAAAATTTGGGCCAAAAATAAAATGGTCCGAAAACGCTAAAAAGCACAAGTTTAACCCCTTGCAGTTTTTTTAAACCAAAATTCTTGGCCACAAAAGTCTCGTTTTAAAAATTTGGCCCAAAGATCAAAATTCTAAAAGGCGCTGTACACAGAAATATTGGTGCGTCTTCACTTCGAAGCTCGTCTTTATTTCTGACGGATGAAGTCAGTCCGATACATCACATTGCATTAGCTTTTTAGTAATTTGTGAAGGGAACTGTAGCCTATGTGGTGAGCACAGGTTTTCAATGGTGCTGACCCTGGTTCGAATCCCACTACTGCCAATTCTTTTCTTTTATCAAGTTGTTGCCATTATTAAGTAGTATTTAAAATCACCCGAAAACACCAACGGGCACTGCGGTGCACTGGATCGTTCAATTGCGTGCGGTCCAGAGCTGGTACACCCGGTTCGAATCCTACCCGTACCAAAAGGGACATGACTTTTACTGCTGGCACCTGTAATGGATTGGGGTTCCGTCATGTCTTTCCCCCAAATTAGGTAGATGTATATATCGGGTGGGAAAGTAAAGGAGGGGCCAGACTTTGAGTCCCCCGAACGCCCGGTCGCCATCCGACTAACTTTCTGCACAAATTTGTTTTACTTGAATACACTTTTCAAGATGTTAACTATTTCTTGATATCATGGTGCCCCAAAATAAAGAGAACAAAATCAATTTTCGACCAACGCCTTTCTCTCAAGCACCTGTAACTCGGCGACTGTCTTCTACAAACCAAGAACTTTCTTTGAGTTAATTTTGAGGCAAATCGGAGAGAAAAAAATTTCGAGGCAAAAAAAAATGGCAAGTTTACCCCCTTGCAGTTTTTTCAAAAAGAAATTGTTTTCCAAATTGCCTGAAATTTGATAGAGAGTTGTAATGGAGTGCGAGGAGCAGAAAATTGTTGGTTTGAGTCGTCTATGTTGGCAACTTTTGAAAATATTGCTTATTTTTCGATATAACGGTGCCTCAAAATGAAGCTAAAAATTAATTTTTAAGACAAACCCCTTGTCCCAAGCACCTGTAACTTGGCGACTGTTCCTCTACATACAAAGGACTTTCTTTGAGTTAATTTTGAGGCAAATCGGAGAGAAAAAAATTTCGAGGCAAAAAAAATGGCAAGTTTACCCTACCCACCCCCCTTGCAGTTTTTTCAAAAATTGGCCGAAATTTTTGTTTTCCAAATCGCCTGAAATTTGATAGAGAGTTGTAATGGAGTGCGAGGAGCAGAAAATTGTTGGTTTGAGTCGTCTATGTTGGCAACTTTTGAAAATATTGCTTATTTTTCGATATAACGGTGCCTCAAAATGAAGCTAAAAATAATTTTTTAGGACAAACCCCTTATCCCAAGCACCTGTAACTTGGCGACTGTCCTTTACATACAAAGGACTTTCTTTGAGTTAATTTTGAGGCAAATCGGAGAGAAAAAAATTTCGAGGCAAAAAAAATGGCAAGTTTACCCCCTTGCAGTTTTTTCAAAAATTGGCCGAAATTTTTGTTTTCCAAATCGCCTGAAATTTGATAGAGAGTTGTAATGGAGTGCGAGGAGCAGAAAATTGTTGGTTTGAGTCGTCTATGTTGGCAACTTTTGAAAATATTGCTTATTTTTCGATATAACGGTGCCTCAAAATGAAGCTTAAAATTAATTTTTAGGACAAACCCCTTGTCCCAAGCACCTGTAACTTGGCGACTGTCCTCTACATACAAAGGACTTTCTTTGAGTTAATTTTGAGGCAAATCGGAGAGAAAAAAATTTCGAGGCAAAAAAAATGGCAAGTTTACCCCCTTGCAGTTTTTTCAAAAATTGGCCGAAATTTTTGTTTTCCAAATCGCCTGAAATTTGATAGAGAGTTGTAATGGAGTGCGAGGAGCAGAAAATTGTTGGTTTGAGTCGTCTATGTTGGCAACTTTTGAAAATATTGCTTATTTTTCGATATAACGGTGCCTCAAAATGAAGCTAAAAATAATTTTTTAGGACAAACCCCTTGTCCCAAGCACCTGTAACTTGGCGACTGTCCTTTACATACAAAGGACTTTCTTTGAGTTAATTTTGAGGCAAATCGGAGAGAAAAAAATTTCGAGGCAAAAAAAATGGCAAGTTTACCCCCTTGCAGTTTTTTCAAAAATTGGCCGAAATTTTTGTTTTCCAAATCGCCTGAAATTTGATAGAGAGTTGTAATGGAGTGCGAGGAGCAGAAAATTGTTGGTTTGAGTCGTCTATGTTGGCAACTTTTGAAAATATTGCTTATTTTTCGATATAACGGTGCCTCAAAATGAAGCTAAAAATAATTTTTTAGGACAAACCCCTTGTCCCAAGCACCTGTAACTTGGCGACTGTCCTTTACATACAAAGGACTTTCTTTGAGTTAATTTTGAGGCAAATCGGAGAGAAAAAAATTTCGAGGCAAAAAAAATGGCAAGTTTACCCCCTTGCAGTTTTTTCAAAAATTGGCCGAAATTTTTGTTTTCCAAATCGCCTGAAATTTGATAGAGAGTTGTAATGGAGTGCGAGGAGCAGAAAATTGTTGGTTTGAGTCGTCTATGTTGGCAACTTTTGAAAATATTGCTTATTTTTCGATATAACGGTGCCTCAAAATGAAGCTAAAAATTCATTTTTAAGACAAACCCCTTGTCCCAAGCACCTGTAACTTGGCGACTGTTCCTCTACATACAAAGGACTTTCTTTGAGTTAACTTTGAGGCAAATAGGAGAGAAATTTTTTTCGAGGCTAAACAAAATGGCAATACTTACTTACTTACCCCTTGCAGTTTTTTCAATTTTGGTCCCAAAATTGTGTTTTCCAAATCGCCTGAAATTTGATAAAGAGTTGAAATGGAGTGCGAGGAGCAGAAAATTGTTGGTTTGAGTCGTCTATTTGTTGGCAATATTTAAAAATATTGATTATTTCTTGATATTTAAACGGTGCCTCAAAATGAAGCCAAACATTTATTTTTACTCCCAACCCCTTGTCCCAAGCACCTGTAACTTTGCGACTGTCCTCTACATACAAAGGACTTTCTTTGAAAAAATTGTTGGTTTGAGTCGTACATATGAAGCAACTATAAATAAATAGTAAACTTGCGGGTACAACCATGTGTAAAAACTCTTTTGTGGGAGTGTTGGCTCTGAAAAGAGCCTGTGTGGTCTCGACGTTTCAAACAGTAAACTCTGCTCGTCTTCAGGAGAATGCTGGACTACTGGTGGTGATGAAGGATCCAAGCTATTCTTGGTCGGTGAAGCGTGTGAGTTGGCTGCTGGCTGGCTGTGTGTGCGCTGGAGTGTGTCATTGTTGTGGTGAGCTGCTGCTGGAAGGGTTGGCTTGAGTATAAGTGACCAGATGTCATTGATGAAGAACCCGATGTCTTGTTGAACTGTGTGCCTTGATCTCGATGGCCTAGCCCTGACTCTGCGTTGGTGGTGCCAGTGGACAGGTGCGATGAGCTTGGCTTGCTTCCAGTTGATGAGGTGATCTTGTTCGTGAGAATGTTTGATGGTGGCGGATGTGTCCCAGTCTGCCGTGTTGTGGACGGCAGACTTGAAGCGTGGATGATCGTGTACAGACTGGGCGAGGGTCCCATCTGCTCTTCGGGTGACTTGAACATCTAGGAAGGAGATGGTGGTATATGTTGGCAACATTTGAAAATATTGATTATTTCTTGATATAACGGTGCCTCAAAATGAAGCTGAACATTTATTTTTAGGACAAACCCCTTGTCCCAAGCACCTGTAACTTTGCGACTGTCCTCTACATACAAAGGACTTTCTTTGACTTAATTTTCAGGCAAATCGGAGAGAAAACAAATTCGCCCTTGCAGTTTTTTTCAAATTTGGCCAAATATGTTTGTTTTCCAAATCGGCTGAAATTTGATAGAGAGGTGAAATGGAGTGCGAGGAGCAGAAAATTGTTGGTTGGAGTCGTCTATGTTGGTAATTGTTGAAGATATTTATTATTTCTTGATATAACGGTGCCTCAAATTGAAGCTAACAAAATATTTTCAGGACAAACCCCTTGTCCCAAGCACCTATAACTTGGCAACTGTCCTCTTCGTCAGACCAAATAATTCCCATACCGTTTCCTATGTGTTACTAATTGTATACCTACAGTATGTGCCTCAAACTCAAATATTTTCCAAGTTCGAACTAAAGAATCCCCTGTATACCTATACATACTCCTAATTAAACTAATAGTACCGGTATAGCGTGTGCCTTCCACTTGCAAATTATATGTTAAGTATAAAGCAAGGATTTCCCTATGCCATAGTACCCTGCATACTCTGTAAACTGATGGTCTATACCTAAAGCGTGTGCCTTCCACTCGCAAATTATGTATAAAGCAAGACGCTGACAAAGAAAAAGGCAGGCACGGTTCTAGAGGGGGGTCCCGTGTATTTTATTCCAGAACACCGGCGAAATAACTGGCCCTGTGCATGTAACTCCGTCGTACCCATCGTATCTGTTTTATACTTCTCTACTTCAACGGTGTTATTAAATTCATTCTGTTTGGACTTCAACTGTAGTTTTTACACCATTTTGGGTTGGAATGGCGTAACAAAATGTTTCCAAATTGTTTCCCCGCTGGATCATTTTGTGAGGGCAGAGTTTTCAAACCGTGCCACAAGAGAACGAATAGTCGGGTACCCTAGTTGGTCTCTTATAAATCAATCAATGTTTTATTCAGGGTACCCGGCAATGTGCCGCATACACGTGTATTCAAAATGGACTCCAAGCACGCTTGAATCTGGCTGTCTCCGTGGACGATTAATTAGAGCATTTTTGTCGTGGTTTTAATCTTCAGCGAACTGTTCAGGCAAGACTAATATATACTCGTTTATTCTGGTTCCATAATAAGTCTCTCAGACCCCTTAGAGCACTGATAATAAGCAATGTTTGCACTCTGTGTGTTTCTAGTAGCTGTACGTATGTTCAATATTACACATTACGGTTGGCTGGTATGCTTTTGTATGTACTGTTCACAACACAATGGGTGATAACGTGTTATCGCTCCCTATGCTGATTCGCTGTTATTTAGTATCGTTTGCTGTTTTCCCGTTGATTATCCAGTTCTATTATGATATCGAATTATTCACTTGTAGACGTGTATAGCCTCTCTTACATCAATGTTTACAAATGACTTCAACACGGGCTCAAGTCTGGCACAGTGACTAGTACCGTATGACAGCTTCATATCACATTGTCAACAATTATTTTGTTTACACATAGGCCTATATACACACTATTGACGTTTGAATTCTTTTAATATTTTGTTTACAGTTTTATTTATTTTTTTCTGTTAAAACTTGAGTGTGTTAACTGTCTGCAATCTTATCATCTTGATTTTTATGGCAGTATTGTTTAATATGAAATGAATAAACTCGTAAAGAAAGGAAAAAAGAAAACAAGAAAAAGAATCCGTGTCACGTATATTTAGAGTTCAATTACCTATGACTATTATGATGTAGGCCTATAACATAATAATATTTAATGGTTTTGTTTTCCACATTACGTCCTCGGTGTGAATATGCCCCCCCCGATTCGCTCCACTTTTAGAGACCTTTTCGATCGCTGTTATTTTCTCAGTTAAACCAAACCATGGAGGTGGTTAAACGCTTCTAACAAAACTATTCCTCGTTTCAGTCCCGTGCATTTTATTTATCCAGAACACCGGCGAAATAACTGGCCCTGTGCATGCCACAACTTCGTCGTATCCAGCCCCAATCCTTTCATCGTATATGTTTATACTTCTTTATAATACTGTAACGGTGTTCATTCATTCTGATAGTCTATATTACATTAAAATGCAAATTAGGCAGAGGACCAGTGGCCTTGTGGACAAGGGTCGGGACTCCAAACCCCATGGTACCGGGTTCGAATGGCGCACACACGCTATAGTTTACCGTACTTTTTGTCCGTTGTTGATTTGATGTTGTAGGGTTTTAAATTAAACTCGAACGCAATTTGAGTAACATGAGCAGTGTGGCCCAGTGGAAGGGCTCTGGACTCTGAACGCAAAGGTACTGGGTTCGAATCCCGGGTGATCTTTTTGTACACTTAAGGCCATTGCTTTACGCAGGGTACTATTCCATAGAGAAATCCTTGCTTTACACTTGGTAAATAATTTGCGAGTGGAAGGCACACGCTATTTACCATTAGTTTACTTTTTGGCCGCTGTTGATTTGATGCCTTGGTTTATAAATTAAACTCGAACGCAATTTAAGTAAAAGGAGCAGTGGCCCAGTGGAAGGGCTCTGAACTCTGAACGCAAACGTACTGGGTTCGAATCCGTGGTGTTCTTTTTGTACGCTTAAGGCCATTGGTTTACGCAGGGTAATATGGCATAGGGGAATTCATGCTTTACACTTTACAGTAAATAATTTGCGAGTGGAAGGCACACGCTATTTACCATTAGTTTACTTTTTGTCCGTTGTTGATTTGGGGTTGTAGGGTTATAAATTAAACTCGAACGCAATTTAAGTGAGGGGAGCAGTGGCCCAGTGGAAGGGCTCCGGACTCTGAACCCATAAGTACTGGGTTCGATTCCAGGGTGTTCTTTTACTACGTTTTGATTTAAAATTGTTCATTTAAGGTTTAAAATTAAACTCAAACACATTTTAAGTAAGAGGAGCAGTGGCCCAGTGGAAGGGCTCCGGACTCTGAACCCAAAGGAACTGGGTTCGATTCCCGGGTGTTCTTTTACTACGTTATGATTTAAAATTGTTCATCCTAAGGTTTAATATTAAACTCGAACACATTGTAAGTAAGAGGAGCAGTGGCCCAGTGGAAGGGCTCCGGACTCTGAACCCAAAGGTACTGGGTTCGATTTCCGGGTGTTCTTTTACTACGTTATGATTTAAAATTGTTCATCCTAAGGTTTAATATTAAACTCGAACACATTTTAAGTAAGAGGAGCAGTGGCCCAGTGGAAGGGCTCCGGACTCTGAACCCAAAGGTACTGTGTTCGATTCCCGGGTGTTCTTTTACTACGTTATGATTTAAAATTGTTCATCCTAAGGTTTAAAATTAAACTCGAACACATTTTAAGTAAGAGGAGCAGTGGCCCAGTGGAAGGGCTCCGGACTCCGGACCGAAAGGTCCCGGGTTCGAATCCCTGTACGTAAAAAATCATGGCGTTTTAAAGAATCTAAATCGAGGAATTTAAAGAATATCATTTTATTTTTTTGACAAATATTCAAATCAAAAAAGTTCATAGTAAGTTTTAAGTTTTAAGTTCGCTTAGGGAAGCACGCAGGGCGGTGGGTGCCACTGCGCGGTGAGGGGGGACCTCGCGGCCGCTGCCAGTCGCGGCCACCACTCACCGCGCTGCCTCGGACCGCTGCCTCGGACCGGGGCTCGAACCGGGGACCGCCACCTTCGGAGACCGACACCTACCCACAACACCTACTTGGGTCCCCCCAGGAAAATACGCAGTTTAGACTTGATGAACCTTCGGTTCATACTTTACACACGATACTATGGCATGGGAATTTAGTGCTTTATACTTAGTAAATAATTTGCGAGTGGAATAACTTTACACATGATACTATGGCATGGGAAATTAGTGCTTTAAACCAATTAGTAAACAATTAGCGAGTGGAAGGCACACGCTTTATAATTTACTTAGGAAACAGGGTACGCAGGGTACTATGGCATGGGAAATCCTTGCTTTATACTTGGTAAATTATTTGCGAGTTGTATCAGGGGACTCTTTGGTTGGAAGGCACACGCTATAGGTATGGACCATTAGTTGACTCAGGAAACATCGGCATATGGGGGACTCTTTGGTTCGGACTTGAATAAATGTGTGAGTTGAAGGCACACGCTGTAGGTATAGACAATTAGTTTAATTAGTAAGCAGGGTACGCAGGGTACTATGGCATAGGGAAATCCTTGCTTTATACTTAGTAAATAATTTGCAAGTGGAAGGCACACGCTAGTGTACTCATCAGGAGTATAGACAGGGGACTGTTTGTTTCTGACGTAGGAAATAATGCGAGTGGAAGGCACATACTGTAGGTATAGACCGTCATTACTTTACATAGGTACATGGGGGACTCTTTGTTTCGAACACATTTTTGAGTTGAAGGCACACGCTGTATAGGTATAGAAAATTAGTTCACATAGGAAACGGTATAGGGCGGATTTGGGGTTGTTGCGGGGTAGGGTGGCGGGTCTCAAGTAGGCTAGCTGGGATCAACATGACGGCGGGAATCGTTGATTCCACCAGTGTTCTTGATGGGTACATGCCGTGATATCGTATTAAATTGGAGAGGGTCAGTGGGCTGGTGAGCCGGGTTGACGACCATGAGTGGATTGTGACCAAGGACATGAATTGTAGCAAATGCCGTAATTTTACGTGTGTTTTTGTTGGATACTATTTGAATGTCTGATTCGGTGGTACTCGTTGTGGAATGAAGGAATAGGCCTAGAGCTGTGGTCAGTGTGGAAAGTAGCAAGGGCTAGCAGTAAACATTTCACCGGTGTGGTTCTCGTTCGATTTTGCGTGTTCGGTTGAGTGGTTTCGTTAGTGTTTTTTAGATATTGCCGAAAATCTGGAGCGGTTATGTCAACGCAGGAAGAATAATCTGCATTGGAATACACTCTGAGAAGCGTTACGCGTAACGCTTCTCAGATTCAAATGTTTTTGGGAATAAAAAGTGATATATTTTTCCATAACCGCAGTACTTCGAAGTGAAAAGTTTCTCCTAAATGCATTTTACTATCCAAATCTGCTGTACTTCTTACCAAGTAAGTTTTTATTGCCATTAATTATCAGAGTCATTACCAAACGATGCCATTAAGTCAATTCGTTTTAAAATTAATACTATTTAGTTTCTTTGTATTTGGTTCAAAACAAATTAATGATACAAAAAATCGCCCGCACAACTCGATTTTCGGTTTCAAAAAAATTATTTTCTGTCTGTATGTTTTGTTTGAAAATCTAACTTCCGATTTTAATTATTTTTTCTTCAAAGAAAAAGGTGACAAATCTAAATTTTAATACATTAATTGTTCCTTACGGGTCGTATAATATGTTCATTTAACAAAGAGCTCATATTCTACCATATTAAACCAAAAATAAACTCTTGTGATTTAAAATGTCAAATGAAATTTCAACTGTTACCGTAGTTCCTATGATTATGAATAACTACACTTGCTTTCATTTAGTTATTGTATTTATTTACAGTGAATTGGGCAAGGTTCGAATACACACACCATTGAATATCATTATCAAACAGAAATAAAATTACACAGTATATCATCGTTCTCTTTATTCGGTAATTGTTTCAAAGAATTCACAACTAAAAACCAGCACAAACTGTATTTTCAAATCGATACCCACCCAACCCCTTTCATTACGGTGTCTAAAAAGACAAACAATTTGGTTAAGTTCAGAGTGAATGAATGTAGGTGCCAAACTTTAACCCGTTTTAGAACGCAGCCTTTGAGAACGCAGCCTCTGCAAATGTCGAAACGTCACCCCAATATCAATTCTTTTGATGATAACACAGGTCTTTTTTAAAAGCAGTTTACAACAGCTGACGTATTATACATGTAGTTTCCCTTTTTCATTTGATAAACATGCCTAGGCCCACACATTGATCTCAGACCATCCACGCATTGAGGTAGAAATACAACATTATGAAAACTACCACGGCGGTAAAAGATGACTTAACCCAGATACTCTAACAGAAAAGTCGATTGTTTCATTTGATTGACGGCAAGTTGCCATTGACTGACACAATACAATTACCTACGATCCGGCCGTTGTACTTTCAAGTGCCGTTGTTTACGTGCATGAAGGTGGAAATAGAAATGTCTCAAAATTACCCATTTTATGACAATCTTGGTGTTTACACGGGTTCCTACGAGGCATATTCCTATTCTACATTTTGAACTTAAATAAACTACACGATAAAGCTTACCTCTAGAGTAAAGAGACATTAAATCACATCAAATGATCGTAATACATCCACGGTGTTAACATAAATCAAGCATGGCTGGTGGCCATTTTGAATATCGCGTCACAGCATCAAGCCGTCGAGTACCCTGACCCCTACTATATATCTGGTGTTAGGCGGTAATCGGGTACCTGTCGTTTTCTTTGGCTGGTTCCAATCACCTGTGCTTGTCAAAGACCACAGGGATACGCAACTGGCTCCCGCATGATCTCGCAGCAATGAACAGAAATACGATAGTCGGACTGGTAGTGATTTTCTGGGGTGTGGCTGGTTGGACATGATTATGATCAAGCTGGTTAGCTGGGTATAGATGACTGGGGCCAGGGACTGGGAGTTCCTGGGGTTTCTGGGGTGTGGCTGGTTGGACATGGGTATGAGCTACCTAGGTAGATACTGAGGCCGACAGTTGTTCAGTAGATGTAGGGAGAAAATGAAACTTATATCAGCATTTTACGGCTGTTAAATTCATTAATATCTCAAGCGCATGCGCACAACCATAGCCTGCAAAAACTGTGAAAAACTTCGAACTTGGGATGAGATAAGTTTTTGTTTTGTCTTGAAATTTGTAAGAGTGAAAAAATCAAAATCAAAAATAACGATGGTGTGATGTGACAAACAAATAAACGAAAAATCACAAAATATACTTTGCTTTCAAGATTTCTAGAAAAGTTTGTGTTTTAATCTCTTATTACATTTTACAGTTCAATTAGACAATTCGTTTTACTACCAGTTCATTTAGAAGTGAGGGTGTAATTTTGATCCTAGTGAACCTTACGACATGTCCGAATTGTCGGATACAGCTACGGCTGCGGCTAGGGCTGGATCACCACGTCATTGGTGTGCGTTGAAGTATAAGACATCCTTAACACACCCTTAGCAACAGTCATAGACGTAGCCGTAGCCGCTCGCCAATTTAGAAACTGCCTTTCACACTACTTGCCTCAATGAAAATGAACACAAGTTTGATACAGCTAAACAACACTATGTCAGTCAATATAAACAACTTGTTGATGCAGTTTCTTCAAGGAATTCAACTCAACACAGTGATACTGGAAAGAGAGATTGACCATATAAAAAGTCTGGTAACCATAAGGACCAACTGAATGCACAATGGCTTAAACATTTTAAGTCAGGGAACAGGACAGTAGACGGCCATTTTACAAGTGGCTTAATGTGGCTAACTGTTTTCCTTCTGTCATGATTATTTCTGGCAAAATGTTTTGGTTTAAACTTTGGAGAGAACAGAAAAAACCAGTTGGTCAGAAATTTTGTGTACAGTCATGCCATAAAGAAATAAAAATTAGCAGCAGTGATGTATGGGGCTTTTACAAGTGTCCCCCCCCCCCCCATTTGATAATGTGAGGCACAAATATTAATCTTGTTAATCCACAATGTTCTAATTTAAACACCGATCGTTCAACATGTTCAACAGCTATCTGTATACCCTTAACATAACAAATAATAACAGAGCATTTACAGAGCAGCAACTTCCATCTAGATCAGGGTGCTACATCCAGGCAACCACAAAAGTGAACATAACAAATTAAATTGGAATGAAAGGTAGATTGGAATGGAACAGTTTTCAAGTGCTTCTAGAGACTTTACTATTCTTGTACAAAACACATTAAGGTAAATTATCTTCCAAAGTTGCCTTTATTAGAGACATAATGAAATATTTATCCATATATGTTTCTATTATTTCACTGGATACTTGTTTATTTGATTCATTGTTTTATTCCACAAAAGGAACATACCCCCATCACTCTGGGAACTGTTCAACCAGCAATACAAATTAAGTTTACATCATGATAGCAGAGATAGCTAAATAAGAGCATTCTTTTCAAGCTAATAATTGATTTTATAACCACCTCTACTTGCTAGTTCTGTAACTGGTTGGCTGAAAAACAGTCATGTGGAGTAAACTAATGAAGGCTAGTGCTTTGCGCCACCGTGAACTAGACACGCGCCAAGACATCGCGCGCGCATAATTTGGGGAACCCTGAAATGTTTCTTTTCTGATTTCATATTTTAGACCAAGGTTTGTTTTGAAACACATATAGACTGGCATAATTCAGTCACTAGTGCATGTCTATCCCACCTCGGGCCTGTGAGTGACCAGAAGAGGGACCTATTTTCCTCGGCCTTAGGCCTCGGGAAATAGATCCCTCTTTTGGTCACTCAAAGTCCCTGGGGGGATAGACGTGCTCTCATTGCCAGTCCATATGTGTATAATATTTCCCTCAACTTAGCAGAGCAAAAATGTACTCAGCTTTGATAATAGACAGTGAAACATGCTTTATACCTTGAATTGCTTCTTTGATTGCATTCTTGTGAATCACTGAGAGAATGTTTGGTTATAAACAAATAGAAGGTTTGACATTATTTCCATAAAACAGAGAGTGAGGAATGCTTTATATTTATTTATCTTGATGAATTGTTTCATTCATTGGATTCTTGTAGATTCTTGTACAACACAACAAGAAAGTTCAGTTAATATAACAAAATATATTTATAACAGATTTGTCATTATTTACAAATAAGTGATAGTGATGTGATGCTTATAACTCTTGCTTGTTTATGTTTATGTTTATGTCATTGTCTTGACACATCAAGATTGCTTTAGTTATAATAGTTGTCATTATTTACATGTAACACATTACGTAAGTTACTGATATGTCTTACTACGCACCTTACCATTCAGAACCACTCAACTGCATGGGTTGTGCATGGTAGAACAACAGTGCACAGAACTAGCTGTGTATTGTGTAGATCTATGCATTCACCACATGATATTGCAAATATTGATTGCTTCGAGTGCTATTGTTAAAACTGCTGAGGTGATCTTTAGCGCATTCTATTTAGACTGCTTCGGGATCACCGATGAGGGAGTCGTAGTTTGAACCAAAATAAGAGTAAAAACAGTCAATATTTGTTTAATTACACCCCAAACTCAGATTTTACCAAATATGAAACAAATTATACTGCTTCTTGTTTGACAAGTCTTGCCATAGAGAAATAATCTTCCAGCAGTGGGTAAATCCATCATCCTGATTGTCATCAGCCGTGGTTTATAGCGCCATAAACAACTAAGTATAATGGTGCGTATTACTGCTTTCGAGGGTACATTATGCGCGCTTGCGCAAGACTAGCCTATAACTTCAATTTCTGATTGGTAATTGGAAGATAAACTCGTTATAACACACGCACTCATGAAACATGAAAAAAATAGCACATCTGCGTCCCATGCATGCATGCATGGCGGGGGGGGGGGGGCTTGTTTATGTTTAAAGTCTGGGACGAAACTTGCTGTCCCTTGTCTGTTTTAAAGATAGAGTCATTGTTTGGTTTTTGATGATTTATAGGCAGAACTATAAGCCAAGGGATCAACAACATTGGTGTGTTACATTGGAGTGTATTCACCTGTAAGGTCTAAAGAAGTCAAATATGACTTCATCTAAGCCATGCGACACTTGATCAACTACAGTGGTGTGTTATATTGGAGTGTATTCACCTGTAAGGTCTAAAGAAGTCAAATATGACTTCATCTAAGCCATGCGACACTTGATCAACTACAGTGGTGTGTTACATTGGAGTGTATTCACCTGTGAGGTCTAAAGAAGTCAAATATGACTTCATCTAAGCCATGGGACACTTGATCAACTACAGTGGTGTGTTACATTGGAGTGTATTCACCTGTAAGGTCTAAAGAAGTCAAATATGACTTCATCTAAGTCATGCGACACTTGATCAACTACAGTGGTGTGTTACATTGGAGTGTATTCACCTGTAAGATCTAAAGAAGTCAAATATGACTTCATCTAAGCCATGGGACACTTGATAAACTACAGTGGTGTGTTATATTGGAGTGTATTCACCTGTAAGGTCTGAAGAAGTCAAATATGACTTCATCTAAGCCATGGGACACTTGGTCAACTACATTGGTGTGTCATATTGAGTGTATTCACCTGTAAGGTCTAAAGAAGTCAAATATGACTTCATCTAAGCCATGGGACACTTGATCAACTACAGTGGTGTGTTATATTGGAGTGTATTCACCTGTACGGTCTAAAGAAGTCAAATATGACTTCATCTAAGCCATGGGACACTTGGTCAACTACAGTGGTGTGTTATATTGGAGTGTATTCACCTGTAAGGTCTTAAGAAGTCAAATATGACTTCATCTAAGCCATGCGACACTTGATCAACTGCTGTTAAACAAGATTCAACTCAACCAAGTTGGACAGTGTAGGAACAATTTGTATGGATCACATCTCTTTAGAACATCATGTTTAGCTTGTGAAGGTTCTTCATCTTTGTTAGTGACGGTACCATGAAGCAGCAGAGCCAACCGAGGCTTTATTCATCTCAATGTAGTGATAATACCTTACACCATGCATTAGGATATGCAAGGAAGGATGCAGTACAGTGTGTTATAAAGTCACTGTTAAATCATACAACACCACGTCCCAGATTTAGCTCTCGTCTTAATGTTAGTCTTCTTCGATCGATGATTACTCTGAATCATCAATGGATGATTCAAAGTCTGAATCATTCATTAAGCTATACTCCTCATCATACTGCTCAAGTATCTAAGTCAACCAAGTTGGGCAGATCACACAGTGCACGAGCAATATGTGTCACGTCTTCACCTGTCAATGAGCACCAACTCAAGTGTAGCTTCTGAAGGTTCATCATCTTCTTGAAGTGATGGGCCCATGATGCAGCAGAACCACCCAAGCCCCCATTTCCTTCAAGATTCAATTCAACCAAGTTGGGCAGATCACACAGTGCAGGAGCAATATGTGTCACGTCTTCACCTGTCAATAAGCACCAAATCAAGTGTAGCTTCTGAAGGTTCATCATCTTCTTGAAGTGATGGGCCCATGATGCAGCAGAACCACCCAAGCCCAAATTGCTTCCAAGATTCAATTCAACCAAGTTGGGCAGATCACACAGTGCAGGAGCAATATGTGTCATGTCTTCACCTGTCAATAAGCAGTCATTCAAACGTAGGTTCTGAAGGTTCATCATCTTTTTGAAGTGATGGGCCCATGATGCAGCAGAACCACCCAAGGCATCATTTCCTTCAAGATTCAATTCAACCAAGTTGTGCAGATCACACAGTGCAGGAGCAATATGTGTCATGTCTTCACTTGTCCATGAGCAATAACTCAAGAGTAGTTTCTGAAGGTTCATCATCTTCTTGAAGTGATAGGCCCATGATGCAGCAGAACCACCCAATCCCTCATTGCTTTCAAGATTCAATTCAACCAAGTTGGGCAGATCACACAGTGCAGGAGCAATATGTGTCACGTCTTCACCTGTCAATGAGCACCAACTCAAGTGTAGCTTCTGAAGGTTCATCATCTTCTTGAAGTGATGGGCCCATGATGCAGCAGAACCACCCAAGCCCCCATTTCCTTCAAGATTCAATTCAACCAAGTTGGGCAGATCACACAGTGCAGGAGCAATATGTGTCACGTCTTCACCTGTCAATGAGCACCAACTCAAGTGTAGCTTCTGAAGGTTCATCATCTTCTTGAAGTGATGGGCCCATGATGCAGCAGAACCACCCAAGCCCTCATTTCCATAAAGATTCAATTCAACCAAGTTGGGCAGATCACACAGTGCAGGAACAATATGTGTCATAGCTTCCCCTGTCAATAAGTAGCCCCTCAAGTGTAGTTTCTGAAGGTTCTTCATCTTCTTAAAGTGATGGGCCCATGATGCAGCAGAACCACCCAAGGCATTATTTCTAAGAAGAATCAATACAACCAAGTTGGGCAGATCACACAGTGCAGGAGCAATATGTGTCATATCTTTATCTGTCAATGAGCAGTATTCCAAGTGTAGCTTCTGAAGGTTCATCATCTTCTTGAAGTGATTGACCCATGACGCAGCAAGCCCAACTGGGTTTGAGGTTGCAGCATATTCTTCACTACTGTCATTCAATCTGCAACTCCACAATGTCAATGATGAAAGATTCACCATTAAACTCATATAGTATGCTAAATCTGACATACACCCACTCAAGTGACATTCTTGTATCTCTACTGACTGTACCTTTTCAAGATAATCAGTTTGTTTGTTTTCCATTGAGCGGGTATGAACATTTCGAAGAAAGTATGTGAATGAGTTGAGGCTGTCCCTGTTCCATTTATGAATGACTACCTGATGTGTTAGAACAGTCTGTATGAATTCCATTGGAGGTAAATCTTTTGACTGACCCTCAAAGTAGCAGTTAAGGCCTATCTGCATGAGGGGTGCATTTTCCATAGCCATGAACTGTTTTGTTCTGAGGCATTCTTTTTTGAACTGGTCGGATGCAGCCAGTGTTTGTAAAATGCTACTTGTACATGCCATATTGTCACCAGCACAAAACCGCAAAACATATTCAAACTCATTACTTTCAGAGTTGATCATTTGTTTCAAGATCTTGTTGAATTCTACCGTGTCTGTTTCTAATAAGCTTTGTAAGTATTTACCAGCACAAAACTCTTGAAAAGTCTTGTGCAGGAACTGAATGCTGTTGTGACTTTTCATTCCCTTCAAGACCTTTTGTCTTGTAAGAATACCTGCTTTTATGGCAGATTCAACCACACTTGATTCAAACTCTTCTTCCAGAAAAGCAAGCTGTTGTTTTGGAGCAAGAAGACCACGCAAGGCAATTTTTCCAAGTTCATTTGTTACTTTTGATATTTCATCTAGTGGCTTAGAAGTTTTTCTGTGAAATATGTACTCCAATGCCTCACTGTAGATACGGGACATTGTTTCTGGGAGTGTAGAATTGTCTTTCCACAAAATACACATCAACAGAAGTAGCATTGGACTCTTTGCCAAATCAGATAAAACATTTGAGGATTTGATCCTCTGAATAAGCCTTACAGCTTTGTTATGTTCTTCTGAATAAAACTTCATCACATACTCCTCGATATCTTCCTCATTAAAACCTTCAACCCTGACCTGTGTGAAAGGTTCTTGAATTAATGACCCTGTCACTAATTTATGATAGTGAGAGGGGCGAGTGGTAACAACTACATAACACTCTCTGTCTTTCTTACGATTCAGGATCTTTAGAATTGAACCAAATAAGGCTTTATCAAGGGCAGAGGTCATTAACTCATCAAAGCCATCCAACAAGATCAGTACTTTGTCTTGATTGTGACTGATAAAAGAACTTAAGGTAGTCTTATCTACACCTGTGTCTTCGTCTAAAAGCTGTTCAAAAATGGAGTCAATTAGCTGTGTGGTTTGTTCAACTGCACTCAGTCTTAAAATAAAGACAAGCTCAAACTGCTGCAGTGCTTCATCACATGCCCAATCATATGCCATCTTATCCATGATGGTAGACTTCCCTCTACCAGCTAACCCATTCAAAATAACCCGTTTTATTGGATCACCATCTATTGTTGTCTGAAGGAAAATATCCTCATATGATTCCAGTTTCTTTCCAGATTGCTCCAATGTTAATTCTGTAAAGATATCTTTGATATGTTTTCTATCATCCTCCTCCCATGGTATCAGTTGCACATAGCTACCTGTGGTCCTATAATGAGTTCTTATTGCCTTTCTACAGCTCTCTGCAGCAACCTGGGCTGGATCTTTTGTTGGATGGGCTCCTTGCACACTTCCATCATCTGATTGTAAACAAAAAGTATCATAATTTATGGAATATGTCATCTTGATTCAACAACAACATAAATAAATTTGGAACAACCTCCAACAAGAAGAATTTAGCTTTAGTATTTATGGAATGGTAATACCATGGCTTAAAACAGCATCGATTTATATTATCCTAGAGCCTGACCATTCAATATCAACCACCGTAGTTTTTAATGCTAAAAAAGCTACCGTATGCTAACAATGGTTTATGATATCATGCAGTGAATGGAATGTTTAGAACATCTGTTGGCTTTCGGCAACCTGAGATCAGAACTCACAAACTCATACTTGGACAAAAACAAACTCGTCACCTGTTGGCAGATTTTGGAGTGAGCCAACATTGATGACATGTGGAAAATCATCACTGGTACAATGTTTCCACATTGATCACTAATAGCAGTGGATACAACCATTCCTCATTCTGGAATGTTTCCTAATTCTGATCTGATTTGCTGGACATTATAATAGGCCCTATTTGTTTCATCCATCGCTATCGACAATGAAACTTCACAATTAAGGATAACCTGTTCCTCTCGTCAGCTAGTAATTCTTCTCAACAAAACTATAATCTTGGTGGAAAAATTGTTGATGCTTTTAAAAATCTAAAATGTATATATGAATTTTTTACCGAAATACAGATATGTGACAAGTTTTGCATTGCAAACTCAACTGGGCTAATTTAAGACTTAAATTTTCATTGAGCGAACATACTTTTTAAAATCACAATAAAGGAATTTCAAAGTACAATCCAACAACAATAATGTAAACACATTTTACAAATCTTTTATAATTAATCTATTAATAACTCAACTTTCACCCCACCCAAAGGTTTGATTTCACAGGAACATGTCACATGTGGTTTGGCTTGAGTAGAGTATGAGAGACTTCGTTGTTTAGAAGTTTGGGAAATTAATTTCTCTTACACTTGTTATATCAATCTTTACTTAGGCCAAGAAGAATAAATTGTACTCAGGCCTACCAGGCCCTAATTTTGTTGTCCTTTTTACTGAACTGTAGTTGCATGAAAAACAATCTTTGTAAACACTCGTGCATGCCTACCTAAGAAGTGTGTTTGTGACATTGCTTTGGAGATAATAACTTAAGTCAGAAAATTGTCATAGGCAAAATAATTATCGGATGAAATAAATATAAATTGTACACAGATATCCCGATGACAGTGCACCTTCAAAGAGGTAAAGTATTGGAAGATGTTAATATCATTCCAATCTTTAAACCACAAATCAATTTCATCAATTTCAAAACACATTTCATAAATATCCTTGAGTAATTTTGTTCTAATCGGTCCTCTTATTTTCATTTTAAAAGAAAATTGGCAGAAAGCCATTAGTTTAACAATAAAACTTAAATAAACATTTTCCTTAAAGATGACATTTCAGTTAGTTGTCCTTATATTCTTTTCATAATTTGTTCCATTGTAAACTTCAACCAAAAAAGGCTGAAGATTGAAGCTTTTAATCACCAATACTGTACCATCTTAACCAAATCAGCATAACATGGAATTTGAACATGGATTTTTGCTTTATCATGCAATTGTTTGTAACATTAAACTTCTATCAAAAGTGTAAGGAATAACAAACAATATCTGCAAGGAATAACAAACAATATCTGCATCTTTTAATTGTATGCATTACTTGGGTATAGTGAATATTTAGTAAAACAAACCTGCAATCATGTCTTTTCTTTTCCTATGTTTACATCACAAGAAATTACACCATGTACTTACCTGGGGTTTGGGGTAATGACCTTCCAATGGTGGCAGCTTGGGAGGAGTCATCTAGTTTTGGAATCTTTGGTTGAGTGCACTCTCGTTCAGATCCTACAAGAATGTTTATTGAGCATGTTTGATCAAATATCAACATTGCTTTATTTTCATCAATGCATAAATAACAAGCTGATTTTTCTTTTTTAGGAAAGCCCTTTAGAAAGTGGCAATCTTTCCCAAGCAATGAATTTTTTTAGTCTATAATGGGAATGTCATGAAGGGAGCCGACATTAATTTCAAAGATTTATTGACACTGCAAGCCTCATTATCAAAACAGTGCCACCAGGGAATTCTAGCATCACAATTCGCAGGAATGATATAAAGAAATCTAGCATCACAATATAATTGCCTGCTTGCAGGGCTGATATAACAACAGCAATGTAGGGACATTTAACAAATCTGTTAGAATCCACCAATAACTCATATTCATTCCCCTGCCAAGTTCATTCTGATTTCACTAAAACACTTCACATAAACATATGTGGCTTTCATTATGGGATATAAGAGAATTCTGTTGAGAAGTTTTTGGTAAATTAAATTCTTGTAAACTTGTTGCATCAACCCATGTAGAATCATCAAGGTGTTTATGTTGGCCATTATTATTAAGTCGAATTTCAAGCTCAGAAGCAGACTTGAGAAAACTCAATCAAACTGAAATTTTCCTTTTTGATCTGCACGGAAATTATTTGTAGACCTTGTGTGCACAATTATGAAGTGTGTGTTTTTGACATTGGCTTTTGGTTCAAATTTAGGTTAACAGTTGACAGTTTTTTTGCAACACCTTTCACTATTGATGGCGTCATTCTAGATGAAATGACTTCTCCTAATGGATGGTACTAATAATCACTTAAATTGAGAAAGCTTTCAGATTAAATTTTCTAAATGATGTCTTTTTCTTATAATATTAAGGTTGAATTTCGATTGAAATCGTACTTTCTCAAATCTTTGAGACTCTTAAGAATGGCGATCTCAGATTTGAAATGTTTTTGGTTGAATAAATTTGTAATTACCTGTTGGTTTGACTGCTGATTCCAAAGTTCGTTTCTGTTTTGAAGGGGCAGTTAATTTCTCCAATGCAGGTAAAATATCCTCTGGAATAAAAAGTTAAAGAGAGAATTAACGGCATAAAATACAATTAAAAATGATGAAGAAAACTCTTGCAAAACTACAAAGATAAAGAGCAAAATGCTGCATAACAGAAGCAAAGTCTAGATACATATCAGGAGGCCTCACTCCATGATGTATTAGATTCATCACAACTCATTGTACAGACATTATTCTGATGGTGTTACTGCAAACCTTATCACAATATTATATCTATTCTGTCAATATAAAATTATCCCAAATACCAGAGTCCTCTGTATTGATGTTTCAGATAATAAAAACAAACCATGATTTACACCTTTGTCTTTTCCCACTACAACATTATAATACATTTTTAAAGATGTTAAATATTTCAAGACTTTTTGTGAGTTTTTACGTTACTTAAAAGAAGAAAACAAATCTACAAAAGTTTATAATATTTGGGCCCTACCTGATGTTCCTTGCTTTATCTGTAGGATGTTGAATGTACAATGGCTAGGATTGATAACAGGCAAATTACCGCTGCCTTCTGTGCGGTGTAGAGACAAAGATTGGACATCCATCACACACGCTCCTTTACTTGCTTGATTATCTGCTGTTGGCAATGAAGAACAGTCATTACTATGAAGGATGCAAGAGCTTGCTTTGATAGTCTTCTTTGTTCATAAAGTCTAATTTCAGTCTGCGTTTGTGTCATATAACAAGCAAATCCTCCCAACTTGGAATAATCTGCTGTTAGTAAACACATCACAGGGAAAGTTGAAAATGTGTTCAATTTGAAGGCGACTTATTATTTAACTTGTTTACACTTATATGATTACTATAATTGTTGGAAAGTTACGTAATTAATTTATTTGTAGCTGGTATAAGTAGGTGACATGATACTAAAAGAATGTGCTGTCAACAAAAATTAACTAAAAATGTTAAAGATAAAGTACGAAGTAGAACCATCTTTTCTTATTTTTTTTTATTTTTTTTAAATAATCCCCAATACAGATATTATCTGGCTATATTTAGATGCTCAGCTCATAAACTACTTGTAGAAACTGGAAGATACAGCTGTTTAGAATTTCATCAACATATTTGTCCACACTGCATGCAAGAAATTGAAATGGAAATGCATTTTGTCATGTTCTTGTCCGATGTATAATTCTTTTGGAAAAACCTTGTATGATACTGTTTGTGAAAGCAATGTAGAATTTAGTATTTATCTGAATGCAGAAATTCATTTTTTATTGTTGCATGACCTCTCAGAGAAGAAGGTATTGTGCATTGTGTAGCCAAGTACATTTCTGCTCAGTTAAAGGAAATTCATTCTACAAATAAATAGGTTAAAATGAATGCTCTTTGCTAACTCTTCCATTACAGTGTAAACTTTGTATTTTTTTTTTAAATATTGTTGTATCCCTTCTCCTGGGTGATGGGGGTATGTTGCGGTTTGTGGAATAATACAATAAATCAAATCAATCTAGCTATAATGTGTTTTTGTTTATAGACAATGGTTCCCAATAGTACACAGCTCACCTACAGATAAATATCAAATCATACGATACAGATTGATTCTAATCACAGTAAGTTTATTCTGTTACGTGCGGCTAATCCATAAGCGTTCAAAAGAATCAGGCACGACAGAGACAAGTGGAAAGACAGAACATAAAGATAATTAGCACCAGCAATAATAATAATAATAATAATAATAATAATAATAAAACATTTATATAGTGCCAAAACCATTTAAAAGACGAATGCTCACAGGCGCTTTACATAAAATTGACATTAACCAATAAAAGTTTAAAAATTCAATTACAGATCATAACAAATAGTTTTAAATACAAGAATCAATATTATACACAACAAGCAGTAACCTAATTAATTTAGTTACATGGGGGAAAATTAATACAATGCAAAATTAAAGACACTAAGAATACCGGTGAGAGATGACCGGGTTGCACTGGCAGTCGTCTCTATGGCCCTTCTTTGTAGCGGCTTGGTAGCGGGACGCAGATGATTCTCACTGTCGCACTTGACTGGTCTGGTCCAGGTCGTCTAGGCAGAGCTTCAAAATCGGGCGTGGGTTTTAGGCCATCTAGGGAGAACCTCAAGACCGGGCGTGGGTCTTAGGTCATCTAGGGAGAACCTCAAGACTGGGTGTGGGTCTTAGGTCATCTAGGGAGAACCTCAAGACCGGGCGTGGGTCTTAGGTCATCTAGGGAGAACCTCAAGACAAGGCGTGGGTCTTAGGTCATCTAGGGAGAACCTCAAGACAAGGCGTGGGTCTTTAGGCCATCTACTTGAAGGAGAGACAGAGCAGTGAGTGATTGGCGGATCACTGCCTGTGATGAAGGTGTAAGAACCAAAAGGTGCAAGCCATCGTCTTGAAGGAGAAAAGAAAACAACACTTCGGCGAACTGTTTCTATTAGGATGAGGCCGACCTACCAAGACTTTGGCTGGACCATGGTGTGGCCAAGGCTGATAAAGTGGTGACACCCATCATGGAAGAGTTGGGCAGAGCACCCGGCTGACTCGATGGTGGTGGAGTGATGAGTGTAACCCAGCATGAGAAATAGGCCTTGGCTTATATAGCCCTACATAACTATTAACTACACAATGCAGAGGGCAATTAATACTTAAATTCTTGGGCCCGCTGCAAGTAACAATAATAATTTTAAGAAAACAATGCTACAGTAATGGCCACTGCATTAATCAAACAATGAACATTTTATACACAACATTCCATGCATGCTAGAGAACGCCAAACCACATTCCATGCATGTGGGGCCTAATAAAATGCCACAGGCATTCTTTAGGTGAACCAATGTAATAAATGAAAAAAAATAACAGTAAGTTTAAATAGGGGAGGAGGAATCCAATCTGTAACAATACCTTGAAGTATTTGTGTGTTTTCTGCCCTCACTAAGTCTCTTGTCTCTGGCAATGGTTGAATGTTTTCAACAACAGCCCTTGATCTTTGTTCTGGTTCTTGAGATTGCCTGGCCATCTCCTCCTCTCCCATGGTCTTCTCACTCATGTCAGCCATATCTGACAGAATCTTAGGAATCAAAGAAAGATATTTTCTCAGATGACAGATTATGCCTATGTTTATCATTCTTGTCTATGAATCAAGACAAGCAATCTACTTCTGATTAAATGTCAAAGTTCATGAACTACTGGTCAGTAATATGATGCAGTCTTACCTTCAATTCCAGGAACAATCAGTGCTTTAACCAGGCTCATTCACCCAACAGTCAGAAAGATGAAACATCTTGACTGATGTTGCCAGTACTCCTAACTCATTTCTAATTCACTGTGAGTTGCTTGACAAACCTAATTTTAAGAGCACAAAAATCAAAAAAAATGTTCTAAAACATTATTGATGCATGGTGATATAAATTCAGGTTTGGAACTGTACAGTGACGTGTAACCCAAGTTCTACCGAGTATCAACTCATAACAAGTCCAAAGAAATTCTCTCGCATTGTTCAACAGCTGAGTGTGGAACTTCTCTCTAGTTACATGATCGATCCATAACATGCACATTTTTCCCCAATGTACTTCAGCCTTTCAAGTCTTCAATTTGGCACACAACAATTTAAGAATGTATCATAGACAGACATAACACAATTATGTGATGACCCATGCCACACCAAACTCAGCCACTCTTGGAAAAGGTGAAAACTGCATTACAGTGAAGACAGCCATGAAGGAAGGGCGAGACAACTGACCACCCACCCACCCCTGAAAATGAAATGTGATGTCTTAAAGGCAGTGTAATTACTCTAAAAATAAATGCCCATAAAAACTTACTTGTTAAGAAGCACAGTAGCTGTTGAAATGAGACATAATTCCCTTCGCAGTAATGTGGTTTTGATAATTTTTCACACAAAAAACCCCATATGAATCTGAGAAATGGGTCATTCCATGCCAACTCACCTAGGGGTCGACCGTGACCGACTCAGATTTTTTTCTTAATTTTTAAAAATAATCCTCTATAGGTGTTACGAACACACGCCAATTTTGTTCTTCCAAATCTTTTTGGTTTTTAAGATACAACCCCTTGAACAGTGAAGCCCTGCCCCCTTTGTTCACCCAAAATGCTGCATCAGTGAGTTTTCGTCAATTTCAGAGGCCCATATCTCAAAATTGAGATAAGATCTACCCCTGATATTTGTTATTTATGATGACTGGTGACCAAATTATCAACATCTACTGTAACAATTGGTATGTCAAGTTTACTTTTTGTGTAATGGGTCCTCAAAAACCTTAAATTGTACTGTTTAGAGGGACTTTTTGTAAATTTTGAACCCCCCTTGTGCCCACATAAAATATCAGTTTGCTTTTATATGACATATGGGTAATGTCTAGGTACATATGAGTGCCCCTAAGCAAGGAAATACCAATCACAGATTAACTGGGTGTTTGGCAGGGGTGTGAATATGACCCCAAGGTTGAAAACACCCAAAATACCCCTTCATTCTATTGGTTTTTGGGGGGCGTGGCAAATTACTCGAGGACTTGACAATTTTTTATCTGCAAACAATGTATCTGGACTGTGTCTGTAAGAAAATTCAGCTTGGCCTTCTGAATTTTTCTTGGTTAAAAAAATAGTTGTGTAAAACAGGCATTTTGCCTTTATTGTAGTTCACGTTAATACTATATACACACATGTAGAATATTTGGGGAAGTCATAAACTTAAATTCACCTTCCAAATTACATAACCCTTAGTGTCTCAAGGCTACTCAAGACTTCTTACAATAGTGTTTATGTCATCAGTGCCTGTACCACACCAAATCCAAGTTTATTGGGGATTTAATAGACCTACATACTTGCATAATGGTGTACTTGTTTACATTATTGTATTCAAGGAGGTAGACTGTACCCTCCTGGCACCCAAGCACTTGCACAATGCAAAAGATCCTGACCACCAGCAAGGAGATAAATCTTAATCCTGTCTGATCTTCATCAGCCTGTGTTTAGACTGTGTGCACAGGTCAATGCATGCATAATAGCCATCCCAGTAACCAATGGTTGTGTATCTTGTTGTGTCCCAGTGTCACCTGATGGTTGACACAAGTAGAAAGAAATTTTCATGTGCATTTTCTGATTTAGGAAAAGCCATACTATCATGCAGTATGATTACACCTCCAGATGTACATCCTACACTTCAACAAATTAAGTTTGATTTTGTGTAACATGAAGTCACATTAAACTTGCACAAGTAAATCTGTCTACCTTCAAGCATGGAGTCAACAGATTCAGGAAAAGTGGGTCCATGCAGCATTGGTAAAGCTTTGAAGGAAGATTGACACAAAAAGACATACTGCAGACAAGTTGGATTACTTAAATTCACTGATTTGACTGAGGAGAACAAGAAAATTTTGGAGTGGAGATGTCAAGTGTCAATTTCAAGTGAGAGTACTTTATGTCTTCATCATAAGAAGGTGTATATTACGCGTTACTCAAGTCTCCAAACAAGCTGCTGTGATCCATTTAAAAAACACAAAGAAGTAAGTAATTTATTTCCATTACTTTATTATGTGTTTCTATAGTTGTTTGTAAAGTTGGTGCTAAAAAAATAAAAAGAGAAAACAACAGATTACATAAGTTTCTTGCTTGAACACAAGCTATAAATAAAACCAGCTGAAATTTTAATTATGAAGTATGCGTTGTACATTTACATATTTATATTGTGAACTGATTTTTGGTTGTTTGAATGTTTTTTGTTTTGTTTTTTGCAGAGTCTCTCCGAATCATCGATGATGATACTGCAACAGCACTTAAGAAGTTTATGGTGAAACCGGGCCAAAAACTCTGTCCAACTTGTAAGTTGTAGGGATAAGAGTAAAAATCCAAACAGCGAGTCATCAAGCACTGATGAATTTGAAGAACCTGCAAATGTTGTACAGGAGGCTCTTACCGCTAGTACATCATCAATAGGGCTGTCTCCATTCCAAGCCGTCAGACAAAGAGAAAGAGCAAACAAAGTATGGCAAGAGAAAACTAAAGGAAATTAAAATTGTCACAAAAGCAAAAGTTGCTAAAATGTTAGAGGTACATCAAGAAGAATTAAGTTCTTCTGAGGCAGAAAAGTCATGTAAGAAATGTAAAGACCTTCACAAATTTGTCTGTCTTCTCAAAGAAAACTGTGAGACTGCTACAGCAAAGCAGATGTTTGATTGGGCCTCTGAAAACATCCAAGGAATAAGGTATTTTTTTGTAAGTGACGCAGAGGTGAAGAGCAATGCAGAGGCATTTTCTCTTGATTTGAGGTACTCTTCATCATCAACAATTTCAGGAACACGATCACACCACAGTTTCATACCTGTAGCTAAAACAGAGCTAAAAATGCGACAACTATCTGCAGATGAGCACTTCAGTGCCGTTACTCTTGGTAACCTTAATAAGACATTAACTTGTGATAATGTATCAAATGATTACCAACCAGGTAAATACATTGCTTGTGTGTATGATAAAGACTGGTTCATTGGCCACATTGATGAACGGTCAGATGAGAACAGTGACATTTATGTAAAATTCATGACCAAATCTGCACGAACTGGTTTTCTTTCCTGGGGTGATCCCCATAACGAATGTTATGTGCCTTTTCAGGACATAATCAGCTGTATTGATGCTCCAGACATGCTTGGACGTGGAGGTCGACGGTATAAGCTTTTGTCAACAGACTATAACCGTATGAAATCTTTGTTCCCAAATTATATCAAGTGAAGTACATGTACACCGGAGGTGAAATGAGTTAAAGGTAAATTATTTGTTTATTCCACATTTCAGTTCAGAGAAGTATCAAAACTATGACAACCTACATTTGATGTATTAGGCAATGAGATAATTACATGCAACTAATGTATTCAACTTAATCACTCGTGTATGCAAGTTCAAAGAATTGATGGTGGAGATAAGACAGGATTAAGATTTATCTCCTTGCTGGTGGTCAGGATCTTTTGTAGGTCCATTATATGCCCAATAAACTTGGATTTGGTGTGGTACAGGCACTGATGACATAAACACCATTGTAAGAAGTCTTGAGTAGCCTTGTGACACTAAGGGTTATGTAATTTGGAAGGTGAATTTAAGTTTATGACTTCCCCAAATATTCTACATTGTGTGTATACAGTATTAACGTGAACTACAATAAAGGCAAAATACCTGTTTTACACAACTATTTTTTTAACCAAGAAAAATTCAGAAGGCCAAGCTGAATTTTCTTACAGACACAGTCCAGATACATTGTTTGCAGATAAAAAATTGTCAAGTCCTCGAGTAATTTGCCACGCCCCCCAAAAACCAATAGAATGAAGGGGTATTTTGGGCGTTTTCAACCTTGGGGTCATATTTACACCCCTGCCAAACACCCAGTTAATCTGTGATTGGTATTTCCTTGCTTAGGGGCACTCATATGTACCTAGACATTATCCATATGTCATATAAAAGCAAACTGATATTTTATGTGGGCACAAGGGGGGTTCAAAATTTACGAAAAGTCCCTCTAAACAGTACAATTTAAGGTTTTTGAGGACCCATTACACAAAAAGTAAATTTTACATACCAATTGTTACAGTAGATGTTGATAATTTGGTCACCAGTCATCATAAATAACAAATATCAGGGGTAGATCTTATCTCGATTTTGAGATATGGGCCTCTGAAATTGACGAAAACTCACTGATGCAGCATTTTGGGTGAACAAAGGGGGCAGGGCTTCACTGTTTAAGGGGTTGTATCTTAAAAACCAAACAGATTTGGCAGAACAAAATTGGTGTGTGTTCATAACACATATGGAGGTTGCTTTAAACAAATTAAGAAAAAAATCTGAGCTGGTCACTGTCAAATTTTCAAAACTTTGGGTGAGTTGGCATGGAATGACCCAAATGCATGAATCAGTCCTCAGATTTCTGACAGTTGACTGAAATTTCAAGTTTCGATGGTGTTCAGTCACGAATGCTGCGACCAAAGATGCGGTTGGTGCCCGCTGTTACCTTGCTAAAACTAAAAGTAGATAGATTTGATGTTCTTGTGAAAATACCGTTTTTGCCGTTTCTAAAATAGACACCTTTATCTAAAATTTCCACAGAATCCAGATAATCTTTATTGTATAATCTTTCTATATAATTACAATTTTGACAATAAATCAGCACAGACCACCAAAAACTAATCTATATGACCTAGACCCATCAATTGGGCCAATCCAGCACTTCTTATCCTTGTGTGGATTGGCCCAATTTATGGGGCTATCTTTGACCTAGCCCCATTAATAGTGCCAATATCTTTGACCCTACCTTTCAACATTCTGTATATTGAGAAATACTTACAAAATATATTATTTGAAAGCTCTTTATCTCAATACTCATCTGTTCGATGTTTGAACCCAGTTCTAAATCTACAGAGCTTTGACAGGGAGTGCACCTGGATTGGAATTATAAATCGTCACATCATTGCTACACAGCACAACAAGTTCTACATTGTACATGGTTCTAACATGGCAGACTACAGGTGTTTTTGAACAGGTGTTTGTACAATTTGATAGAGCCGGACATTGCGTTTATTACTTGATATAGGGCCTACAAATCAAATCAATAATCAATTACTCACGCACTCCAAATGATGTTCTGAAGATTCGTAGGCAATGGGAGGTAGGCGGTTGGGGTTTCTGCTACTACTAGTAAATTTAGTCTTCGCCTTGTGAACAATCCGCACCCTGTTTTGTGAAATAATTTCCATTCTATTTCCGCATAGAGGACATTGACCTTATCGACAGAGGGCGGTATTTTTGTGGTCGTGACACGGCTCTGGGTCGTGACAGGTAGGTACACAGCTCTGGGTCGTGACCATATGCGTCAACCGCGCGCGTATTTTCAATATAATAGAGATCAATGGTCGTGACTTTGAACTCCGTCGTCATAGGGAATTCTGTCCCCCGGAGATTCTGTCCCCATGGGAAATCAACATTGACTGAAGGAGGATGATTCAAAAGAGGGCGCTTTCAGAAGAAGTTTTTACACAGAATTCGTCCTATGGGGGGGGGGGGGGGGACAGAATCTCCGGGGACAGAATCTCCTGCCACACCGGCACTGGCTGCAGTGCAGACCTCCTACACTGACATGTAACTGGTTTGGGTCCTGTGGCTGGAACATCCCCCTTCCAGCAGCCCCCCCCCCCCACGGCTGACGACTTCCACGGGTGATCCGCCCCTGATGATGGGCGTGAGTTATTCAGCCGTCTCCATATGATTAAGTATGGTTAGCCTATGAGAATGGGGGGGGGGGGGGGGGGTTGTGTCTTAAAGGCACTGAATACTGAACACGTTTGGTAATTGTCAAAGACCAGTGTTCTCACTTGGTGTATCCCAACATATGCATAAAATAACAAGCCTGTGAAAATTTGGGCTCAATTGGTCATCGAAGTTGCAAGAAAATTATGAAAGAAAAAACACCCTTGTTGTACAAATTTGTGTGCTTTCAGATAGGAATAAAAGGCTTCTTACAAGAAGTCTTTTATTATTTTAGTGAGAAATTACCTTTTTTTATATCACAAACTACGTTACTTCAGAGGGAATCGTTTCTCCCAATGTTTTATACTATCAACAGCTCTCTGTTGCTCGTACCAAGTCAGTTTGTATGCTAATATATATTTTGAGTAATTACCAAACGTGTACAGTGCCTTTAATAAAGGATGTTAGTATTGATGAGCAACACAGAATCCCCTTGCATTTTGATGTCACAAGCTCAAAAGGAAAGTGGGGTAAAAGAATCGGAGAGAGAGTTTTGCGTGGCGCGTACTTGCACGTTTCCATTATGTGACATCGGCGATGGCGGCTAATAAAGGGGTCTATTCACCAGTGACATAACTAGGGGGGCACGGGGGCACCGCCGGGGGCACGTACCCCCCCCTTGACTTTTGAGATTTAGAAATTACAGAGTAACTGTTAATTGTTTTAATTTCAATGTTTAAACAAATTATATTTAGGCCTATTATTTATAGGCCTAGTTTTAAAAAGCAGTGCTATGAAATGAATTGAAATGAATGGTTGGAAACATGTTTTAAAAGTAGAATAATACCAAATAATATGCCCTCGAAGTGGCTTAACTAAGGGGAACTGGGGGGTGCACGGGGGCGGGGGAGGGGGCACGGGCAATTGATGTACGTGCCCCCCCTCCCCCAACACCAATATCCGGACTTTTGGGATTGTAAATTAATTTTACATTTCTTACTCTTCAATGTGATAATTTAGATGTTTTTAAAACTATTTTTCAATTTACACACAGAAAATGTAATTGTTTTTACACTCACTGCGCTGAGAAGGGGGCTTGTTTGCAGGCGCGGTTCTAGAGCTGATTTTGTGGGGGGCTAGTAGACCCTTCGCACGCGTGACGTCACCCTCTAACTTTCGCTTTTGTGAGTCAACCTTTTCATATGGGCAAGGCGTCGATCGCTACTGAAAAGTGGGGGGGGGGGACGGGCGAGCAAGTCTTTAAAAAAAACTTCCGGAGGCATCGTGTACCGAAACTTTTCGTCTATTGTCTGTATTCATAGAAACGGAAATAGGCCTAAAATACCATTCTGGACAGGGGGGCGGAAGGGGTATTGCGCAAGAAATTTCAAAAAGAGGTGAAGACCATTAAAAAAGAAAAAGAAAACCATGTATACCGTTAAAATGTTCTCTTTAACAGCACTGAAAACATAACCGTATATATTGTAAGAGCATTTTCAATTGTTAAGGTGGCTGTTTTTATGTAAAATGCGTAAAAATATTACCGACAATTTTCCGTTGGTTTATTGCAGCAGCTAGCTAATGTGTATGAATGGGTCCAGAATGGGTACAAATTTCGACAAAATATGAAAATTCGTATCATTCATCCTCTGATTTTTTTCGCTGAACGTAATATTTAAGGATAGATCTTTTATTTCTGAAAGTTTAAACAAAATCCCTCCGTACATCCTCTAGATATTTCACGATTTTTAGAATGTTTTTTTGAGAAAATGGTTTCTGCTATACCATGGTTTGCGTGCAAACGATCGTCCGTCAAACGGATGTCAACGGACGGGAACATTTGCCGTAGGTAATATTAATTATGAGGCAAAGTACACATCTCAAACAGATATGTAATACATGTCGTTTACGTTAAATGTATGTTGTTTATTAAATTATTAAATTACTGAAGCAGTTGGTAACGCAAAAAAAACCCATTGACGAATGTTCTCTATAGTGTAAGATTTTGTGAATTTACAAGATTTGAAGATAAAAATACCCTCTGATAAAATGGACTCGCCCAAGCTTTTCAACGGCACGCGTGTAATTCAAATCTTGTACGATAGGCTACATGTACACGTATACACAAGAGAATGTGTATACCCTGTGTATGTGTGTACTTAGCCTTGATTCAAGGCTGTTGGCGTAGTGTACCCCGGCCCGGTGCGGCACGATTCGGCACGATTCGGCAACAACTGCAGTGCATAGACAGTGTACATTGTACAGGTACAGTACATGTACATGTACATTGTACAGCGAGCCGTGAGTACGGTCGTTCTTTCAACCTCGAACGCGTGACTCAAACAACAGCCTTGACCGGTTTGTAAATGAAAGCTTATGTGTTTCTTTATATTTTATTGGAAATCCAATAAAAGCACTTATGCAGGATGTGGGCGTTTCATTCTAAACATTGGCCAATCACAGGCGCGATTGAGAATGACCTATTTGACCTGAACGACAAGGCTGCATAATTACTGCTGCTATGCGATCCATGACGACCACTGTGTTGGTTATACGCTGTACACGCGGATCGGCCGGCTGGAGAACCTTGATCAAGTATGGACAACCCTGATCATTCGCCATTCTTTTGGTTATTAATTCTGGAGTTGATGTAGTTTCTGCATTTGTGTTTTCTTATACATGTCCTCTCGAAGTCCGACTTAACTCTGTGCAGCCACACTTCATACTTTTGAATTGTTCTCGGGCAGGGTCTTAAAGGGACACGTTGCCTTCGGGTTGGGCGCTGTTGGGCGCTTTTGGGCTATAACAAGCGTTTGATGTATAATGAGCACGGTCGGAAAGATGTTTAAAAAGTAGAATATAATTATCCACACAAACGTGCCTTAGAAATGCTTCGCTTTTGCTCACTTTCGCGAAACAAAACGCTCCGCCATTTATGGGAGTCAAGATTTTGACTCCCATAAATGGCGGACAAATTCTATTAGTCTTATTTCCAGTCGCAGCTGTTGAACTACGACTGAGCAATTATTTTATTAAAAATGTTACGATTACCATCTGTTTATTGTATTCCAATAAATATCCAACACCGAGCTGTATCTAGCACTGTATTGGTCCCGATATAGCCAGCCGGCGATTAGAACACATGCAGTACAGGGAGGTGAACCAAATGTGATAGTTTGTCTCCTCCCTGTACTGCATGTGTTCTAATATTCTGAATATGCGGCTGGCCGTTCCGCAAATACCTGGCTGGATAATTTGGACCCAATACTGAGCTAGCTTTAGCTCGGTTTACAAGTTGCGAGCGAGGTAGAAAATGAGATTATTACCCGGTTTTCATCTGACCATAGAGCAAGGAGATCTGACTGGTTTACCAGGCCACTGACTACGGCACTAGCGTAACGACTGTTCGTCGCGCATTTTGCCCATTACATGGACGGTGGTATTTACGGCTGGAAATACGTATACGTTTCGCGGGGCAGATCTCGGGGTCAGATGGCAATGTTTGGTTTTTTTAATCACCATTCACTAATTATAACACATTAAAGGCATGTTATTGCACGAACAACTCTTAATAAGGATATGGAACACTTCCAAACAGCAAAATTTCTTGAGATTTTAAGGCAACGTGTTCCTTTAAGAATTTACTGCTAACCAAAAATTGAAAGGATACACAGTCACACATGATACATGTGAATTAGAGTTTTAGCTACCTTATTCTAGTAAGTGTACTTGGGAAATGTGCTTTAAATAAATAGGCAGCTCTGAAATTGGGCACCTCTTGGGGCGGCCCACAAGATATAAAAAGTGCAATAAGCTATTAATTGCCTCCATGATGAAACAATCAACAATATTGTAGTTATGTGAGGTCTAGCTTTGTTTTGTATATATTCTACCTCGAATGAATGCACCAACAATGATTAAATCACTGTTTATAAGGTGCAAGATGGAGACAGGAGATGGTCAATCGGGCCTATAGGCCATTATAAAATAAAATAAAACGTCAGAAAAGCGTCTTCCTGATGGGAAATGGTGTATATGTTATATGTACTAAATCTATCCACTCAACCTCATATTCCTGCCCTCATTGTCTCGCTCAGCTGACAATTTGTGGAGAATACGCAACATTTTCAGATAGATATTATTATAACAAAATATTCCCAAATTCAAACCGGCGCGCCAGTGCATGCAAGTAGCCACATCTGGATACTGCATGCATATTCATAAGAATGAGTAAACAAGACTTCCGCCACTGGCCACTTATAGTAATGAGTCATTGGCTTCAATACAAAACCATCAAGGCGTTGATCGGGGGACGTATAGCTCACAATAATATGAGCATGCGCACACTGATACTGCACACAGACAAGTCCATGAACGTAGCTGGTAGCTCGGGCGGGTAGCTCGGGCGGGTAGCGCGGCCCAAATAAAATAAAAATTAAAACATTACAATAATTTTAAAAAAAAAACCTCCAACGCCTTGATCAAGGCTAGTGTGTACTAGGCCGTTTTTTGTTGTGGAGCTTCGACCAGCCAATGCACGTCGCGAGAGTCGAATGAGATTATTTTCAACGTAGGTGGCACGTTGGTGGCGTTACCCCTTCCGCCCCACCCCCCCCCCCCCCGATTCTGGACGTGGTCCATCAGTCTATAAAAAAATATTTGAAAGACATCCGTTTGTCCGCTATTATTTTATTTGAAGAAATCAAGAAAATGATGTATATTTTTACAATTTATTCCATATTTCTAATGAACCAGTCAATCAAAAATGGGGGGACATCTGATATGCTGTCCCCCCAGTCTAAAAAGTGGGGGGGGGAACATGTCCCCCGTCCCCCACCCATCGACGCCCTTGCATATGGGTACGTTATAAGTAGAAAGTTAAAATACTCTCATACAAAAACATGATTCAAATCGCGGTCAGAAAAAAAATGTGGGCGGGGTCAGAGAAAAAAAACGTGGGCGGGTCCTAGAGCCAAAGCGTCAAGAAGTTCTTTTTGATCCAGATGTTCGTGTGATACAGATATCTCCTCTCCAGTAATTCGTGTTGCGGACAGTAATTCGTGTTGCGTCGCCAATCAAGACTAGCTAAGCAGAGAGCAGACGACACACAGTACGTACGTGCGCGCGCACAAAAAAGCGCCAACTCATTGTTCTTGTTATTTTGTTCCCCGGAGATTCTGTCCCCCCCCCCCCCCCCCGCCGTACGGCAAACTGTACACGTCGTCTGCTGCATGCGCTGGTGTGTGACGTCTGACATGATCTGACCTTACTGATATGATGGACACGGACAAAGGAGGAGACTATTTCGTAAACAATATTCGACAATTAAAGACTTGCTTATGAGAGTGTTATACCCACCGTTCGACTTTTCTCAAAACCTTGAAACAATGAGATTGAAAACAACGAGAAAACAAAGAACTGCAGGCAGTGCTGTGCCAGTGGTTGACGGTCATGACAGTACTGGCTGGGCTTGGGCTATTTGCTTTGCTGCACATCTTTGTTTCGTTGTCGCAACGGGATACTTCACTACTCTTGGGATTTTCTACATAGAATGGAAAGAATACTTCGACTTGTCTGCGACATCCTCCAGCTGGCTAGTTAGCATGCCATTGTTGGTTGCTAGTCCATTGAGTAAGTACCATTTGATAGGCCAACAATACATGCCGAGTGAACTGGGCGTACATAGAGCTACATTGATTGAGGGGCTATTTGTAAGTAGGAACATGGAGGTAGGAATAGAATGCTTTGTGCGAAGAGAATTTGACTCGGTTTTCGCTGCGAATGTTTCGCAATAGACTAGTTGTGCACAGGGCAACTCTTCCCAAATTGTTCATTGGTAGGAACTACTTGCATGACTTGTGGGCTTTTCTCGCGTTGTGGGGTTAACCCTAGCCCAGGTTGGACTCCTCCGTTGCATACAACGCGACGGAGTCCAGGGTATAAAGGACCTCAGGCATTGCAACACAATTTATAACCATTTTTTATCATATTTTTACCTTTTTGAGGAAACTGAAACGTGACTCACATGTTCCTTGTGTCCTGAACCTTACGCCTGCTCTATTCAGAATTGCCAATTTTATCCTTGGATGACATTATTGTGAAAATAAAATGGAAATTGACGCATTCGTTGCGACAACCTCAACTGACATGGAACCAAGTCCACAAAAGAGGGCGCTGTCTAACCCGTAATTAACACAACACTGAACGCTTTTTTCTTCCGGGCGGCAACACGACGGAGTCACAGCGCCAGTGCACAACTTGGACTTATTTTCGGAAATAATGTCATTCATGGATGTATTTGATAGGTTTTGAACTCAGCAAAAGTGTAATTAAAGGCACCAAGAATAAGTGAATGGAGTTTCAGCTTCTCAAATTAGGTAAAAATATTTTAAAATGTTACTCAAAATTTTGTTCGCATTGTAAAGGATCTTTATACCCAGGACGTCAGTGCAGTGGCACTGACTGACGTCCTACCAGGGCTAGGGTTAACCCCACAATGTTTAAAACAGAAAAGATTGAAGAAAAGGGATCATAGTCACAACCTGTGGAATGCCCAATATGTCACTCTAGTAATAAGTAAGTATGTCTGGAATTAAATTAGCATAAATAAAAATAATAGAGGTTCGTTCCCGCATCCCGCTAGGCCTATCGTCTCCATAAATGATAGCGGAACGAACCTCATTCAATCATCCAGACCATGGTCCCACTAAGCCCACCTTGTTGAGCTGTATGGCTCTCTTTTAACATCGGTCTCATAACATACTCACCATATGAGACCGATGTTAAAAGAGATCCATCTACAGCTCAACATGGTGGGCCAAGTTCTACTCTTATTACAATAGAATAGCACGTCCAGACAGTATTTCTGTGGTTAAGCAATGCCAAATAATTTTGAGCTGAGCCATTTGCCTCTCATAATGTTTTGTAATTTCAAAAGATTATTATTAATGGGGAGTCCAGCGTATCGCCTTGGCACTATGGTGGGGCTGGCTATGTCGGGAGGGGATTTACTAAAATTTCCATCCGACTGCCACTTTTTCATTCATTATGAAATAAAATAGTATCTTATTTGCTCAAATGAGATTTTGCTTGATTGCTTTTTACAAGAAAAAGTGAAAGTCGTATAGGCCTATACTATAGTCTTACAAGTTACATTAGGCCTATACATAAATTTGGAAAAATTTCCGTATCATCCCACCACTTTCTAAGGGATTTATTTCCTTTTTTTTAAATATTCCTTGTGAAGAATAGGTAGCTAAAATGCTACATTTTGACCTTTAAAAATGAAAATTGAAGCACACATTTCATAGCGCGGACAGAACTTTCTCACACTGACTCGTGCCCAAAGGAACTAAAACGGAGTGTAAGCAAGCGCGTTGTGAAGACGTGGTAGCATGCTGCAGAAAATTATGCATAAATTTTAATGGGGATTTGAGAGGCATTGCAACCATGCAACATTCCCTTAGAAAAGTCATCCCCCCCACCCCCCTCCAGTCATCCAGTCACCACAATGTGGGTCATCTATTAAAGGGACACGTTGCCTTTGATTGTGCCATTTGAGCTATGAAAGCATTTGAAAGCATGTTATGGAAATAAATATGATTGGAAAGATGTTTAAAATAATGATCCACACAAATATGCCTCGAAATTGTGTGGTTTTCCTTTTACTTCTTGAATTAACACGGACCACCATTTTGTAGAACCAAATATTTGACTCCACAAAATGGTGGACCATAATTGAAACAAAATTAAAACTTGGGACGACGATGCTTACAGCTTATTTTGTAGAAACCCCATTATGCCCAAATTTGTGAGACTTTTAAATTCATCAATCAATCATTCAATCAAATTTACATTTATCTCCATATACTGTCATAAACAAACTAATACAATAATATTAACAGAATAGACTGAGTTATTATAGGAAGGCTTACAGGTTTAATGATATACAATAACATACAATGATATACACTAACATGAATGTCAATTGGGCAAAATCATTTACAGGAAAGTGTCGTTTAACCCTATACTATAGACCATGTGACCTTTGTTTACAATAAGTGTGACCTTGTACATTCTTCGGATTTTCTGGCAGGCAAGATACTGCACTAGTCATATGGGAAAGGTGACATTTTGTGTCATAATTTCCACATACATCCAAGAGTTATGAAAGTAAAAGCTGGACAAGTTTTGAGATGTGCCCCCTTTCATCATATCAAAAGTTGATAAGAATTAGACAGTGCAATCTCCACAAAATATAAGATTATATGTTTTCTTCCATTAGGCTGTGTACAAATCGTGCCTGCAGGAAGTCCAGGCTCTGTGGCTCTTTTGTAAACATGTGATGTCACAGGTTACATGGCCTATAGACACTGTGATTAGTGAATTTTCAACACAAAAGGGCGAGAACAAATTCTGCTCATCACTCTCTTTCTTATCGTTTTCCCAGGCTGTAGGATGCGATTCCCTCTGAAGTAAAATATACCATTGTTTTTAGCCTTCATTCTTTTACTCAATTACTTAGAAATCATCTACTGGCGCCAGGTTCTGGGGTTCCCTTGACATAAATTAACTAAGGGGCTGCAGGAACTTGTTTCTCATTTTTTCTTTTCTCGTTTTGAAATAATAGGCTATTTCCACTTTACTATTTTTTTCTATGCATTTTCAACAAAATAATGTTCCAGCGCAATTGTTATTGTTTTCTTTTCTATGTGTGTTGTGATACAGTACAGGGTTAAAAAGCTACGGGCAATAACAAATGCTAGGGGCGGGGGCACAATGTTCCCCCACCCCACCCCACCCCTAGTCCTGATACGGTTAAGTACATAGATTTGGTGAAAATTCATCTCCCATAATCAGAAAAAAAAAATAATAATAATTACTTTCAAAGATCCTGTAACTTTGCTAAGGGGAGAAAACCGGGGAGATGGACCTGTTATGCATAAAATCATATGTGAAATTTCAGCCTCTGGCTCATGGACTAATAGTAGAACAAGCCTGCGCCACAACCTTCTCTAAACTTTACCAACTGGTATAACAAAGGCATTTTTCCATAAAATATCTCCTATACAAATAAGTATCCCTCTTGATAACTTTATTGGAAAAAGTACTGCAGCTGACTCTAACAAAGTCTGAGAAACATTTTTGACAGGCAGCCATGCTTGCCAAGTGGCAAATACAACGGCTGTTTGAGTATGCACAACTCAAATAATTTACTCTCTCCGTGTAAATACATGGGCTTAAAAAATGTTACTCTCTGAACAGCCGTTGACTTAAAACGGAAGAGGCTAAGAAGTTTGGTCCCAGAAGTTCAAATATGCTAAGACTTGCAGTCCATTACTCAAAATCCTGCTTCTCTAACAATATTTTCACTAAATGCTAACACTTGGAATACTATGTACTTTATTGTCACCGTATCTTGTAAATCAAATAATAAAATCATTCTTGGTTATCGTAGAAACAAAAGAGCCATTAATTTTGAATCTCAACTTGCATTTTTAAACTGGCATTCTTTATCTACTTATCTACTTGTAAATGTTTTTTCCGAAACACACACGTCTTTATAATGAGAGATTTCCTGTTATTGAACAGATTCGCATTCATGTTTTAACATCTGAGAAATTTTACAAAAGGGAAAAACAAATTATTTAGGAATTCAATACAACATCATCCATCTACTCAATGAGACTTTTCAAAAAGTACAGACAGAAAAGAAATAAAATTCTTCACCTCAATATAATTTATAAAAGGCTAACATTTCTTAAAAGCTAGAAAATGTTCCCTTAATATTTTCAGTGGTTGGGTGATTACACTTGGGTTGAATTGGTCAGTTCACCTTTCCAAATTGATGTTCGAAATGTGCCTAAAAAGTCAGTAGAGATAAATGAAGCAACTCAAGGGATGGTACAGCGTTGGTTTTCAGAAAAATATGCTAATGGGGGACTTTTTGGATGCTGGGTGGCAGCAGACTTACCAGGTAAATCCATTGTGCTCGGTATTATTATTTCTTATGACAGAAACTTTTAACTCTGAGAGACCTTAGTCTTTTGAAGAACGTCTGTTATTCATAGCCCAATTATATGAAACATTTCAAGCAGAAATAATCAAAGAAAAACAAGTTCAATCTGAACTCTATGGGCTTCTGGTAATCAGTTGAGAGCTAGTTTGTTTGAAATGGGCGTGGCTTACAGTGGAATGACATCACACGTACACGTATGAACAAAATACTGCCTTTAACAAAATCTACTGATTTGAAAAACACCGCGAGTCATGACGTCATACCTGTACATCATAAACAGTTCATAAATAAAGTGACATTGTTATGATTTTTGTTGCTGAAACATGATACAGAAGATAAAATAAAATTCAACAAGCTTATTGAGAAAATTTTTCGATTACTGAATGTTCGGAGGAAAGTTTCCTTCATTGCCAAAGCAAAAATTAAGAAAATAGGATATACTGAAAATGATTTCTCATTTATTCAACACATGCACAATCAAAGTAGTTGCATCCCTCACTTTCTTGAAAATACTCCTTCAAGATGTGGTAGCGTGTGGCGTTATTGAGCTCACAAACACGGGGTGTCGAACCGGATGAACTCTGCTTGATGTTGAAAGAGAGACAGTCTTGGTGCTCCATACATTGTCGTCCGCATGCAGCTACTGTGTCCGTTGGATATCTGTCCAGGGTGTGGCCGGAGAGACAGCGCGACACAAAGCGACCAGTAGACTCATCTGCTGTTAGGCAGTACACATTCGTAGCAGACTGACCACATCTGGCTTGATGAGGGCGCTCACAAATGAAAAATAAGTTCAAATAATCCCATGCATCTCCCCAATAACTCAGAATGCCAGGATTATATTTGTAGTCACGGGTTATCATGAAGCCATAATCGTGATCCCTAGGTCTTTCATGGTCATCTGGTTGGTCTGGCTCCCATTTACGATATTCAGTTGGATATTTACCATCCTCGTAGCAGTTCCTTCAACCTTCAACTTCTGCATCATTGCAATTGATCCAAACACCTACAAATTGCCCATGATGCTGAAATGAAGTGAATATGAATTCATTCTCGTCATCTGAGCTTGGGACCATTATAGATGCATTGTTACGATCACACTGCATCACAGCAGTGGACCAGTTGCCATTCATGGATCCATCCAGACCCAAATAGCAAGAATCAGCAAAAGCCACCCATCCGTCATTGCACCCACTTGCTGCAAAGGCATCCTTAGTTACCATAATGATAATAGAGAAAGTAACCACAGTGATTGAGGTCACTATATCATCAGCAAAGAACTTCATTTCCAGTAATCTTCTGATTTCTTGTAATTTGTCAATTCTTGAGATACAAACTCCAAGGAGTCAGTTGTTACATGTACATGTATGCATGCAGTCACAAGTAAAATGAGAGTCTGTGATGCAGTTCAAATTTCGGTTGCACTGTTCATTAGTTGACTACACCACCTTCCTCCTTAATTACACTAATGTAATTAATTTCCATAAAATCATGCAAATTAAACTGTCTATTATTGTCTATACTGTACAAGGCTACCACTTTGTAATTATCCCATTATCCTTCCTCAATTGCTTCTGATAACAACATCTCCAGTTAAAGGTAGGATCCTGGAAAGAGATAATTTTATTATCATTTGTTTTAATCTGAAGCTTACTTGTTATAGCACAAATATTTTGTCTCAATTGCCCATGTACAATAGAAATTAGTGTCAACAAATTTTGAATCTCCAGAGATTGCCTGCAGGCAACTTTTGGAAATTTCTGTGGTGTCCGGTTGAATGCTGTCACCTCTCTTTAAACATGGATGGAATCAACTGAATGAAAATGCTGTGACAGGTTTGTTTTTTGGCAAATTGCAAATTTAACTATTATTGTCTATACTGTACAAGGCTACCAATTTGTAATTATCCCATTGTCCTTCCTCAATTGCTTCTGGTAACAGCATCTCCAGTTAAAGGTAGGATCCTGAAAAGAAATGTTGTACTATTATTTTGTTTGATCTGAAGCTTACTTGTTATAAAGATGGTAATGGTAATAAGCATCCTGCAAATCTTTTTTCGTCTGAATTGCCCCTGTTGAATAGAAATTAGTGTTTGCCAACAAATTTTGAATCTCCTAAGATTGCCTGCAGGCAACTTGGAAATTTTTGTGGTGTCCGTTTGATGTTTTTTTATCAACAAGTAGACACTTTATTCAAGTGAACCTTTCGCCGGTGACTTTTATTGTATCTTTGTGGATAATTTTGCCTACAAATCAGTGTATTGACAAAAACCAAACAATGATCATACCTTTAAGTGTTTAATCATTTTGCACTACCACTTTAAAGACAATGTTTCCATGGTAAGTTTTCCATTTGATTGAACTTAAGGGATGGAACTTCACTGAGTATTAAAATAGGATAATTTTTTAATTTAAACCCTGTTATTATCTATCTGCTGCATCTGATAGGCAAAATTTACCAACCCAACTGCAATTACATGTTTTCATGAGATAAGTTTTCATGACTGCTATTATTAACCCACTGTTCCAACATTTAGGCTGGGTTTTTGCTGTGAACTCAACGGGATGTACATTATTTGTGGAAAACTTTTAATTTCAACCTTGAAACTAGATACATTACTGAGTATACATTGCACAAAATTGTTAATGGCCTGACATATACAGTGCTTAAAACACTCAGTGCTTAAAACACAAATAATATTCTTTATCCCTGATGCAAAAAGGCCTATAGTAGTCGTTAAATGTTTGTCGCGGTGATAGCGTAATAACACCTCGTGATCGAAGACTGCTCTCGCGCGAGGCTGCTGGCTCCCGAATACTCCCATTTAAATGGGACTGTAGTCGCGAGGGCATTAGTCTCGCGGGAGCCAGCAGTCTCGCGAGAATATCGCCCGTGTCGCGAAATTAGTTTTTAATAAACACACCATACAACCAAATCAACCTGTGACTTTTTCATCAATATTACATTTTTTGTTGTACTGGTTGTGGAGGTGTTATAATATTAGAGAAAAACAATGAAAAAGAAATTACATTTACTGTCAGGAATTTTAGTGCACATATCAAAGGCAATTGCTTCATGCCCCTGGCCATATTGCCTTGTTGCCCCTTAAAATGCTCCTGTACAAATTTACATTTCCCTCATAAAGGTGCGCCCTTTACTAAGTAAAAACTGCCTTGCCCTTACAACAAGGTATTATATTTAAGCACAGTGCATTATCAGGTTTGCTGTTGATAGTATTTTATATCAAAAGACCTGTACTTAATAAAGGCATTTGCTTCACCCCCCTGGCCTTTGCCTTTGACCTGATACTTTCTCAGAAGCGACTGAGGCAATCGCCTCCATGCCTTGATGCCCTTTGAAATGTTCCTGTACAAATTTACATTTCCCTCATACTCATAAACGTGCCCTTAACTAAGTAAAAAACTGCATTGCCCTAACATTGAGTTGTCAGGGCTGTATGTGGTTTGCTGTTTATAGTATTTCAAATGGAAACTTTTCTCTTGAGGATTGGTGCTGGTATGAACTTTTAAATCAGTGAGCTTTTAGATTGAAAATAATTTCAAAAGAACTGACAGTTAACACTGTTTCTCCTTGCAGGTTTGTTCAGTGGTGTCCTAGCAACTGGGCTTGGTGTACGCAGAGTATCTATGGTGGGATCAGCAATTAATGGACTGGCAACAATACTGGGATCATTTGCTACCGATGTCACCCAACTCTACCTCTGTGGTGCTATGTCAGGTGATGACCAAAACATCAATCATTCCACGCATAAAGTTATTCTAATTTTGAAAATTCAATATGGTGATATATACAGTACATATATTAAGATCAGGGCCCAGTTTCAAAGAGCTGCTTAAGTACAGAAAGTAGCTTAGCGCTAAACAGTTGTTGCTTACCAGAAAAAGGTTAACCAGTGAAAGTACCATTCAACATGTACCAATTGTAGCTGGTATCCTGCTTATTATAGCTTAACAGAAATTGTTAAGCAGTATTTGCTGCTTTAGCAGCAGTATAAAGTTGGGCCCTGGTTACCATTACCGCTTACAGTGACAGATTCAGGGGGGATAGAGGTGTGTTACCCCCCCCCCATCCCCCATCCCCCACCATTGCCAAAAGTCAAATTCAAATGGATGTATTATGGTGTTCTACATCTGCCATCTCGCATCTTGTGTCATCGAATCTCGCGATAGGTTTTCAATCTCGCATAACGTGTTATCGAATCTCGCGTTAGGTTATCAATCTCGCGTTAGGTTCAATCTCGCATCTCGTGTAATCGAATCTCGCCTTCGTTTTCAATCTCGCGTTAAATGCTAACAGGTAATTTGATACTCTGCGTTTGTTTACATTGATTTAGACCGGTTCCCTGCTGTCGACTCTTTAAAACAAATGTACCTCACATAATTCACAAATATTTCATTATTAGCAGTTCCGACATATTAGTCGGAAAAGTTATTGTTTTTGTTTACTTAGCTGTAAACACATGAATATTTAATCAGCCAATCTTGAGACCACTAAATCTCAAAAAGTATACGTCCGATCATCAAACTTTTTTCAAATGTTTACTTGTGGAATACTGTATAACTATGTGATGGCCTAAAACGCTGGACGACGTCACCATGACATCATTTATTGTGCATTTTGTATGTGTGTACAAAACCCATGGCTCTGAAAATTGCATAGACATTGAGTTTGTGAAGGTCACACTTAACATTAAGTCACACACAAAACACAAATGTAACGTGTGTGACCCACGTCACGATTTTAAAAAAAAGTTTTTTAATTTAGGGATAATTAAACTGGTTCACAATATAAAGTAATTGACATGTTACACATTAGTGTAGGAATAGATTTAAATTTTGATGGTTCAGGCTCACTTTTCAGAGAATGGCCCAAATAATCACATTTCCTGAACCATACGGTATGTCATCTATTCATAATTTTGGTGCCATATTGTACCTTATTGCACATTTAACAATTTATTCAAAAACGCGACCCCAATTTGACCTTTCCTCATTACAACTTCTGAACCAGGTGGGTCGAGGGTATGAATAAGGGTCCTTTAGCACAGGGCTCAGTTAGAATGAAGGTAAAAGTTAGGGTCAGGTTTAAAATCAGTTTTAGAGTCAGTATCAGATTGAAGATCAGGTTTGTGTTTTTAGGCAAGCTTGATGTCAAAATAAGGGCCTGTCAAAGGTGAAGGGTCTACTATCTCAAAGTCAGACTAACTTTAAAGGTCTGGAGCGTTTAATCAAGGTAAAAAAAAAACCGGAACAGCTTTGTGTTTGTCCTAGGACAAACACCTAAAATGTCTAGTTATTATTATGATTGAAAATATAAGGCGAGATTCGATAACGTGAGATGCGAGATGACAGATAGAGAACACCATCTATAGTATGAAGTGCGTATCACACATCGGTATAGGGTTAATATCAAACATACCCTTTATCCCCAATGCAAAACATCTCATTAATATTTTAACACCTGCTGGATCCTCTCAAAGTACATTCAAAATTTAAGCTGGTGATGAAGTGGGAACCCTCAAAATTATTTTTATCCCTAAAATGTGTAGTTTTATTTCTAAAAATTGACACAATTTTATTACTATTTAAGTGAACGAATTCATGCAATATGGAATAATACTGCACAAATTGGGGTAATTCAGCTATTTATTGAAATATTTTTTCAAATTTGTGTCCATCTACGATTTTTTCATTTTCTAGGTTTGGGTACAGTGTTGATGATCCCACCTGCTATGGTTATATTCACTCAATACTTCAAGACACGCTTTGCTCTCGCGAACGGAATTGTTGTTCTCGGAACCAACACAGGTCAAATCATCTTCCCACCTTTGTTTCGTCTCCTTATTGCTAATTACGGATGGAGAGGAACTATGTTGATCGTTGGAGCAATTCAGATGAATGGTGTTGCCGCTTGTGCTCTTTTCCGTCCGGTCAAGACGACGATCTCCAACATAGTGGAATTAAACAATCTGGATTTTGAGGTAATTCAGAATGGTGCAGTAACACCACCTACCCAAATAACATCAGTTATCAAAAATGATGCCAAACCAAATCAGGGTAATACATGTTTGAGATATTTACAGTTTCTGGATATTTTCACTGATGTGCTAGCGATGTTGATGCTTGCAACCACAGCTTTATACTCCATGGCATGGATGACAAATCTTACCCATCTACCAGCGAGGGCTAAAGAGGGTGGTTGGTCTGATGACCAAAGTGCAATGTTACTTATATCCTTCGCGATTGTATCCATGTTAACGAGAGCCACCCATGGCTGGTTTGTGGATAGAAACTACATCAGCGCCTATAAACTACATTTGATTGTTCTGCTAGGGTCTTCCATAGTGACCCTCCTAAACCCTGTGTCTGACAACTACGTTTTTCTTGTTGGATATACGGTAGTCTTAGGAGCATTCGTTGGTATAGGCGGACCGCTATTAATCGTTAATTTACGGAGTTTAGTCCACCCATCGCGTGTGCCTGCTTCAATCAGCTTAATCATGGCAGTGTTTTTTCTCTTCAACGGAATCGGTGCAGTTATTGCAGGTAAGCTCATTTTCCCTGATATATTTTTGTCACTATACTGTACATCAATTTCTTACATTGAATTAAAGTTTTGATCCAGTTTTTAAATTTGTTGTGCATTCATTTTCTTAAACTGGTACAGTTGCAGGTAAGTTTCCTCGGTTCTTTTTTCTGTTGTTCTTTTTTCTGTTTTGGAAATGGATTTGTGATACATTTTTTTTTAAAATTTGGAATGATGTTTGTTTAATTGCTTTTAGTATTTGCTATTGAATTTTATTTTGAATGTTTGTGTGAATCTGGATCCAGGTTTCTCTTGTTAGATTGATACATCAGGCCCTTTGCAAAATGAAGGTGGCCTTGACCTTGTCATCTCAACGATAAAATTCCAGGACTGATAATATCATACACACAGTACACTGTATACCTTGTACATGACTATAACATTTAAACAAAGTTTATGTTTAATTTTTCTTACAGGTAAAATATACGATGGCACTGGAAACTATGTTGCTCCTTTCTTGACAGCCGGAGCACTTTTCATGGCATCGTTCTTACTCTTCGTCTTCATTTTGTTCCTGAAAAAGCAAAGAGATGGAAAAATTGAACGCAAGACTTTCACTAACCCACGTGAAGAGTCAGAACCTATGTCAACTGTAGCTGTGTGATAAAGCTACAAGATGGAAAAATTGAATGCTAGACTTTCACTAACAACCCGTGTGAAGAGTCAGAACCTTTGTCAACTGTAGCTGTGTGATAAAGCTACAAAATGGAAAAATTGAATGCAAGACTTTCACTAACACCCCGTGTGAACAGTCAGAACCTATGTCAACTGTTGCTGTGTGATAAAGCCACAAGATGGACAAATTGAATGCTAGACTTACTACAACCCGTGTGAACAGTCAGAACCTTTGTCAACTGCAGCTGTTGTGATAAAGCTACAAGATGGAAAAATTGAATGCTAGACTTTCACTAACAACCCGTGTGAACAGTCAGAACCTATGTCAACTGTTGCTGTGTGATAAAGCCACAAGATGGAAAAATTGAATGCAAGACTTTCACTAACAACCCGTGTGAACAGTCAGAACCTATGTCAACTGTAGCTGTGTGATAAAGCTACAAAATGGAAAAATTGAATGCTAGACTTTCACTAACAACCCGTGTGAAGAGTCAGAACCTATGTCAACTGTAGCTGTGTGATAAAGCCACAAGATGGAAAAATTGAATGCTAGACTTTCACTAACAACCCAGGTGAACAGTCAGAACCTTTGTCAACTGTAGCTGTGTGATAAAGCCACAAGATGGAAAAATTGAATGCAAGACTTTCACTAACAACCCGGGTGAACAGTCAGAACCTATGTCACTGTGGTTCTGTCACCGCACTATGTGTCCGCTCTGTGACCGCACTCTGTCCCTGCTGTAGATGTGGCAAATCATTACCACGTGACTTGTGTGTTGTGCAAGATGATATTATGTGACCCTCTATGGCAAAATGGTGACACCCATTGGGCATTTCTATCTTTTTCATTTGTCGATCTAATGGCGGAGTTCGCATTTCACATGATATCATTTTGCCACGAAAACAATGCTGTTTAAAAAACAGCAATGCGTTCATTACACGGGGTCAGAACTGAATCACGCAGAAAGTGAGTCAGTATCTGCATTCTCGGGATTCTGTTTCTATGGAAATATCATTGTTAAAACTGTTGGTATAGACCTTTCACACATGACGACATAGACCAGTGCAGTCTTTTTGGTGATCACCTGTGTGTATTTTAGTCATGTGTATTTGTTATAATTAGCTGGCGTGTGACACAAGGTGCAGTATTGAGCCATACAAAAAATATATTCCGTGTTATGCTTAATTATGTGCAAATATCAAGTAATAAATCACAAGGGCAACTGACCGGGTGATTTTAAATAATTTGGGGTTGAACAAAGAAAAATTTACTAGAGCGGGATTTGAACCAACGACCTCCGGTTTAACGTGCCGGTGCTCTACTAACTGAGCTACATCAAGCCCTATGTTGGAGGTCTCCCTATACATGTATTGTCAAAATTTGTTCGGGGTGCCAGTCAGAAGCAATGTGCGTAATGTAAAACATCATACTGACACACGTGTTGAAAAGTTTTAACTTTACAAAATAAAATATTCCTTATTTAACTCAAAATATAAATTCTTTATTTTGAAAGTAAGCTTGGTACATGCATTCATTAGGGGACATAATGTAGGTTCCCTAAAACTGCCAAATATTATTTATGATAAACATCACTGAACCTCAATATGTATTTTTCTTATGTGGACGTGATCACCAAAATGGCAGTTTTGAAAGCACTTGTGCGATCTGTGACGTAGGTGTACAAGGTCTATGCCTATAACATGTGCCTTTGTAGGATCGAAACAATTAGATACACGCATTGGTTATAATACATGTGTTATCAAAACTGCTCTCAACTGTCATACTCTCTGTGAATCAAGATGAGGTACAAGGATTATTGTAAGAATTGCTGTCCTCAGTCACTTTCCCTTCAAGAAAAGGTACAACATTTGGTAATGTGTGCAGTTTTGAAACCGCAAGTTTGGTTTCAAAATTATATTCATTTGTATGCTTACTCGACTCTTAGCCTTTTTGAGATATGGTGGACATATAGGAGTGCAATGTTTGGTTTGGGTGTATACAAATAGATTTACCCAAACCAAATAGTGCCCTGGTAATGTGTTCACATCTCAAAATAGCTTATTCTTTTGTATGTGTACTCGCTTTGAATCAAGATAAGGTACAGCAGCAATGGTCATTGTCTAAACTGCTGTCAATACACTGGTGCAGGTGGTTTTTCCCCACAATTTACAGTGTTATTCCACAACAACTCACCTAAAACATTGAACATTTCTGTGAAAAATTGTCAGAAACTGCACAAGATTTTTAACAATTTCCTGATCCAGGTTCTTTAATTGAGGGGGGGGGTCTCTTTATAATCAAAGTTTAATATAAGATGACAAAGGTGCATGTTCATGAAGATGCAAGTGACATTAATATAACCTAATTTGGGGTTGAACAAAGAAAGATTTACTAGAGCGGGATATGACCTCCGGATTAAGGCGCCGGAGGTCGATAGGTTTTGTGTCAATGTTTATATGTTCATCAAATGTCCACAATTATTTTTTATTTAAACATTAGTACATTTGTGTATTTTTTTCTATAATAAATCATACAATTTTATTATAAAAAATCCTAAAATTAAATTATTTATTAGAAATCAAATTCTAACTAAGTATTTCAAAGATGGTGATAACATTTTCGTCTTCATACGAAGATTCGTCTTTATATGAAACAATGATACAATAATACACTTTTATTATGCACTAATAAATCTTCACCCGTGTTGTATTTATTTCTTTGACGAAAACATGAAATTTAATCACAATGCTTAACATTGGAAGAAGAAAAAAGAGGGTCTGTTACAATTTTCCGTCCACACAAAATGTTTTAGAAGTATTCATCGAGTATGAAAAGGAGAAAACTAAAAGTATACTTATTTTGTCCTTGTCATTATCATGACGAAATTTACATAAAAAAAGTAGACTTACTGATCAAGTTTGTTTGCTTGTTGTGTCTTTTTATGTGGGGTGGTACTGGTACTGGTTCTGGTATAAACTTTATAATCAGTGAGCTTTCAGATTAAAACTAACCAATTTGTTTTGTCTCGATACTTACCAATCCTGTACGTATACCTGTTACCGTTAATTCAGAGTCTGTAATTATTTTTGCCTAATGCATTGCTGCTATAAAACACGAGAGGACGTGCTTAGGCAGATCATCCACGCGCACATAAAAACCCACCTATACCAAAAACCACCTATACCAAAATTAAAAATAGGGGTGTAACTAGAAATGCTCGCGAATTTCTGTTTTATATAATTAGTATGCACTGTGGGACTTCACACATACATGTACATTACAGTGTATAGCTACTTTGGGACATCCACACAGAAATTGTTAACTAACAAGTGTAGAATTGAACAACAATTTAAAATACCCTATTCAGCTAGGGCATCGGTTGGCCAAATCCTGGCGGCCTTGAACTTTCGTATTATACTATCTCTGTGTACAGCAAATAGGAAGCGTCCTTCAAATAGGGCTAAGGTTGGCGTAGACTTGTGGACAAGTCAGGCGCGGTTCTAGAGCCACAAGTTTCGGGGGGCTAGACCTTTTTCACGTGACGTCACCCTCTAACTATCGCTACTTCCATTTCATTTTGGGAGTCAAAAAGCAAGATATATATAGCGCATTTTCGTGCATAAACCATCCCTGTTACATCAGCAACAGAAGAGAGAGGTTTTCCACTAACGACTTTGATTGAGAATTTTATGGGATAGGGATATATTTACATTGTTTGAAAAGCTCATGTCTACTTGATTAGTGAAATGCGGCGTCCTTTTCGGGCAAACTCATCGACAATTTTGTCGGGATGTTGGAGTAGTTCCTGTGTCATGTCGCGCTCTATTGCGAGGCCACATAGATGGGTCAGTCGGCTGTTGCTCATGGTAGCACGTAAATTTGTTTTTACTCTTTTCATCGTGGAAAAACTTCTCTCTGTTGTTGTTGATGTAACAGGGATGGTACAGACCAGTTGGAAGAAGCGGAGGAGGTCAGGGAATGCTGATTTCAATTTAAACAACCGCTCCATGGTTTCCTCCGTTGAACCCGGTGCATCTTTTAGAAACATTTGATGTGCCACAGCTACCTGATGCTCCAGGTTATTGGGGTCTATGTTAAGGGCTGACTTTATCATGTAATTACACACCAGCATCGTCTTCATTTCCAAACTGGGATTGGTTTTTATGAGGCGGAAGCGTGCGCCTGCGGAAACCGCAAATTCCAAAAGCACCGGGCAATTGTCCGATGTAATACATTTAACCGTACGTGTAGTCTTTGGGGGGCTAAAGCCCCCCCCCCCCCCTAGCCCCCACGTAGAACCGCGCCTGGGACAAGTCGTTTAATGTCTGTCGCGGTGATAGCGAATCGGCCCTCTCGCAACTATCTCGCGAGAGGACTGCTCCTCGCGAGACTATACTGCTCTCACGACTACGGTCCCTTTAGTCTCGCGCAGAGCCGTGTCTCGCGCAGAGCAGCCCCCCTCTCGCGAGGTAGTTGCGAGAGAGCCGTTTCGCTGTCACCGCGACAGACATTTAACGACTTGTCCACACGTCTAAGGGTTGGCCTTGTGTGAATTATAGTTCAGTCAGTGCGCTAGCCTTGATCAAGGCGTTGGAGGTTTTTTTTTTTAAATTATTGTAATGTTTTAATTTTTATTTTATTTGCGCCGCGCTACCCGCCCGCCCGAGCTACCCGCCCGAGCTACCAGCTACGTTCATGGACTTGTCTGTGTGCAGTATCAGTGTGCGCATCAGTGTGCGCATGCTCATATTATTGTGAGCTATACGTCCCCCGATCAACGCCTTGATGGTTTTGTATTGAAGCCAATGACTCATTACTATAATGCGCGCGAAAGGCGAGACCTTTCATTTACAAACCGGTCAAGGCTGTTGTTTGAGTCACGCGTTCGAGGTTGAAAGAACGACCGTACTCACGACTTGGCTATACTGTTCTCGCTGTACAATGTACATGTACTGTACCTGTACAATGTACACTGTCTATGCACTGCAGTTGTTGCCGAATCGTGTCGTGCCGCACCGGGCCGGGGTACACTACGCCAACAGCCTTGAATCAAGGCTATCAGTGCGCAGGCTATGCTATAGGCATGGCTCACGCAAACTGATTCAAGCTTTTATAACGAAATGTGTACACACGTTACAATATTACTACATGTTGTTGGTTTGCATGAAATTCGTCGATACAAGAAGCACTGTTACTTTTTGAAGTCGGAGTTCTTATGAAGCAGTTATGAAGAAATGCGTCTCGGCAAAACTAACTACCGAGGTAGACAGCGGATGGGCGTGGTTGGTTTGTCTCGGTGCAAGTTTGTGTAATTTAGCTTCCCTTGGTTATTTCACAACTCTTGGGATTTTCTATATTGAGTGGAAGGAATATTTTGACTTGTCTGCGACCGCATCGAGTTGGCTCGTTGGTATGCCGTTCTTGGTTGCTAGTCCACTGAGTAAGTACACGTTATAATTGGTTTATTTTCTGCTACCCCCCCCCCACGCACACACACCAAAACAAAACAAACAAACAAACAAACAAACCAAGAGGTGTTCGTGCTCATTTTGCACGAACACTAACAAGCATTAAAGAAAGGGAAACTTCGGATGTGTAGATCGTCCAATCAAGTTTGAATTAAATCGTGTTATGTTTAACATATGGATGCATGTGTATTTAATTACCTGGGCCCAATTTCATAGAGCTGCTTTAAAAACAGAAAAAGTAGCTAAGCACAACAAAATTATGCTTACAACGGGGTTACTAGCCAAATACCATGCCACATGTACAATTTGTGACTGGTATCCTGCTCATTTCTGCTAAGCAGAACACTGTTTTCTGCTTAAGCAGCTCTATGAATTTGGGCCATGGTGTTGAAATGTTTTTGAAAATTATGATGAAGTGTTTAATTTGGGAGTAGGCCTATAATATAAATTCTGCTTTTGACGAAATATGTTATTTGTCACTTTCAGCCACTGTCAGTTACTTCACAGTTTGTTTGGAAAATCAATCTCTTTTATGGAAAATTACTTGATGTTTTGTACATTTAAGGCATAAACAAATGACAGTAGGCCTACCTCCTTTTTCGAAAAAATATGGTCATATCCCCTGAATGCTGCCACGTCCACTGGAACCCCTGGCCTCATGTTTATTAGTCTCTGGTGTCGTGAATATCTGACTCGATTATGGCTCTGCATGCTTGCCGTGAACTATTGAACTTGCATTTCATCATTCTAGTATATATACACTGCATATAAAACTGTGGCGTTAAATTGTTTTTGGCTAAAATTCCGCATCTGGCCACCACTTTATCTCCCTTATATATTTAGGTCAAATTATATCCTTACCTTTCCAGAAGGGTTGACAGAATGTATACAGAGAGGCACAGGCACTTTGAACTATTACAAAGTGTCAAAATCATGAGAAAAAGAAGCCATTTTCGGGTCTGTGGTGGTCTTGACAACCGTTGCCGCTCACTACACTCCATTTTTAGTTCCTTTGGGCATGAGTGTGCGAGAGTTCCCTCTGCGCGATGAAATGTGGGCCTGCATTTTCCTTTTTAAAGGTCAACATTTAGCGTTTCATCTACCAATTTCTCAAGAGGAATATTTAACAAGAGAAATTCAAGTCCAACATCCATTACAAGTTTCAAATAAATCCCTTATAAAGTGGTGGCCGGATGCGGACATTTTAAAAAACCAATTACATTATTGGCAGAGACATGCATTTATAGGTTTGCTTTTTTTGCCAGGTCCTTTATACACTTCCGTATCACTGTAAAAACAGTGTTTAGAGGTGAAACACTTTTCTAAACATGCACTTTCTTGCTATCACTTTGTAAACACGTCCTAATGATTAACATGTTTAATAGCTAAACGTCTAATGCACTAGACGTTTAGCTATTAAACATTTTAATGTTTATAATTTCTAAAATCTAATGTTTTAATCTAAACTTCTAATGTTCAATGTCTAAACATATAATGTTTAATATCTAAACACCAAGTGTCCTATACTGCTAAACACTAAACATGTCTAAACATGTTAATCATTAGGACGTGTTTACAAAGTGATAGCAAGAAAGTGTTTAGAAAAGTGTTTATACTCTAAACACTGTTTTTACAGTGATATCTATAGGTTTGCTTTTGGACAAATCAATTCAAGGTCGCAAACCAACCGTGTCTGTGTTGTCACATCATATCAGTAAACACAGTGTATTAGCATGGAGCCACGAAGAATAGTTCCTTACTCAACATGTCGAATGCCTATAGTTTTCTGGTCGCGGTGAAGGGCCATATATTTATATTTGCTTAACAAAATCACCTTTGTTTCTATATGAAGAATTTAGATGGATTTTAGCTATAGTGATCTGTTTTAGCTATAAGCAAGGTTTGTTTTCTCCTCATCTTTTAGCAAAATTAATGTCTGTGCTCTGGGACCAAACACTGAACGTTTTTGCTTGGCTGAAATTAACATACATGTATTACATGTACAACCCAAAATACGATGCAATGTGCATGAACTGGTTTCCCGCAAACATGTTTTAAGCAATCTATGAAACTTGAAGCAGATATTATCTGATACAAAAAATGTGTATGCATGCAGCTGTCAGGTTGAATCCGTTCCCATCAAATGGAATTTTTCCTTGATCAAAAGGCGCAATATAAGTCCTTTTTCTTCCAGGAAGTTTGTTTGTTTGTTTGTTTGTTTTATTTCCGTTCATACTTTCATACATCCAGATAATTAATGATTAATGATAAATACAAAATGTATCATACATTGTAAAAACAATACACAGTATGAATGGGGGTGATATCCAGAGAAGGACTAGTCTTGGTTCCAAGACCATGGTGTTTGCGCAGACACACACAACCACCCGCACTCCCTGTACACGTTTGTAATTAATAAACATAGAGGGCGCTGTGACTAGTGTTATTTTCACTACCGACAACCGGATCCCAATTACAAAAAGCACCCTCTATGTTTATTCATTACAAACGTGTGCAGTGTGCGGTGCCAGTGCACTGTACATGTACATCTGAACGTTGGTTGTTTTGTGTGTGTACGCCCAAACACAAGGGTCTTGGAACCAAGACTAGAGAAGGACTGGCCTTCTGTAGTGGAGCACCCGAGACTGCGGTCAAAGTAGACAAATTGGAATAATACAATCAATGAGTTCCCAGATAGGGTTTTAATGTAGTAAGTTTGAAAATAAAGTGAAGTGCCACAGCTGCAGAACTGAGCCAACTTTTCATGCACAGAGTATAGACCTTTATCATGCATACCAACATCTTGGTCAAGTTCCCTGTATCTGTCACAATGTTGTCTGATCCATAACATGTGTAATTACTAATTAATACTATTTCTTGGGTATTGAGGCTACTTGCAGACTCCTGTACAGCTCTATTGTCTAACTTCCATTATGAGTGTCAAAGGTCATCCAGTGCATATGTATTTAACCACAAGGGGCGCTTCACCTCTCACAGTAGGCCTATCCAGTATTGGTAATGGATGCTAAGACCGTGTCCGAATTGGCGGCTGCAGCTACGGCTACGGCTGTTGCTAGGTGCGTTGTTAAGAACGTCCTATACTTCAATGCACGACGACGCGGAAATCTAGCCCTAGTCGTAGCTGTAGCCGCCAATTCGGACACGGCCTAATATTCCGAAAAGGAACCAGACTATTTTTCATTCCAGCCTCAGTGTGGTAACTTGGTTACATTGAGTTGAATGGGAGGAAATCAAGATAAGTGCGCCATGATAAAGGACTATAGAAGGCTGTGCAATATTAATAACGTGTTTTATGAGTCTTGATAAGGGGAATCTGTGTGGAATAACCTTAAGTTGATCCAGACATTTCCTTTAATCTGAGAGAAAAACTGTCATAATGAGCAGAATTTGTGTTTTTACAAGTACAATTTTCAGGTATCAGATTTAAGTATCACTAGTAATTGTGGATGTTCCATAAACTCAATAGTGATAGTTTGTTTACAAATTGGTATTTTGCATTGAGGTTATTATTATTATTTTTTTGGCGATACACTTCAGGTTTGTTTAGTGGTGAGATTTCAGCACGTACTGGTGTAAGGCAACTAGCAATGGTTGGATCAACAATCAATGGGCTCGCAACTATACTTGGATCATTTACAGAAAATGTCTGGCAACTCTACTTGTGTGGTGCGATGGCAGGTACAATAAAATCAAAGTGAATGACACGTAACCATTCGTAACTCAGGCCTTGCATAGGCTGTCAATCATCGGAGCGCTGATGAGGTCAAACAATGGAAACGTGCACGTTTGTACGACTGTCAGCCAATGATAGGTCTTCTTTTGACCTCGTTGAGGGCGTTGTTAAAGCTTGTGACGTCATATTATGCAAGGGACCTATTAAAGGCAGCGTACACGTTTGATAATTGGAGCCTACTGTTTGTTTCAAACCTATATAGTTGTAGATATATACCATAAAACTAACCTGTGAAAATTTCATTTCAAAAGGTGGTAGCATTTTTGAGATATTGCCGAAAATCTGGAGATGTCCACGCAGGAAGAATAATCTGCATTGGAATACTTACTCTGAGAAGCGTTACGCGTAACGCTTCTCAGATTCAAATGTTTTTGGGATAAAAAGTGATATATTTCTCAAAATGCATTATACTATCCAAAGCTGCCGTACTTCTTAAAAAGTAAGTTTTTATTGCCATTAATTATCAGAGTCATTACCAAATGTGTACGATGCCTTTAATAAACAAAATTATTTTCAATTTGAGCTCGTAAATTGAGGTTTTGTGAATATTGCCAACTTGAGTGTATTCTTCTTCTTTTAGTTACACAATTTATCGTTTGTCAGTCACCTTCGTTTTTTAATCAAAATATTTAATATATATTTTTGGTTTGTGGTTACACCATATGATTTTATCTGGAAATTATTACATGGTGTTACCACACACGAAATATATATTGAGACCTCTCCGTGCAATGCCGCATTCAAAGCATAAATATTTATCAACAACAAATGTGTCGGTCGTTTTTTTTTTCTTTTAACCTAATTTTTTTCTTCATCGGAAAATCCATCGTATCGTTGTTGAGGCTCCATATCATATGTTTCGATACAAAGAGAAGATATTCCTATTCTTATAATTCAAAATTTATTTTAACTTTCCAATCGGACAACGTCTGCTCTTGGATTTCCCCTCCCTCTTTCCCCTTCCCCTCCCCTTTCCCCTCCCCTTTAACTGTGGTAGGATGGCTCTGTAGAGGTGCTGGTCACCTGTTCCATCTTGCCACTCACTGGCGATTTGTTGTAACTTTTTGTACATTCTTTATTTACTGTATGTTTTTGTTTTTTCTACATATTTTGTTTGTAATATGTGCCAGTGAAGAAGTGTAATAAAAAATAAAAAAAATAAATGAACAGTCTGACATTAAATAAACCAATGTCACACCTTTGATAACTTAATTTCACAGTTAATTTGTTTTTTTCTATGCAGGTATAGGATTAGCGTTGATGGCACCTCCAGCAATCACAATACTGTCCCAGTACTTTAAGGAACGCTTTGCTCTAGCTAACGGACTCTTTGTTTTGGGTGTAAGCATTGCTCAGATGATTTTCCCTCCCATACTTCGTCTCCTTATTGATAACTATGGATGGAGAGGAGCCATGTTGGTTGTTGGGGCGCTGCAGTTGAACGCTGTGGCTGGATGCGCCCTCTTCCGGCCGTTCAAGACCAATCTGAATGATGTTGGATATCCACCACGAGAGGTGGAAGGTTTGGATAATAACGGTGCTTCAGTTGTCATGGAAAGTGGTGTGTCAGATAAACAACATGATGTTGAGCTGGAATCGCAGGTGCCTGATCAAACAAGCGCTGCGAGCAATCCATCACCGAATGATTCAAAAATCAACCATGACCAAGCCACAAATCAAAATGCAGAAGCAACTCGATTATCAATTGACGAGTCGGATAATAGTAACCAACCACCAGTTGCCTCAAACACTAATAAGCGAGAAGTTGGTCTTCCAGAGAAACATCAAGACAATTTGAGACTGGCCGCTAGCAAAGACCAATTCAACCCCGACGATAATCCTAAAAGCACATTCAGAAGACAATTTAATTTTATGATTATCTTCACCAATCCCCTTGTAATATTGTCTGTATCTATAATCAGTTTTTACGCTATGGCATTTACTACCAACGTAACCCACCTGCCTGCAAGGGCAAAGGAGGCTGGTTTGTCCGATGAGCAGAGTGCCTTACTACTAACAGTCTTCGCAATCGTATCTATGATAACAAGAGCCACACATGGTTGGTTTGTAGATAGAAACTACATTGGTTCCTTCAATCTACAGATGATCGCAATTTTAGGTGCAGGTATTGCTACATTCCTGAACCCATTGTCAGATAACTTCGTGTTTTTAGTTGGAAACTCTGCGGTTGTTGGAGGTATGGTTGGTATTGGATCACCACTGATGTTATTCAACTCCAAGGGTGTAGTCGAGCCAACACAGGTACCTGCTACGCTTGGGTTGATTCTTGCTACAGCCTTCCTATTTAACGGAACTGGATCAGTCATTGCAGGTAAAACAATCATTTACACATTTGCCACCACTAATGTTTTCAAAAATATGTTATGATTTGTTCAGGCATCCCTGGACAATAACACGTTTTGATGTTAGTTTATTATATATTTTTTTCAGGTGCAATTTATGATGCCACGGGAAACTACGTCGCTCCTTTTTTGGTTGGTGGTGGCATGTTCCTGACAGCGTCCGTACTTACTGCTATTGTCGCAGTGTTGCACCACAGGAAGGCAAAAGGTGCCAAAGATGATCCCATGAAAACAAACATAGTGACTGATCGAAACGTAGAGTTGGTGCACTTCCAGTCCATTTCAGATACCGAAGGCCAGTAGAAATTTGTCTATGGTGTGCAACAAGTTTTTACTGATGATGTATAACTTTATCATTTACGTCTAATAGAGATTTGTTACGTGGACATGTTCTGCATATATTATATCATGACTGGTTAATGAGACTGAGGCGTGATTAATGGGAAACAATGTATAACTTAAAATAATAATACCGAGTTCTTATATAGCGCTTTATCACACCCGATGGGCGTCTCAAAGCGCTCAGTAGGTTTTCCTGCAAGGTATATGCGGAGCTATACGTTTTGAAGTCTGATACTTATCCCTCAATACATAGCACCATGTTATAGTTTGTGGCGCAATATGCAGCAAATCAAACCTGGAACACCGGGCGAACCCCTTCTCTTTACGATGAGTGCGCTGGGTTCTTTTACGTGAATTACACAACACACGGGGCCTATACGACTTTACGTCCCATCCGAAGGACGCAGCAATAATGGTCGAGTGTCTTACTTAAGGACACAAGTGTCAAGACCGGGACTTGAACCCACACTCTGCTGAGCAGACACATCTGGGCCCAATTTCATAGAGCTGCTTAAGCAGAAAATATTGCTTAACAATTTTCTGCTAAGCAGAAATGAGCAGGATACCAGTCACAAATTGTACACGTGACATGGTAGTTTGGCTGGTAACCTAATTCTGGTAAGTAGAATTTTGTTGCGCTTAGCTACTTTTTGTGCTTAAGCGGCTCTATGAAATTGGGCCCAGAGCTTAAGTCCGGTGTTATTATCCGCTCGGCCACGAAACGCCACAACTTGCTGTTTGATCATTGTTTATTTGATACTGAATTCGTAATGTAAAACTCGCCACCCATAAGCCCTTTTCACGCTATCGAGCCAATTCCAGTGAAATTACACACACTTGGAAATTCCATGGGAATTTTAACCCCACCGCCACCCCATGGTCGTTCAAACTTGATGCAATTTTCTATAGGGAACAACGAACACATGGTATGCTTAACCCAAAAGGGTTGTTGCGCTTAACCCTACCACACTGAGCTATACGGTAGATAGTTCCCCGGGAAATGGCTGGGCTATTTCCCGGGAGTTTGCCAGGGTAACAAGTGTGAAAACAATTCAACCAATTTACTGACTTATTTCCGGGAAATTCGTGAAAGGGCTATACTGTTAAAAGTGTGTTTATATCTGTTTTCAAAGCTGAAAATATTATATCTATAGGTTATTTTTTGTGCCAGCGCCAATAATATATTTTTTTAAAGAAATTGTTGCTCTAAAATATGTACAAAATATTAAATCATTACCGGTACATCATCTATAATGTGTGAATCGTTGAGTTAGTTCATGGTCATGTACTGGTTGTTGTTTTTATTAAAGGCTCGAAGTTTGACTGCGAACTACCACAACTCCTTAGAGAGATGCTTGTTTCCAGGGGTCATAGCTCCCTAGCAGTCCATCGAGCGATCCAGAAAGTCAAGGCTCGATCTTGGGAGTCGGTGCTTTCCAAAGGACCCAAGCAACAACAGCGTTCCAAGGGGAAAGTTCCTTTTGTTGTTACTTTCCACCCCTCACTTCCTCCCATTCGTAAAATAACCAGTTCTAACCATCATATTCTTCAACCTCATTAATATTTTATAGGCCCTCAAAATATTCTGTATTAGACAGATTTTGAGAGCCCCCAAAAGGGGGGAAAGTGTACAAATTTTGCCCAATGTGACCAGGGTTGTTGACTTCCAATTTGAGGTTCTTTGGATGACATATAGGCCCAGAAAAAAATGGTCCTATTTGCCGAGAGAGGTGTAGGGACATTTTTCAAGATTGATGCTCGGACGTTTGGAAATTTTCACTGCTGTATGGGAAAAAAAGTCACTGATTTAATAGATGTTAAATTTGCATCGGGGATAATGAATATTGTTATTTGGTTTTACCCGTACACCGATGTGTGTAAAGCACTGTATACTCAGTACTTTCCCGAGTCCTGTGAAAAAAGAAGAAAAAAGATCACAGGCATATTACTCGGGTGGGATTCGAACCCACGACCTTTGCTCGATGTGGGGCATGGTGCTACCCCACCACCCCCCCCCCCCGGTTGTGTTGCAGATGTGTGCTTGGAATATCAGTAATTCTGTAGAGGATTTTAGGGGTACTTCTGTACAAGAGGAAAATAGTGTGTTAGATCATAGAGCAAGGACATCTATTGTTAAAGTATATGAACTATAGGGTGCATGCCCCGGCATATTTGGCACAGTAACACAAACGTGGATTTATAATATCCATGATTTCATCCACCTACAACGGGTTCCATAATTTTGTGATGTTTTGGGGGCACCTTCACTCAACTCATTCCGTAATCAAATTTCACGTGCTTTAGCATGTAATACTAGTACCAGTATCTGATGATTATTATTTGTTGATTCGTGTACTTATTTATTTATTTATACTATATATAAATTACTTTATGTATCTGGGCGTTAATTATTATTATTTACATGTATCTGTTTTTGTACGGGTTTTTTTTATGTACGTATGTATGTGTTTATTTATTTATTTGTTTCTTTGTTCTAGTTAAGTTATTTTATATTTCAAGATAAAGTAATTTTATATTTTCCCTTTCCTGTAACTGGCGGCTCGTCCGCTGTTGGTTTCGACAATAAATACAATACAATACAATACAACACAATACATCCTAACGGTGTATTAGACCTTAGGTCATTGAATAATACACCGTTGAGGACGTGTTGGAGAAATGTATTCACACTGCACAGGCTAGGCGCACGTACGCTGCATCTCCATACGTACATGTACGTCTGCATCTCCATACGTACGTCTGCACTACCGCCTTTGTTGTCAGTGATTTTCCCTTCAAAAATCGATTGTAATTTGTGAATTGGTGCTTGTTTGTATCACATCTGCACTGTCATTGCTGTGTACTCTTTGCCAAGTGTAAATGGTACCATGGAGCTATAAAAAGGACGATGGTACCGTGTTTGATTTGTAAATCAAGAGTACACACATGTCCTTCATAACGTGAGGGTACTTCCTTCCTCCATGCTTCTACTACAGGCCTATCCAAGTAACCAGCGCCAGTACGGCAAGGAATATATTGCGAAATTTCCTTATTGTGCTGGTACGACCATGGAGGTTGGGTACGGCATGCAGCAGTGACGTCTGAAGAACCAAATCGACCGAACGGTGAGTGGATATACCGGCCTTCATCTGCACGATACATTATGATAATCTCTGCAGAGTCATACCATGGAGGAAATAGTGTCGATCATATACCACTCTAGCATGGATCATAGAGGTTGAATGAATTTTACCTACATGCATGGATCATGGAGGTAGAATCTAATTCTACCTCCATGCATGGATGTAGTGTTACTACAGTATCAATACATTACGTCCTCTCCATGCTTCCTCCATGGTATTCAGCTATGGTCAAACAGGAAGTACCATTTCGCCATCTTAGTTCAAAATTATAACCTATACACACTGATGGTATATTAAATTGGATCGTAATGATAATGGATCTATATAGGATTTGAGGATTTGAGGCATTAATGGATCTGATGCACAAAAGTATATAGGGTGCCCTTGGCGACGGGGTCAAGAGAAGGTTGTCCATTGGCCCATCCATGCGCGCTGCGCGTACACAGATGTTCCAGTGTTGTTTTACCTCCAAGTCTAAGATGGCGGCGTGGTGACGTAAGTGTATAAGGTCTATTTACACAATTTCCATTGTTACTAAGCAGAATACTAAGCAACAACAATTTAAGACCATGACATGTAATTTAAAGGAACATTCAGAATTGGTTTTTGCTAACAAAACAGTTGCTGGCAGTGCAAGCACTTTATATAATCCACCATATACATAAACTGACAAACCTGTAGAAGTTTGAGATCGATCGGCCATCTGGGTCACAAGAAAATAGTGAAAAACCTATTACACATTTGCATGTGTTATACGATGCATGAATAAAACTTTCATGAGCGATAAACTCCAATCGGAAATTAGTTTTATTTATTTCTCATCATGGCATTTCAGACAGACATATTTATAGTGATGTTTTCTACTATCATCATCATTAGACCATGTCAGTTTTATGTAAATCTGTGATCTTAAAGAAAATTTTAATTACCAGTTCTGTAACGTTCCTTTAAACGTGCTTTTTTTCTCGACAGATAGCTGACATTTATTGACTGATTTTATATTGTAGGTCCTACCACTGTTTTGTCTACCTGGTGCTATTATTAATCTGTGTGTGAGTTTCTCTGCTTGGAGCAATCCTTGTCATGTGGTATGTTAGAATAATCATTTGATCATCGAGACCTGGGGGCTTGATTTCACAACAGACTAATAAGGTTGATCTTAAAGTGCGTGTCAATCGTAATTGCTAGTAGGCCTTATATAAGTGTGATTTCATTAAAGGCACTGAACACGTTTGGAAATTGTCAAAGACCAGTGTTCTCACTTGGTGTATCCCAACATATGCATAAAATAACAAGCCTGTGAAAATTTGGGCTCAATTGGTCATCGAAGTTGCAAGAAAATGATGAAAGAAAAAACACCCTTGTTGTACAAATTTGTGTGCTTTCAGATAGGAATAAAAACTTCTTCCAAGAAGTTTTTATTATTTTAGTGAGAAATTACCTCTTTCTCAAAAACTACGTTACTTCAGAGGGAGTCGTTTCCTACAATGTTTTATACTATCAACAGTTCTCCGTTGCTTGTTACCAAGTAAGTTTTTATGCTAATATTTGTTTTGAGTCATTACCAAACGTGTACGATACCTTTAAAGACAATAATATTAACAGCTCATCTAAAAATCATCCTTAAGCTTTGTGAAATTGAACCAGGAATTTACACAGGGGCCATGGTCTCGTTTGCCCTGGTCTTGGCCTTGGAACCCCTTTAAAAGTTTCATAGACTTTATTATTTCCAATCGGATGTGCTTTTTGCAAAAATTAAAATGGCCTTATAACCTCTCAAAGATCAAATTCATCTGTCTGTATGGAATTCAAGACAAAGAGGGACCCCCTGCATTGTGATCACTTGGTTTCGGTCGATACTGTGTTTTGCTGACCGGCAAGACTGTTTTTTTTGTCTTAAAGGGGTTGGAAAGGTGGTAGCGTTTTTGAGATAATTTATTGCCGAAAATCTGGAGCGGTTATGTCCACGCAGGAAGAATAATCTGCATTGGAATACACACTCTGAGAAGCGTTACGGCCGTAAAACGCTTCTCAGATTCAAATCGTTGGGGATAAAAACTGATATCTTTTTCCATAAACCACATTACTTCGAAGTGAAATGATTCTCAAAATGCATTATACTAAAACCAAGTAGGTTTTTATTGCCAATAATTTTAAGAGTGATTACCAAACGTTCTTCCCTTTAAAATCCTAGTCCACTGTTTGTGTTTGTTATTTGTTTGATAAGTGTTTGCTGATTATTCTTTGTATGTGCATTGGGACCTGCTATTATATGTTGTTCATTGGTGGCTGGACTCGACCACAGACCTCCATGGTTCACTTATAACATCATTTTTTAATCTCAATGCATGCATGTCATAAGGGACCATTACCTACAAGCTTTGCTTCTTAAATGGATCCATCTGCAGTGTCACATTTGTTTTGCATCTATAGTTCTTCAAACCTATGTTGTGAAACATTTACTTTGCATTTTGTAATGATTTATTTTGATTGATATTGCCTTTTTGCTTTTTGATACTGTGGAAATAAACGAACCTTGAATCTTGAAGACATTATCCAGTACTAATATGAAGTCTATACATCTTGTCTTCAGGTGAAGAATAAACACCAATCATGAATCTCAGACAACGGTACGAACCACCTCAAGATGCAGCCCCTCCTCATCCACCTCCATCTACTGTCTTAGATGGTGGATGGGCATGGATGGTGTGTTTTGGTGCTCACCTCTGCCTGATGTTCTCACCGGGCTATCTTACTTCCCTAGGAGTACTCTATATCGAATGGAAAGATTTCTTTGAATTAACTGCAGCAGGATCTAGCTTGATTGTCAGTATACCATTCCTGGTGGCAAGTCCATTGAGTAAGTTCAAGTTCTAAGAATGTTCCTGTGCAGTCTTGCATCTTATTGCCAGTGTTACATTTCATACACAGACATGACCCAATGTTTGCCTGTCTACCTGTCCAAACCGGAAGTTCATAAAAAAAATCAATAACCAACTTAAGCATTATCACACAGAGCAATAACATTGAGAAGCGTTACGGCCGCAACGCTTCTCAGATTAACATTTTGGGGGATAAAAAGGTGATATATTTTTCCATAACCGAAGAACTTCGAAGTGAAAAGTTTCTCAAAATTAATTATACTATCCAAAGCTGCTGTACTTCTAACCAAGTAAGTTTTTATTGCCATTATTTTTCAGAGTCATTACCAAACGTGTACGATCCCCTTAACGAGTTAATAGAGCTCCCCCAGTATAAACATAAAGCAGGAATCGTCAGTTAGAACCGTCTTGAGCTAAATACTATTTCAGTTTGTTTGATGATGTTCTCGTCTCTACTCCTATAGGTTTGTTAAGCGGTATGATTGTGTCCAGGTTCGGCGTGCGTCGAGTCGCTATGTTAGGATCAGCAACTAATGGACTAGCCACTATACTTGGCTCCTTCTCCACGGATACACAGCAACTCTACCTCTGTGGCATAATGTCAGGTAATACCATCAAATTGTTGAGCATAAAAATCACCAAATATGGATTGAATTGACTGCCAATGAACATCGTACAAGCTATAGCGTAGATAATGAGCAATTTAAAGGTGCTGTATATACGTTTGGTAATTGGAACCCACTGTTTGTTTCAATCTTTGTGTATAAACTAACCTGTGAAAATTTCATTTCAAAAGGTGGTAGCGTTTTTCAAACATTGTTGAAAATCTGGAGCGGTTATGTTCACGCAGGAAGAATAATCTGCATTGGAATAAACACTCTGAGAAGCGTTACGGCCGTAACGCTTCTCAGATTCAAATTTTTGGGGATAAAAAGTGATATTTTTTCCATAACCGCAGTATTCAAAGTGAAAGGTTTCTCAAAATGCATTATACTATCCAAAGCTGCTGTACTTCTTATACCAAGTAAGGTTTTTTTTGCCATTAATTTTCAGAGTCATTACCAAACGTGTACGATACCTTTAAAGTGAATGTTCAGAATGTATTTATAAAAGTCACAATTTCGTTTCTGTCGTTTTCCCCATTGTTGACAATGAAACATTGATGTGTTTAAAAAAAAAAGAATTAGAATTTTACTTGTTTAACCTCTTGTACAAAACGAACGCCCTATCCTCCATGTATTTGGATAGTCATTTCTAACTAAAGAATAACAATGCCTCGTTTAGACATTTTGAATTGGCCGCCATCTCTGTGATGTCAAACGATGGAAACGTACGGTACGCGCCACACAATTATATTGACAGCCATTTAGAGGACTTTTTTGACCTCAATGAGGGCGCTGTTTGAGCTTGTGACGTCATATTCAAGGGATCTATTACAATGTTTTTCTTACTTTTTCTATATATAGGATTAGGAGCTACAATGATGATTCCACCGTCATTTATAATAGTGACTCAATACTTCAATAAAAAGTCTGCACTCGCCATTGGGATTGTCAACGTAGGGGGCAGTGTTGGCCAGATTGTCTTCTCGGCGTTGTTTCGTTATTTTATCGATAAATACGGATGGAGGGGCGCCATGTTTATTTGTGGAGCAATTCAGCTAAATGGCGTCGCTGCATCTGCTCTTTTCAGACCATTGAAGGCTAATCTACCCGTTGTATATGAAAATGTTCTGGAAATGGAGACACTTGAATATACAGACAGTAAACACGCCAAAGGTGGGAATGAAAATCAATGGACAATCCTGAAGAGGAATTTGATGGTTTTTCGAAACGTACCAGTCATGTTGATGCAACTTGTTACCAGCCTGTATGCATGCGGTTTGATGGTAAACCTCGTGCATCTACCAGCACGGGCAAAGGAGGTCGGTGTGTCAGATGTCCAGAGTGCTTTACTACTTACAGTTTTTGCAACATTTTCTTTGATCACCAGAGCAACCCATGGTTGGTTTATAGATAGAAACTACATCAGTTCCTTCACTCTAATGCAGATTGTAACTTTAGGCTCTGCAGTGGCAACCTTCTTAAACCCTATATCAGACAGTTATGCGTTCTTGGTTGGTTACTCGGTAGTGTCCGGTGCATTCGCTGGTATTGGTTCATCTCTATTGATATACAATGTGAAGAACTTGGCAAGCCCTGGACAACTACCCTCTGCGCTAAGCTTGATCGTAGCGGTGTTTTTCCTCTTCAACGGAACTGGTACAATGATTGCAGGTAATGATATCAAATTGACATTTCTTAAAACGCAAAAAAACACTCCTGGGGTGATGCAAATGGAACTAATTTTTTAACTTCCAATTTAAAGGGAAGGTATACGTTTGGTAATCGCTCTGAAAATTAATGGCAATACAAACTTGGTTAGAAGTACAGCAGCTTGGGATAGTATAATGAATTTTCAGAAATTGTTCATTTCGAAGTACTGCAGTTATGGAAAAAGATATCACTTTCTATCCCCAAAAAATTTAATCTGAGAAGCGTTACGGCCGTAACTCTTTAGTGTGTATTCCAATTGCAGATTCTTCTTCCTGTGTGGACATAACCTCTCCAGATTTTCGGCAATATTATCTCAAAAACGGTACCACCTTTTTAAATGAAACTATATAGGATTGAAACAAACAGTGGGTTCCAATTACCAAACGTATACAGCACCTTTAAAGTCCCTTTTTTTCTTCATTTTTGTTGTTTAGGTAAGATCTATGACGCAACAGGGAACTACGTAGCTCCTTTCCTGGTTGGTGGTGGAATGTATCTGGCAGCGTTTTTGATTTTCTCTATCGTGGCATACATAAGACGAAGTGAAGACAAGGAGTCGAACGGCAATGTGCATTTTGAAGAAGCAACGGACATCAGAGTAGCTGTTTAAAATGAACCCATCGTGGAATTCAGACAACCGGTGTTTATTTTTCCTCCGTATTTATTTAGGCTTGTGTTTTAAAGGTTTTTGACAACAGACGTGTCAGGGATACCATATGGTATTAATACATAGCGGACAAAGAGTGTGTGCACAGCAGACACAGACCAGAGCTGTGTATTGAGTGAATACCACACCCAATATGGGGGCAGAGGGTACCCCCCCCCCCCAATGTTACCTGACTTTAACACGCTATTTAATCATCTTACATGGAAGTAAACCCGCCCCCCCTAAAATCCTCAACATACAGAATTCCTGACATTACAAGCACACAATGAAGACACAATAGAGGTCCACGAGATGTATACAGGGTTTTAGTCTAGACTGCAAATTTGTTGTGCTATTTTTGGAGCACCAAAGTGTTAACACCCCCCCCCCCCCCCCATTTCGAAACTCTCTCAATACACAGCCCTGACACTATTACCGGTACACAATTAATGTGTTTAGAAGTAGGCCTATACCAAAAATTATTTCTGTCTTTCGAATAGTTTAAATTTACCATTTCGAAAAATATGTTTTCCTAGTTTTGTAATTTATGTTTAATAAAGAATATTGTGCAGAGTTTTTGGAAAGTGTCAATCTCAATCGCCGCTCATATTTATTTTGGGATCTCGCTTTAGTTTTTTGCGTTTACAACAAAACCTAAAAAAAGACGAACTTTCGGCTGCTGTTGTTTTTTAGTGGAGGAGCACCATGATGATCATTAATGTTTCTTCAAAATTTGAAGCCTCATCAAGTACTTTCGAGTTAATTGACACGAAGAACGAATTCACTTTACACCACTTGTTCACTACATTTTGTGATTTTGAACAGTTGTGCATATAATCGTTAGCTCAAAATACCATGGCTTGATGGCCTTGCGGAAGTACGAGGTTGGTGTGGGGTCATGCCTACATTGTGATACGGAACGTGTGGAGAATACTACTTTGGATATAGCGTCTACATGACGACGTGTCAACAAAGCCCAAGGATATCGCTGGAAATGCAAGCGCACTATTGGTTACAAAGCTGACTCTGAGTCTACAGTGTGTGGTATTCTTAACCAGTCGGCTCTGTGACTTTCATAACAGTCGGTTTTAAAGGTTTCTATTTGTATTGATTCTTTGAATTATTGAGTGCGACGTAAGATCACCTTTAAAGGCATCGTACATGTTTGGTAATTACTCAAAATATATATTAGCATGCCATAAAAACTGACTTGGTAACGAGCAACAGAGAGTTGTTGATAGTATAAATCATTGTGAGAAACGACTCCCTCTGAAGTAACGTAGTTTTTGAGAAAGAGGTAATTTCTCACTAAAATAATAAAAACTTCTTGCAAGAAGTTTTTATTCCTATCTGAAAGCACACAAATTTGTACAACAAGGGTGTTTTTTCTTTTATCATTTTCTTGCAACTTCGATGACCAATTGAGCCCAAATGTTCACATTAACAGGCTCAAAACAAATATTAGCATAACAACTTACTTGGTAACAAGCAACGGAGAGCTGTTGATAGTATAAAACATTGTAGGAAACGACTCCCAAATTTTCACAGGCTTGTTATTTTATGCATATGTTGGGATACACCAAGTGAGGATACTGGTCTTTGACAATTACCAAACGTGTTCAGTGGGTTTCTTATCCGCAGGTTTCTTATACTGAGGTATACAATATGCTTATCCTCAGTGCTGGTGTAAATATTATTTATATACGACGCAAACATACAGTAAAATATAAACTAAAAATAAAGTACCTGATTTGCACTGTAAGAACGTTGACTAATTGGTATTCCATTGGTGCTATTTACTTAGTTGTGGGGTAGAGCGCCGGCACATTAATCCGGAGGTCGAAAGTTCCAGTCCCTCGCTAGTCAATTTGTCTTTGTTCAACCCGAAACTATTTTTAAAATTTACCCAGTCACTTTGCGTTGGCAAAACAACCACTTGTCAATAAAAGGTACGTTATACATAATAAATCTATGACTGAATACAAATATAAGTGTGTGGTGGGGGGGGGGGGTGGGGGCTGGGCTAAACAAATTTACAAAATTGTATAAAATACCAAGCCAGTTACTGGGAAGGAGGAACAGGTGACTAGCACCTCTATACAAGGCCGTTCTACCACAATAATGGTCAATGAATATATAAATATTATGTTAATTGTAAACGTTTACTAATGTGGCCTGTGAGACAGTTCATGATTTAAAAAATTCGTATCAGTCTGAAAGCTCATTGGTTATAAACTGCACACCAGCACCAATCCTTCAGAGAATAATTTCCATCTGAAAACTAATGGTTATAAAGTTCATATCAGTACCAATCCTCCACAGAATTAGTTATGTTTAATTATTGTCAAAGTCGAGATAGCATTTGAAGACCGCATAAATTACCAATGCTTATTTCGACGGACGCAATATATCGGAAAAAAACAAAGATTGTTATTGTTTTACACTCAAAAGTGACTACCAAAATTGATGTAATTTTCACAAGTTGGTTGTATGGTGTGTTAATATTGAAAACTAACGGATTGGAAAGTACTCTTTCAAAAACCAATTAAGGTAGGCCTACTCGCCTTTAAAAGGATCGGACTTGCCCTTAAAGGTGCTAAAGATGTCATCCAGTTTTGTTTTAAGGAAATTAATCAAATAGGCCGGTCCACGTGCACTTTCAAGTTCACATGATGATTATCTCAATGGGATAATGGGTTATATTTCTTCACTAGGTGTGTGTGATCATTAGTTGCTGAAAAATAAAGACCACTCGCTGCTGGAAAGTGTGAAAGAGTCCATCCGAAGAGGACGATGGAGGGCGCTTTAGTTGTCCATAGACTTTTTCGCAAATTAATACTCAGTACGCGGTCATTTGCCGTGGAATGAGGTGCTGCTGGTCTAGTTAGCGACACATTTTGATCGTAACTAGACCAGCATGCACCTCATTCCACGGCTAACGCATGCGCAGGGAGTATTTGCGAAGTAGTCTATGCGACGACCACCTTCCGGTCTGCCTTGGGTAAGACATATTAATTGTTTAATTGCCTAATTAACATTGCTCGTGTCTTTTGTTCTATCGTCCCCTTTAATTTCATGTACGAATTACTATACAATTCAAAAGAAGGGCGCTATATCAGACGAAATTTCATTTCTGCACAATTCGCCGTATTGGGGGGGGGGGTAATCTCTTGCATCGCACATCTGCGCACTGCCACTCTCGATTTCCACCAATCTTGGCATACTTGTAATGTTACACCAGGCGATTTACAGGCAACCGGCTTCATGATTAAGAAAATGAAAAACATGTAATTTTTTGACATACGTGAAGGTTGTCGGTTAGTGGAACAATCTGCTTCCAACAGTGTTCCTTTTGCATACAGTGCAGTCATGCCTCTTAAAGTTAGCTGTCAAATTGTCTGGTTTAACAAGGCCTTCACAGCTATTTTGAGTTTTAAGAAACTTACATTTCAGTTTTGATGAGCGGTTTTCTTCAGCATGGTTTGGTGTCCGTGCTGAGCGTCTCTCGTGTCCGGGTTGTAGTGAATGGACTAACAACTACACTTTGATAATTCTCTACTGGTGTATATAAATGGCAAATGTAAGTCTGGTACGGTACAATTTTGTAGGATTGGGTCAAGGGTCGATTGTCACGTGAGGTAACTTTATACACGCATTCGGTTCCCTAGCCAGTCCCCTGTTACCAATAATCACTCTATAGTTGTTGCATTGGACCACGGACATCCGCGGTTCACTTAACATTACTTTTTAATCTCAATGCATAATGCATGTCACTCATAAGGGACCATTGCCTGCAAGCTTTGCTTCTTAAATGGATCCCTCTGAAGTGTCACGTTTGTTTTGCATCTAGTTCTTCAAACCTATGTTGTGAAACATTTACTTTGCATTTTGTAATGATTTCTTTTGATTGATTGATATATATTGCCTTTTTGCATTTGATACTGTGGAAATAAAATGAACCTTGAACCTTGATTGTTAATTAGGATAGATACAGCTGTGTCTGAGTTATCGGCTGTGGCTTGATTGCCATCGGCTGTGGCTTGATGATTGCCATATTAACATGCATTGAAGCATAGGCCCTTAGCAACAGCCACAGCGCTGTCGCCAAAGTCGACATGGCCTAAGACACCTGTAGAAAAAGAAAACAAATTCTTTTTCTGCGTGCACAGTGGTTGCTTCCAAGCTGCCGTGTAAATTCCTTTGTACGGACTCCTGTCCTGGATATGCCAGCATCCGACTTGTTGGGATCCTGGGGGTGACAGGATGCATTTGCTATGGATGGATGTCGACATTCTCCTATCAGGTTGTCGTCATCCTGAGATAGCTTGTCTTAAGAAGTCGATATTGTTGGTACAGAAACATAACCAGGGTCTCGTATGGCGCTTCTAGGGAGGGTACTTGTTTACAAGAGGGAAAGAGTACGTACGGGAACACTGGGGGGGGGGGGGTGGGGCTCCCTCTGTCACATATCGGGTATGCATACCATACGTATGATACAATCTGTTATCAGAATGAATGTTGTCGAACAATGGTGTTTGTGTGTACATTAAATTTTATTAGTTAATTTTCTGCAATGACTAACTGGCTGTGATAAGGAAATGGGAGGGAAATGGGATATTTCCGAGCAAAAGACAAGCATCGTAGCCGTAAAGGTGTCTTGTACACGATAATGCATACCCACAAAAGGAGTTGGTTTTATACAAAAGTGATAAAGGTGGAAGTCAGAACTTTATTTGCAAACTTACTCTTTTAAGTTGATGTTTAGGTAGCTAATGTGCATGAGACAATGATCGTTCCTCAAATATTCCACCTCGAGTTTTGTGAGAAAGCGTCCACAGGAGAGTACAATTCCTTATATACTTTAGTTTGTTTTGTTATAATTTTATTCTTTGTACCAGACATTTTGCAGAGCCTTTCCAGGGAAACGCAAAATTTTTAAACACAACTTATTCTAAAAAACATGTGCCCTCCCAGACCTCTGCTCACAACATACATTTTAAACAAGCTTCTAAAAATTGCACATATAGCTTGCATGATATAAAGATGATCATGGTTGGAAAACCTCCCTCGAAATATGTTGCCCGATAGGCCAAAGTTTTGAGAAATTTGTAAAACCATTAGTTTTGATCTCGCGAAACCAAAACTCGATGTTCTAAATCAGTGAAAAACATAATTAGGCCTATCAAGTTTATTTTCTAAAATTTCTTCACTGTTTGCTTGTGACTCCAATGAATGATTAGGCTTAAATGTTCACAGGGTTTTGTTTTTTTCATGTAGCCTATGGGGCCACAGATACAGGTATTTGGCAATTTATGTTGTCCATGTGCTTTAAAGGCATCGTACACTTTGGTAATTACTCAAAATATATATTAGCATAAAAACTTACTTGGTAACGAGCAACGGAGAGCTGTTGATAGTTTAACACATTGTGAGAAACGACTCCCTCTGAAGTAAAGTAGTTTTTGAGAAAGAGGTAATTTCTCACTAAAATAATAAAAGACTTCTTGCAAGAAGCCTTTTATTCCTATCTGAAAGCACACAAATTTGTACAACAAGGGTGTTTTTTCTTTCATCATTTTCTTGCAACTTCAATGACCAATTGAGCCCAAATTTTCACAGGCTTGTTATTTTATGCATACTGTTGGGATACACCAAGTGAGAATACTGGTCTTTGACAATTACCAAACGTGTTCAGTGCCTTTAAGACCGAGTCTGGTGCCTGTACGGAGCGATACATGGAGTTCATGACTAGGTCAAGTAGGTTAGTTCACACAAAGTCAAAGTCCCTTTTCAATGGTCCAATGTCAACCAACAGGTGATGTTAAACTCACTGTACAGAAGGGAATATGTCTCGTGCATAAAACCAAAGAGTAAGGGAACAACACCGTCATTTTGTAATCTCACCAGTTGTGAAACTGGTGCTTTGATAAACAAAATGGCGAAATCGAAGCGTGCGTCTAAGGGTAGAGTCTCATCTATAGACCATGGTTGGGCGTGGATGGTATGCATAGCTGCGCATTTATGCTACACTCTATCTAGAGGTTATACGCTGTCGCTTGGGATCCTGTATATCGAATGGAAAGAGTACTTCAATCTATCCGCTACGTCTTCCAGTTGGTTGGTCAGCATGCCTTTCTTGATTGCTAGTCCCACAAGTGAGTATAACAAAATTTACCTTTTTGAGATGAGATCATGTGAGAATTCGGATAAGTGCTCCATAATAATAATACATTCTGACTAGTTCATCTTTGGTATCAAATTATTTTAAAATGTATACATTCAATTATCAATTTGATAGGTCTACATTATTAGAAGATTTCGTAAATAATGTTAATCAAATACCTCCGCAAAGAAAGTGCACCGGTTATAACCATGTGAATGACCTGGTTTTGGGTTGGTAACCTGTTTCTGTTTAGCAATATTCTACTGGGCGTTAAAGGCACTGAACACGTTTGGAAATTGTCAAAGACCAGTGTTCTCACTTGGTGTATCCCAACATATGCACAAAATAACAAGCCTGTGAAAATTTGGGCTCAATTGGTCATCGAAGTTGCAAGAAAATAATGAAAGAAAAAACACCCTTGTTGTACAATTGTGTGCTTTTAGATAGGAATAAAAACTTCTTGCAAGAATTTTTTATTATTTTAGTGAGAAATTACCTCTTTCTCAAAAACTACGTTACTTCGGAGGGAGTCGTTTCCTACAATGTTTTATACTATCAACAGCTCCCCGTTGCTTGTTACCAAGTAAGTTTGTATGCTAATATTTGTTTTGAGTCATTACCAAACGTGTACGATACCTTTTGAGACAATAATATTAACAGCTCATCTAAAAAATAATCCTAAAAATAATCCATAAAAGTAATTTTTGGTTTGTTTATTATATCATAAACAATATATTGTAGGCCGCCTATACAGATAAGAAACTAACGAAGTTAAACTGGTTCTATAGGCAGTAGAGTTGGGAATTGTATTTGTCTTTAGTTGTAAATGAGATATTCTGTTTTGACAGCTTTATGTTAATTGGTGATCATAAAATCGAATTAGTTCAGTCAAAAACTGGTACTCTATTTGAAAGCGTTCTATACATTACTTGTACAAACTAAACTAGTGATGAATATTGATGGATGCTACGTACACCATCATGACGTTATGTCAGTTTTCCTTATCGAATGAACACACAATAATTCTTCAATGGAAACTGCTCTTACCCAAAGTTTGCCCTCGTTTGGCCTTACCCAACGTGCGTCATCATTGAGAATTCTAAAGTAAACATGGCCTTTGCGAAACCAAGGTTCGAGAGCAGTTCCGGCATTTACTTCGTCTGGCTAAAGCTTTCGGCTCACACTGATTACATTCAATGTCATGGCTATACTAAATGGCAGCAGAGAGAGCCGCAGTCTACGTTTTGCGAAGGCCGAATGTGATACGCCTACAGACTTTGAACTTAAGAACTGGTTTTATCAGGCTTTTATTATTGATCTATAAATGTTTAGTGGAGATAATACATGTATCGACCATTAGTGAGGGTCAGAGTGGGTGAGTGGGAACTTACTAGCCTTTATTCAAGACTGTAGTTGTTTTTTCACTGCTTTCCTTGGTGTTTACACAACAGAATCAATATTAAGAACTGATTGTGTGTCCTGATGGAAGAGCCTAGTTTAAAATCTGGCGCCGGCTGATGAACATGCTGAATGAGTTTTCCCAAAAATAATCATTTTCATTTGAAAGAAAGAAAGAAGAAATCTTTTCCATCGTCATCGAATCCAGCGAACGCTCTGCCGATGTTTTTATTTAAAAAATATTGTTAAAAGAGAAAAATTAATTAAGTGAAAATATTACCAGAGGGAGCGTTCCCAGAATTAAAAGAGTTCGTGGAGTATAATGGCACAACATCCACTGTTCTGCACTCGTCGGGGTTTTTTGCATTTAACTTGATAGCCCACTCCCCTATCCGATGGAATCTTCTGCTTCTGAGCCACCCTCCCCCTTTAAGATATTTTAACCCTTCCCTGAGGGAAAGGGCAAACATTTAATTCCACATAATCACTAATAAGGAAATTTCTCCAAAGTGTAATGACTGTGGGGGGAGTCAAATTTCTTGATATCCTAGAGTGGACCATTCCACATCTACACGGGGGGGGGGGGTCAGGTCCCACAGTTTTGTTTTTGTTGATTTTTTCAAAATATATATTGAATGGTGTGGTAGTAAATTTTGGCCCTTTCGCTCCTCGGGATACAGTCTGGGGTGTTGCCACGCGTTAATAGATAATTAGAGAAATAATGCCAATTACTGGGTAGCTAAATGACTCAATAGTCGTAGACAATAGCTGGGCATGTAAAGAAGTCACTTAAATTATCGGAAAATGCACATATCTATTTTAAAAATATATATAATTTGATTATGTGGTATATTGCCCCTTTCGCTCGTCGGGGTAAAGTCGGGTCGTTTCCACGCCCCCAAAGATTTGCTAATTAGGTAAAAGAATCAATTAATGGGTAGCTAAAGGACTCAAATAGTCCTAGACAATAGCTGGACACGTAAAGAAGTCACTTAGATGTAAAAATTGTTTGGAAATGCACAGAAAATATTAATTAGCACCTTATAATTGGTGTGGTACCGGTATCAAGCATTGGCCATTTCAAGCATTTGAGTATAGTCTATGGAGTTAACAGACTTAAAGGCACTGTACGCGTTTGGTAATTACTCAAAATATATATTAGCATAAAAACTTACTTGGTAACGAGCAACGGAGAGCTGTTGATAGTATAAAACATTGTGAGAAACGACTCCCTCTGAAGTAACGTATAATTTTTGAGAAAGAGGTAATTTCTCACTAGAATAATAAAAGACTTCTTGCAAGTAGCCTTTTATTCCTATCTGAAAGCACACAAATTTGTACAACAATGGTGTTTTTTCTTTCATCATTTTCTTGCAACTTCAATGACCAATTGAGCCCAAATTTTCACAGGCTTGTTATTTTATGCATGTGTTGGGATACACCAAGTGAGAATACTGGTCTTTGACAATTACCAAACGTGTTCAGTGCCTTTAAGGGTTGCACCACTGATGAAGAAGTGAGGTGACCGCAGTGACTTTGATAACCACCTTGTGTTTCATGTTGACTATTTACAGGTTTGTTCATTGGTGTGATTTCAGCTAAGCTAGGCATACGACGAGTATCAATGGTTGGTGCAGTTATAACGTCAGCAGCTAATATATTAGGATCGTTCGTAACGGATGTCTGGCAACTCTACCTATGTGGTGCAATGTCTGGTAAGTTCTTCAAAGCTGTATTGTGTTTGATCTAACACTTTCAGATATTAATAAACTCCATACAGGGATTTTTATGTACAAGAACGTTCACAACCTCCTACCTTCAGTGTTTTGCTCTTATTCACAGTCTTAACACCAGATCAAACCGCAATATTTTTCTACACTTTTTTTTTGATGAGATATCACCTTACCACAAGGCCGGACGGCCACATCAAGGTGAGGGCTACACTTAACTGATTTGGGCTATCGACCCAAATCAACTGTCACCAGGGGCACGTTGCCACCTACTCCTAGGGCTGAAACAGGGTTAACCCCTTCACAGTCCGTAAGGATGTAGGCATGGGTATCATCAACTAGGAGCCTGGCTGGTAGAGCAGAATGCACTACCTTCCCAACCTTTTACAAAGCAATTATGGTTAAGTGCCTTGCTCAAGGGCACAAGTGTCATGACCGGGATTCGAACCCACACTCTGCTGCTGACAACACCAAAGCTTGGGTTCGGTGAACTATAGACCGCTCGGCCACGACACGCCACTACCTATTCTCTGAGCACCCTGAGATTTTACGGACCTCGTCTTTGGAATGGTATTGATGGCAAGATTAAGTCAGGGTCATCTGTGTGTTGTTTTAAGAAGTCTTACAAAAATGTCTTGTCTCTAATTATCTTGAGCAGCTTCTTCTCTTTTCATCATTCACCTCTATGAGATTCAAATTTTTTATTTGTTTATTTACTTTTTTGTTCCTTCCTAGCTCGTTAGGTGTTGTTTGCTTTGTTTTTGTTTGTCCTGTTTCGTTCTGTGGTAGCTGAAGTTCTGTTCTGTTTTATAAGACCTTTTTTATACAAGACTTTGTCTTTTGAATATGCCTCCATATTTGCCTCTGTTTTCATTGTGTTTTATATAATTATTATTCTAGAAGTTCTTTATGTCATCTTTGTTCAACATACCTTCTTTATAACTACTTGTATGCACATTTTGCAATATGGAAATAAATGTCGAGTTGAATTGAAGTGAATTGAATTGAATCAATTTACTTGAAGACAGTCAGAAGTAACTGGTCGAAACGTCGAGTTATTTCACCGTTACTCTTTTACAGGCACAGCCGTAGCCATAGCCACCAATTCAGACACGGCCTATAATCATTGATTTTGAATTTTTATTCTGTTTTCAGGTTTGGGGATGGTGATGATGGTACCCCCAGCAATGATAATGGTGACGCAATACTTCGATAAGAGATACGCACTCGCGAACGGGATTGTTGTTGTTGGAACCAACATGGGTCAAATCATCTTCCCGCCTTTGTTTCGTCTCCTCATTGAAAATTATGGATGGAGAGGAACTATGTTTATCGTTGGAGCAATTCAGATGAACGCGTTGGCTGCGTGCGCCCTCTTTCGTCCACTAAGAACCAGTACAGTAGAAGTTCCAGATTCAAATCTTGAATTGGAGAGTAGGAATCCTTCACAGGCCGTCAATGGGCAAGATACATTTTCTAACGAATCACAGAAACCAAATAAATCTACGGAAATCTCTGAAGACGAAATTAGCAACCACTCAAGTAGCAAAGCTGACGACTGTTCACTGCGAGATGACGTTTTTGAAGATTCCTCCGCAGAGGTAGCAGATAAACCTGAAATTATAGAGGATGGGGATCAACATCTTGGAAAGCATCTTAACAAAACCCCAAACCCTATTGAAGGCTCCAATGTTTATAAAAGAGTCACAGCGACTAATAATATTGTGGAGGCAGAAAATGAAGCAGAACTCCCAGAGAATCCATCAAAACGTCCGCGGAATTTAGCATTTCTTTCCGTTTTCACACATAAACTAGTCATGATGACAATCCTTGCATCTAGTTTTTACTCAATGGCCGTAACAACTAATTTAACCCACCTCCCATCTAGAGCTAAGGAGGCAGGTTGGTCTGATAATCAGAGTGCCGTGCTACTTACTGTCTATGCCATCACAGCAATGATCACCAGACCATCCCATGGTTGGTTTGTAGATAGGAAATACATTGGAGCTGAAAAACTACAGTTGATTGTACTTATGGGTGCTGCTATAGTAACATGCCTCAATCCCGTAACAGACAGTTACGTCTTCTTAGTTGCCTATGCTGCTGTTTTGGGATGTTTCTTCGGTATTGGGACACCGTTGTTCATATACAATATGAAGACATTCGTCCGCCCTGAGCAAGTGCCAGCAACTGTAAGCGTTATCATGGCAACGTTCTTTCTCTTCAATGGAACCGGCTCTGTCATTGCAGGTAGCACTCTATCCCCCCCTCCCGTATAGACCCCTTGCACTGACGTCACACACGGTTACTGTCTGCCCATGACCATGGCCAGCTGGTCGGCCTTTTTTTGGAGTTTGACTCCAAAGATAATTGCGGGCCCATTTCGGCCTTAGGGCCCTGTCACACGAGGCACATTTTACAGGCAGCTTGGAGGCAACCAACTACAGTGTACAGGGCCAATTTGGTAGCACGTCAGTAATTTTTCAAACAGTGTCTTACGATCGCCAAGAAAAATATGCGAACATTCAAATGTGTATGCCTTTGATTCATGGAGATGGCCTGGAACTGGTTGCCTGTAAATTGCCTCGTATGACATGGGCCTTAGGCTCCGTTAGTTATGTGTTTCCGCACGGGCCCACTGAGCCTAAGCCAGGCCTAAGCCCGAGCCTAAGCTTGTGCCGTGGTTTTGGAAAGGGCGTGGTTTGATGTGCACTGCACACAGTGATGGGTGCGTTCGATTAGCTTCCCCGAGTCGACCTGGGTCTGACCCCATTATTTGAGTAGCTTTGACGTCGTTGTCGTGACTCAACCGGGTCAGACCCAAGTATAACCTCACGGAGCAGGTTTCTTGGGGCTGACCTTGGTGCGTGACGTCACGACGAAACAGCTTTCTCAATGGCCGCAATGGGACACTTTCAGAACGTGTAACGCACATTTTCACCCTAAAAACGGCGGACGAGCATTAAGGTTTTTTTATTTTATCGGAAGACGTGTACCTTTGTATTATTAAGCTTACAAAAGTGCAGTTTTGCCATGATAATAATTATTTTATGATCTTCTTTTCGTTAATCCTTGAAGAGTTTCAGATTTTTATGCACATAGTGAAAGTAGTTCCGGTTGGCTGTGTCCCAAGTTGCATTGGTGAATGCTAGGGTAGATTGGCGTTCAAAAACCTCTTAGCGGTGGCTCTGTGCAGTGGCGTAACCCCCCCACCCCCATTTGAAATCTGGACTTTTGTGATTGGGAATTTCCAGAGTAAAATGTTACATTTTATACGCTTTGATGTTTTTAAAACTATTTTTCCATTTACGTGCATAATTTTAATTTGTTTACACTCACGCCAGATTATTATTATTATTATTATTATTGTTATTATTATTATTATTATTATTATTATTATTATTATTATTATTATTATTATTATTATTATTATTATTATTATTATTATTATTATTATTATTATTATTATTATTATTATTATTATTATTATTATTATTATTATTATTATTATTATTATTATTATTATTATTATTATTATTATTATTATTATTATTATTATTATTATTATTATTATTATTATTATTATTTATTTTATTTTATTTTATTTTATTTTATTTTATTTTATTTTATTTTATTTTATTTTATTTTATTTTATTTTATTTTATTTTATTTTATTTTATTTTATTTTATTTTATTTTATTTTATTTTATTTTATTTTATTTTATTTTATTTTATTTTATTTTATTTTTTTTTTTGGGGGGGGGGGTGCGAATATGAAAGAAAATGTACATCGACGCGTTTGCGCCGCCGTCACGTAGCGACGTGGGGGGGAGGACGATGTGCCCCCCTCAGAAGTTCGGAATTTTGTGAAAAAGAATGCCCAATTCAAGCCATTTGGTGCACCATTTTTGCGCTATGATTTTGGTTATTATATCTGAACACAACTCAATTACAGCTTTCTATAAATATATTATTAATTTCTGCATAATTATTTAATGCTCAGACGGCGTATGCCACCCATTGCGTCCTCTATTTACATCTCTGTATATTATTTTATGTTATAAATGTCTTAATTTAACGATAATAAGTCACAGTTACGATGCAGACTTTTTAAATTATTTTTTGCAGATTTTTTTAATATATTTTTTAGGGGGGCCGTCCGACCCCCCTGATTACGGGCATGGGCTTGTTTTAAAGAAAAAAGCAAACGGAAACTTGGCCAGAAGAGCCCCCCTAGAAAAAATGGTGCACCCCCTTGTGCCCTCCCTGGCTCTGTGGAAGCTAATTGAATGAACTCTGTGCTGTTAACACTCGGGAAATCTTACTCCCAATATGGCGCTCGTGGTTGATGACGTCACGTGAATTGGGTCAATAAAAATAATAGCTTGGTAATTATGTCTTTATCAGGGCGTTTTAAAGGCCCTTTTAAGAAAGTGTTTCCAAGTCACAAAAACGACTCAAGTATATTCTTAAAAGCTACATCAGGGAACGTTTTCATACTTTTTTGTCTCAAGTTTGTTTGTTTTTTTTCTCTAATTTTTTTTAAAGGGCCTACGTATTTCTTTTTGATTCTATTTTGATTTTTGCTGTTGTTATCGTCGTATTTTGTTTAGATTTATTTACATAATCATATTCTTTTCTTGTTTATGATTTTTTTTAACAAAATCAAATTATTGGTTACTAAGTTTATACAATGATTTTCTTTCAGGTAAAATCTTTGACGCTACGGGGAACTACGTGGCTCCTTTCCTGGTCGCTGGCACAATGCTTCTAGTGTCCTTCATATTATTTGCAACTGTCTCACTCATCAAGAGCTATGAAGACGGAACCCTCAAAATGCCCTGCAGTAGGTTGTCGCGTGAGGGCGTTTCCATTGAAGGCCGAGTCTAAGGCCCTTTTGAAACTACGGGCTTTTGTCTAGTCTTGGTTCCAAGACGGTCCAGTTGTGTAGTCACGAAAACCTGATAGCGGTTTGTGGTGTGATAGCAGTTACATAAATGATAGCGCCCTCTAGTGACGATTGGTTCGTGGGTGATATAGTGGTTTAGATAGTGATTAGGTTTTCGTGACTACACAACTGGAGCGTCTTGGAACCAAGACTAGCTTTTGTCTTGCGGCTTGGGCAACGTCAGTAATTTGGAAAACGTACACTTTTCGGTATTGGACTAGACCTCAAACAGGCGAACGGTGCCTAAGTCGGAAAATGACACCCTTTGAATCGACGCACACACTTACACCGTCGTACTGTTTCCAACAGTACGTGTTATAATAGCATATATTTTTATTTTTTTTGTGTGTGAACACAATCCCTTTCAAATAGTCCAAACCATCAGATAAGAGCCTTTAGACTCAATAAAACAAATTCCAAGCCGTCAAGCCATCCGCCAAAGACATGATTGATTTCAGCCAGGAGTGGATGTATTATGAGCCCAAGGCTAAGATATTTTTTTACTTTGGGAATTCTTTCGGGGTGGTCATTAATGGGTTTTTTAAATTCAAAGAATAAACCCAGGGTAATTCGATATGCTATTTGGCTAGGTTTCAATAGGGAACTCGGAATTTGTGAGATTTTTAAAACCGATTTGTTGGTGGACGGAGTACACAAAATCTGTTCACAAGCAAACTGTTCAAAACAGTATTCTTAAACAATAAGAAATTGTGTGAAATCATTAGTCATTTTTTTGTAACAACAGTATAAACTTTTACCTAAACATAAAAGTATTTTAGACACCGCACAAATTAACTTGGGTTGACCATATCGACCCACTACTTCCTCCCATGATTCAAGTTTAGATCGCTCATTACACTTTTCTGTTTAAAGACAGTGGACACTATTGGTAATTGTCAAAGACCAGTCTTCTCACTTGGTGTATCTCAACATATGCATAAAATAACAAGCCTGTGAAAATTTGAGCTCAATTGGTCATCGAGGTTGCGAGATAACAATGAAAGAAAAAACAACCTTGTCACACGGAGTTCTGTGCTTTCAGATGCAAGTTGATTTCGAGACCTCATCTAATTTTGAGGTCTCGAAATCAAATTCGTGGAAAATTACTTCTTTCTCGAAAACTACTCCACTTCAGAGGGAGCCGTTTCTCACAATGTTTTATACTATCAACCTCTCCCCAATACTTGTTACCAAGTTGGGTTTTATGCTAATAAATATTTTGAGTAATTACCAATAGTGTCCACTGCCTTTAACTTGAACCCGATGAGACAGAATTAAAGTGTTCATATTATTTGTTAGGCCTAATTTGATTCAAACAATTTTTTTTACGAATTGAAAAGGGTCAATCCCTTAGGTTGCTATTAGCACAATTTTATCCATCGGTATTTTTTAACAAAATTTTAATTCTTTAGATAGGCCTATTTATGTCATAAAACGGCAGACGATAATCTGCGCTGGGTGGTAAAAGCAAAACACAAAATTGTGAATGGCATAGCGCCCTCCAGTGGTTGTTACATTCTAGTGCGGTGTGCGGCAGTACAACAGACAAGTTGTGTGGAAAACTTTTACAAAGTCTTCGTTTTCAGCTTTTGAAGACAAGTTTGTACCAAAAAGAGAATCACCTAAAAGTGAGTAATTTCTTTAGACGCTTTTGGTTGAGAAACTAATGAAATGAACCTAAGTAGAAGGCAGACATTTGTAACGACAACTTTTGACATTTCGGTTGCAAACTTTTCTGTGTCTGATTTTGTTCAATACGTAATGTCAAAAAGGTCATATCATGTTCAATTGCAAAAAAATGAACACAGACAGCTTTTTTAATATATGTTGTTGTAATATATGCATGTATCTACTGTATGTATGTGACTTGACATGCTTGATGAGGAGGTAACCATGATAAAGTTACTTTGAAACTTATATTATAACCTAAATTTTTACTTGTTTTACTTTTTAAACTTTCACAAATGTTTAATCTGTGTAATTAAATTTAAAAAACGTTAGTTTCTGTGCAGCCCAGGTTGGATTCCTCTGTTACATACACAGCAATCCCAATGAAATGAAGATGGGCAGTCCAACCTTGGCAAGTTCATAGAAATGGGACCACACATTGCTTGAACATTTTGGTCAACAATAGGGATTGTAAAGACAAGTCTAGTCACCAGTTAAAGGGTCTGTATATATTTGGTAATGACTCTGAAAATTAATGGCAATAAAAACCTACTTGGTAAGAAGTACAGCAGCTTTGGATAGTATAATGCATTTTGAGAAACTTTTCACTTCGAGGTACTGCGGTTTTGGTAAAATATGTCACTTTTTATCCCCAAACATTTGAGTCTGAGAAGTGTTACAGCAGTAACATTTCTCAGATAGTGTATTCCAATTACAAATTATTCTTCCTGCGTGGACATATAACCGCTCCAGATTTCGTGCAATATCTCAAAAACGCTACCACCTTTTGAAATGAAATTTTCACAGGTTAGTTTTATGGTATATCTACAACATAGGATTGAAACAAACATTGGGTTCCAATTACCAAACGTATACAATCCCTTTAAGCGTTCAAATAGCCCTAAACAAAATTGAGGGACAAAAAGAGAAGTCACTCACAGAAAACTGCTCCAAAATTCAAAAAGAGCTCAAAATAAACTTGAAATTAACCTGAAGATGTTGCCAGTGAAAGGTTCCAAGTTGCAGTGATTAAGTAAGTTCACTTTTAGGCATCCTTGGTTTCATTAATACCATAGGCCTATAAAATAAATGATTGTGTAATTTTTGGCTAAAATTTGCACAGTTGGCCATCATTTTGAAAAAGACTATCACATTTCACTCTCGTTCACTAGCCCTTGTTTCCGAGAAAGGGTCGATCTTGCCATACTATTTTGAATAGAAGTGCGGCAGCACCCCGCCATTGTTTTAAGCTGAATGACATCAACATTGAGCAAACATCAATATTCCAAAGCAAAAAACTTTGGTAAAATTTTGTAAAGTGGTTTTATACACTATAGAATTCTGCTAAATATTTTTTGGGGATCAATCTCTTAACAAAATTGGGCTAAATTAATAGGACAGGGCTTGAAACTAAACTGGACCACTGGCTCAAGCCAGTGATTTTTGCTTCGCACCAGTGTTACTCTCGACAGGACAAGAATTTACTGTGTTATACTTTTAATAAAACAATTAATGTTCAAATGTTGACTTTGAGCCTGATAAATATCTTTCAGTTCTGTTGAGCATCAACATTTTCTTAACCATGAGACAAATGAGATCAATCTTCTCTGAGAGCTTGTTCAAATCAAAACAGCTTAAATGTATATAAAAAAAAGTAGTCATTTTGATTCTGGTATTGTTATGTCTCTTCTCATTCTGACTCTGATCTTGTAAAAGTAATTCTGGTGCAGCAAACATTCTGAGCTACATGCCTTGTGGCCTTGTAGATTTTCTGCAGAATTCGAGCCATGTGGAGAATGTCAATTTCATGGCAACAAGGTTTTAGCCCAGTTCGGTAAAAGGGTGTCCAAATTTGCTGGAAATTTAAAAACTGGGTGTTGAATTTGACAGATAAAACAGGGTGTCCAAAAGGCACCCTCTGGCTAACACTATGCATGGCAAACACTACACAACACAAGATGAGACATCCATCATGTCATTTAGACAAAATATAATTATTTTATTAAAAAATATTGTTTAGGGTGTGTGTTAAAACGCATTGTTTTGTGGATTCTATCACTAGCTTTATTTGAAGACTTGCAGCTTTATAAGGTAATCTATGCTGTAACTGGCACAGTACAAACCTTTTTTTTAAAAATGTATGTCGCCAGACGCTGTATCGTATGTATACCCATGCTCTTAATGTTGGGGATACCTGATTCGACTAGCCACTGTCACTTATAAGTAAGGCTGTCGAGCATCACTGCATCACTTAATAGAACGCTCATGATACCGTTTTAAATAACCCATCCTAAACCCGCCTTACTTATAAGAGATGCTCTTTCATGATGCTATGATAGGTATCATGAGTGTTTCAGAAGCGAGGCAGTCATGCTTCACACAGCCGTGTGATGGTGGTGGCTAGGCGAATCGGCTGTTGGGAATGGAGTGAGAAAGTCTGTTTGTAACATAATATTGGTTGAAGATTAAATACATTTGGTTGAATTTTTCCTCATGCTACTTCTTAAAACTGTCTAAAAATAGTTGGTTTAATTTGTCTTAAACATTTAATAGGGCCAGGTAGTTAGCAAGAAGATTTGGGAATGTGGACTGGAAATTGCCAATCAAAGTTGTGCCTTGTTTTCTTTGCATTTTTTGCTTGCTTGCTTGGTAATATTTTTGATGGGTTAGTGGTTGGGCTTTGACCGGCTTCACATGATGACCTATGCCTGAATCTGCATTCACATGTTGTTTCAGAATGGTTTTTCTAAAAATTCAATGAACTAAAAGCTCTGTAATTCCTTGTTAAAGTGTACATTTTTATCTGTATTTCTGTTGAAGTACAAGCCTTTGAGTTCACCTGGGTAGGGTTTCATATAGGAATTGGAAACCACCAGAGTAAATTGAACCACCTGATGACAAATACCATCAGCTGGACTTGCGTGCAGTGGTTTGTAGTTATGTAGTGTTACTTTCAACATAACCGAGTATCTACATGTAATTGAGAAATGGAAATGCACAAGTGACAACTTTAACTGAACCCATGCAGTATAGTAGCAGTTTGTGAGTTAGCATTGAAGAAGGTTTGGTGCAACATTGACTTACTTGTCTTAAAGGCACTGGACACGTTTTTTGTCAAAGACCAGTATTCTCACTTGGTGTATCCCAACATGAATGCATAAAATAACAAACCAGTGAAAATTTGGGCTCAATTGGTCATCAAAGTCGCAAGAAAACAATGAAAGAAAAAACACCCTTGTAGCACAAATTTTTGTGCGTTCAGATGTCTGGAAAAGGCTTCAGGCCTGAAGTCTTTTTCAGATTCAAATACTTTAGTGAGAAATCACCTCTTTCTCAAAAACTATGTTTACTACTATCAACAGTTCTCCCTTGCTCACAAGTAAGTTTGTATGCAAATATATATTTTGAGTAATTACCAAACGTGTCCAGTGCCTTTAAGAGACCACTTTAATTTGAATTCCTCAGACTAGAGACAGTTGCTCTGTCATCGTATGGATCGGGGCAAGCTTTTTGCGTAGTTACATACATTTTGTAAGATACAGCCAACACCAGCATACAGTTTGGAATAAATGTGTATGACACCATGGTACCATATATCTACAAAACCTTGCCTGGAGCCATGTGGTGTAGAAACACTGTATTTAAGGGATTAACTGAACTATCTAGCCCTATGTTGGCGGTGATCCCCTGGCTGCCACTTCCCAGGTTGTAGCGTAAACTTGGGTGTGATCCCTGGCTGCACGGCAGTTATTGGTTGTATGGCTTCTGACTGGCACCCCCGAACAAAGATATTGACAAAATAGGGAGACCGCCAACATAGGGCTAGATAGCTCAGTTGGTAGAGCGCCGGCACGTTAATCCGGAGGTCGTTGGTTCAAATCCTGCTCTAGTCAATTTTTCTTTGTTTAACCCCAAATCATTTAAAAATTTACCCAGTCAGTTTCCCTTGTGGTTTATCATTTGAACACTGTATTTAGTCTGGGGAATCCACTTTGAGTGTTCTCTTGTGACCAATTAAGTCATTGTACCAGACACTCAAAATCTAACTCTGCAATGGCTTGTTCTGATGCACATACAATGTTTTACAGTACAGACGATGTGACCTCTGACGTCATTCGAAAACCATAACATGATGCGCGCGCATGTCGCCGGGCAAAACCTTTGTGTACTGACAGCCAGCTATAAAGGACACGCAATGTTACCATGAGTACGCGTCTTCTTGCCCGGCGGAAACATGACTTGGACAGTGTTTTGTCAACAGAGGGTGGTTTGAATGTAAACAGAGGTCACATCGTCTATAGGTTACATTTTGTTGTTCTAAATCCTTGGCATTTTACTGTGAACCTTACAAAATCAGTCAGCTGCACTGATGCTTTGTATTGGGCAATCCATTACTGCACCTCATACATAGCATCAATGTACAATTTTGCAGTTATGTATTGTAATCCCTCAAAATTCAAGTCAAACCTGATAGATTTTGATTGGTTTGAGCTTTGTACCTGTTCTGTATTTTGAAATGTGGGATGATGCTGCATAAATAACCCACGTGAACATAATTAGGTGCGCTGGAACAGGTATTGTTTTCGTTAAAGTTGTTTTTCTTTCTATTTCAATTATTATTATTATATATTTCTGGTAATGAAACCAAGGATGCCTCACAAGTGAACTTAATCACTGTAGCTCGCAAGCCTGAGGAAACCTGTAAATAAGGGTGCTTGCAATGTGAACCAGAAACACCGGGGTTAAACCCCTACTCTTCCACGATAAGTGTTCTGGGTTCTTTTACGTGCACTACCAATCCTAGTACAAGGGACCAACGGCTTTACCTCCCATCCGAAGGACGAAGCATGTGGTTAAGTGTCTTGCTTAAGGACACAAGTGTCACGACTGGGATTCGAACCCACACTCTGCTGATCAGAAACACCAGAGCTTGAGTTCGGTGTTCTTATCCGCTCGGCCACGACACGCCACAATGATAATCATTTTATCACCATAGGCCTAGACAGAATTATCTGCTGCCACCCTTATAAAAAGCAGACCAATATAATCATATTCCTACCACTATTCTTGAGCAATAAAAATAAACACACAGTTGATTTTGATGCAGCCGTTGTATTAAAATTTCTCCATCATTTGTAATAAATCTCCATCAAGTGGAGAGAAGCCTTACTTGGAACATTTTGTGAAGTCTATTTTAAAATTACCATTGAGCAATATATATATAGTGAATTTTTTAAATTTTTGAATAGAAAAATAGATAGATTTAATAGATAAACAGTTTGTTAAAAATACTCTCATATCGCAGCACAATGCTGATTCAAAGTTTTAACCTAAACAAAGTGCTGAACACTGCTCACCAGACACCAATAAACAGTAACATTAAGTGAACAAAATTCCTAATTATACTATATCATTGTTTAAACATTTCTATTCTTCTTTTGAAATTGTCTTGAGCCATCCACCCACATCCGGGATGTGTTACATCAAAAATTTGAGATCCTGCTATAATGACGTCATCAAATGTCACGTGACGTCACCTTAAAGGTGCAGTTTTGAAAGGAAAAGAGCCTCTGTGTTTCGTTCGCAAAACGAACACACAGCTCTAGTTGTTTGTAATGTAATAAGAAGTTTTAGATTTTCAATTGAATTCCGAACAGTTTTATGTCTGCCTTATGATAACAAGTAGCTATTATTTTCTTCAGATATAAAGAAATCCTATTCTTTGATCTACTTCTCTAGCACTGAGCATGCTGTTCCCAGAAGCTCCTTGAAATCTATAACTCCAGGAGTTACCAAAAGGTGGAAATTATCATTTTGACATCATCATGATTTGAGGCTACAAATACCTACCAAAGTTAAGATCCTAGTTTTAGACCATTTCGTCAGTGATGACTCTCAGCCCTTTGTGTTAAGGCTGTGTCCGAAGTATAGTGGCTGCAGCTACAGCTACTGCTAGATTTCTGCTTCATCATGTGTGTCGTGGCCGAGCGGTTAAGAGCACCGGACTCGAGCTCTGGTGTTTCTGATCAGCAGAGTGTGGGTTCGAGTCCTTGTCGTGACACTTGTGTCCTGAAGCAAATTAACCATTATTGCTTCTCTTCACCCAGGAGTACAAATGGGTACCGGCGAGAGCTGGGGAGTAACCTGCGATGGACTGGCATCCTATCCAGGGGGAATAGAAATATTCTCAGTTGTTTTAATGCCAAGGAAACCTGATATATACACCGGCCTAATGAGCCATATTGACTCGGGACAGACTTTACTACTTTACTATGCGTTTTAGTCGAAGAACGTCCTTGGCAACACCCTCCAGCAGCAGTCGTAGCCATTGCTGCAGCCACCAATTCGGATACAGCCTATTACATGATCTACAATCACAAGTCACTGGAAAGATGTCTTACATTGTATAATTATCCAATTTATTTTGATTCCAGATGGTACACAGGCTGCGTTGAGATGTTTGGAATATTATAACCATGCAGAGAGGCGGATGATACCACACCATCATCTGTGTATTCTGACTGCTCTCAGAGGTAAGCTGTAAAATAAAACTGATTCAAAGTGAATGTGTGATGACGCCTGGTTGTAAGAGGGGTAGAGTCATCGACATCTGCCGGGGGGATGCTGATCCATTATCGACAATGATGTAAATATTGGATTGCATTTGCTTGATGGACTTGTAACCCCTTCACACAACCTTTGATCTGCCAAGTGTGTAAGAAGCTGTGGCATAACCAGGTGGGCAGGGGAGGAACCCCCGACCCCCCCCCCCAAACCCTTGACCCCCTGGCCACACAAATGAAATCAAAAAAATGCACAAATGAATGGTTCGATACATTAAAAAAAGCCCCCCCCCCCCCAAGTATGTCTTTGCTTCTGCTTACCCCAACCCCCATATGAAAATGTCTAGTCATGCCACTGACAAGAAGGTTTGAATGCATTGATGGTTATTTGAACACCCGTCCAGGGCCAGGGCCTGACACTTCATAATTGCCTCCATGCCCCTGGCCATTGCCCTGGTGCCCCTTTAAATTATCTCTCAGAATGGAGTTGCCCTTTACTTAGGAAAAACTGTCTTGCCCTTCAAGAATGAAGCATCGGGCCTGCCCCTCAAATGATATTCCCAGACACAACTGATGCTGTGATAATTTCTACCTTTATTCAGAGTGAACTTTTTTAGAAACACTTAGTGCCTCATTCTTCTTGGGGATGAGTTACAGTCATGAAAATTTACCTAAAACTACTTCAGCTGGGCTGGATTTCACAAAGCACTAAGATTCATCTTGAGATGAGTTGTCAGTATTGCCATAGACATTTGTATTGTGACGTCACACGTTGCTTAGCAGTGAAGATTGATTTGCACTCAAAGGGAAACATTGCCTTAGATCGGGCGAGTTGGTCTGTCAAAAGCATTTGTAACCGTTTGTTGTAAAATGCATAAGGTTAGAAAGATGTTTTAAAAGTACTACTTTTATAACGTCTTTCTAACCATATGCATTTTATAATAAACGGTTACAAACGCTTTTTTGTTGACCAACTCGTCCTATCCAAGGCAACGTGTCCCTTTAAAATCAATCTTAGCTCTTTGTGAAATCAGCTCCTGGGCATGTTTACTTGTCCTAAATCAAAGACCACAGAATGAAAAAAATCCAATAGGAAAAAGAGAACCGTCAACAGTAAAAGTGCACAAGTTTTAATAAACCTTTTTCTTGAATCGGTTGAGACCATCAATAACTAGGCCAATATAAATGTTAGGTTGACAGTTAATTTTGACAGTATAAACTTCTAAATACCAACTGTTAAGCTCTCATAAGGTCTCTTTTCACTATTTTCTCGTGACCTCGATGACCAATTAAGCTCAAACTTTCACAGGTTTGTTTGTTCATGCATACGTTGAATCACACAAAAAGTGGACACTGATTTTGAGCTGTTACCAAAAGTGTACAATACCTTTAAAAAATGAAAACCGGAGAATAACCGAGCTTTCAAAACGTAGTTCCTTTTAGTCGTTTTTAGACATAATGATAGAATTTCCTGAAAGTGGTAATATTTCGGTTTTAGACACTCCCTTATTACGTAGAACACGCTCTAGTTACCGCTTCCTCATATTTCCCTCGGTGTTCAGTGTCCGTCCTTGCATTTATTTTCTTATCTCTTATTATATATTCCTATCACGCCAATAGTTTTAAATACTTGATAACAGATGTTATGTTTTGCCATATCGGTTTGGCTGTTACACCATAAACTGTCCACCGTAACATCTGCATCAGTTTCCCAATCAATTGTCATTTAAGCCCATTTTGGTATGTCAGCAGCAATGAAAACCTTCCAAACTTTCCATATTTTGTGAGTTTTTCTTTCCACGCTGAGTTTAAAAGGGCTTGCTTTGTTGTGAATGAAAATACACAGAGAACGGTCACTTGCAATTTGAAACTGCAACCGTATACACATTTATAAACACATAAGCGATCCCAAAAATAATGGTCAATTTTGTATCAACATATCAGCAGCAGATATCACCCACGAGAGCTTAACGTAAATTAGTCCTTAAAAGCTAAGTTTCCAGATAATAATTCATATTGCTATCAAACACAAACATTTGTATCAGCACTTTTCCAGATCTATAAGTCATGAAAAGTATAACAAATAATTAGTTGACATAAGAAGATAACGACATATGTCGTCGTTATATTGGAGTCCTAATTGATGATATGTTGTCAAGGAGTACAGTTTCAGGAAATAGACCCCAAACCCACAATTTGAAAATTTCATCACAATAATGGATGTTAAGCTTTGGAGGAAACATGATTACTTCAAACAAAAATATTTTGATGGTTTTTTTATTGGGCTTTTAATTTTATATTTGTTTCTATGAGTTATTAGTTTGTTTGTTTTAACTTAAAGGCACTGGACACTATTGGTAATTACTCAAAATAATTGTTAGCATAAAAACTTACTTGGTAACGATCAATGGAGAGCTGTTGATAGTATAAAACATTGTGAGAAACGGCTCCCTCTGAAGTAACGTCGTTTTTGAAAAAAATGTAATTTCTCAGTAAAATATTTGATTTCGAGACCTCACGCGTGAGGTCTCGAAATCAAGCATCTGAAAGCACACAACTTCATGTGACAAGGGTGTTTTTTCTTCCATTATTATCTCGCAACTTCGATGACCAATTGAGTTAAAATTTTCACGGGTTTGTTATTTTGTGCATATGTTGAGATACACCAAGTGAGGAGACTGGTCTTTGACAAACCAAAGGTGTCCAGTGTCTTTAACTTTACACAGATTGAGCTGAAAATATTGTTTAAAATTGGATTGTTTCCAGTGATGTGCTCTAAATATGCCCTAAATAGCTATGTACTTTCAGTGGAAGATTTGAAGATTTGAAATCTTGATACACTCATCCCATCATCTGACTGGTATTTAGTGTTTGTTTGATTGTTTGTTTGTTTGTTTTTAGTTATGAAAATGCCAAATTAATATTTATTTGTTGGGTTTTTTCTTTTCTTATTTTTGGGGTTCGAATGCCTATGTCTGAAGCATTGAGCTTTTACCACCGGGGTCATTCATTTCTTCATTCACAGTTTTATCTCGTTATTTATTTATTGTTTATTTATTTTATTTATTCCTGTGTTTAATTGATCCACTGAGCAAAATGAATAAATAATACAAATTCATTTCACTACAGAAATTTCAGTTAAAACAAACTAGGAACACCACAACAAAATCAAAATCAATTTGCAATAATAATCCATGACACATAACAACAACTATTTTGTTAGTGAATATTTTATGCGTATTTCAATTTTCTAGCTTTTAGGGACAAATATCTCTCATATTAAAGTAATTCTGAAAGTTTAGTATCGATATCAATCTTATCGAGTGAATAAAAACCGTCAATTTGTTTATTTATTGTTGTTATAAAAAAATATAAACAATTTGGTACCAATGATAAATTGAAACCTATAAATTTAAAAATCTTGTTGTGCTGATTGCAAGAACATTGGATATAATGCGTGTCAGTCAGCGAGGAGTCTACAGTCATTTGAATCTATTTACAAACTTCCCCATCAAATCTTCATTTTTGAGTATCGAATTAAAGTTGCTGTGCTCCAGTCTCTTCATCAAATAGTTATCTGTAAATGTTGATGGCGCAAACAGATTAGTGGGTAACGCTCTTCAATTCAGCAACGACTGTTTAATGCAGCCTCTTCTCCGGAAACGCTCCAATGCAGCTGCAAACGGTTGTCATAACCTATCACTTTGTTTAAACGAAATACCCAATATAGGCTACTCCATATAAGGTTCAACCCACTCTTATCTGCCGTCCTTTTATCTTCATTGATTTAGTTCATATTTTACTTTTATGGGCCACTTTATGATTGAAAGTATACAAAAACATCAGAAATAATTCTAAAAAAGGTGTATTAAAGGTATCGTACACGTTTAGTAATGACTCTGAAAATTATGGTAGTAAAAACTTACTTGGTTAGAAGTACAGCAGCTTTGGATAGTATAATGAATTTTGAGAAACCTTTCACTTCGAAGTACTGCGGTTATAGAAAAAGATATCACTTTTTATCCCCAAAAATTTGAATCTGAGAAGCGTTACTCATATCTACCTCCATGCTCAGAGTGTGTATTCCAATGCAGATAATTCTTCCTATAGGGCCTACGTGGACGTAACCGCTCAAGATTTTCGGCAATATCTCAAAAACGCTACCACTTTTTGAAATGAAATGTTCACAGGTTAGTGTTTAAAACAAACAGTAGGCTTCAATTATTACCAAACGTGTACGATGCCTTTAAGAGAAATTCCGAAAAATTGATGTGGAGATTTGCTGTTTCGAAAGGAATTGTTAAATTTTTCCAAGAAGATAATATGATTTCATTGATTTACCTAATTAGTAATTTACAAAGAAAATGAAACCACAAACTTACACAATGGAGGGTCAGTAATTTGTTAATTGATCAACAAAAACATTCTACTGACGAAATGTTACAGAACAAAACGTGTCCACAACATGTGAGGAACGTAGTTTTGTTTTTAATTCAACACTCTCAAAATATAAGGTATTTCCCTTCATTTTCATGAAGTAGAACTAATTATCCTTAAAAAAGTATAAACTTCTAGATTGTATAATGTTCTTGAACAAAATCTGTAGAAAATGTACCTTTAGGGTTTTTTTTAATCCACCATCTTGAAACCAAGCTGATATTCGGTGTAGTTTGTCAGCTACGTCATGTATACACCAGAAAAAGCGCTGAAGAAAACGGTTAAACTTGACCAAATCCTGACTGGTCGGTGACGAAAGCGTATTGTAAAACTTATTCGACCAGCAACGTTTGTATAAACCATGCTGCAGTGCATTTATAATAGAGATGTGGGCGGAACCACGAGTGGGTGTGGCAGCTGATGTCAGCGGTAGCCTACTAGGAGCTATGCGGGGAAAGTGTCAGTATAAAAGCCCATCAGAGCCCCCGGAACATCTCAGTTGCCTCTTAGCATCAAACGAGTAGCATACAACGGAGGAAGCTGTCTTCTTTTCGTCATCATGAACACTCCACTTGTTCTCATTTTGTGCTGTATTCTCGGCTATGCTGCTGCTGCTAAAGGGTTAACCTCAAAGCAGAAGGAAACCATCCTTCAGGACCACAATAATTTCCGTGCTACCATCAAAGCATCTGATATGGTGAAACTGGTAAGTCTTATAGCATATTACTACATATTGGTAATAAAAATAGAGGATTTATATGTTTTTCTTTCTGTGTTGAATCAGCATCTTCGATGTCCAATCAATTGAAACTTTGGTTCAATAATTTCCTGTGTACTTTTTAAGACACTCTGCTTGAAATCGTGACTTGTGACTCCATTCACGATATAAATTTCTTTTCATTTTCACTCCGTACAGGCCTTCTTGTTTTTAGTTATAGATAAACCCAATTATACGACTGCGTCTTTATGTCATCTTAAGAGATGTAATCTTTTGCATCATGGATCATCTGATTTTCGTTTGTGACTTTGAATTTTTTTTTTTATTTGACAGGAAAAAGAGGGGATTGTCAAACGGGTACATTTTTATTTCAATGGGGTAACCTTGTTTGTCATTCATCAGTCTTCTCTTGCACAATAAATTTGAACTACGGGTTGTGTTTGTTTTAGAGTGAGACTGTTTTTCAGGCCTATGGAAGAATTAAACTATGTTCTATTTTTCAATATTTCAATGTCCCCGAAATAATTCCCGTGTTATCGTAGTAGATTTCTTTAAAATTCATGTTAGAGTCAGTCTTAATCGTGAAGAAGTAACAGTAACACCTTTAAGTAAGATTATCTTTCACTCTGATCGAACCCAGTAATTTGAAGTACTTGCATTTTCCGCTTGCTTGATGAATGTTGTTTGTGTTTGATTGACCATTAGGAGTGGGACAATTCTTTGGCAAAGAAGGCTCAGGCGTGGGCTGATACCTGCACTTTTGGCCATAACCCTGTCCACACCATTAGCGGCAAATCGTGGAGTTGGATTGGAGAGAACATGGCATTCAGTACTGAGAAAGATCTGAGACATATGGTGGAAATGTGGGCAGAAGAACAGCAGATCTTCGACTATAACTCCAATACCTGCAACCCAGACCCTAACAATCAACTGCTTTCAGCCTGCGGACATTACACTCAGGTAAACTACGTTGAAAATGACAACAATTTACATACAATAACTATAAAGGACCACAAAATGACTAACTCCAATACCTGCCACCCAGACCCTGCGACCCACTGCTTTACGGACATTACACTCGGGTAAACGACGTTGACAATGACAATAAATGACATCCATAACTATAAAAAAAATGACCACAAAGCAACATGACTAACTTCAATACCTGCCACCCAGACCCTGTAGCGACCCACCATGCTTTCAGCCTGCGGACATTACACTCGGGTAAACGACAATGACAATAAATGACATCCATAACTATAAATGACCACAAAGCAACATGACTAACTTCAATACCTGCCACCAGACCCTGTAGCGACCCACTGCTTTCAGCCTGCGGACATTACACTCAGGTAAACGACGTTGACAATGACAATAAATGACATCCATAACTATAAATGACCACAAAAAAATTACTAAATCCAATACCTGCCACCCAACATTGATGACCCACTGCTTGGAGAGCCTGCTTGCGGACATTACACTCAGGTAAACGACATTGACAATGACAATTAATGGCTTCATATTTATAAATGACCACAACAAACATGACTAACTCCAATACCTGCTACCCAACAAATAATGACCCATTGCTCGGAGAGCCTACGGACATTACCCTCGGGCAGATGACGAATTGACAATGACAAAAATGATGTATTAAAAACTTCAACACCTGCAAACCAACATCTAAACCCACTGCTTTAGAACCTGCGGAAATTGAGTCAGGTAAATGACATTGGCAATGACATTAAGTCACATCCATGACAATAAATGACAATAACATTAACACCTTAAACCCAAACAGTTGTGGCTGTGATGGACATCACACTTGGGTTTATAACATTTAGACATAAATGACATCAACGATGTCACCGCATAGCAACCCATTCCTAAATCATTGTTTAACTTAAAATGTGTTGCGTATTAATTTTGATTGACAAACAAATTGCGTTAACGTGGTGGTACCGGGAACGAATTTTAACCAGTGAGAAAATTTTGTATTTTGTTCCGATAGCTTTGATAGACTCTCGTTCGTTGAGCAAATTTGACAGGGGCTCGCCTTCATGTTTTGGGGTAACTCAAAACATTGCAAATACATTTTCTTCAGGATCGAATAGTAAGTGACCCAACTGCTGCCAACATAAGCCTTTAGGTCTATACTAATGGCTTGGAATTTAGATTAAAAGTTCGTTCACAAAAATATGATTAAACCTTTGGTGCAAATGGCAACTTGTATTGTCAGTTCCGTAAACCGGTTAACTAACACCTGTTATTGTTGTTACTTTCAGATGGTGTGGGCCAAGACTCATTTCATAGGGTGTGGTGTGGCGTATGATTGCAGCGGCGGGTTACCACACCGACTCGTCTGTAACTACGCTATCGGGTAAGTAAGTTGTGTTGACTGTCAACAATAGTAAACCGTGGCCCCAATGAATGCTGCTCTTCACTGCCAAGAGAGATCTGACTTGCGTCATATTTATTGTCAGAATACTGACAATCCGGGAAGGGGGGCGCGTGGGTGGATAAAGAGTTTCGCTTCTTATAAATTTCATCCCATATAATTATTTCCGTATGAAATACTATCATATCGAGTAGGCCTAAATATCATTCTTCGAAGTCCACCTAAATCACCACTGCTTATTGCAGTTGTCACAATGGAAATAATCCCGCATAATGGTGTACACAAAAGTCCCAGGAAAATCATTAACCTTTTTTACCGTCGATTCCACTTTAAAACGGGACCACCAAAATCCGATGACATTTTCACAGGCTATTTCTATATATTATGGCGTGTTTATTGAAGACAAAGGATGGAAGTTAATTTACTCGTCCAAAATCAATGATGCATACCAGTTAAATCAATGGTGTATTCAAGTTAAATCAATGATGTTTACCAGTTAAATCAATGATGTATACCATTTAAATAAATGATGTATACCAGTTAAATCAATTATGTATACCAGTTAAATCAATGATGTATACCAGTTAAATTAATGATGTTACCAGTTAAATCAATGATATGACAGTTACCGAAAGTAACAGTAAGTTTACCCGCACAAAAAGGGCCTGTTTACACTTTGACTCGGTAAGGTATATTCGCCGTTGGTTTATAAAAACGCGTGTATAGTTTCACTGACTAAGAGTTCATTTCAGAACCAACCATCCAGCGAAATATTTCTTTCTGAAAAAACCATCAAAGTCGTTTAAATAGCAATCGAAGAACGCCAAATTACCATTGCTTATTTCAATTGCTACAATCGAAAGAACCACAAACCTGAATGTATGAATGAAATAAAACAATGGGTACGTTCGATTAGCTTCCCCGGGTCGACCCAGGTCCCCCCCCCCAGGTGCGTTCGAATAGCTTTGACGTCATTCTCGGGGCTCACCGGGGTCAGCCCCAAGTACCCTGCTTGTGGAGGGGGTCACTTGGGGCTGACCGAGGTGCATGACGTCACGACGATAAACTTTCTCAATGGCCACCATTTTGTTTGTAATTCAGCGGGACACTTTCAGTAAGTTTGACCATAGAGAAAATCGGGACAGATTTCTCTATGGTTTGACCATAAAGAAAGGGTTTGGCACACATTTTCATTCTTAAAAAAGCGACTTGGTGAGCATTAAATATTGTTTTATTCAAAGACGAGTACTTTTGTAACAACGTGGGCTTGTAAAAATAATTTAACGTTTCAGTTTTTTCCTTGAGAATATTTTACAATCTTTTCGTGAATCCATGGACGTAATGCACACACATGAAAAATACTTCCGGTCGGTTGTCCGAAGATGCATTGTGTGAATGCTGGGGGAAGTTGGCGTTCGATTAGCTCATGGCAGAGGCTCACCCGGATGAGCACACCGGGGTCGACCCGGGGAAGCTAATCGAACGCACCCAATGAGATCAAAGTCAGCGGGAATGAATCCTTATTGCTGTGATAAACAAATGGTCATAATGTTTTTTCCGTGTCTATATTTCTCTTTAGTGGCAACATGATTGGTGAAAAACCCTACATAGCTGGAAAGAAATGCAGTGCCTGCCCAGACGGCTTCAAGTCATGCTCGAACAATCTGTGCACTAAGAAATCCAAACCACGTAGACGAAAGTGTTTTGAGACCCCCAAAGATATGGAAGGTATACTGTGCATGTATTAAAGGCACTGAAGTAACGTAGTTTTTGAGAAAGAGGTAATTTCTCACTAAAATAATAAAAACTTCTTGCAAGAAGTTTTTATTCCTATCTGAAAGCACACAAATTTGTACAACAAGGGTGTTTTTTCTTTCATCATTTTCTTGCAACTTCGATGACCATTTGAGCCCAAATTTTCACAGGCTTGTTATTTTATGCATATGTTGGGCAGTGGCGTCACCAGAGGGGGGGCAGGGGGCCTGCGCCCCCCCCCCGCTCAGAACCCTTGCCCCCCCCCTCTTGCCCCCCCCCCCATATGAAATCACAGAAAAGTATATTCTTATAACATATAAATCGTTTAAGGCTGCATAAAATGCTGCCGTAAAAAGTAAAACTTTTATTCATATCAGTATGTGGACTATAACGCAGTCATGCCGACAAATGCATGGAAACGTGCGCGCGATCGTATTGGCGGTAAATGTATGTTGTGGTTTTGCGGTTACAGAGAGTGCAGGAACTTCACAAAGTTCAGTTTAATACGTGGTGGTCTGGGCCCAACTTCATGGCACTGCTTACCAAATAATTCTGCGCTGACGCGCATTGTAATGTGTGTATTTCTATGGGACGCAGCTGGGCGTAAGTGCAGAATTCCACGGTAAGCAGAGCCATGAAATTGGGCCCTGAACGCAGACCTACGTAAACACATTGTAGTCAGTGCACAACAGGGAGATTTAAACAGCAAAATCGCCAGCGAAAAAGGTAGCTTAGACCATTTTCTTCTCCATATCAAAGCGCCCGTCTTTGCCTCGTGCTCCAACACCTAAGAGGCAGAGACGGGAAAATACAGAAGATTCTGATTCTGATGTGGTACCATCAGAGTATTGCATGGACTCTGCATCCGAGAATTCCGCCGAGGAAAATTTCGAAGAAGATGTATCTGTTAGTAATACTGGGAGCGCTAGTAGCACAAGTGCCCTGACAAGCACACAAATGTGATTATTATAATTACACCCACAATTTCAATCCTGTATTTTTTTATATTTTTTTTTAATGGCTTACACTTGTCACAATATGTTTTTATTATATTATGCATACAAACAATAATTTAATTAGTACTCACAGAGCCTAATTTGAGAATACCGTGTACAACTCTAAATTGATACTTGGTAATCACTGTTGGTTTGTTGGTAATTTTATCCTTGTATACAGTCGAAAAGTTTTATCTTATAAAAATGACAAGTTCTCTAAGATTTGGTTGTTTTTGCAATATTTTGTTACCTGCAAACTATGTAGACTGTTTTAGAACTGCATTGGTGTGTATCAGCTGGTGTGTATCAACTATCAGTTAACATATTTAATGATAATCTTGCACTTCTTTGGCCCCCCAAATTTAATCTTTGCCCCACTTGTCCCCCCCCCCCCAAATGAAAATGTCTAGTTACGCCACTGATGTTGGGATACACCAATTGAGAACACTGGTCTTTGACAATTTCCAAACGTGTTCAGTGCCTTTAAACAAAGCCAGCGATAAAATAGTGACGTCATCTGAGAAGGGTTTATACTTGAGAATTCCCCCAAAAGTTCAAATACGCAGGAAACGTTTACGGTCTTTTGTTTTAAACGTATTATGGTATTTTATTATTTGTTTATTGACAGCTCTGGACGAATAGATGACGTCATCATCTGCTGATGGTTCCACTTGACTGGGTGGCGAACGAGGAAAGACCAACAACCGCTTCAATAGTTCACTATAGAGCTATCAATACTTGCTATATGATTTTATGTTCTAGGTGCTGGAGTTGGTAATATGATATAAATACAGCTAGGTCAAATACACGTTTTGTTTATTAGCTCAGAGTAGACAAGTTAACTGTATTAAGGGTTTACCGGATCAACATTTTCACACGCCCTAGTTGAAGATAGCACTAATAATATGAACTTTTTGTTTTTAAACCATTATATTCATAAGAAGTGCCCCTATCAACAGTATAAAACTGATTTCAATGAAATTGTGAAGTTCATTTTGATTAATGAAACGGTAACATTTAGATTAATCAACCGAGCCTTATTATTGTCCAGTTATCCAAAATAATTGTCTTTCATTGCATGATTTTAGTAAAGCCAATATCCGGTTGTTAAAAACAAGGTTGTTTAAAACAGCCAGTGATTTATTTGAAATTGTATGTGCTTGTGTCTGGGAAATATGCGAAATAAACACACAAAAATTGTTCTCATCCAATTTTGTCTGCATGATAAATGTTCAAAAGTTTGGTTTTAAGCACAACCCCCTCCCCTTAAAAAGGGGTCAAATGGCGGTTTATGTTAATAAAAGCATGCAAATAACTAAATAGTGTTTTTAAAATAAATAAATTTCCAAAAGAGTACCCCCCCCCCCCACAAAGAAAAACCATTGACTATAGCAAAAACCCGTTCCTGCCTGCTCGTGGTGTAGATTTCAGTCGCACCGAGACAATACTTCATCTGACAGTGCTTTTGTTTTTAAAGTAAATAATTGTTGATGTAGGAATATCGCTAACCATTACACAATTGGAAAAACTTGCTTTTGAATTGCGGAACTTTTGTCCCCCCCCCCAATTATATCAAATTTAATCCATGCCGTATTATTCACAATTTTCTCAAAATCAGAACAATCAAACATGCTCAAAATGTTTATTAGGTTGATGCTTAAATTCTGAATACATCAAACTTGTGAATTAAAATGATGACGCTTTTTGAAATCAATATTCTTGCCTACTTATACTAATAGTATTATTCATTTCTCCAACTGTTCTGAAGCATACCGCCCTCTTTTGGTAAGATTTTATTGCAAGAGGTTGCGCGCGCACGGACATCGCGCAGACGACATTTTTATCATCCTGAAAACCGTGGCGGGTGGAGTTTGAGTTCAAATTCTTTAGCTGGGAATGGCGGAATGCAGAGTGTATCAATGACTGCCAGAAGGTAAAGTAGAGTTTGTTTTACAAGAAACCTTGAATATTTTGTGCAGAGAACAAACCGAATATGAGTGCCCTTCGTTTTAAATTTGAGTCCAAATTTGTTCCTGGCCGGCTGGCTGAAAACGGTTCACTTGTTCACACGTGGTTATAAAACTATGTTTGATAACGGGGCGCGCTCCAGACTGAAGTAGGTGGCTGAAATTTGTGTCTTCGTTCCTTTTGCCTTGGTGCTTTCTGTTTTGAATAAACAAAACTAACAAGCATTATTTTTTTGGACGAGAGTACTTAAAGAGGCAACACTAACTGAGTGTTCAAGGTAGCAAGAAGGGTATAGCAAGTTTTTCGGTGTGGAAAATAAGGTTGAATTCTAGTTGGTAGAGTAAGTCAAGTTTTTGTTAGCTTTTTAAAAATTATCTCATTGACTGCAAAGATTCTGAAGGAAAAATGTAATTTGTTTGCTATACCCCTACCCAGAAAAGTCATTTGCCTGTACAATTATTAATTTATAATTAAGCAACTTTTACTGAAAAAACCCTAAAATGTTTTGCTGGTTAAAAATGTGAAAGATTCTTGTAATTGTCAATTGTCAGTAAACACTGGAGAAAAGATGCTGAATATCATATTAAAATAAGTAAAAATAATATAATTTTTATCCTATCATATGGTTATGATTATGTTTATTGGGCATAACAAGTGAAAACTGTCTGGTCGGATATTGCTTCTTTCATAGTCCTAGAACTGTGAGGTTCGTTTTGCTATCGTCTTGTGGAGACAACATCGAATAAACCTTATGATTGATAGTTCTACCCACTTCTAGGTCTTATCTGCCCTCTGAGGGCTGCTTTATTTCACCATTATGCCTATTTGAACATTATGAGCGATGAATTTGCATTCAAAAACATCTTGCTATTGACATTAACTTTTTGGCAGCCATTGCCCCACTGTTTTGCAACATTGTGTATGCACAGAAAGGGGTTAGCGCCCTCACAATGAAGAGAAACCTATGATATCCTTGCATTTGCAAAATGCAGTTACTCTACTCTACATTTACTAACCTTAATGCTTTTTTTCAATTGAATTGTCATTTTGTTGTTGTTGTGTTTTTGTATTTCTTTGTTGTCAACCCTGGTCAACTCAACTCAAGACAATAAAGAAGCTCTGTATAAACGCTGTTATCTCTTATTTGTCCTTTGTGACTTTATTTTATGTTTTCATTCAAGGTTAAACAAGGATTGGTAAAAGGGTGTCAAATTTTGATGAAAATTTAAAATCTGGGTGTCCAAATTGTTCACTTACAATACATTTACATGTTAATGGGGTGTCGTGTAGCCGAGTGGTTTAGAGCGTCGAATTCAAGTTCCGATGGTTAAGTTACGGGGTGTGGGTTCGAATCCCGGTCATGACACTTGTATCCTTGAGCAAGATGCTTTACTATAATTGCTTCTCTTCACCCAGGGGTATAAATGGGTACCTGCGAGGGTAGAGGTTGATATTGTGTTTGAAAAGCCTTCAGAGCGCTACGGCAGCTCGGGGCTGTATGCTCCCCAGGGAGCTGAGAAAGAAGATTAAAGGAATGTTATTGGCCCAATGACCAGGGCACTAATGTAAAGCGCATTGAGACATTATTGTGAAATGCACTGTATAAGAACTAGTTATTATTATTATTATTTAATGACAGATAAAACAGGGTGTCCAAAAGACACCATGACACCCCTCTGACTAACACTATGTTTTCATTTACTACCACCCACCAGTCATAGAGGCGTGAATCCTGGGTGGGGTGAGGTACATCCCTTTTTTAAGGAGAGGAGATGTCCTAGTCAAGAAGATATGAGCAAATCACATAATGTATCTATCTTGTATGAGTAGCGTCAACACTCCCTTGAGTACCACAGCCAAGGATACTCTGCACAGTCTTATTCAGGGCAGGGTTGTAGCTACGCTGGTTGGAACCGGTTGGCACCAACCACCACTCGGTAATGCCGACTGGCACGAAAGAAAAATTAAATAACTCGTACCTGCACTCAATTTAAGTGCAAAATTCTGAATACTGCATGACAGGGCTTAAATTGTACACTGGACTGCAGGCCCAAGGCCAGTGATTTTAGCATTTGGCCAGTAAACTCATGAATGGACAAGTCCGGTGGTTTTGTGTTTTTGTTCAAATGTTAAAAATTCAGTCTGATAAATATCTTACTATTCTGCTGAGTTTTGAAGAACTTGCCCATAATACAAATGAGATAAATCTTCTCTTAGTGCTTATTCAAATTAAAACGTTAAACTGTGCACCAGTATTTTTTTTTCTCATTTCAAGTCTGGTCTTGTAAAAATAATTCTGGTCCAGTTAACATTTTGAGCTTCAAGCCCTTCGGTCTTGTGGATTTTACCCCAAAATTCGAGCCCTGCATGAGGTAATTGAATAGTTGCCAAACCATTCTTTTCATTTATTCTCTCAAACATAAAACATGCATCTTACTGAGCTCAATACAATCAAACAGCACAATGTTACGACAGACTGCACGCAACCTGTCGATGTAGTATACATGATGTACAGTACACGTACACTTGTATTGAGCACTGGTACTCAGTATTGCAACTGATACTCGGTATTGAAACTGAGTGATACGTGTAATGAAAACGCTAAGTACACCGAAGGCAGCCCACATAGCAGTTGTGTTCAATGAAATCAGCTCCGCACACCCCCTTACTTTTTGCCGACCCCATGAAGTGGTGGACTTCCAGATGCTCTTTTGCACGCGTCTATAATTTTTGCCCACTTTTAATGCACGTGTAATTTAATTTTGCCGCTACTCATAGTTCAACTTGCAGTTTTCGAATAGAAAAACAAATCGATTGGATTCTAGTTTTTAAATTCAGAATACAATCTGTACATTGCCTTGGAGCTAAATTTTCTGTACAATGCCTTTGGAGATAAACTTTGGTGCACCGTTTGTTTTAAAAATATTTATGAAAAATGTTATGGGTTTTTTTTTCATTTCAGAATGCCTCTCATCAATCTTTGGTGGTTCATGATGTACATGTAACTGGAATGTTCACCAATCGTATAAGAGAAGAAAATGCTGCTAAAAAGGTAAACAATTGTAATTCCTTTGAGGATTCCTGTTTGTTCATCATTTTTGAAGAAGAGATATTATGTGGGATTCAAACAAACTGTGAAGGCCTAACCTAATTCACTTTCAGGAAATGTGAAATAACCTCTTCTTGTTTTCTTTTTTTAACATGAAGTTAGTTTCTCCCCAAAAAATGCCAAGTGCGAGGGAGTGGGCTTGGCCCAAACTGCATGGGGAAATCATTGTCTAGAACTGGGGAGAGGAGGGTCAAACTGGATGTTTTTTTCTGTCAAAACAATTAAACCACAGACAGATTTAACTTGGTTACTACAAACTTTAAGAATCAAGACATTGTTTGAGTGTTTTTTGTTTCATTTCAAATTATCTCAAGGAAAAAAACAAATTTTCAATATTTTTCTACCTCTCTGTTGATTTCCCGTTTCCATTGCTCTGTTTCCAAATTCAATTTCAAGAGGATGTTAAATTGTTAAATTTTTGCCCTGCCCAAAATTTGAAACTAAGCAAGGTTGTTAAATATTATTTGAAAATTAGTTTTAAAATTGCAAGGCCCAAATACTACATACATAAATAAATAGATAAATCTTTCTTAAAGGAACATTACAGAATTGGTTTTTGCTAACAAAACAGTTAAGCACTTTATATAATTCACCATATACATAAACTGACAAACCTGTAGAAGTTTGAGATCGATCAGCCATCTGGGTCACGAGAAAATAGTGAAAAACCGATTACACATTTGCATGTGTTATACAATGCATAAATAAAACGCTCATGAGCGATAAACTCCAATCGGAAATTAGTTTTATATCTCATCAAATATGGGATTTCAGACAGAAATATTTCTAGGGATGTTTTCTACTATCATCATCATTAGACCGTGTAAGTTTTATGTAAATCTGTGATCATAAAGAAAATTTTAATTACCAGTTCTGTAACGTTCCTTTAAAGAATTTTTGTCCCTGAAGTAATTTTGACAATAATTCATTTTTTAGTTTTTAACTCTTTCATGCGTTGACAAGTCTCTAGGTACCAGTTTAAATCCCTTCAGAAAAATAGTTGTAAAAACGACAAAGTAAAGATCGCACGACCACACAGTTTTCAGAATGGGAAAGAGGACTCTTGAGGGTGCTATTTGTGACCCTTTTTGGGGGGGGGGCGCCATTTGCAAAAAAAAATGAACAATTAATGTGTCCATATGATCAATTTATCACTCAAATAAATGGTGCATGAAAGGGTTAATTAACTACCATAAATCATTTGCAGTACCTTAAAAGCTTGTAATTTTCTCAAATTAATAAAAATAGCTAAATTTGCAGGTCAAATCGACCAAAAATGGGATGTACATCTTTAACCCTAACCATGCTAAATGCAACAATATGCACCAAATGGAAATTTTTGTTGTAATCTGTTGCATTTGGCAGTCAACTCAGATGTCATTTTTTGACTGAATTTGTTGCATTTAGCAGTCAAGTGACTTGATATTGGTGTTGCATTTTGTTGTAGTCACCACGACACTTATATGTGCATACTGTTGCATTTAGCAGGGCAAGCCCCCCTTGCTCAGTCCTAACACAAACAACATGCCTGCACAATGCAACAAAATCCCTTGTTGCATTTTGTTGCATTTGGCATGGTTCTCATTTCAACTGTGTTGCATTCTGTTGCATTTGGCAGGGTATGTGAAAAGACCCTGATGGGGGTTAGGGTTAATGTAATGTATTAAATAAGGAAAGTTTTCATACTGGGTAAAAGGTTTTTTAGATTTATTTTCTCTATTGTATATCACAAGCAAAGCTCCAAGTAAAAATAAAATATCATAGCTTCTTATGGTCTTTAGTAAGAAAGAGAAAAGGAGAAGGAAGAGAAGTACTTGTGTTTTACCAATTTATTCTTCACCTGATTGCAATAAGGTGTTTTCTACACTCTTAAAAATACGTGGTTAAAAAGTAACCAGTGGTTAAAAAGTAACCACGATGTGGTTATTTTTAACCATTCCTGGGGTCAACTATGCACTGACCCCAATGTTGTCAAAAATTACCACGGACACGTGGTCAACAAAAACAACCAGGTATTGTTGTCAGAAATTGACCACATTTGTGGTTGAAAAGTTACCCAATTCCGTGGTTAAATATTATGGGATTGACATCAATGGGGTAAAGCCATTGACCACATATCGTGGTTGTCAGCATGGATCAAATTCAAATTAAATCCGGTGCTGGGCAAAAAAAGGTAAACAAATCAGGGAAGACTCAATGAATAACACTTTATGTACACTTCCTTTGAATCTCCAAATCAAATTTATTTTCTTATCATAATCCTAAGAAAATTACATAAATTTGGTACTTTTTGAAGGACACAAAACACAAAGTGAACAGATTTTATTTAAACTTACACGGTTTGAAGATAATGATAGTAGAAAGCTCACCTTAAAATATTACTTGCTGAGGTGCAGTAGTTTTTTAGAAATGAGTAAACAATGTCACGAAAATTATTTTAGCATGTAGGGGCCTACCACCATTATCTTCAAACAATGTAAATCTGTGGGTGTTTTGTGTTACAAAAAGTACCTAAACCCTTTAACAAATTAAAATTAACACTTAAAACAAAGGTCGACAGCTTTTAATAGCGAGGTAGTGGAAATGGCCCGTCCTTCAAAGATGACAAACGTCTAGTTGCGATGGCTGGGAAAGTTCGCCAAGAACAAGACTAAACGGCTGGGGCCTGTCATCTGCATCAACAACCTTTTTTTAAGTCTGCCGGTAGATTGGTCCCAACCTAAGACATATGAAACAAATAATACCAAAAAAACATTGTCATTCCACAATCCTGTTCTTAAATAAAGGATAGAAACCAACATACATGTTAACCGTTTGTAAATATTATTAGTGTCACAACAACAATGGTTTTGGTTTTGTTTATCGTTCTTCTCTCTTTCCTAACTTAATTGCGTGATCCCCACGTGTTCATCACATGTACGTGTACTGTGTGGGGATGGGGTTTGGATTTCCTGTGTGTAATGCATGCATGAGGCTTGTGAATTTTTATCGGAGGTTGGATAAAAACAGTGTCTGATTTCCTTCGATATTTCGTGGTTAGACTTGATTGTATCATTCAAAACCCAAATAACTTTGAAGGCTAAAGGAATTATCTTCCAGTTAAACTTTGTGTTGGGTGAAAAATATTGCTAAAATCATGAGAAACATGCACGGGAAAATGGCCAATGGAAACAAATCGAGTCTTCTGAGTCAAAGTACAGACGTGCATTCGACTACCGTGCGCTGTACATAGGATGCCGTGATAACACTATAGGCCTATACATCGTACGTTAAACAACCATGATCTACGGTCGATTATTTCTAAACAAACAGAGGACTCTTTGACAGCTCGTAAGCCGATGGCCTAATCAACAAATGTAGATGATTTCACTTATTTCCTTGTCAAAATAAACTTACCTTGGAACGTCTTTATCATATCCTCAAAGCCCAAATCCCGCAACCAAGAATATTAAAACAATGGCGTCTCCTCGCCTGATGATCCGCTGGCATCATGTGATGAGCAGCCAACCTACCACACGCCGAGCAGGTATGCCGCACCAATCATATTGCTCATTTTCTTTAACCACTTTACGTGGTCAAAATTTCACAAGAACGTGGTCGGCGTGTAAACCATTTTTAACACCTTTGTGGTCACTTTTTCTAAAAAAATGACCACGAACGTGGTCAAATTATTTTGACCACTAAACTTGCAACCACGTATTTTTAAGAGTGTATAAGGTTTTTTAGGTGAAAAATATTGTGCTGAGCCATGTATTGTTACACAATATTGTAGTAAATTTGTATTTTTTTACTTTGATAAAAACTTCTCTGATTGCAATCTTAGCTTTCCGTTTAGACTTCTTTAGTTCACATGAGTTATTGATTGTGTTATTGCATTTCAGGAGGGATGCCTGTTTGAACATTTGGATGCCTGTCGCGGCCAATGATCCTCAGTCCTCACCCAAAGATGTATCAGCCCAGCTTGACATCACAAGAACCTCTAGAAGGTTAGATAGGGTTTTTTTAATCAGTAGGACTAAGGTTAAAGTTTTTAACCACTTCACGCGGATCTGTGGGGGCGGGGCATGGCAAGTGTGAGTTAAGATGTTGGCAAAAGTTAACACCAGAGAAAACCTTTGCTGTATTCATCTTACCTTCAATGTTTATTTGAATAAATGTTTTTGTACAAAATGTACAACTGAAAGATACTTTACTAAAGCTCCTTCAAATCGGTTTTTATTGTGACAAAGAAAAGCAAGACCATTCTGTTTTCATCCTTGGGAGTAGCAGGATCACAGGTAAAATTCCTGTCAAAACTTTGTATCAGTTAACTTTTCTCTACAAATTATTAATATATGCCATATTTTTAAGATGAAGTACAAGGGCTTGTCTAGATTTCACAAAACACTATAGATTCATCTTAAAGGTATTATACAGGATTGGTAAGGTTAAAAACATTGTTTAGTTTTAGTCTGGAAGCTCACTGATTATGAAGTTCATACTAAAACCATGGTGCTATGTAAAGGAATAGGTCTCATACTTCAAAAATGTAGCCCCGCATACCTTGCGGGAAAAACTTACTGTTTGTCTGTTCAAGCACCTTGAGTACCTTATTGGTAGATACGTGCGCTATATAAGACTATATAATATATATATTAAATGATGAGTAGGGTAGATGGCCTTAGCTTTCGATCCAGACCGGACCTCCTTCAGAGGCATATAACAAGTACAAACAAATACATATCCATTTATAGAAAAAGAGAGGGGAAAGGGATTAAGGAAAGGATCCAGAAAGAAGCGGGAAAACTATATAATATATATATATTATATAATGATTTTGGGTTGAACAAAGAAAAATTGACTAGAGTGGGATTTGAACCAACGACCTCCGGTTTAACGTGCCGGCGCTCTACCAACTGAGCTATCTAGCCCTATGTTGGCAGTCTCCCTATTTTGTTTTGCTTTTTCATGTGAATGTTTACTTTGAGTGCTATAACCAAAATAAGCAACAATGATTTTTTGCTATTTTCCCAATTTTGATAAGTGGAAATAATTCTCTGGACGATTGTTACTGATGGTAATCAGTGAACTTTCAGGTTGAAGAAGCTGATCATTCTGTCCATTCATAAACATGCGAGGGGGTTGCAATGCATCTCACTCATGCTTGATCAGAGTCTGATGTGGAACCGTGGAACGTGCTGGAATTTTAGATTACTAATAGCTCAGACCATGCATTTTTACAGAGGTAATTTAGATGTTTTATTTGGTTTTATTAATATGAAAAGGGTTTTGGTTTCTCATTTCAGAATTCGGCCTCTCATCTGAATTCAATATTTGATAGTTCAGGATGTAAATGGAACGTCACCAATCCAAAGAGAAGAAAATGCTGCTGAAAAGGTAAACATTGCATTTCATTTTAAGAATTCTTGTTTGTTTATCAATATTAAAGAGGAGGGTGTAAAATTAAATACCAATCTTCAAAGGCTAACATTTGAAATGTCATTGTTTTCAGTTAAATGTAAAGAAATTAACTTTTTGGTAATTTGTTTATTATATTTAATCCACTTTGGTATAGAACATTTTTTAAATAAATATAAACTTTCAAGGATATTTTCAAAAAGTTATTTTCAAAATCAACAAAATTTGAAAGTTTGAATCCACCGAGTAATATACCTGTTGACTTTTTTCACAGGACTCGCTCGGGGGGGTTGGGGGGGAATTTCAAAAGATATTTAAGATAAACAAAAGTATAAATAGGAATCAAACATAGCTTGTCTTTGAGAAAGGGTTCGTTTGAGATCATAAAAAGCTGTGTGTTTTACAAGCGTGTTTTACAAGTTTTACAAGCATTATTGTATTGGTCTGCTTTTTAAAAACATGTCAAAGATTGTTTTGATTTCAATTCAGTCATTTTCTGGAGGTTGAACAAATTAAATGGCCGAGCCTTGTATTATAAAATTTATTCTTGAAGTACAGTTTGATGGGTGGTCAGTTTTTGCTTGGCCATTTATACTTTATGAAGTGTTCATGAAGTTTTTTCTTTTGGTATTTCAGGAAGTTTGTTGTCTGAAATGTTGACCCATCCCAACACAAAGAGATAACAGCCCTGCTTCTCATCATAAGTGGTAAGATATTTAATTTGTAAATTAATAAGTGCTATGTGATTTGGTGGTGTTTTTTCTCATAAAGATTATAAAATTACAATTGTGCCTTTAATTTTATTTGCAAAACTGAGCCATGTAAGACTTCCATATTCTTATGAATAAAAGTTTAAATCTAGGACCTCGTTTATGGGCCTCATTTATGGGCCAACAATGTAGGACCTCATTTATGGTAACGGTTTGTAGCGACCATCTTACAAAGTATTAATTGGACACAAGTGACAGATAGATACTCCAATCAAATTATTTTCAGATTGTTTTTATTTTGACAAATGAAATCATTACTTTGTTCACTCCTCTACGTTGGAGAAATATTCCTTGCACATTTAACAAAATATTTCTGAACTAACAAGTCAGAGTCCATTTATAGTTACTTCTTACTTTCCACACCATGGATTATAACCTCTACAATCAGTCTGACCATATATAGTGTTTGAGAGGAAATGGTATGCAACATTTTCATGTTTGGATCTTTGGTCTCTTCTTTTAGGACGTCACTCATGTGCAGTCATCTCTTTATTACACAAACTATGAACGTGTTCATCTGCAAAGGAATTTGAATAATAGGTAAGCTATGTGTATATTTAGGATTTTTGTTGGACCACAAAACACATTTAGGTTAAGGTTAAATATTTGGAAGAGGTAGCCCTCAGAAATACTTCAGAATATAATCATGAGGTGAAATCTGAACTGTTCCATTTTACAAGACGAAACAAGGATGAAATAAACATTTTAAGGCCTGAGCCCTTTCGTTTCCAACAAATAAAAATAAGAAAATAACAACAATTTGACATGTTTTTAGCCTAAACCTCTTGTTGGTCATTAGAAAGACAGTGGTCAAGTCTTCCATTATTTGGGGATTTAAGCATGTTTAATAAGAGAAAGTTTTTAAAATGTCCCTCTTGTAGTAAAAATCAGCTTTCTACAGGGTATTGGCTAACCTCGCAGGCATCTTTAAACCATTTTTTATTGACAACTTAATTTGATAGTAAGCACAAGACTGTGGCAAACCCAGAAATAATCTTAGAAGAGGTCTTTAAAAATGAGATTTTGGAAGAGAAATACTTGCGTTTTAAATGTACCACTTTATTCTTCACCTGATTGCAATGAGGTGTTTTCTGTAAGAACCTCGAGGAAAAATATTGTGCTGAGCCATGTATTTCTATACAATGTTGTAGTAAATTTGCATTTGTTTACTTTGATGAAGATTTCTTTGATTGCAATCTCAGCTTTTTGTTTAGACTTCCTTAGTTCACATGAATAATTGATTGTGTTATGTTGTGATTGCATTTCAGGAGGGATGCCTGTTTGACACGGCCAATGATCCTAAGTCCTCACCCAAAGATGTATCAGCCCAGCTTGACATCACAAGAACCTCAAGAGGTAAAATTGAATGTTTGATTAGTAGGACTAAGGTTGGATTTGTTGTGGATACAAATTTAATAAATACAGGGATGAACAATTTCAGACTTTTATCTGAATTCAGACCTTTTACATCAGCCTGGTGAAAACAAAAATCAGCCGTTATTTTGTCCACATATAAAGAAATCCTGCTCTTTGATCTACTTCTCTAGCACTGAGCATGCTGTTCCCAAAAGCTCCTTGGAATCTATAGCTCCAGGGATTACCAAAAGGTGGAAATGCCATCATTTCATCATAGGCTTACCTCCTCAAATTTTGATCCTAATTTCAGTTTTTTTGTCAACAATGTCTCCATCCTGTAAATATTGTGCTTCAGAAACTAAACTGTGTGAGGCTTGCAAAGTCAAGTAATTTAGGGTATTAGTTTACAGCGACATGTTCTTGTTTGTTTGGGGTTTTTTTTGGGGGGGGGGGGGGTTGAGAGAAAGAAAGAGAGTTAAGATGTTGGCGAAAGTTGACACTAGAGAAAACCTTTGCTGTATTCATCTTACCTTTAATGTTCATTTGAATAATTGTTTGTGTACAAAATTTTCAACTGAAAGATACTTTAATAAAGCTCCCTCAAATTGGTTTTATTTTGACAAAGAAAAGCAAGATCATAACTAATGATATGCCATACCTTTAAGATGAACTAAAAGGTCTTGCCTCGGTTTCACAAAACACTATAGATTCATCTTAAGATGAGTTGTTAATATCCCCATATGATTTGTATTGTGACGTCACACTTTGCCTAGCAATTAAGATTGATACACAGTAAATATCAATCTTAGCTCTTTGTGAAATCGGCCCCTAGACTGTATTGTGCTTGGTCTGATTCTGCTTTTAGCTTAGATAAACCATGCAACCTTTTCAGGGGACAATTTGTGCAGATGTTTAAAGAAAACAATTAATATGAATGTTTTGGTCTTTCCTTTCAGAATACCTCTCATCTGAAGTCAATCTTCGGTAGTTTATGATGGAACTGGAATGTTCACCAATCCCAGGAGAAGAAAATACTTTTAACAAGGTAAATATTGCATTTAAATTGGGAGTTCCTGTTCGTTTGCCATTATTGAAGAGGATAATAGTGTTTGTAATTCAAACAATATTCAGGGGCTAAACGTTGCAGTTTAAGAAACCTGAAAGAATTCTTTTTGGGGGAACAGTAATGAAAATTGGGGTTAAAACTGTAAAGTGAAGGGGAAAACCTGGAAGAAGTAACATGGGGAAATATTAGCTATCATCTTTTGGTATGATAGTTTTTTGTTTTGATGTGATAATTTAAAAACTTGGTATTCCAAAAATGTAATTCCTAATGGGCTAAGCTAAATCATTTTGAAGGGGCTGAATCTCAGTGCATTTTTACCTGAAGTTGCACTGAACATTTAGCACCTAAGACAATTTTTGTGGCCCTCTTTTTGGTCAATTATCAAACAAAAAGGAATTTGATAGCGATACCCACATAACCAGCCCTAGCTATATAACCAGAATTTTTGTTTTGTGGGGTTGGAGGTTATGGGCATGCATTTGTTTGGGACTAGGGGGGGAGGGGGGCGTGGGGGTCTAGAGGTCCTGGATTTTCCGGAGGTTGGGGGACGAGAAGGCATGTGTTTTAAAGGGTTTCCCAGGGGTAGTGGAGCCACTATCGTCTCATGTGAGATTTGTATCAATAGATTGCCACCTTTCCTCTTTTTTTCATGAGGGGGTCACTGAGAAATTAGTAGGGGGAGGATGAATCCCTACCAGGCCAGCCAAGGCCATGCTGTTTCCTGCCCCCTAGAGGTTGAGTAATTTGTAGAAGTCTTTGCTTTGTTTGTCATTTTAATCTCAGTAGGAAACTATTCATGAATCAACATTTTATTTTTCAGGAGTCTTTCCATCTGAAGTCAAAAACCGATGTTTCTGGGAATGAAGAGCAGTCTCTTCAGTAAGAGGTACACACTTTACATTTATAAGTCACTCTGGAAAAACTCAACAATGAAAATACTAGTTAAAGAAATGATGAAAAACGCTAAAGATCGAGTGTCAATAATCTACTTTCTTTTGAATAATCTGGTTTCTTGTCGCCCAAAAATTGAAAACCAATGACATTGAGTGTTATGGAAAACAAATAAAGGAAATGCCTGACATTTCCTGTCATTTTTTGAGTAGCATTGATCCCCCCCCAAAAAAAGGGAAAAAAACACCCCAAACATAAATAAATAAATAAATAACAATAGCAATAACACAAATAATAATAAAAAGGGCAGTCCAAATTTTTCAAAATCTTCAAGGCCACACAGAGAGTATGACTTTTCAAGACCCGCCCCTCCCCGAAAGTCGTACTTATCAAATTATTTTTCAGAATTGATGCACATACTTTATGTACGTACATGGTTTTTGTGTCCCCCTAAAAAGCGCCAAATAGGAGTCATAATAATATGTGTGCTGTATTTTTAATCATTGACGAAATAGCCAATCCACAAACCTGAATATTGAAAACAAAACATCAGAAAATTATTAGGTTTTGTTAGCCTAATGTAAACATGAATTTGTCCATCGCAACTGCATGCAGAAAAAAGGGTACCAACCGGGAGATATCACTTGAAATCAAGATGGGCAGATTTTTTGCGAATTTATTTCAGTTGTAAATACTTTTTGTTTATGAAAAAACGTCTGAATTTAATTTTCCTCTGTTATATCTGCAATAAAAAAAATCATTGTTTTATTCACCTTCTTAAATCGGACGTAGGCTCCAACCCCCCTCCCGCCTTCGTACGCTTTCCACACAAAAAATTGTTTCAATCTTTGTCTTAAATGTAAATTTAGAGACTCAGACTGATGTCTTCAGATGTTTTGGATGTTGATAAATGTGAAGGTTATCGAATACAATGGCAATTTACACCATTTTAACGTGAGGTTAGAGACTTGCAATTTTTTCCTCACTCACATGAAGACTCTATTGGAAAATAAGTACAAATTTTGTCAAATTTTGAGATTATTTTTCAAAAGCTTTTTGATGTTTTAAAATAAACTATAACGCCTGAGTCTTGTATATTTAGTAAAATTGGACTTTGATAGATGAAGGCTTCTTTGATTGCAACCTCAGCGTTTTGTTTGGACATTTTTATTTCATGAATTGTTGTTCATGAGGTGTTTGTTTTGCATTTCAGGAAATTTCTTGTTTGAAATGTTGACCCATCCTCACACAAAGAGATACCAGCCCTGCTACACATCATAAGAGGTAAGATTTACATTAATGAGTCATTTAGGACTACAATTTACTTTTAATTTCCATGAAGGTTACAGATACACATATTCAGGCTATTAATATTAATTATCAACTGAACTGTGCAAGATATACATTTCCAAGTAAATTTTTTTGTTTTTAAAATTCTGTTCAGCAATTGCTTTAGTGGTTTTGGGGGTTTCTTTTGGTGGAGACGAGGGGGTTACAAACTCTGTTAAGAGTTAACATTTAGAGCCTCACTTGGACACATTTGAAAATGGAAACATTTGACCATAGAGAAAGGACCATGGAAGGAGTTGCAACTTTCTTACATGATTACCACCATAAATACCTTGCAGTCATTATGCTAATCAGATTGTGACCACTGACACAAACATCCACTTTGCAGTCGGCCAATTGTAGCGCAAGACGTACATTTTCAAGTAAATTTGTTGCTTTTTACAATTCCGTGCAGCAATTGCTTTGATGGTTTTGAGGGGATCTGTTAATGGAGTCGAGGGGGTTACAAAATCCGTTAAGAGTTAACCTTTGCAGAGATGCCACTTTTCCGGATTTATCCGGATTTCAAAAACCCACCTCAACTTCCTTTTTTTCCAGGCTGTTCCTTTATTAAAAGACCGGAGAGAGAAACAGATAACATTTTTTTTCCGAGCGCGCACGATCGACAGCATCGCAATTTAAGTATCCTTAAGCTTGAGGCGTAGCACGCAAACACCCTGGCGACGTGTGTGTAGGAAGTTCGCATAGTGAGTGAAGGTGTCATGCACAAAACCTTGAAATGAGTCTAATTTCATGCTGCGGTGGTCTCCGATCGCATTCTTCACTTACTACACAACTCGCCGGATACCAACCAATCCCGTGTCACATGGCCATCTCAGGCCATGCAGGACGAGTTGTCTAACAGGTCCGATACATACGGGATGTACGCACATCTTAAAATCAAAGGCTGATCGCGAGTTCTTCGAAACATTCAAGATGGAAAAAAAGTTGTACAGCGAACTGATCTATCCTTAAGTCAATCGAGTCTACTGTGGAATTGGTCAAGAAAAATTGAATTGGTCTTGGCTGAAAGAAAGGGACGATAACGGCGACTTTCTGTGTTGTTTTTTTTTTTACCACAGTGGCATCCCTGCTTTGAAAGACTCTGCTAGGGTCGAAACGTCAGGCCATTAACTATTTTTTGCAGTTAACCGTCAGAGCTTCACTTGGACAAATTTGAAAATGGAAACATGGATTATAACTTCCACCATCAGTCTGACCTTAGATAATGTCCGAGGTGAAATGTTGAGTAATATTTCCATAATGTTTGGATATTTGTTCTTTTCTTTCAGGAGGTCACTCATGTGAAGCCAACTCTAACTCACGATTATGACCGTGTTTATCTTCAAAGGAATTTGAATATGAGGTAAGCTGTGTATTTATTCTGGATGTTTGTTGGGACTTCATCTCATCTTTCTGTTAAAAACACCCAGGTTTAGTAATTGGACTCATTATTCTCTCCCCCCCCCCCCTTCCAAAAAAGGGGAAAATCTTTGAGATTAAAATAAATAGGTGTATGTATCAACCCTACAATTATAGTGGTTGGCCCTACATTTCGAAATTGGCACAAATGAAGTGGAAACACTGATTTGTTTAGAAAAAAAATTAAGCAAATAATTGTTTGGCCCAATGTAATTGAAATAAATTTTAAGACAATGGACAGCATTCAAAAAATTATATCAATGATAATAAATCAAGACATTTATGTAGCACCGTAATCTTGCAAGGCTCACTTTAAGGTCCAGGGCCCAATTTCATGGCTCTGCTTACCGCGGAATTCTGCGTTTGCACTTAGCTGCGTCCTATAGAAATACACACGTTACAATGCGCGTAAGCGCCAAATTATTTGGTAAGCAGTGCCATGCAATTGGGCCCTGAACATTTAAACTTAGAAAATGCATAAACTAAACATTACACAACTAAGTATGAATAAATCAACATAAAGCAGACATAAAAATAAGGATTTGTTTCAACCTGAAAGCTTATACTGATTAGGAATTTTGCACAAGTACTAATCCTCCAGAGAAATATTCCTGCCAGAAAGAAATACTCTTACAGTCAAGAAAATAGCATTTGAATACCTCCAGATCATCATAGTTTGTTTTGATTGCTGCAATCAAAATAAGCAGGTTCATCAACATTAGCATACAATGTGTTTCCTTTCTTTTCACTACATTAATCGAATCACTTAATTTGATGAAATGTTCACAAGGTGGACGGATGTTGTGCTCATTGAGATCTGGAAAATTGAAATAAATTTACTGTACCCCCCAAAAAAGAATGATGTAATACACATTTAAGGCACTATTTCCAACAAGAAAAAAAGATAATCATTCATTAGAGATATTTTTAGACTAAATCTATTGTTAGCCATAGCCAAGGGTTAAAGTCTTTCATTATCAAGGCATTTAAGAATTACCCTCTTAATGAAAAATCAGCTTTCTGATATGGTATGAACTAATCTTGCAGACATCTTCAAATTTCTCATTTTTTTATATTGGCATCTAAATTTGGTTGTTCAAGACAGTTGCTCACCCAAATTCTGTCTTAAAAGGGGGCTGGGAAATAATTCTGCCTTCAGATGGGGACGTGGGGGGGGCCTCTCACATTAAGTACAAAATGAAACACTAATACAGAACTGCAGGTTTTTGTGGTGTGCCAACCCGACTTTCAATGTCTTGTAAATTTGTAAATACTGACAGGCCCTTAGAGGGGGCTTGAGCTCCCTCAGCCTCCTCCCCAGGGTGCACCACTGGCTTAAGGAGGAATAGTTGGGGATGAAGTAACTGTGAGGGTTGTTGCTTTCTCTGCAGAGTTATTTGAGATTACTTGAGTTAACATGTTTTAAAGAAACATCACAAGTCAGTTTCTAGTCGGGGCAAAACATTTTGAGCCTTTTTTTTCATGTTTTATTAATTATGCCAATCTTTTCTTTCAGAATTCTGTTCATCTGACATCAACTACATGTACATTTATCATTAATACAAGGAATGTCTGAAATGTTTTCAAAGATCTGGTAAGACTGACATTAATAAATGGTCATCCATAATTGTCAGTATTTTCATAGAAGTACAGGGAGCAAAAAGGGCAGGAGACAATGTCTTTATAAATCATTCTGTTGTTAAAAGTATAAAGACATGACTGAAAAGAACATTGAAAAAAGTTCATGGTCTAGAAAATTCTATTCACTGTACTACCTTGATAATTTTGACCATTCTGGATGACTGGAATTTAGTTTATATCTAAAGAAATTCTATAATGCAAAATCAATGTTTGTAGATGTTTTAGTTAAATACAAGTACATTCAAATGGTTGTGAAAAGTTGTTGATGTTGTCATAGCCCTTTGCATTACCAGGATGCGTAATTATAAAAAAGAATTTAACAAATGATTATTTTCATTCTGAAAGCTTACTGATTTTAAAGATCATACCAGTACAAACCTCCAAATAAATAATTCTAAGTGAAATACTGTCAAAGTCAAGGATATGACATTTGAAGATCCTACAAATCACTGTTGCTTATTTTGATTGCCACAATCAAAATAAGCCCAGTATGAACATGCACAAAATCCCTGACAAAACATACAATTGTTTCTCATTGTTTTCACTAAAATGTGACCAGGATGAAATTTTTGTGTTTATTTCATAACTAGAGGATGGGAATTAATTTATTCTTCCAAGAAACATTGATGTACTTTCCCTTTAAGTAACGTCAGAACTTTTCTCAAACCCACACTCAAATTGGAGGAGGTTTTCTTTTATATGGAAAAGACAGAAAACGCTTATTTTTCTCGTAATAATTTAGTATTCTTGCAATTACTGGTTTAAATGTATCCATTGTTCAGAACTATTTGTTGTAATTTGAAAAAAACATGTTGGTTTAAATAAACAGCTATCTCTTATTCTATATGCCTGGTGTCAGAAGTCTAGTAAACCAATTTTAGTTGCCTGTGTCCATTTCCAGCATGCCCAGAAATTTACAAACTTCCCCTCTGAAGTCCATTTATCTAAATCATTTTACTTACTATTATATCTAAACCTGAAATTTACCAAGTAAAAACTTCTCCTTAAAATGAGCTGAGCGAGGGAAATTTACTAAGTACAAAGTTCCCCTTAGAAGACACTACCTAGTCCCCATCCAATGTCCAGTCAGTTACCATTGAGCTGAGTGAGTGAAATTTACTGAGTACAAACTTCCCCTTAGAAGACACTACCTAGTCCTTATCCAATGTCCAGTCAGTTACCATTGAGCTGAGTGAGTGAAATTTACTAAGTACAAATTTCCCCTTAGAAAACACTACCCAAACCCCATCCAATGTCCAGTCATCAACCCCATTAGTTACCATTGAGCTGAGTGAGTGAAATTTACTAAGTACAAACTTCCCCTTAGAAGACACTACCTAGTCCTTATCCAATGTCCAGTCATCAACCCCATTAGTTACCATTGAGCTGAATGAGTGAAATTTACTAAGTACAAACTTCCCCTTAGAAGACACTACCCAAACCCCATCAAATGTCCAGTCATCTTATCCCATTACTTACTATTGAGCTGAATGAGTGAAATTTACTAAGTACAAACTTCCCTTGTCTGGTCATTAGACTCCTGTGCCTGCTGTATACATAATGCACTGAGCCAAGTCTGAAAAAATTTCTAAGTACAAATTCATTCTTTATATATTAGAAACGAACACATTTTAACGGGGGGACCCGATTGCTCAACTGGGTAGACCATGCGTTAGGAAGCTACTGACCCAGGTTCAATACCTGGTCGTGTCCGCCGAACCTGAGGTCCGTGCTTCCATAACTAGAAAAAGAAAAAGAAAAGATACTTTTGCTCAAATTTAATTTCTAAAATTAAACTTGTCTTTTATAAAAAGGCCAGAGTTTTACACAGTGGGCATTGAACCCAGGACCATAGCGTCCAGAGTCATTGAGTCCTTCCACTGGACCACCAACTCATCTTAAGAAACTTGCATCTGACGTTAATTAAAACCCTTAGAATGGACACAGGCAATGAAAAAGAAAACAAGAGTTTACACAGTGGGTAAAGAACCCAGGACCATAGTGTCCAGAGTCATTGAGTCCTTCCACTGGACCACCAACTCTTCTTAGAAAATTTGCGTTTGACGTTAATTAAAACCCTTAGAATGGACACAGGCAATGAAAAAGAAAACAGCAAGAGTTTTACACAGTGGGTATAGAACCCAGGACCATAGCGTCCAGAGTCATTGAGTCCTTCCACTGGGCCACCAACTCTTCTTAAGAAATTTGCGTTTGACGTCAATTAAAACCCTTAGAATGGACACAGGCAATGAAAAAGAAAACAGCAACAGTTTTACACAGTGGTTATAGAACCCAGGACCATAGCGTCCAGAGTCATTGAGTCCTTCCACTGGGCCACCAACTCTTCTTAAGAAATTTGCGTTTGACGTTAATTAAAACCCTTAGAATGGACACAGGCAATGAAAAAGAAAACAGCAAGAGTTTTACACAGTGGTTATAGAACCCAGGACCATAGCGTCCAGAGTCATTGAGTCCTTCCACTGGACCACCAACTCCTCCTGAGAAATTTGTGTTTGACATTAATTAAAACCCTTAGAAAGGACACAGGCAATGAAAAAGAAAACAGCAAGAGTTTTACACAGTGGGTATAGAACCCAGGACCATAGCGTCCAGAGTCATTGAGTCCTTCCACTGGGCCACCAACTCTTCTTAAGAAATTTGCGTTTGACGTTAATTAAAACCCTTAGAATGGACACAGGCAATGAAAAAGAAAACAGCAACAGTTTTACACAGTGGTTATAGAACCCAGGACCATAGCGTCCAGAGTCATTGAGTCCTTCCACTGGACCACCAACTCCTCCTGAGAAATTTGTGTTTGACATTAATTAAAACCCTTAGAAAGGACACAGGCAATGGAAAAGAAAACATAGAGTGGGTATTGAACCAAGGTCCCCAGAGTCCAGAGTCATTGAGTCCTTCCACTGGACCACCAACTCTTCTTAAGAAATTTAGGTTTGACGTTAATTAGAATGGACACAGGCAATGAAAAAGGAAAAAATACTGTCAAAGTCAAGGATATGACATTTGAAGAACCTATAAATCATTGATGCTTACTTTGATTGCCACAATCAAGATAAGCCAAATATGAACATGCACAAAATCCCTGACAAAACATACAATTGTTTTTCTCATTGTTTTCACTAAAATGTGACCAGGATGAAATTTTCTCACATTGGTTTTATGGTGTAGCGTCAGAGCTTTTCTCAAACCCCACACTCAAAGTGGAGGATGCTTCTGTTAAGAGACAGAAAGTAGATATTTTTCTTACAATAGCTTAGTAATATTGCAATTACTGGCCTAAATGTTTTCATTATCAAATTCATTGATTACAAAGCATTATTTATGATTCACTGTAGCTTTTTTGTTAGACATTTTTGTGTAAATAAACAACTATCTCTTATTCTATGCTTGGTGTCAAAAGTCTAGTAAACCAATTTTAGTTGCCGGTGTCCATTTCCAACATGCTCACAAATTTACAAACTTCCCCTTTGAAGACCTTACGTAGTCCCCTTGTGATGTCCATTATCAAACTCATTTTACTTACTATTATATGTAAACCTGAACTTTACTAAGTACAAACTTCTCCTTTAGTTTGAGCTGAGCCAGTGAAATTTACTAAAGTACAAACTTTCCCTTGGAAGACACTACCTAGTCCCTACCCAATGTCCAGTCATCACGCTTCATTGGTGAAATTAACTAAAGTACAAACTTCCACTCAGAAGACACTACCTAGTCCCTACCCAATGTCCAGTCATCACGCACCATTGGTGAAATTAACTAAAGTACAAACTTCCACTTAGAAGACACTACCTAGTCCCTACCCAATGTCCAGTCATCACACTCCATTGGTGAAATTAACGAAAGTACAAACTTCCACTTAGAAGATACTACCTAGTCCCTACCCAATGTCCAGTCATCACGCTCCATTTGTGAAATTAACTAAAGTACAAACTTCCACTTAGAAGACACTACCTAGTCCCTACCCAATGTCCAGTCATCACACTCCATTGGTGAAGTTAACTAAAGTACAAACTTCCACTTAGAAGACACTACCTAGTCCCTACCCAATGTCCAGTCATCACGCTCCATTGGTGAAGTTAACTAAAGTACAAACTTCCACTTAGAAGACACTACCTAGTCCCTACCCAATGTCCAGTCATCACGCTCCATTTGTGAAATTAACTAAAGTACAAACTTCCACTTAGAAGACACTACCTAGTCCCTACCCAATGTCCAGTCATCACACTCCATCCAGTCACTTCATCCCATTAATTACTATTGAGCTGAATGAGTGAAATTTACTAAGTACAAACTTCCCCCATAGGCCTTACCTTGTCTGGCCTCAATAGACTGCAAGTCTCGCCCGTAATCGAACATTTGGACCTGTTAAAGAGCGCAAGTTTGTTTCCTTGACGCGTTAAAGCAATGCACGTGGGACCAAAGTGGTCCCAAAATGTTTGAATTTGCACGAGACTTGCACGGTCTATACCTGGTCATTGGACTCCTGTTCCTGCTGTATACCTAATGCACTGAGCCAAGTCTGAAAAAAAAAAATTAAGTACAAATTTATTCTATATATATTAGAAACGAACACATTCTAATAGTGATTTTGTTTTAAATGTAAACAGGAAATTAACAGAGTGGGAGGTGAACCCTTGACCATAGGGACCAAAGTCATTGAGTCCTTCCACTGGACAAATACCTCTTCTTTTGTTTAAGTTTATTTTAATTAAACCAGTAGAATAAACACAGGCAATGAAAATGCAGTTTATTTTAAACCAGTAGAATTGACACGGGCAATGCAAATAGCAGGGATCCTCTACTAGAACACCAACTCTTAATTTTAGATTTTTTAAATGGTCACAGGTAATGAACAATAAATGAAACAGAGTGAGAATTAAACCAGGACCCTTGGGTGAGGTGTCCATCCATTACACGCACCAACTGTTATTGACAATATTGTTATTTTCTGAATGACATTGAGGAAGTTGGGCAAAAAAAACATTTAGATTCTAAGTATGTAATGAAAGTGTTCTGTGAGATATTTTGGGGGCATCTTTGATGTACTATAGTAGGCCTACATGTACATTGGCTGTATTCAAATATTGATCTCTTTATTTAACTTAAGGAAGCAAAATGAGGATGTTAAACTATAATTTTGACTCAAAATGTTTTGTCTATTTTTTTAAATTTTAATATAGATCATCTGACGAAGTCCACCTTTTGGGAATAACTGGAAAGTCCATCAATCTATCCAAGAGAACTCTCAGCCTTGTCAACGGTAATAATAGGAACACTCCCTTTAAAGGCACTGAACACGCTTGGTAATTGTCAAAGACCAGTGTTCTCATTTGGTGTATGCCAACATATGCATAAAATAACAAGCCTGTGAAAATTTGGGCTCAATTGGTCATCGAAGTTGCAAGAAAATGATGAAAGAAAAAACACCCTTGTTGTACAAATTTGTGTGCTTTCAGATAGGAATAAAAACTTCTTGCAAGAAGTTTTTATTATTTTACTGAGAAATTACCTCTTTCTCAAACACTACGTTACTTCAGAGGGAGTCGTTTCTCACAATGTTTTATACTATCAACAGCTCTCCGTTGCTCGGTACCAAGTAATTTTTTGTGCTAATATATATTTTGAGTAATTACCAAATGTGTACGATGCCTTTAAAGTCGTTACCCAAATTTAGTAAACTGCAAGAAGTTAAACGTATACTTAAAAGTGACTTTAGACCATTTTATTATTTGCCAAAATATTTAAAATGTACCTTTTGGTTTTAAAACTACAAAGGTTAAATTTGTATAATTGGTCCTTGGAGAAAACATTTTAATTGGCTTTTCTTGGCCAGGAGTTTAGGTTGAAAAGACTGCAAGGGGACCATTTCATTTTTTGGCCAAATTTTAAAAATGTGCCTTTTTGAGCCAAGATTTTTGATGAAAAAAAATGCAAGGGGTTAAACTTGTACTTTTGAGTAATATCGGACCATTTCTTTTTTTTCTTTTTTTTTTTTGGGGGGGGGGGGCCAAATTTTAAAAATAGGCCTTTTTGAGCCAAGATTTGTTGTGAAAAAAACTGCAAGGGGTTAAACTTGTACTTTTGAGCGATTTCGGACCATTTCATTTGTTGGCCAAATTTTAAAAATGGGCCTTTTTGAGCCAAGATTTTTGGTGTAAAAAACTGCAAGACGTTAAACTTGTACTTTTGAGTGATATCGGACCATTTTATTTTTTGGCCACATTTTAAAAATGGACCTTTCTGAGCCAAGATTTTTTGGTGAAAAAAACTGCAAGGGTTTAAGCTTGTACTTTTGAGTGGTATCGGACCGTTTTATTTTTTGGCCAAATTTTAAAAATGGGCCTTTTTGAGCCAAGATTTTTGGTGTAAAAAACTGCAAGGGGTTAAACTTGTACTTTTTAGTGATATCGGACCATTTTATTTTTTGGCCACATTTTTAAAATGGACCTTTCTGAGCCAAGTTTTTTTGGTTAAAAAAACTGCAAGGGGTTAAACTTGTACTTTTGAGTGATATCGGACCGTTTTATTTTTTGGCCAAATTTTAAAAATGGGCCTTTTTGAGCCAAGATTTTTGGTAAAAGAAAACTGCAAGGGGTTAAACTTATTCTTTTAAGTGATATCTGACCATTTTGTTTTTTGGCCAAATTTTAAAAATTGGCCTTTTTGAGCGAAAATTGTTGGTTAAAAAAACTGCAAGGGGTTAAACTTGTACTTTTGAGTGATATCGGACCATTTTGTTTTTTGGTCAAATTTTAAAAATGGGCCTTTTTGAGCCAAAATTTTTGGTTAAAAAAACTGTAAGGGGTTAAACTTGTTCTTTTAAGTGATATCTGACCATTTTGTTTTTTGGCCAAATTTTAAAAATTGGCCTTTTTGAGCCAAAATTGTTGGTTAAAAAAACTGCAAGGGGTTAAACTTGTACTTTTGAGTGATATCGGACCATTTTGTTTTTGGTCAAATTTTAAAAATGGGCCTTTTGAGCCAAAATTTTTGGTTAAAAACTGTAAGGGGTTAAACTTGTTCTTTTAAGTGATATCTGACCATTTTGTTTTTTGGCCAAATTTTAAAAATTGGCCTTTTTGAGCCAAAATTGTTGGTTAAAAAAACTGCAAGGGGTTAAACTTGTACTTTTGAGTGATATCGGACCATTTTGTTTTTTGGTCAAATTTTAAAAATGGGCCTTTTTGAGCCAAAATTTTTGGTTAAAAAAACTGTAAGGGGTTAAACTTGTACTTTTGAGTGATATCGGACCATTTTGTTTTTTGGTCAAATTTTAAAAATGGGCCTTTTTGAGCCAAAATTTTTGGTTAAAAAAACTGTAAGGGGTTAAACTTGTACTTTTGAGTGATATCAAACCATTTTATTTTTTGGCCAAGTTTTAAAAAAGGGGCTTTTTGAGCCAAGATTCTTGGTGAAAAAAACTGCAAGGGGTTAAACTTGTACTTTTGAGTGATATCAATTTTTTTTTTTTTTTTTGGCCAAATTTTAAAAATGGGCCTTTTTGAGCCAAGATTTTTGGTTAAAAAAACTGCAAGGGGTTAAACTTGTACTTTTGAGTGATATCGAACCATTTTGTTTTTTTGGCCAAATTTTTAAAATGGGCCTTTTTAAGCCAAAATTTTTGGTTAAAAAAACTGCAAGAGGTTAAACTTGTACTTTTGAGTGATATCGGACCATTTTATTTTTTGGCCAAATTTTAAAAATGGGCCTTTTTGAGCCAAGATTTTTGGTGAAAAAAACTGCAAGGGGTTAAACTTGTACTTTTGAGTGATATCGGACCATTTTATTTTTTGGCCAAATTTTAAAAATGGGCCTTTTTGAGCCAAAATCTTTGGTTAAAAAAACTGTAAGGGGTTAAACTTGTACTTTTGAGTGCTATCGGACCATTTTGTTTTTTTGGCCAAATTTTAAAAATGGGCCTTTTTGAGCCAAGTTTTTTTTTGTGAAAAAAACTGCAAGGGGTTAAACTTGTACTTTTGAGTGATATCGGACCATTTTGTTTTTTTGGCCAAATTTTAAAAATGGGCCTTTTTAAGCCAAAATTTTTGGTTAAAAAAACTGCAAGGGGTTAAACTTGTACTTTTGAGTGATATCGGACCATTTTATTTTTTGGCCAAGTTTTAAAAATGGGCCTTTTTTAGGCCAAAATTTTTGATTAAAAAAACTGCAAGGGGTTAAACTTGTACTTTTGAGTGATATCAAATTTTTTTTTTTTTTGGCCAAATTTTAAAAATTGGCCTTTTTGAGCCAAAATTTTTGGTTAAAAAAACTGCAAGGGGTTAAACTTGTACTTTTGAGTGATATCGGACCATTTTGTTTTTTTGGCCAAATTTTAAAAATGGGCCTTTTTAAGCCAAAATTTTTGGTTAAAAAAACTGCAAGAGGTTAAACTTGTACTTTTGAGTGATATCGGACCATTTTATTTTTTGGCCAAATTTTAAAAATGAGCCTTTTTGAGCCAAGATTTTTGGTGAAAAAAACTGCAAGGGGTTAAACTTGTACTTTTGAGTGATATCGGACCATTTTTTTTTTGGCCAAATTTTAAAAATGGGCCTTTTTGAGCCAAAATTTTTGGTTAAAAAAACTGTAAGGGGTTAAACTTGTACTTTTGAGTGATATCGGACCATTTTATTTTTTGGCCAAATTTTAAAAATGGGCCTTTTTGAGCCAAGATTTTTGGTGAAAAAAACTGCAAGGGGTTAAACTTGTACTTTTGAGTGATATCGGACCATTTTTTTTTTTTGGCCAAATTTTAAAAATTGGCCTTTTTGAGCCAAAATTTTTGGTTAAAAAAACTGCAAGGGGTTAAACTTGTACTTTTGAGTGATATCGGACCATTTTGTTTTTTGGTCAAATTTTAAAAATGGGCCTTTTTGAGCCAAAATTTTTGGTTAAAAAAACTGTAAGGGGTTAAACTTGTACTTTTGAGTGATATCGAACCATTTTATTTTTTGGCCAAATTTTAAAAAAGGGGCTTTTTGAGCCAAGATTCTTGGTGAAAAAAACTGCAAGGGGTTAAACTTGTACGTTTGAGTGATATCGGACCATTTTGTTTTTTGGCCAAATTTTAAAAATGGGCCTTTTTAAGCCAAAATTTTTGGTTAAAAAAACTGCAAGGGGTTAAACTTGTACTTTTGAGTGATATCGGACCATTTTATTTTTTGGCCAAATTTTAAAAATGGGCCTTTTAGGCCAAAATTTTTGATTAAAAAAACTGCAAGGGGTTAAACTTGTACTTTTGAGTGATATCGGACCATTTTATTTTTTGGCCAAATTTTAAAAATGGGCCTTTTTGAGCCAAGATTTTTGGTGAAAAAAACTGCAAGGGGTTAAACTTGTACTTTTGAGTGATATCGGACCATTTTTTTTTTTTGGCCAAATTTTAAAAATTGGCCTTTTTGAGCCAAAATTTTTGGTTAAAAAAACTGCAAGGGGTTAAACTTGTACTTTTGAGTGATATCGGACCATTTTGTTTTTTTGGCCAAATTTTTAAAATGGGCCTTTTTAAGCCAAAATTTTTGGTTAAAAAAACTGCAAGAGGTTAAACTTGTACTTTTGAGTGATATCGGACCATTTTATTTTTTGGCCAAATTTTAAAAATGGGCCTTTTTGAGCCAAGATTTTTGGTGAAAAAAACTGCAAGGGGTTAAACTTGTACTTTTGAGTGATATCGGACCATTTTATTTTTTGGCCAAATTTTAAAAATGGGCCTTTTTGAGCCAAAATCTTTGGTTAAAAAAACTGCAAGGGGTTAAACTTGTACTTTTGAGTGATATCGGACCATTTTGTTTTTTGGCCAAATTTTTAAAATGGGCCTTTTTAAGCCAAAATTTTTGGTTAAAAAAACTGCAAGGGGTTAAACTTGTACTTTTGAGTGATATCGGACTATTTTATTTTTTGGCCAAATTTTAAAAATGGGCCTTTTTAGGCCAAAATTTTTGGTTAAAAAAAATGTAAGGGGTTAAACTTGTACTTTTGAGTGATATCGGACCATTTTATTTTTTGGCCAAATTTTAAAAATGGGCCTTTTTGAGCCAAGATTTTTGGTGAAAAAAACTGCAAGGGGTTAAACTTGTACTTTTGAGTGATATCGGACCATTTTGTTTTTTGGTCAAATTTTGAAAATGGGCCTTTTTAAGCCAAAATTGTTGGTTAAAAAAACTGCAAGGGGTTAAACTTGTACTTTTGAGTGATATCGGACCATTTTATTTTTTGGCCAAATTTTATAAAATGGGCCTTTTTGAGCCAAGATTTTTGGTGAAAAAAAACTGCAAGGGGTAAAAATTGTACTTTTGAGTGATATCGGACCTTTTTTTTTTGGCCAAATTTTAAAAATGGGCCTTTTTAAGCCAAGATTTTTGGTGAAAAAACTGCAAGGGGTTAAACTTGTACTTTTGAGTGATATGAGGCAAGATTTCACATTCGCCTATTTTATAGATTAAGGAGATTTTTCTTTAGCTTATTTTGTAATTTAAATATTAACTTCCTAATACAAACTCGGACACAAATGAAAAAAGAACAGTTAAATAACATTTTTTTCTCAGGTTGCTAATGTTTTATTCTGCAGCCACTCTTTTGACATTAGATGTAAATCTGGTCAGTAAATAAACAATCAAAAACATACCAATTAAAGAAAAATATGCACATTTTTGTCCTAAATTTGTTTTACAAATATTTATTAAAGTTATAATTGTAAAGTGCACACTTCATAAGCTGTGCATAATCGAACTGTCGCCAAACAATCCTGGTAAGGTTTGTCTCAAAGCAGGGCCACCGCGTGCAGGTCCCAGGATACCAGCCCCACGCGCTTTTGGAGATCGTTAAGGCCATTGCACCTCCCTTGCGGAAGGGTCCGGTCCGCCACCCTGAGAACCAGGGCAGTCCTCTACTCCTACTAACGTGGTCCCTAATTTAGGGTTAAATTAGGAACTACTCCCGTTTGCCAACCATTTGTGATAACACCAGTACCATGCTCCTTGGGAACAGCCTGATGCACCTTTAAGATCAACAACCAGCTGTCACCCTGGCCGGAAGTAGGACTCCGCATGCCTTGGTTGCATGCGTCCAAGCCCCTTTAAAGTTTGGAATTGCCTTTTTCTTCTTCCTATCAAATGATAAGATCAATCCATTGTTTTTGTGTTCGTATCCATGCCACCAATCGAAACCAAGGCACCAACAATCGGAACTCCGCCCAACAATCCTGGTAAGGTTAGTCTCAAAGCAGGGCCACCGCGAGCAGGTCCCAGGATACCAGCCCCACGCGCTTTTGGAGATCGTCAAGGCCATTGCACCTCCCTTGCGGAAGGGTCCGGTCCGCCACCCTGAGAACCAGGGCAGTCCTCTACTCCTACTAACGTGGTCCCTAATTTAGGGTTAAATTAGGAACTACTCCCGTTTGCCAACCATTTGTGATAACACCAGTACCATGCTCCTTGGGAACAGCCTGATGCACCTTTAAGATCAACAACCAGCTGTCACCCTGGCCGGAAGTAGGACTCCGCATGCCTTGGTTGCATGCGTCCAAGCCCCTTTAAAGTTTGGAATTGCCTTTTTCTTCTTCCTATCAAATGATAAGATCAATCCATTGTTTTTGTGTTCGTATCCATGCCACCAATCGAAACCAAGGCACCAACAATCGAAACTCCGCCCAACAATCCTGGTAAGGTTAGTCTCAAAGCAGGGCCACCGCGTGCAGGTCCCAGGATACCAGCCCCACGCGCTTTTGGAGATCGTCAAGGCCATTGCACCTCCCTTGCGGAAGGGTCCGGTCCGCCACCCTGAGAACCAGGGCAGTCCTCTACTCCTACTAACGTGGTCCCTAATTTAGGGTTAAATTAGGAACTACTCCCGTTTGCCAACCATTTGTGATAACACCAGTACCATGCTCCTTGGGAACAGCCTGATGCACCTTTAAGATCAACAACCAGCTGTCACCCTGGCCGGAAGTAGGACTCCGCATGCCTTGGTTGCATGCGTCCAAGCCCCTTTAAAGTTTGGAATTGCCTTTTTCTTCTTCCTATGCAATGATAAGATCAATCCATTGTTTTTGTGTTCGTATCCATGCCACCAATCGAAACCAAGGCACCAACAATCGAAACTCCGCCCAACAATCCTGGTAAGGTTAGTCTCAAAGCAGGGCCACCGCGTGCAGGTCCCAGGATACCAGCCCCACACGCTTTTGGAGATCGTCAAGGCCATTGCACCTCCCTTGCGGAAGGGTCCGGTCCGCCACCCTGAGAACCAGGGCAGTCCTCTACTCCTACTAACGTGGTCCCTAATTTAGGGTTAAATTAGGAACTACTCCCGTTTGCCAACCATTTTGTGATAACACCAGTACCATGCTCCTTGGGAACAGCCTGATGCACCTTTAAGATCAACAACCAGCTGTCACCCTGGCCGGAAGTAGGACTCCGCATGCCTTGGTTGCATGCGTCCAAGCCCCTTTAAAGTTTGGAATTGCCTTTTTCTTCTTCCTATCCAATGATAAGATCAATCCATTGTTTTTGTGTTCGTATCCATGCCACCAATCGAAACCAAGGCACCAACAATCGAAACCAAGGCACCAACAATCGGAACTCCGCCCAACAATCCTGGTAAGGTTAGTCTCAAAGCAGGGCCACCTCGAGCAGGTCCCAGGATACCAGCCCCACGCGCTTTTGGAGATCGTCAAGGCCATTGCACCTCCCTTGCGGAAGGGTCCGGTCCGCCACCCTGAGAACCAGGGCAGTCCTCTACTCCTACTAACGTGGTCCCTAATTTAGGGTTAAATTAGGAACTACTCCCGTTTGCCAACCATTTGTGATAACACCAGTACCATGCTCCTTGGGAACAGCCTGATGCACCTTTAAGATCAACAACCAGCTGTCACCCTGGCCGGAAGTAGGACTCCGCATGCCTTGGTTGCATGCGTCCAAGCCCCTTTAAAGTTTGGAATTGCCTTTTTCTTCTTCCTATCAAATGATAAGATCAATCCATTGTTTTTGTGTTCGTATCCATGCCACCAATCGAAACCAAGGCACCAACAATCGGAACTCCGCCCAACAATCCTGGTAAGGTTAGTCTCAAAGCAGGGCCACCGCGTGCAGGTCCCAGGATACCAGCCCCACGCGCTTTTGGAGATCGTCAAGGCCATTGCACCTCCCTTGCGGAAGGGTCCGGTCCGCCACCCTGAGAACCAGGGCAGTCCTCTACTCCTACTAACGTGGTCCCTAATTTAGGGTTAAATTAGGAACTACTCCCGTTTGCCAACCATTTGTGATAACACCAGTACCATGCTCCTTGGGAACAGCCTGATGCACCTTTAAGATCAACAACCAGCTGTCACCCTGGCCGGAAGTAGGACTCCGCATGCCTTGGTTGCATGCGTCCAAGCCCCTTTAAAGTTTGGAATTGCCTTTTCTTCTTCCTATGCAATGATAAGATCAATCCATTGTTTTTGTGTTCGTATCCATGCCACCAATCGAAACCAAGGCACCAACAATCGAAACTCCGCCCAACAATCCTGGTAAGGTTAGTCTCAAAGCAGGGCCACCGCGTGCAGGTCCCAGGATACCAGCCCCACACGCTTTTGGAGATCGTCAAGGCCATTGCACCTCCCTTGCGGAAGGGTCCGGTCCGCCACCCTGAGAACCAGGGCAGTCCTCTACTCCTACTAACGTGGTCCCTAATTTAGGGTTAAATTAGGAACTACTCCCGTTTGCCAACCATTTTGTGATAACACCAGTACCATGCTCCTTGGGAACAGCCTGATGCACCTTTAAGATCAACAACCAGCTGTCACCCTGGCCGGAAGTAGGACTCCGCATGCCTTGGTTGCATGCGTCCAAGCCCCTTTAAAGTTTGGAATTGCCTTTTTCTTCTTCCTATCCAATGATAAGATCAATCCATTGTTTTTGTGTTCGTATCCATGCCACCAATCGAAACCAAGGCACCAACAATCGGAACTCCGCCCAACAATCCTGGTAAGGTTAGTCTCAAAGCAGGGCCACCGCGTGCAGGTCCCAGGATACCAGCCCCACGCGCTTTTGGAGATCGTCAAGGCCATTGCACCTCCCTTGCGGAAGGGTCCGGTCCGCCACCCTGAGAACCAGGGCAGTCCTCTACTCCTACTAACGTGGTCCCTAATTTAGGGTTAAATTAGGAACTACTCCCGTTTGCCAACCATTTGTGATAACACCAGTACCATGCTCCTTGGGAACAGCCTGATGCACCTTTAAGATCAACAACCAGCTGTCACCCTGGCCGGAAGTAGGACTCCGCATGCCTTGGTTGCATGCGTCCAAGCCCCTTTAAAGTTTGGAATTGCCTTTTTCTTCTTCCTATCAAATGATAAGATCAATCCATTGTTTTTGTGTTCGTATCCATGCCACCAATCGAAACCAAGGCACCAACAATCGGAACTCCGCCCAACAATCCTGGTAAGGTTAGTCTCAAAGCAGGGCCATCGCGTGCAGGTCCCAGGATACCAGCCCCACGCGCTTTTGGAGATCGTCAAGGCCATTGCACCTCCCTTGCGGAAGGGTCCGGTCTGCCACTCTGAGAACCAGGGCAGTCCTCTACTCCTACTAACGTGGTCCCTAATTTAGGGTTAAATAAGGAACTACTCCAGTTTGCCAACCATTTGTCAATTAAAGAGATTTTGAAGACTATTGCAACTGCTGTGTAACATGGATTTTGCGTTGTGTACATTGTGATCGCATTGTGGTCTGCGTCTCCCAGCACTTTTTGAGATTTTTTAAAAAAGTTATCAAAACAAAAAATGTAAAGGTGTAACTGGACGATCATTATGGTTTAAACGATGTAACCAGCACAGGCTTACTTTACACAGGCAGGTTGGGATGGGGTGCAGTAAAAGCAGCAATCGCATGCAACATGGGTGCTCAACAAGTTTTGATGTCAGCATGATTGCACAATACATTCATTACCATTGCACTGGTAGGTCATGATAAAGTGTGGGAACATTTTTAAATACTCACTTATACATTTTACCAACTAGCAAAATAGTTAGAAAAAATCCAGGTCGGTCGGGTTACCTTAAACACATTTATTTTATTTTTCCTTACAAGGTGAAATGTAAATTCCAGATTTCACCGAGTGATTATATTCTATGAAAAAACACAAATGAAATGCATTTAATATCTGGTTTATATAAAATTTAAAAAAATTGATTCTATACCACAGGTCTCCATCTTCATAGTCCATGAATTTGTTAGTCCCTTTTTCCCAAATGTTAACCAAGTTAACTAGTTTTTCTGTTAAAACTGGTTTCCCATTTGAGTTCTGCTGTAGTTGTAGGGAATGTCCAACTGTCTACATCCTGTTCTAGTTGTTTTTAATTCCTCATTTATAATGGCACCTTCCATTTTTATATTTTTAGTACTTTCTCTCATAACTCCTTTAATGATTTATTACTTTTTGTGTTGTTTGGTGGGATAAAAACCCTACTATTTTCAACCTGATGTAAGTAGTTTGCCTTCAGAGAACCAGTAAGACCAGCTGCATACATCCTGTGTAACAATGGATTGTATGCTAGCCAAAGTAGTGTTTATAATGCCATTTCTTTGAGAAGAATCCTTTGCCATACCATGTCTTTGAAGAAGTGACCTCTTTAAGACCCTAGGATGTCATTACCCACAAAGTTTCAAATTACTAATCCACTGAGTCTATGTTGAGATTCACAACCCAGTCTGCAACATTTCAGGACTTTTATAAGCCATACCCTGAGATATTGTGATGAGGGTAATTTTTGTAGACCTCATTAAATGATGTTTATGTTAGTATTACAAGATTTTGTTTTTTAATCATAAAGAGCAAGAGAAATGTCAAATTGAATTTTGTGATGTACTCATTTTCCAAAAGATAAAGTCCTCATGTGAGTGTCGAAAAATTACAAGTCTCTAACCTCACGTTAAAATGGTGTAAATTGCCATAGTAATTTGTATTGTGATGTCACACTTTTGCTTAGCAGTTAAGATTGATTCAAACTTAAGATCAATCTTAGCTCTTTGTGAAATCCAGCCCTGATCTTCGAAGTTAGATTTACCAAATTACTGGGTTTTTTAAAAAATTATTCATGAGTATTTGCCTTTAAAAAAAAAAATTATTGGAGCAAGCGCCATGAGCACTTTTGTGGATACCGGCGCTATACAAGACGTCATTATTATTATTATTATTATTATTAAAAGAGACCATGTTTTCAGATTAAGGACAAAAGTTATAAATAATAATGAAAATCAAACATAAGATTTTATTTAATTCAGAGAGACCATGTAATGGAAGCATGTTCCACGGTGCACACAGCGCTGAAACGGGGGTAAATTTTAGGGGGCACACAATTTTTTGATATGAAGGCACTTTGAGCCAATTAAAACTGTAGTTCATGTTTGCATTTTTCCTTAAACAAGCCCCTTCTCAGTGCTCTTGTTATGCAACTTTCTTAGATAATCTGCTGTGGAAGTAAAACAAAAAAAATTGTCTGTGTGTAAATGGAAACACTGAAATAACAACATAAAAGCTCATGTTAAAATTTTAATTGGGTATTTTAAATCTTATAAGTCTAGATTTCAAATGGATGGCATGGGGGGAGGCACAGATATCAATGGGGGAGGCACAGAAAACAATAGGGGGCAAGTGACCCCCCTTAGTCATGCCACTTGGTGTGCAGCATGGGGGTTAGCGATCATATAAACCCCAAGGAAATATTGGAGCACCATGGCTAAAACGCTGTGCTATGCAATGTGTAGGGGATTGCGCCCAGTTCGCTGCAGGCATCACAAGTAAATTGAACATGTGTGGATGCAACGAGGTCCCAACATAAGTGCAATGGGTTTGTCCAGCCGGCCATACCTCCAAGTCAATATGCCTTGTAGTGTAAAACTTTCTTTAAAGGCACTGTACACGTTTGGTAATTACTCAAAATATATATTAGCCTAAAAACTGACTTAGTAACGAGCAACAGAGAGCTGTTGATAGTATAAAACATAGTAACGTAGTTTTTGAGAAAGAGGGAATTTCTCACTAAAATAATAAAAACTTCTTGCAAGAAGTTTTTATTCCTATCTCAAATCACACAAATTTGTACAACAAGGGTGTTTTTTCTTTCATCATTTTCTTGCGACTTCGATGACCAATTGAGCCAAAATGTTCACAGGCTTGTTATTTTATGCATATGTTGGGGTACACCAAATGAGAACACTGGTCTTTGACAATTACCAGACGTGTACGATGCCTTTAAGATCAACTAAATATGGATTATATAACTTCCTAAAAAATTAGATAAAAGGAAACCAATATTTGTAGTTCAACAGATTTATCTCAAGCTTTTGGTGAAGATGGCGTTTGTACTTGTTTTTTTAATATCATTAAACTAATATGCTGAGTTTGGGAATCTTTTAACAAAAAACTCCATTTACTGGAAAGTAATGTCTTTGGCAAGTGTTAAATATTTGGACACTTTAAAGTTATACATATAGAAAGTATCAAGTTATAAACCACAAGGGAAAATGACTGAGTAAATTTTGAATAATTTGGGGTTGAACAAAGACAAATTTACTGGAGCAGGATTGGAACCAATGACCTTCAGATTAAATCCCACTCTAGTCAATTTTTCTTTGTTCAACCCAAAATCATTTAAATTTTACCCAGTCAGTTTCCCTTGTGGTTTATTACCTGACATTTGAAACAAAAAAGTTGCATCCCCTTAAGGTGATCCCTTGGCTGGCGCTTCCCAGGTTGTATCGTAAACTTGGGTGTGATCTCTGGCTATAGCCCTTTTCACACGAGAGCTTTTTATCCAACATATTTGGGATTTTTCGCAACCAGGATAAAAAATAGCAAAACCCACTCGTGCGAAAGCTATCCTAGTTATGAAATAGCAAAAGATCCTGACTAAATATAACCGCGATCGAGACCTACTACAAAAAATCGCAACTGCGTTATAATCGCACTGATCAGCCGTGTGAAACGACTCAACCATTATGTTTGTGCTACTTATCTTGTGATTATGGACCATTCCCTCCATCTTTTTCTGGACGTCGTCGGTCCTCATAGCATAAATCAGCGCGATTGTTTCATCAAAACTCCAAGTAACTTTTTTTGCCCTTTTCTTTGTCTTCTTCGGTTCTTTGGGTTGCGACTGAAGGATCAATATGTTTGTCAAAATACTTTCAGAAAGATCCATGGCTTAGTAACAAACTAATCAAAATTATTTCTTGGCAAAAAATTGACAACTCGATTCCTAATATAAAACTAAACGAGTGGCACGCAACAAGCTAGATTACACGTCCATGCGGAACATACAACGCGGGAAAATCACTGGTTGCCTACTGAAAGCCAGCCAGTTGAAGAGTTTCGCGCAGCATACCAGCGAAGTAACACATGACCTTTGACCTCGCAGTAGCCAAGCCGACAACAAGGGACGTTGGTTCGGTTGTCGTGTGAAACACCGATGTGAAATAGCAAACCACCAAGGTGCTAGACAGTTGTCGGCCGTAACCGAGGACGTTGGTTGTCAGCGCTCGTGTGAAAAGGGCTTATCATGGCAGTTAATGGTTGCATGGCTTCTGACTGGCACCCCCAAACAAAGATATTGACAAATAGGGAGACCGCCAACATAGGGCTGGATAGCTCAGTTGGAAGAGCGCCGGTACGTTAATCCGGAGGTCGTTGGTTCAAATCCTGCTTTCGTCAATTTTTCTTTGTTCATCCCCGAATGGTACACAAAACATGACCGGCAGTGAGTGGTTTTAGTAGGGGCATGTGAATCTTCAAATAAGGAAAACAAAACATTCTAAAACACAGGGGTTTTATTTACCTTCCTATCTGGATGCATTTTGTGCTCCTCACATGAATTAACCTGGATGTGAAGTTGCATTTCAGAAGATAGATGGCATACCTCCAGGATATAAGACAAAACACCACTGCTGTGAGGTGAAGATGTCTTGGTTGGTTACCAAATTCACCTGTATCATCTGTGAAAGGAATGAAAGATTTCATGTTTTTCAGTCTGGCTTATTCGGATAAACAAGAAAATTTGGAAAGAGGATATGGAGCTGAAAATGTGATTTAGGATTCAAGGATACAAAGTAATTATGCTTGAAGGTACGCATTGGCTTCGTCGGGCTATTTTTGCTACAAAATAGACCTAAACAAGACTTTAAAGATTTTCCAGGAATAGAGTAGAACGTTACCCAATAGAAACCATCAAATTTGGGGGGGGGGGCAGGACATTTTTTTCTTTTTGCTTTTTGTGTGTGTGTGTGGGGGGGGGGGGGTCTATTTAATGTATCGAACCATTCGTATGTGCATTATTTCCAATCTCATTAGGAAGGCAAGAGGGAGGGCCAAGGGTTCTGAGCAGGGGGCTGCACCCGTAACTTTCAACGCCGGTTAATTTATTAATTATCTTTTTACCTGTTTGACAGAGAAGGGATTTGGCATACCAGGCTGATGCAGGTCTTTAGGCATCTCCTTTGTTGATTGGTTGAACTTGTTGGAGTTGAATGGCAGTCCTAGAAAAAAGGGAAAACATGATAATTGAAAAGGATTAAACAAGGGTAGTGTTTTGTCTTTAAATAATCATGGTTGGAAGTCAGGTATTTTGTAATGCCTTAATTGAAGGGGTTGGTGTCATAGCTCTGAAACATGGAGGCAATGAGTTTGATGGCCTAGGGGCACAGATGGTTTAGATTTCCAAACAATTCTAAATCAAGACAAAGGACATGATTCGTTAAATTTTTATTTAAAAACCATTAATTCTATTAGTACCAAAACTGTTGTGATACCTTGGAGTTAATGTGATGATGTTAGTGCCAAATCAAATAAAACTAATACGGGTCAAAAGTAAGTAATGTTTTTATAAATGTTTGGTATTATTTGGATCATCCATGGTTAAGAATTTTGATGCTTATTTTTCAGTGTTAAAGGTATTGTACACTTTTGGTAACAACTCAAAATCAGTGTCCACATTTTGTGTGATTCAACATATGCATGAACAAACAAACCTGTGAAAGTTTGAGCTCAATTGGTCATCGAGATCATGAGAAAATAATGAAAAGAGACCTTATGTGTTTTCTGTTTTTTTCAAAATATCGCGCTTGATAAAAACTATTGTTTTACTCATTTCTCAGAAACAATAGCATTTTAGGCAGAAATACTTTAAGGAACCCTTTCTACCATTACTTACTTTAAATCATGTAAGTTGTGTGTGAATCTGTGAACATTTGTGTTTTTCATTCTTACCAATAGCGTACAGGGCCTTTAATATGCTTCTAATTATTTCATCGGAATAGTTTTTTCTTCATAATGACCTATGTCCACTTCCATCTTGACTTTGCAAGAACAAAGTCACACTTGTGTACAGTGCTACAAAAACAGCCCACTATACAGCGATGATACACAAGAATGAACTTACTTTTATAACATCCTCCTGACACCTATTGCTGAGTGTGAGGTAAACACTGGGCTGATGATTATGCATTTTCAGATCTCAGAAATCCAGATTATGAATAGGTGGCTCTCATTGGAAGATGGCATGCTTTTCTATTATGCAAACAAATTCAAACAATTTTTCAGTGTCAACTAGTCAGACATTTCCTATAAAGATCTTCACTCCATTTTGTTTATGGTGTAAAAAAATCAAGAGTGCTCAGACAACAGAGAAATGGCGTAACCAGACATTTTTAATGTATTGAAACCAATCATTTGTGCAACATTTGAACTCATAAATTTGGGGGGGGGGGCGGAGGTGGGGTCCAAGAATTCTGAGCAGGGGGCTCCACCCCGTCTGGTTATGCCAATGCTACACAGAGACCAAGTCTGGGATGAGTCCAAGTACCATGTGGATGAGTTCAATTCTAATTGTCCAAATAGTTTAAACTTATCATTTCAAAACTGGACTGAAGCAATTTGGTAAAGCATAAGACACAAACAAAAAAAGCCTGTGAACTGTTTCAAAAAGTTTGAAATTAGTTTTCCCTGGGTTTGACCATTAAGCAAGGAAACCTCAAATAACTTTCTTATTTGAAAGTTGCAGACCTCTTCCCCTTCCTAAGACGTCATGGACTTGAGGAAGATTTAAAGTTCTACGAATTGTAAAAGATGACGACCACCCCTTTACTGTACCAAGGTATGATTATGCTTTTTGTCCTAAAAAACTGCATAAGCTATCATCAATGGCTGCCTCTTTTGGGGCTAGGGTTTCTCAAGCATGGTGTGTAAGTTAGTGTTAGTATGTGTATAGTGCTGTAAAAACAGCCCACTAAACGATGACAAGGATTTACTTACTTTTTTTATCAGCCTTAGATATCCACGCTGTTGACAGGTAAACATTGGGCTGATGATATGCACTTTAGGACTCGGCATCTACATTGGTGATGGGTAGATCACATTTGAGAATGGCATATCTTCCTATATATGAATTAACAAAATAAAACTACTTATTTAGTCAAATGTTTTATGTAAAAGGTATTTTCTTTCAAGCAAATGCTATTTGAATTTGCTGTTTAAAATGAATGTGTAAACACAAACAAATTTAATGATGCAAAACCACAATTTTAAAAGCTGATCATAAAGTTACAAGCTTTTCTGAAAAATCCTTTACTGGAGTAGGTCTCTTCTTTATCAGAGTTGGATAGGTTTGTTAAAGGCACTGAACACGTTTGGAAATTGTCAAAGACCAGTGTTCTCACTTGGTGTATCCCAACATATGCATAAAATAACAAGCCTGTGAAAATTTGGGCTCAATTGGTCATCGAAGTTGCAAGAAAATGATGAAAGAAAAAACACACTTGCTGTATAAATTTGTGTGCTTTCAGATAGGAATAAAAACTTCTTGCAAGAAGTTTTTATTATTTTAGTGAGAAATTACCTCTTTCTCAAAAACTACGTTACTTCAGAGGGAGTCATTTCCTACAATGTTTTATACTATCAACAGCTCTCCGTTGCTTGTTACCAAGTAAGTTTTTATGCTAACATTTGTTTTGAGTCATTACCAAACGTGTACGATACCTTTAAAGAAACAGTATTTCTTTAAGAAACATTGCCGTGTACTATATATAAACTGCGCCAATAAAGTATCTAAACACTTACAAATGGTCAGATTTATCGGAACCTCAAATAGTACGTTCAAAAGTTGCAAAAGCCCCTATTCACCCCAATTCCAGAAGGGATCACACACATACAAAATCAAGACAAAAGACACCAATGTTCTGTTTACTTAACCATGAAATTTATTGCAGTAGCTCCTCCGACTTCTAACTTCACTGCTTAAGGGTACTCTCTGCTTTTTTCTTATAAACTCTTACTGCTGATATCCTGAAGATAGTCCTCAATACTTAGTGTGTCCTTCATCACTGTCCTGACAATTAATGCTGATGTTCATCGCAATCAATTTATCCAACACGCGACAAACAAATCACTTGTAAAAGGCGGGCAAAAATAATGCTGATCTTATTCGTCACAGTACAATGCTCTTGCTTGAATAGGGGCTTTTGCAACTTTTGAAATTCGACCTTAAGCCACTCAAGTACCCATAAATCCGCCAAACAACATCGTAGCGCAACAAAAGAGGTATCAAAATGCGCAGAAGATATCTGTGCATCGGATTAATTAATTAATTTTGTGCATACTATTTGAGGTTCCGATATATCTGACCATTTGTAAGTGTTTAGATACTTTATTGGCGCAGTTTAGTTTGTTTCTACAGATTTCATACCCGGTGAAATAACTGAATGGAATGTCTCGCACCTTTTAGCAAAAGTGAAATGAACCATAGGATATTTGGACCCAAAATACAATACCATCAGCCAGTAAGATTGGAAAGCAATACAAATTGAAAATGGTTTCCAACTCAAATTGGGAGCAACTTTCAACGTTAGTTTATGAATTACATTTTTACCTGTTTGAAAGAGAAGGGATTTGGCATACCAGGCTGATGCAGGTCTTTAGCCATCAACTTTGTTGATTGGTTGAACTTGTTAGAGTTGAATGGCAGTCCTTATAGAAAAGAAGGAAAACATCATATTTGAATTGGATGGACCAAGGTTAGTGTTTTTATTTGAAATAATCATGGTTGGAAGTCAGGTATTTGTATGCCTTGTTATGGGTTAATTTGAGGGGATTTGTGTCATAACTCTGAAACATGGAGGTATGTGTCAACGCCCCCCCCCCCCAATACAATGAGGTTGATGGCCTAGGGGCATATTATGGCTTAGATTTCCAAACAGTTATAAATTAAAGACAAAGTTTTACACAGATGTTAATTGTATAAAATAAAAAGATAATAATTTGATTAGTTTCAATCTGAGAGCTCTTTTATAATAAAGTTCAAATTATAGGTACCAAACCGCCACGCATGAATGATGGAAATACTGTCAGAGTAAAGAAAACAGCATCAACCACTTCACACTGGAGCAGTGGCCTAACCAGGGGGGACAAGGGAGGGCTGGAGCGCCCCCCCCCCCCCAAATGAGATCGAAAAATTTAAAAAGTGAATGGTTTGGCACATTAAATAGCCCCCCTAAATCATGTCTTTGCCCCTGCTTGCCGCCCCCTCCCCCTCCCCCCTATGAAAATGTCTGGTTACATGACTGTGCTGTTAACACGCACAAATTTCAAGGACACCCAAAATGTGGACCGTTTAGACACGTTCATAAAGTGTCTATATGTGGAGAGGTTGTCGTGTGGTAACATGCCTGGCAACAGCAAGGACGTGTTGACTGGTTCCAATCGGAAGGTTCATTGTGTAGCGTGCTCAATGCATGCACTCACGCTGTCAATTGTTTTAAGCACTGAGCTAAGTGCGCGATACTAGCATGCCATTATTGGCGGCCTAGAGGCTGGCTGAGTCAAGCTGAACAAAGAGGGCTTCCGTGCTCGTTTTCTTGAACCATATTAAAATCACAGTGCCAAAGACTACCATGTTTGTTGCCTCTTCTGCAAAAAACATTTTGGGGTTGGTCTTCCAAAAATTAGTCATGTGGGAAGTATTGGAAAATTTCTGAAAGGCTGGATTAAACTTGTTAACTCGTGACCCAAAAATTCACTGCTGATTGTGATTGCTCTTAAAAAAAATATTGATCAACAATGATTTTTATATATTCATATTAATTGCCACTCATCTGGGTTGATAGGCTGGTGCCAGCATGGAGTGTCACTGCAAGTATAGTGCTGCAAAAACAGCCCACTATACGACGACTACAACAGCCTTAAAGAAGCCCAATGCACAAAGAGTAACTTACTTTTTATCAGTCTTAGAAATCGATGGGGATACACTTAGCTGATGATGTGCACTTTCAGGTCTCAGACACCTTGTTGACCGATAGATCTCATTGGATACTGGCATGAATTTCTGAGGAAACAAAACATAACAGATTATTTTTTCAAAAGGCAACAGTTTCCTATAAATATCTTGACAAAGTTTGGTTCTACGTACTGATTTAATTCTATCAAGAGTTATGCATAATATCAGGGCCCAGTTTCATAGAGCTACTTAGAAAGAAAATATTGCTTAAAACATTTATGCTATTAAGCAACAATAAGCAGGTTACCAGACACAGATACAACATGTCATGGTATTTTAGTTGGTAACCTTTTTCTGGTAAGCATAATTTTGTTGTGCTTAGCTAGTTTGTGTGCATAAGCAGCTTTATGAAATTGGGCCAAGGCTGATATCTTATGGCTGATGTTTTGGTTGTCTTCACTTTTCATGCCACTATTTGTGAGATGTTCCTGATACTGTCATGGTGGTTCAAATACTGCAGTTTCATGAATCTACAGTATTCAAAAGGTGGTATAACTTCACAGAATACTTTATACACTTTGACCTTAATTACAATGTATCTGTAAGTATTGCCAAACTTTGAAAGCTGTACATATTAAAGGTAGGGTCATAGATTGGTAAGTACTCCAAAAAATTAATGACCATGAAAACTTACTTGGTGAGAAGCACTGCAGCTGTTTATAGTAAATTATTTTGTGAAAGAATTCCCTTTGAGATAATACGGTTTGGATAATTTTTCATCCAAAAACAGGTGAGGCATGTACAATTGAATGGCCTCGATCATCATCCTGACATTGTGAGTTAAAATGTAACCAAGCGGGAATAGTCGACTTAGTGTATGAATTGATTCTACATCTACTCAAGTTGATCCCTTCTAAAAATCATGCCATTTCATGACAAATCCATGTACGTACTTTTATCAAATTAGTTAGTGATCTGCATTTTTCGCAATGCCACGCTTTACCAATGGCCTTGAAAGAGCATGTATACATATGTTTAAATGCTTGTGGGCAACTCGTTCACTTGATTCGTGCATATTTATAAAGGCCCATTACTGTCATATTTCATGATAAATTTCAATAATTACTCAAATTTTGTGCAGGTACTTATGCCTCGGAAGTTTGTCATTCAACTCAATGTGCGCCCCTACCCCTACCCCTACCCCAGAAGCCTTGACCCTACCCCCCTCCCCCCCGGCCAAATGAGGTTGACAAAATGCACAAATAAAAGGTCCCCCATTTTTTCCCCCACTTTCCCCCAGTGGCCTAAGTAAGGGGGAACAAGCCCCCCCTTATTTGAAACATGAACTTTTGAGATTAAAAATAACCAGAAGAATGTGATAATTTCATTGTTTTTAAAACTATTTTTCCAGACAATGTATTTATTTGTTTTTACACTCATGTAAGATTATTTTATGAGAATACTATAGTAAATGGCGTAGCACCAGTGCTAAAAAGGGGCTTGTTCAGTGGCGTAACTAAGGGAGGAGGGGGGCATGTGTTCCTCAATTGATGTCTGTACTGCCCCCCGCCCCCCCCCCTAATTTGGAATCTGGACTTTAGGGATTGGACATTTCCAGAGTAAAATGTTACATTTTTTAAGCTTCAATGTGATATTTTCGATGTTTTAAAACTACTAATTTACACGCAGACAATGTATTTGTTTTAACACTAAGGCCAGATTATCTTATAAAAAAAGTAAAGTACATAAAAAAAGGGGCTGAAAAGGGGCTCGGCTTAAGAATAAGGCAAACGGAAACTTGGCCGAAAGTTCCCCTCCTAGAAAAAATGGTGCACCCCCTTGAGACCCCCAAAAATGTTACCCTAGTTACGGCGCTGGGCTTGTTTGAGAAAAAGGCAAACGGAAACTTGGCCAGAAGTGCCCCCTAGAAAAAATGGTGCACCCCCTTGAGACCCCCAAAATGTTTACCCTATTTACGGCGCTGGGCTTTTTTGAGAAAAAGGCACTCAGAAACTTGTCCAGAAGTGCCCCCTTGAAAAAAATGGTGCACCCTTGCCTTGTGCCACTTAAAATTATACCTTATAATGCCTAATTTTTGCTCTGGCTATTCTGCTCAGTACTGAAGTTATTGTTGGTTGTTCTCTGGTTAACAATTAACCTTGCCCCCCCCCCCCCAAAAAAAAAAACACACCAAAAAACAATGAGGTTGACAAAAATGACCACATGAAAGGTCCCCCAAATTTTATTCCCCCCCCCCCCCCCCGAAATGAAAATGTTAACTCTCTGAGCGATGACAAACTTTAAAAATATAGTGGATACATTCAAGGAACAGTTTTGAGAATAGAAAGAACCATTTTAAAACATACATTTGTGAAGAATGAAATTCGTTTCCCGGGCTAGGCTTGGTCTCACATGTCAAGTTGAGGGGCGAAATGTCAAGCCCTACTGTCATGACTGCGCTACACCTACAGAGGAAAAAGAAGAAACAAATGGCATAAAGTAAGACCCAGTAACTTGGGCGCTGTAGGCCTACTTGTTTTTTCGAAATTTGGACATCTGCTGTCGTACTACTACGCCCCAGCTACGCGTTGTATATTACCACAGCGATTTTCAAAATGATATAAGTCATTGAAAGTTGATACAAAAAATGCCTCAGCACGACAAAAATACCCAACAAAATAGCTTTAAAAACGCCAAATGGCTTCTTCATGTGTCTAAGATGCAACATCAGGCATTTAAATGTACTCACGATTTTGTTTTGAGCTGCAAATTTACGATTTTCGGAGAAACCATCATGACGTCCAGCTCTCGTTGCACTCGATTGGTGTGGTTAGTGGTAATATACAACGCGTAGCTGCGGCGCTAGTACGACGGCAGATGTCAAAACTTCGAAAAAACGAGTACAGCAGCGCGCCAGTTACTAGGGTCTAACATAAAGTAGGCCATGTAATTAATACAAAAACAGTTGTCCGAATTAGACGTTACTGCAGTTGTTCCGGATAACGGAAATTGAAATAGCCAGTTGCAAAATTGAACATAGCAAAAGCACAAAACTGAACATGTCAAAAGTACAACCAGTTGAACATTAATTATCGTCTGCACACATCCACACGTGGTATTGTCAATCTTTCTGAATTTACCGCCCTGTGCTGGGAAAACCAACTTGAATTTTCTTCAAAGTTTACGAGTGAATATCATACTTTAAAATAATTGTTTGAACAAAGACTCTTTCAACTCACCAAGCATCCTTTGGGGGTAATTTTCACGCCGGAATTGCGGTAATAATCTTGAATTTCTGAGACGAAGTCATGAGACATATTGAAGTCGTCCATTGTTTCTTCAGTGTAAAGCACGGCCGCTGCGCCCGCGCGCGCACCTCTCTGTCTTGTTGTCACGCACACTGGGCTAATTTGCATAACACGTGAGAGCTCTATGTCCTTATTGGTCACAAAAAGGACTCCGAACTTTTTGGGGGAAGACTTATTAATCTCAGAGGGGTGGCTACAGGTTTATCAATACATCACAATTCATTTGTTAAATATTAAATTCGGTTTTTTTATGAATCTGATAGCAGAGAAAATTTTGGATAATAATAACAGTGGGCCTATATGGTAACTTTTGGGGAAATTCTGAGGGTTGTGTGTGGTATTTAGATATCAACCTGTTAAATAACTAGAACAGCAGAAGCTGCCAAGGCGAGCTGCCGAACGCCCGGTAGAGAAACAATGAATAATAGAAAAACAAAAATTTGATCAACTGATGTTCAAAGAGGTGGGGACAATTAACAAGTATGTAGTTGACCATTGCCTACTTGGTTTGACATGTGGGAAAGAGGCGAAAATGTTAACAAAAAATCTTAATGCGGATGGCCGGACAGAAGCTGCTTAATTTCCAGAGGGTAATAATGTACCCTGAAAACTTTAACATTTTTAAACAATTTCCATTTGCACACTGTGGATCCAACCACATTTTGGCTGTCAGACAAATGAACTGCAATTGAGAGTGAAAACAATTGTTTTTTTCACAACAAAGTATCTAACACCATGAGGCAAAAACTTTAACAAAAAGTCTCAATGCAGATGGCCGGACAGAAGCTGTTTAATTTCCAGAGGGTAATAATGAACCCTGAAAACTTTAACATATTTAAACAATAGAAAAACTTGACCACAATTTCCATTTTCACCTAGTGAATCTATTCACACAAAAACAATTACATATCACAACAAATTATCTAAGGCAAAAACTTTAACAAAAAGTCTCAATGCGGACGGCCGGACATGTTTAGGAGAGTGACATAGTGGGCATTCCACAGGTTGTGACTATGATCCCTTTTCTTTAATCTTTTCTGTTTTAAACATTGTGGGCATGAGCCCACAACACGAGAAAAGCCCACAAGTACAGACATCCGGATAGACAGACGGACCACGGACGGACAAAATCGGTATTACATAGGCTCGCATTCTGCTAAAGCAGCTCGCCAAAAAGACAAAATATACGTAATGGAAGATTATAATGACTTTTGATCGAAGGTAGTGAGAATTTAAGCTAATAAACACCACAGGTGCTTTTTTACTGATTATTATGCACGAAGAAATTGCACACCGCTTACCAATAGGTCAGGGTAGGGAGAATTTAAAAGTTTATCAAACGAAACTGGAGCATTTGGAAACTTAAAGGCCTGTACACGTTTGGTAATTACTCAAAATATATATTAACATAAAACTGACTTGGTAACGAGCAACATAGAGCTGTTGATAGAATAAAACATTGTGGGAAACGACTCCCTCTGAAGTAACGTATAGTTTTTGAGAAAGAGGTAATTTCTCACTAAAATAATAACAGACTTCTTGCAAGAAGCCTTTTATTCCTGTCTGAAAGCACACAAATTTGTACAACAAGGGTGTTTTTTCTTTCAACATTTTCTTGCAACTTCGATGACCAATTGAGCCCAAATTTTCACAGGCTTGTTATTTTATGCATATTATGTTGGGATACACCAAGTGAGAACACTGGTCTTTGACAATTACGAAACGTGTTGAGTGCCTTTAAAGATTGTAGCGCAGGCGCAACACATCGGAGAGCCCCCGGGCGGCCCTTTTCGAAACCACTGCTTGCAGCCTGTGTTTGGGCTTTCTCTTCAAGGTTCGAACACACGGAGCCTATCCCAGAGTCTATAGATCTGATGACTTCGTTTCGAAAGGACTACGTGGCTATAATAAAAATTCCAGTCGCAATGCATACTATAAATACAAACTTGATATGAATCAACAATAAAAACGCATTATTTATTATTATTTGTTTAGTTGTTTGTTTGATTCGTTTTCTATTTGGCCTTCCTATGTATAGTATCACTGTGCCCCCCCCCCCCCCCACTGGGCTTTTGTGAGGCCCAAATTAAAGCAAGATTATTCAGTGCAGGCTGTGACCAAATCGAGGCAGGAAGGGAAGTGGAAATTTAGCACAACTTTCATTGCGTATTTCATTCGACAACAACATGTGTCTTAATGTTTTTCTCAATTAGAGCTGACGAACTTTTTCCACATTTATTTTCAAAATGTCCGCAACTCGGGACTAATTATAATGCCACTTAGTTCAAATGTTTTAAAACTAAAATTGGCAATTTCAATAACTATTTCTGCATCAACCTCTTTGGAATGGACATTACAAAAAATTGAAATGCATCTCCAAACAATGCATAAACTTTGTAGGCTGTTTTCACTACATGGCAAAATGTACATGTACATGCCCAAAACGATCGAGGCTACACGTGCCATAGGCTGGCCCCGTTTATGCAGAAACTATAAGTAATCGTGCTGATATGAAAAAAAGTACCCAACAAAAAGTTCGAATACGGGTCGAAGGGGCACATGTAATATTCCTGGCATGTCCCGTCCTGAACTTTAGCATTCAAAGTCCAAAATATTGTGATTATCTACTATAATTAGTTTCCCACACAATAAACTGTTCTATTTCAATATCGTTTTTGACCTTGATCTCAGTTAACAAAGAGTAACAGATAAAGGTAATTCCCACATGGACTATTTTACTGACAAATATAGACATTTTTTACAGACCTTCCATTGCCTCTCCTCAACATTTTGGCAGATAAGATCTAAAATTAAACTGCTTAACACAAATCTATTTACAGGTCTTTTGGATATTAAGTTCATGGCGAACTTCTGTTAATTTTTGTTGGATATAATATTCTTCCAATACAGGCATCTTCAAAATTATCTAGCTTTTGTTTGCTGTTGTCTTAATTCTCGGTATCCTCGACGTATACATTTTTGTAAATATACAAATAATAAAATGATACGGCTGCGAAACGGCCAAGTTAAACAGACGAAACAAAAGCTTTTTGAAAGAAATTTAGCCGCAATAGTTTGTAGGGTCAAATTCCTGCTAGCCCTTATCATTTAGTATAAATTCCAAAGATCACGAGGGAGTTAAACCATTCACGACAAAGACTCCAGTTTATGAACATCAGCGAACTACACCAAATGCACACCCCTGCAAAACTCTACTGTAGAGAAATCTAAACTTTGTGGATTGAATTCATCATGGAAGCGGCAAGGCAAGCGATCCTGCCCGAATTTATCAAGAGCCAGCATGTAGTGACAGCGGTGATAGTATCACTCATATGTTTCCTCATCTACATTCTGAAACCGAAGAATCTTCCACCAGGACCCATGGGTTGGCCTCTGGTCGGCTACCTCCCTGGACTGTTTCCGGACCCTTTGGTTTCCTTCTGCAAGCTTGCTGATAAATATGGGAAGATCTTGAGCATTCGGATGGGGCCGCAGCTTGTAGTGATGTTGAGTGACTACGAGACGTTGAGAAGCGCTTATGTGAGCAGGGCTGATGAGTTCTCAGATAATATGATCATGTCTTGGGTGTTGGAGAGTAAACGAGATGTAGGTAAGACATCATTCGGGACTTAACTGTAACAATGCTATGCTAATCTCCAACATATCAAAATAACATCATTTTAAAGGTATCGTACACGTTTAGTAATGACTCAAAACAAATATTAGCATAATAAAATAATAAAAACTTCTCGCAAGAAGTTTTTATTCCTATCTGAAAGCACACGAATTTGTACAACAAGGGTGTTTTTTCTTTCATCATTTTCTTGCAACTTCGATGACCAATTGAGCCCAAATTTTCACAGGCTTGTTATTTTATGCATATGTTGGGATACACCAAGTGAGAACACTCTTTGACAATTTCCAAACGTGTTCAGTGCCTTTAAACCAAGCTACATCTTCTCGTACATTTGAACTGTTTTGGCCTTTTATTGGTATAATAACGAACAATACAGCAATTACCAATATTTTGTGTTTTATCCACACAGCGATGTGTGTTGAGCTGTATAATGACTCGTTTCCCGAGTGCAATGAAAACAAATCCACAGGCACATGAGTCGGGTGGGATTCGAACACATGACCTTTGCCATTCCAGAGCAGATATCTTGCCATGTATAATTGGTAAAACACAAATAATATTCTTTAACCCTGATGCAAATTTATCATCTATTAAAAAAAGCCAAAGTATAAGCATTTTCAGAACTTTTGCATGACTAGATTCAAATTTGAAAAAGTTAATTGAGATCTCATACACTGTTGAGTTTATGATCGTTTTGCTTTGATACCACCAGGCAGCCTTTTCTGGGAGAATGGAGAAAAATGGAGACAGCGAAGACGATTTTCACTGAAGACCCTTCGAGGTTTTGGATTCGGTAAGAAAAGCTTAGAATCTCGCATCCAGGAGGAAGGACGATTCTTCTGCCAGGAGTTGGCAAGTCTCAACGGGCAACCTGTGGTTCTAAATAACCTGCTCTTCAATGCGTCATCTAACATCATCAGCACAATCACTTACGGAACAAGATACGACTACCATGATAAAAACTTCGAGGAGCAGCTAAACATCATGGTGGAGCTGATAGAAGGTGTCAGGTTGTTGGAGCCTGCTAACATCATCCCACCACTGTGGCATTCAAGATGGTACAAGAGACGACGCGGTATGTTCCAGGCCCATGAGGACTTTATCAAGGCACACTTGGAACGCCATAAAGCCACGTTGGATCGAACAAACCTCAGGGACATGATGGATGCATATCTAGTTGAGATGGAGAGGCGCCAGGAAACCAACGATCCAATACAGCATAGTGAGTTAGGAATTGTACACAGTATATCGGACTTGTTTGGAGCAGGTACTGGTACCTTGTCTAATACCACATTGTGGATCCTTGTGTATTTGATACGATACCCTGAGATACAGAAAAAGGTAAAGTCAAATAAGTCATAACAATTTGCCATCATTAAACAACAACAAATGTAACAGAATAATTTGTAAATACATCGAAAATCACAGTAACATTCTTACTGACAATCTGTGACAAAATGAAATCCTTTCATGAATACAAAATACAAATATTTCTTGAGTTCCCTCAAGAGGAAGCAACATTTGAAGATCAACATTCCTGATTTAATAATTTGCGTTTGAAAAGACCTTGATTTCAACGAACTGATGTGTCAAAACTGTTTTCATATATTTTTCATGAGTTCTCTTCTTTCGAATACGTTTTATACACATAAGGTTCTCATCATTTTTTTTTTAAGATAACAATGTTTATGTTTTGTAAAACACAGATACTGGCTGAGATAGATCACACGGTGGGTGCAAATGGCGTGGTATCCACCACACACAGAGAAGAAATGCCTTACACATGTGCCTTCTTGATGGAGGTCCAGAGACTGCGCCCTCTAGCGGCGATTATCTTTAGACATCTACAACAGACTGGAGTTAAATTGTGCGGTTACAACATTCCAAAAGGTAATTGATAAAAGTTCACACAAAAAAGACAGGAATAAAAAGTTGTTATTTTTGTATGAAGAATTGTTCACCAATTGTTTACAATAATATTTCCCCCGTTTGTTTGACAAAATATATATTTTATATATATATTAGGGCTAACATTCTTCAAAACTATAATATTCTTATCACAAAATAATAAATGTTTTAAAAACCAACAGCTATTATTATTCAGTACATGATAGTTTTGTCCTGAATCAATAGTTAATTAAACTTGAATTGTTTCTTTTTTTTCCTGCTGGAAAATTCAGCAACTTTAACTTTTTGCACCAATGGAATGCCAAACACTTGTCTTAATTTTATATATTTGTTTGCTTTCCACTTTTTATGTTTAGGCACTCCAGTATTTGGCAATGTATTCTACATTCACAATAATCCAAAAGTATTTGACAATCCTACTGAATGCAGACCAGAGCGATTCCTGTCCCCGGACGGAAAAACACTGGTTCCAAGGAAAGACTGGATTCCTTTTGGATTGGGTGAGTTTAGATAAAAACAAACAAACAAACAAACACCCCAACACCCCCAACAAACACCCCCAGAAAAACAAAACAAACTTCAGTTATACCACACAAAGAAAAAAGTAATATTAAGTACCATACACATACACTATCTGTTTGGAGAAGTGTATGAAATTATTAAACAATAAATTTCATTACAAAAATAACTGTGAACACAGAATGATTAAAATGGGATTTGAACCTGCAACCTCTGGGTTTACATGCTGGAGCTCCACCAACTGAGCTATCTAGCCCTATGATGGCTGCCCCCATCCCATATCAAAGATATTGACAATAGGGCTAAAAAGCCAAGTAGTTAGAGCACCGGCATGTCAATCCAGATGTTGTAGGTTCGAATCCCATTCCAGTCAATGTTTTCTTTGCACACACCAAAATTGACCCAGTCAGTTTCCTTTGTGGTTTATTACTTTATACCGTCTGTGGCCGCTGTGGTCTTTAAAGGGCTAATGTACTGAACCATTCATTTGTGAATTTCTTTGATCTCATTTGGGGAGGGGGGCAAGAGGGGTTCTGAGCAAGGGGGCTCCAGCCCCTCCTGCTCCCTGGTTCAGCTCATTGGTTCTGCCACTGCCACCATACCATTCAAGTAATTTTACCCCCATTGGCAGACTCTATACAGGAATCCAAGTGAGGGTTATGTGCTGTCATTACTGGGTAGGCACTATTCACAAAAATACACCCATTGTTCATTTGTATTGCGCATCACTGCCCTCGTCCAACATTGATGTCGAATCAACTACACAAAGCGCCCTCATGAGGCAAGATCAAACCTGAGCTGTACATGAGCTGTATGATTCCCAGTAATTCCAGGAAAAAACAGGAGATATGCAAATGACTAAAAATGGATTATTGTGTGACATTCCTTGACTTTAAGTAACTAATTGCCAACTTTCAGGTCGGCGTGTGTGTCTCGGTGAGGCACTGACGAAGATGGAACTGTTTATATTCACTGTGACCATCCTCCAACGCTTCACCTTCAAGATGCCGGCTGGACAGGGACCCCCGCCTCTTGATCTACCCACAGGAGGACTCGTCATGTATGCTCCAAGATTCAAAGTTTGCTGTGTTAAACGCTGACAGCAAAAATATGCCATGATGCACTTTTGTCTGCATGCAATAATAATCATAGAATATGATCATATACACAGGCGCCAGACTAATTGCCTCCCAGCCTTACTTTGATTACATTGACTTGAATGGGAATAAAAACTAAATTGTTAGCACCACGATGGAGGTATTGACTAGAACTGATTCTGAGAACCATTCAAATAAGTTAAGTAGGATTTGAAACTTTGCATGGTGGGAGTTCACTCAGGTGAGGTTAGCAGTGACACCATGTGTAAAATCGCTTTTGAGTAGTGGTGGTTCTTAGAAGAACCGGTGGACTCAACTCGATGGTTTGAACCACCTTGGCCCAATTTCATAAAGCATGTTAGCACAAAAACATGCTAAGCACAGAAAACTCTTGCTTAAGAAAAATAGGTTACCAGCCAAAATACAATACAGTTACCATTGCTGTGACTGGTACCCCACTCAATTCTTGCTTAGCAAAGATATTTGCTAAGCAGAATTATCTGCTTAACAGCATAGAGCTGCTTAACGGCCGATTTTGTACTTACTGCGCGAGTTTCCATTTCATACCACTGCTTTAACCGTAAGCACACGAAAAAGGCATGCTAACCTTCCAGTGCTTACTGTATGAAAATGAATGACGTAACAAATCCATGGTGAACGCGCATGCTGGCTGCCTAATTTTCTTGCTAACCGGTGAAATACGCTTACGCTAAAGCAAATTTTTCTGCTATACATTAGTTAGCACGAAAATTTGCTTACCGTTAAGCAGCGCTATGAAATTGGCCCCTGTTCTTCTCAGAACCACCACTACTCAAAAGAAATTTTACTCATGAAGGTGTCACCACAAACCTCTGACTCAAATGACTTGTTTGAAATAAAAATTGACAATAAATTAATAGAGTCATATAGCTGCATGATTATCCATTATCATTATCAATAATATTTGTCTGGTAATGAAACCAGGGAACTCTCAATAGTATCTTGAAGTGGTGGTTGGGTTGGTGTAGTGGTATCTGTCCTTGCCTTCCACCTCTAGGACCCCGGTTCGAATCCCACCGGGGGCGCTATGTGGATTGGGTTTTCAGTCCCTACCTGACTGCGTGGGTTTCCCTAGAATATTCCTCTGGGGTTTTCCTCCCACATCTAAAACTGAATTTTCCTTCTTTGTATTCTCTCCATGGGGTTCTTTTCTGAGAGTCCTTAGCTTCACAACCAGAATTAATAAATGAAAATTAATAGAAAGTGTGACCCAGAGGCCTCAAAATACCTGTGTGTAGCGAAGATGATGAAGAAATGTCAGTTTTAGATGTGGGAGGAAAACCCCACTTTGAGAAAGCCCATACAATCAGGTAGGGACTGAAAACCCAATCCACATGCAAGGGTACAGTCAGAGGTGGGATTCGAACCAGGGTTCACAGAGGTGAAATACATGAAAAGAAACCACTGATCCAACCTGACACCCATAATAAAAAAAACTTATTAACATTAACACAACTTTTTCATAATATGTCATCTATAAGATAAATGTTGGCAGAGTGATTTCACATTTTGTAGTTGACCAGTAGGCTATTATATATATTTGTTTCATAAAAATTCAAAGATTTGTGATCAGATTAAGTCTAATGCATCATACAGATGATATAACCAGGACCCAGTTACATAGAGCTGCTTAAGCACAAAAAGTAGCTAAGCATAACAAAATTACGCTTACCAGAATAAGGTTACCAGCCAAACTAACATGTCACAAGTATAAGTTGGTGACTGGTATCCTGCTCATTTCTGCTTACCAGTCAAACTAACATGTCACAAGTATAAGTTGGTGACTGGTATCCTGCTCATTTCTGCTTACCAGCTAAACTAACATGTCACAAGTATAAGTTGGTGACTGGTATCCTGCTCATTTCTGCTTAGCAGAAAATTGTTAAGCAATATTTACTGCTTAAGCAGTTCTATGCCAGGACCCAGTTTCATAGAGCTGCTTAAGCACAAAAAGTAGCTAAGCATAACAAAATTACGCTTACCAGAATAAGGTTACCAGCCAAACTAACATGTCACAAGTATAAGTTGGTGACTGGTATCCTGCTCATTTCTGCTTAGCAGAAAATTGTTAAGCAATATTTACTGCTTAAGCAGTTCTATGCCAGGACCCAATTTCATAGAGCTGCTTAAGCACAAAAAGTAGCCAAGCACAAAACAACTTTGCTTACCAGCATAAGGTTACCAGCTAAAATGCCATTCCACATGTACTATCTGTGACTGGTTTCCTGCAAATTTTTGCTTAGCAGAAAATCATTAAGCACAATGTTCTGCTTAAGTAGCTCCATGAAATTGGGCAAAGGGGGCACAATTCACACTTAACCATAACTCATAGAGGATTGTTACCGACACCTCAACCTTCTGAAATAAAACCCATCACAAATGAACAAACTTATTCCTCCTTATCATTTGAAATGGCTATTTTGTATGACTTTGACTGTATTTACCAAACACAATACTTAAGGGGTGGACAAGATTAGGGTGGCTACAGTTGTGGCTGTGGCTTGATCACCATGTCAACATGCGTTGAAGTATAGGATACCCTTAGCAACAGCCAGAGCCATAGCCGCCAATTCGGACTCAGCCTAGTTCTGACTTAGCTACGAATAACTCATTGCATCTGCATATTGACTGTGCAAGTTTCGTGCTATTTTGTTCAAAAGTGTACAAAAGTGACAAATCCTGAAATACGCTCTTGGTCTGGAAATGAAGCCTTTTTGTAGATTACAGACTCTCTGGATCACCACAAATAGACATCAAGAGATTTCAATTGGTGCTTGATATGGGGCATGGTGTACCCCCCCCCCCATTGTGTCTTCATTGTGTGCTTGGAATCTCAGGAATTCTTTTGAGGATTTTAGGGGGGGGGGAGTTCTATACAAGAGGAAAATAGTATGGGAACATTGGGGGGGACCCTCTGCCCCATATCGGGCAGGTTATAAGAGATTTGGTCATGACAAGTAAATCTGATGGTGCATGAAGGGTTGTCAATAACAAAACCTGAAAATCTGTTTGTTTTCTTGAATGTCAGAGTAATGTACATAGAACCCTAAGATTCCCCATACTGTTCAAATACGCATGAGACTTGCACCTTCTATTGACCCCTCGTACAATGCGCAGAGCATTTACACGAGCCTATCCTGTCCGCCATTTTGGGAGTCAAAATATGCACAAAGGAATTGACTCCCAAAATGGTGTAAATGGTGGACGTGTATTGTGCGGAGGTGCGTTCTGCATTGTGCAAGGGGTCTATTAACACTGCTGTGTGACCCTAGTTCTTTAGTACATTGTATATAAACACAACATTGTTTTTCCTAAAGAAGGTGGAAGAGTTCTACTTGTAACTCAATAAATCAATGGTAAACAATTGGCTTTGGCTTTTTCTTTCTATTTTATTGTTTTATTTGAAAAAGTTCTGAATATCTCAAAAGCTGAAACAATGTGCATTGCATATTTGGGTTTAAAGGGACACGTTGCCTTTCGGATTGGGCAATTCGGGCTATAAAAAGCGTTTGTTATAGATATTTTAAAAGTAGAATTTATTATAATAATCCACACAAATATGCCTCAAAATTGTGTGGTTTTCCTTTTACTTTGTGAACTAACACGGTCCGCCATTTTGTAGAACCAAATTTGATACTCCACAAAACGGCAGGCCATGTTGGTTCACGAAGTAAAAGGCATATTTGTGTGGATCATTATATTCTACTTTTACAACATCTTTCCAAACATATTCAGTTCATAAAGAAAGTGCTTTTTATAGCCCAAAGCACCCAATCTAAAGCAACGTGTCTCTTTAATGATAGTAATTCCAATGGTTAAATAATTTCCATCAAGGGAATACACTGTATATCATGATAGATAGTGACTCCTTCCTAGGCCCTATATTTCATTCATCATGATGATAGTAATAAAAATGATAACCACCGGGGACGACTTTGCCAGGGGCAAGCCTCTAGTCTTGAACAAAAAAAGTTACCTTCATTCAGCTATACATCCCATCCAAAGCAATGCAATCTTAAATGTGCACTTCCGGGAGTTACGGCTTTATGTCCCATCCGAAGGACAAAGCAATTATGTTAAGTATCTTGCTCCAGGACACATGTATCGTGACAGGCTAGGCCGGGATTCGAACCCATACTCTGTAAATGACAGAACTTGAGTCTGTTGCACTTGACCACTCAGTCACGACACTACACAAATGAATTATGGTGAAGTGTCTTGCTCAAGGACACAAGCATCGTAACCAGCCATGCCAGGATTCGAACCCACCCTCTGTAAATGACAGAATTTGAGTCTGTTGCACTTGACCACTCAGTCACGACACTACACAAATGAATTATGGTGAAGTATCTTGCTTAAGTACACAAGCGCCATGACCAGGACCAGAACCCACACTGGCACACACAGCTCTGTGTTGCAGTCACTATATGGACATTCCTATGTTCTGTACACTTAAGGAAAATTCTTCAACACTGTAAAAAAACACTGTGTGGACGTGTGTTAAGGTCACATAGTGATTCAAGTCCCTACATTATGTGGACCACTTTTTTTCTCAGGTCCACACTTCTTATGCAGCGTTAAAGGGTCTGTATATGCTTGGTAAAATAATGGTAAATTAATGGCAATAAAAACTTACTTGGTCAGAAATACATCAGCTTTGGATAGTATGATGCATTTTGAGAAACTTTTCACTTTGAAGTACTGCGGTTATGAAAAAAAATATCACTTTTTATCCCCAAAAATTTGAATCTGAGAAGCGTTCAGATTGTGTATTCCAATTGCAGATTATTCTTCCTACGTGGACATAACCGCTCCATATTTTCGTCAATATCTCAAAAACGCTACCAGCTTTTGAAAAGAATTTTTCACAGGTTAGTTTTATGGTATATATCTACAACTATATAGGATTGAAACAAACAATGGGTTCCCATTAGCAAACGTATATAAACCCTTTAGGACATCAAAACTTGAGTCTGGTGCACAAGACATTGACATTCCAATGCTTTTCAACTTCTTCTAAACCACAAGTGACCAACACAAAATATCACTCATGTCTTAGATTAACTCTTTCAGTGCCCGCATTTGTTTGTTTTTTGACCCTAAAATGTCAATTTTTTTTTTAGGTTTTCAAAATTCTGTAAACAATAAAATAATAAGTCTTACTCACCAAACAAAATGTATCTTGCTGATTTGTGTTGCATTGGTACATCCCAAAGTCAAAAGTATTTCTTTACAGAGTGATAGATTGTGGAGTAAAGCGTGTACGTTTCCTGGGGGCTGCCATTGTTTCAAAGTGTCATTACAAACAAGCAGAGGACGATCGATCAACCCATGGTGGTATCGATCATAGGAAAAAATAGAATACATTAGAAAAGCTCAGAAAACGATGCAACCTCTTGCAAGAACCCAAATAAAACATAGAGAAAAAGGCCGTATATGTACAAAATTGTACAGTACGTTAGAGTGATAATGCCCTCTCGTGATAACAGGTATATTATGGGTCATACATGTACGATTGATGACACTTTTTGAGTACATAAAATACTCACTGACCCCTGACCTGCATCCAGAGCTGCTTATATAAGTTCTTTGCTGAATATGTTAGCAGTGAACCATACGCAATTAACATGAAATCGCATGGGATTTCGGCTGGTAACCTGTTTATGCTCATACCTGTTGTATGACCTTGGCACTGAAATAGTTAACAAAGTCCAACTTCAGTCAAAGTTATCCAATCTCATAAAAAAAGCGAAAGCTTTATAGAAATAATTGAAGAGGGCATCAGATAAATAACAAAAAGATTGTAAATTGACTTTAATTTAATGCTGATGGTTATTCTCTGCTCAGGAATACTCTATCCGTCTTAAAAGGCCACACATTCTAATGTTTGGTAAAATCCGATGCTGTCATCAAGGTGAACTTATGGATTATAACCAGTAACCAATTCCATCAGTGTACCATCAGATTAAATTCCCTTATGAGTATTAATTGATGATCAACTTAGTATAAAAGTCATCAATGGACGAAAATACATTCTAGCAGTGAATTTTGCAGCAAATTTTTTTTTTTAATCACATATTTTTTAAAGTGCAGTGTGACACTGGCAAGGCAGACTCTAAGATAAACTAAATACAAAATTATTCAGTAAAATGCATCGTACCGTCTGGTGGAATTGTTCTCAAACAAACCAGCTGGTATTGAATGTCTTTACTCACTGACCCCTGACCTGCATCCAGAGCTGCTTATATAAGTTCTTTGCTGAATATGTTAGCAGTGAACCATACGCAATCAACATGAAATCGCATGGGATTTTGGCTGGTAACCTGTTTATGCTAAGCACCAATGTTCTGCGCTGAGCGAACTTGTACGGTTAGTGCCCTGCATGTTTACAACCAAGGTTGCCAACCCGGAAAGACTCGACAAAGATTCTTAGGATCTGTGGCTTCTTGGATGAGTCTGTTTACCTGACCTTTGACACTCATTGCTACCCCCTCCTCTACACCCTGTAACTTTTGCCTGAGTCTAAGTACCACCCTCTCAGCCACCTTGTTGACCTCTGACCCATCATTGCTGTCTTGACCTTTGAAGGTTGTCTCACCGTCTGGAAGGTCTGTTGCGGTGGTGTTGAGCTCTGAGGCGTCGGGGTCGTTGCGATCACGGCGCTGTTGGAGTGCGATGGCTTTATGTGGGGACATGGTCCAGATGTAGAGAGGGTCGTACAGAAGTACCTGATGAGTAGTAGAAGAATCATCACCATCATGAATCATTAATACTTAGTACACCAGGCACTAACACCAACTCAAAAAGAGCAACTTATTTCTACTCAATGAGGCACTGATTTCTACGACATGAGGCAATGATAACTAAATACAAGCCGCACTGATACCAAATACAAGCCACACTGATACCAAACACAAGCCACACTGATACCAAACACAAGCCACACTGATACCAAATACAAGCCCCACTGATACCAAATACAAGCCGCACTTATACCAAATACAAGCTGCATTGATACCAAAAACAAGCCGCACTGATACCAAAAACAAGCCGCACTGATACCAAAATCAAGCCGCACTGATACCAAAAACAAGCCGCACTGATACCAAAAACAAGCCGCACTGATACCAAGTCAACAACACTAGTCATCACCACGTAAGGTTTACCTACGTAACTCTTTCCTATCAACTTGCTAATAACCACTACAGAGTCTGCCACAATGCCTACCTATATAACCTTTGACCTTACCTGCAGTATGGTGAGCAAAGCCTCCTGGGAGTCGTGCATTACATCCATTGTCTTCTCACAACACCTAAAGAAACAAGTTAAAGCAATTCTGAATCATAACCATTGTCCAAACTGACTTTATTGTAATATTCAGGTTTTCAAAATGACAAAGTTTTTTGAAAATTATGGAAAGCACAGGTCTCAATAAGCCATTCCGAGTTAGATTTGAATGATGCCTGGTAAATTGAAAGTGAATGCTCAATTTGAATTCCTCAGGCTGCATCCAGTGTTGCAATGTAACATGGTAAGGGGCAAGCTTTTGCGTAGTTACAAAAGAGACGACAAACACAATGAAATGTGTGGCACCAAGGATATCAGCCTTTGCTGATCTGAAGGTTGCAATGCAAAAGCTTGCCCCGAACCATGTGATGTATCAAAAGTGTATTTAGTCTGAGGAATTCAAATTAAGCATTGACTTGTGACTGAATAAGGCATTGTACCAGACATCATTAAGATCAAACTCACACATGGCTTATTATGTAATACTTCAGGCATCAACTATGTCAGCAGTTTACACATCTCTTAACCATAATAATAATAATAATAATAATAATAATAATAATAATAATAATAATAATAATAATAATAATAATAATAATAATAATAATAATAATAATAATAATAATAATGGTTTCTTATATAGCGCTCATATCCGTCACTCAGTGACGCTCAAGGCGCTTCAACATTCAGTATTTTCCTGCAAGGTATGTGGGGCTACGTAAGTATGAGACCTACTCCTTTAAATAGCACCATGTAATGGTTTACAAGGTGCTGTGGCGCAATATGCAGCCAATCAAACTAGGAACACCGGGGCGAACCCCTTCTCTTTTCGATAAGTGCACTAGGTTCTTTTACGTGCATTACACAACACACGGGACCAACGGCTTTACGTCCTATCTGAATGACGCAGCAATAATGGTTAAGTGTCTTGCTTAAGGACACAAGTGTCACGACTGGGAGTCGAACCCACACTCTGCTGATCAGAAACACCAGAGCTTGAGTCTGGTGCTCTTATCTGCTTGGCCACGACACGCCGATGCTCCGATGCTCCTTGGTGTAGTGGCCGGGTCCTGAACCTTTTAACAGTTCTAATCAAAGAGCTTTCACCTCAGCTGCACCATCACTATGGAACAATCTCCCTCTCGATATTCGTCAAGCTACCTCTACTGACTCATTCAAATCTCTATTACTGTAATTTAAGGTTGAATGCGCTTAGAAACGCCAGTATTAAGCGCTTTATAAATGTTATTATTATAATCTGAATTGTTGTAATAATTGCATCAGGTATACACCAATCCGGGCGCGCAAGTGTTGGGCACCGGGCACCACTGCTGCGGTGTCGTCAGTGCCTAGATTATGCACAAAGACACGAGAAAATCATGTTCCTTTTCACTCTCTATGGAAATTAGATGTTTTCCTCAACGACTTACACAATTTCCTTGACAGGACATCATGACATACCAATGTAGATCACTGACCACAAATATTTGCAACTAAATAGAAACCGAATCATCCTGAAAACGGTGCATGTCGTAGGTGAGTTTAAGGGTCATAGACGCGGAAACTACATAGCCGCATAGTTTAATGCGTTGCATCAGCAAGGTATTTTGTCAAAATTTCAGTATTTTACTTTCTGCTTAATTTAAAAAACTATCAAGAATGTAGTAAATCGTTATATCATGCAGCCATGTCAGGGAAATTGCATAGATTGTCGAGGAAGACATTCAATTCCCATAAAAAGAGAAAAGGGAACGATTTTCTCGTGTCTTTGTGCACAAAAATAGGCACATGTACACCGCAGCATGGCGCGCGCGGCGCCCAGCACTTGCGCGCCCGAGATTGGTGTATAAAACAAATGTGGTTTTTACCCTCAGTGCTTCCCCCCTCCCCCAAGTCCTCAAATTATTATGTGCAGCACCTGCTATAAACTACACTTTTCAAAATGGCCTCTTGTTACCGATGGTCCAGCAGTTAAGCACAAAAACTAGCTGCGCACAACAAATTATGCTTACCAAAACAAGGTTACCAGGTAAAATATCATTTCATACGTAGCATCTTTGACTGATATCCTGCTTATTGTTGCTTAGCAGAAATTTGTTAAGCAATGTTTTCTGCTTAAGCAGCTCTATGAAATTGGGCCCCGCTCTATAATGCGGGGGTCATGGGTTCGAATCCCACCTCAGCAGCCTGCAGATTTTGTTTTTTCACAGGAGTTGGAAAACATTGAGTTTACAGCGCTTGTCCCTTATCAGTGTAATGGTAAAACCAAAATGATGTTCATAATTATCTCCCAGCCTATGGTAACGTAAACCATGGACGCTTAAACAGAGCTACCAACATTTGCATCTTGCAATCAGGGAGGTTTTGTGTAACAATCAGGGAGATACTTAGAATTACCTTCAACATAATAGGGGAAAAGTTTCCATAATCAGGGAGATTTTCAAATTTGTCCGTCAGAACATGGAAAGATTGGTTTATTTTCAGGGAACTTTCAGACGAATCAGGGCGAGTTGGCAGCTCTGCTTAAATACCCAAGTGCTTGAATTCTATATAGACTAGTTTGAACAATTGGTGCAGCACCAATCTATCAAATCCAAGCAGGAAAATGTAATAGATCATAGTGGATTTAGGGCACTTCCCGGGGAGGGGAAGGGAGTTTGTCACTCTTACCTCCTGAAGACACCTTCCACACCAGCTATACCCATTCCGTCAACAAGATCTCTAGTAAGCCTAAAGGGAACAGTCTCTGGAGTGGGCAGAATTCTTCCTTGCTCAAAGGCCACACCTGAATACAATCAACCATTATCAAGTTGGTTATTACATTATAATCTCACTGGATGCCTATGACTAGGGAAAGTACTTCAAACTAATTTAGTTTGATATAGCTCATCGGACTCAAGTTCCGATGGCCTAGTCATGGCGTGTCGAGGCCGAGCAGATAAGAACACTGGACTCAAGCTCTGGTGTTTCTGATCAGCAGAGTGTGGGTTCGAGTCCAGGGAGACACCAAACCATTAATGCTGCGTCTTTCGGATGGGACGTAAAGCCGTAGGTCCCGTGTGTTGTGTAATGCACGTAAAAGAACCCAGTGCACTAATCGAAAAGAGAAGGGGTTTGCCCGGGTGTTCCTGGTTTGATTGGCAGCATATTGCGCCACAGCACCTTGTAAACCATTACATGGTGCTATAAAGGAAAAAGGTCTCATACTTCAAAACGCAACTCCGCATACCTTGCAGGAAAAAATACTGAGCGTTTTGATACGCCCCTAGGGGTGTGTTAAAGCGCTATTTAAGAACCCAGTATTAGTCAATGGAGTGTGGGTTCAAATCCCCGTCATGAAACTTGAGGGCGGTTGGGTTGGCATAGTGGTATCTTTCCCCACCGGGGGACTATGTGGATTGGGTTTTCAGTCCCTACCTGACTGCATGGATTTTCCCTGGAATATTTCTCTTGGGTTTTCCTCCCACATTGAAAACTAAAATGCCCTTCCTTGTCTTCTCTCCATTGTGTTCTTGGCTAGTATTAAGTGATTAAGTTCACTTTTCTGAGAGTCCTTGATTTCACAACCAGAATCAATAAATGAAATGAAATTGTGCCCTTGAGCAAGATTTTTAACCATAAATTCCTTCTTCTAACCCAAGTGTATAAGTGGGAAGCATAATAATAATAATAGTGGCTTCTTATATAGCGCACATATCCGTCACTCAGTGACGCTCAAGGCGCTTCAACATTCAGTATTTTCCTGCAAGGTATTGTGGAGCTACGTTTTGAAGTATGAGACCAAGTCCTTTACATAGCACCATGTAATGGTTTACAAGGTGCTGTGGCGCAATATGCTGCCGATCAAACCAGGAACACCCGGGCAAACCCCTTCTCTTTTCGATTAGTGCACTGGGTTCTTTTACGTGCATTACACAACACACGGGACCTACGGCTTAACGTCCCATCCGAAGGACGAAGCATGTGGTTAAGTGTCTTGCTTAAGGACACAAGTGTCACGACTGGGATTCAAACCCACCCTCTGCTGATCAGAAACACCAGAGTTTGAGTTCGGTGTTCTTATCCGCTCAGCCATGTTGGATATCAATAATAATTACTCACCTAAATCAATGTGCACCAACTCGGCAAGATTACAATCAATCAGAATGTTCTGTACATGTCTGTCACCAAGACCCACCACGTATCCAACTACAAAAAAATCAGTCAAACAATCAAATAACTCAATACAATTTGGAATGTTTCTTTTTGTTAAGGAAGGTGTTTGAAAGACTAAGTACAGATTTGGTAATTGGTAAAAAACAATTCAGGGTTTTTTCCCCAATCTTTCACATTTGATGTCTTATTATTTTTGTTTATGTTTTTTTTTTAAATGAGATATCGCCCAACTCACAAGGCTGGACGGCCACTTCAAGGTGAGGGCTACACTTAACTGTCACCAGGGGCACGTTGCCACCTACTCCTGGGGCTGAAACAGGGTTGCCCCCTTCACAGTCCGTAAGGATGTAGGCATGGGTATCATCCACTAGGAGCCTGGCTGGTAGAGCAGAATGCCCTACCTTCCCAACTTTTACGAAGCAATTATGGTTAAGTGCCTTGCTCAAGGGCACAAGTGTCACGACCGGGATTCGAACCCACACTCTGCTGCTGACAACACCAGAGCTTGGGTCCGGTGAACTAGACCACTCGGCCACGACACGCCACAAAGCTAAGTTGATAAAAAATACTTTAAAAATCACTTCTTAAATTAATTCAAATCTAAACACATGAATATATTTGAACAACAAACTTAACCTCTTGCACCTTTTTGCAAAAGGGCATTTAAGAATCAGTGGTGTTTTGTAAACAACTTAGCTTTTGCATATTCACAGGGAATTGAAAGTATTTTGCTCAAGCAAACTAAGAAAAAAATCATCCTGCAGCATCTTTACACTACAAAGTCCTACAACCTACTCATTGATAGCAATATAGTCATCTTACCAATAGAGGATGTAGCTACACTTCTTGTGTAGGCTAGTCTCCGCTCAAGCAAGCATGATGTAGCAACTTTATACTACAAAGTCCTACACCTACTTATTGACAGCAATATAGTTAACTTACCAATAGAGGATGTAGCTACACTTCTTGTGTAGGCTAGTCTCCTCTCAAGCAAGCATGATGTAGCAACATTATACTACAAAGTCCTACAACCTATTCATTGACAACAATATCATGTTCGTCTTACCAATAGAGGATGTAGCTACAATTCTTGAGTAGCCTAGTCTCTGCTCAAGCGAGCATGAGGTAGCAACTTTATACTACAAAGTCCTACACCTACTCATTGACAGCAATATAGTCAACTTACCAATAGAGGATGTAGCTACACTTCTTGTGTAGGCTAGTCTCCTCTCAAGCCACACAGCAGGGTCAGGAAACTTCTCCAAGAAGAAGTGACGAAACACCGGTTTGAAATGCGCCATCACCGCAACATACTCTCTGTACTTCTTCCCTTGCTCAGAGCTTTTGTGCGCTTGCTACGATTAAAAACATCACATGTCCAGTAAGTTTATTAACTTTGTTATGTTACATACTGTCAAAGCAGTCAAGGTTATACTCTAGACAACTTGCATAGCCAGGCATCGCTGTGGTCGAAAAATGATAATGCGCACGCTTGTACACGTCATGCAAAACTCTCAGTCATTGACAGGGGTAGGGGTAGCTATTTCTAGGGAGTTAGCCAGGTTTAGCAATTCCAGTGTGAACGGGTCAAATAAGTTCTCCAAGAAATATCCCGGGAAATAAAAATTCATTATGTTAACCCCGAGTTATCTCACTTGACTTGACTCCAAAGCAGGGTTATTATTATTATTATTATTATTGGTTTATTAAAACACATTCAAACATCGCAGCTACAAGCTGAATTGAGTTTAAAATACAGAGATTCATAAAAAAAAATAGAAATGTTAAAATTTACAAAAAACCATTAAGAGATACAATTTTTTTTTTTATACATTAAAAAGGCAAACTGGCTAGTGCCAGTGACAAATTAGATAAAACAAAAAATTGCACGGCAAGTCACATTCAAAGGACAAGGTGAAGGGATGGGGACAAAAGGCATACCAACTGAGTGAACACAATTCAAGAGCTATTGTTGATTGCTTGGACAAGGGATGGAATGCAACTATTTTTGTAACGACCAGTCCTACATTTTGGGGGGCACATTTTGTTGGCATTCCGCAAGTTGTTGTTTTTGTTTGGTGGGAGCCAGTGCCTGTAGTTTTCAGATTCAAACAAGGTCTTACCAAAATTGACAAACAAATGTCTCAGTCTATCAGTGATTGTAGGCAAACTGAACAATTGACATATTTCCACATATGAAGTTGGTGTATTTGGCTGACCAGCCAGAATGATACGAAAAGCCCTTTTTTGTAACCTTTCAAGGGTTATAAGTTGTGTTATAGTAAGTCCAGAGTACCAGACCGGACAGGCGTATTCGATAGTGGGTCGGACATACATAGTTTACACAGTTAACAGATCCTTGACAGGGATAAAACAACGTTTAAGCTGGCGTAAAAAGAAAAGTCTACGGTAAAAATTACCACAAATGTTGTTCACTTGGGAATCCCACTTCAAATTACTCTGTATATAAATACCCAACAAGCCCTTCGGGGCCCAATTCCATAGAGCTGCTCAACGGCCGATTTTGTGCTTACTGCGTGAGTTTCCATTTCATAGCGCTGCTAACTGTAAGCACACAAAAAGGCATGCTAACCTTCCGGTGCTTACTGTATGAAAAATGAATGATGTAACAATGCAAATCCATGGTGAACGTGCAAGTTGGCTGCCTAAATTTCTTGCTAACCTGTGAAATACGCTTACGCTTAAAGGGTGTGTAAAACATTGGTAAGGTTGAAAATGTAAATGTTCACAGATTCACAAATAACTTACACGGTATAAAGATGGTAGGGGGGAAAACTTCCCTTGAAATAGTCTTACTTGAAATGCTTTAGTTTTTAGGAAATGATAACAGTTAGTCTTTATCACTTGTGATAAAATCAGATGTTTGAAAACAGTGAAACCATATAATCGTGTTTTTCACTGTTTTCTCATGACTCCGAAGGCCGATATAGCTGAAACTTTCACAGGTTTGTTATTGCATGTATATGTTGGGTCACATCAATGTGGATACTGGTCTCTGACATTTACCAATGTTGTACATTTGTTTTAAGCAATGTTTTCTGCTATAGTTAGCACGAAAATTTGCGCACCTTTAAGCAGGGTTCTGCCCAGGATTTCTTTAGTGCCGGAAAAAAGTTTTTCCTGGTAAGGTCAAGTCACTTTCCTTTCAATCGTGCACGGAGTGGTTACACACGTGCACCCTCCAGCTGTGCCTTGAATGTAGGCCTCCATAGTGCGCGCACGTCTTTACCGCCATGGGAAAACAATTCCAACATCTACAGCATGGTGCTTACTATGCAGTTCATTTTCCGTTGTATTAAACGCTATAGAATAGGGTACGCAACATGATGAAACTGGTATCATGTTATTCCAAGCGTAAAGCTATAATCAGCGTGACTGGAAACCATTGCGAAATCAATGCGAGTCGTTGGATATAATGTACATCGTACAGGCGGGAGGGATGCTCGATCCTGGATCATTAAAATAGACTCAAACCAAAGAAGTAGGGTACTCAAAACTTTGGATGAAGCTTTTTACTGGTAAATAATTTTTGTACACGATGTTGAAAATCTTTTGAAGGAAATGGGCAAAAAAAGAAAGGAAAATGTGTGGTGGTCGGAAAACGAAATAATTCTGCTAGTGGTGGTCGGGGAATCATGAGTGCCGGTCGGGTTTTCCGGCACCGACCACCGTGGGCAGAACCCTGTTTAAGTAGTTCTATGAAATTGACCCCTGATCATAATTCTGACTAATTATTTCTAACTTACCGCCATTTTAGATCTGCACTCCATGGAGGTCCAATCTTGAGGTCTGTAGCGCTTATGGGCTCCCAGATCAGTCCTCTGATTACCAATGAGGTATTGACCGATTGGCATTGTACCCTCACACCATTCTAGTAAGCCACTACGCTGAGAAAGAGGTACGATCTAAAGGGCAGAGAAACAAAGACTATCAATATGAGTCGTTTGTTGACCCAGGTAATTTTTCATATTTTTTATACATTTGAAAAGAGCATAATCTATGCTTTAATACTGTTAAAACCCCATGTTGATACCCTCTTTGGTTCAAAAGTTGTGAAAGTAGAAACACCAAGAGATGCGAGAGAATGAAACTGGAAAAGGGGGTTTAAAGTCAAGTTGTTTATTGAAACTACATCGGCACATTTTCTTTCATTGCTAATTTTAACCCCTTTTTTTAAATGTTATTTATCAGGAAGGAAGTTGCCAATATAGAATAAGATATATTTTGGCATTTAAATTTACAAACAATTTTTTTTGCAAATTTTGGGTTATTTTACACGATGGCCAATCATGAACTCTCAGTATGACATGATGACATCTCGGCTAATATTTGGGATTTTCTTGTCAGCTCGCCTGTATTTCGTTTTAACTCAAGACTAAATCACAAGATGAATTACATGATAGTTAAAATTCTTTGACATACAGCCTGGAAATTGATGACTTTGCCCAGTACAGCATTTACTTTGATATAAAGGTTTATAAACTTCCCACCAGATTGGGATATCAGCTGCTGTTCAGCCTGCACTGTTCAGCTTCATTATCTTTGGCATGTATTAAAAAAAAAAAAAAAAACCCCGATGAGTTAGACTGGTCCCCTGTCTTTATCCGCAAGGATAAAGACAGGCACTGGTCTTACAGGCCCAGTGATTTCATTTGATACAATGATTTCATTGGATAAACGTGCAGTGATGTAAGCTTTCCATATAAACTTCCCACCAGATTTGGGATATCAGATGTTGTTCAGCCTGCACTGTTCAGCTTCACTATCTTTGGCATGTATTAACAAAATATATTTAAAAAAACCCTGATGAGTTAGACTGCATGTAGTGTTGTTGTATTCACTATGTGTACATATGTACGTGTACGTGTGATTTGACTGCCAATCTCCAGGTGAAATGAATGCGAGGTCAAAGGTACATCTGGCAACATCCGGTCAGGCTGGTATCTGGCGTTATTCATGAGCCTCAAAGTGTGACGTCAGATATTCAGGCTACCAATGGGTATACACCTTTAGGCTAAATTAGCATAAAATAAACTCCGCCCAGAAACTGACACTTAAGCTACTGATCATGACCTCCATTCTTACTTTGTATGTTCGGATTTGGAGTCTCCGCTTTCTCGTTTCTTGATTTCTCTGAAGAAGCTTATTGACCAATGAGAACACTTGTTGCATGACTGCATCCTGCCTCAGGTCATCCTTCCCCTATATAAGAATATTTGTCATTGGTTAATCCAAAAAGCAAACAAAATGATTTCCATAAGGGAATACAAGAGTAGGTGACAAGGTTTTTAAACGGCCATGACCCGCAAGGTTTTAAATGGCCATTAAAGACTGAGTCACCACTCTTATATTCCTATTCATAAATACCATTCCGTTAAAGAAAATCTAAAACCTTTAAAAGTTGAGACCAAATCTGACAGTTTAGCCTCAGCTCCTCTCGTTGAATTTCTATCCATGTTGAGCGCTAAGTAGCTCCTTGTTTTTGTTTTTACAGTGCAGGCAACCTTTTGCAATGTTAGGCCTATTATCTGGCAATGAAACCAAGGATGCCTCATAAGTGAACTTAATCACTGCAGCTCGCAAGCCTGAGGAAACCTGCAAACAAGGGTGCTTGCTATGTGAACCAGAAACACCGGGGTTCACCCCTACTCTTCCACGATAAGTGTTCTGGGTTCTTTTACGTGCACTACCAATCCTAGTACACGGGACCTACAGCTTAATGTCCCATCCGAAGGACAAAGCAATTATGGTAAAGTATCTTGCTCAAGGATACAAGTGCCATGACCGGGAATCGAACCCACACTCTGCTGATCAGAAACACCAGAGCTTGAGTCCGGTGCTCTTAACCGCTCGGTCATGACACGCCACAATGTGGCTTGCTACAATGTGGCTTGTGATCAATACAACTTAGGTCTCTGATGTTTACCGAGTGCTGTGTCTTTTTCTGCTGTAAGTTTTAATGTTTAACTTGCAGTAAGCAGAGTCAAGGAATTGAGACTGGCATTACGGGAATGCCCCATTCGGGAGAATTACCAAAGTCACACATCCTTTTTGTGTTTACCAAGTCACACCTCTTATCTCTTAATCCCTTTGCCAAACACACAGTTTTAATCCTTTTTAACAGACTGCCAAGTGTATACAGCCGGCACTACTTTTTAACCAGTGAAGCGTGCAGATACTGGTCTCAGTATTTGAGGCCGGTTTTTGAGTCCCAGTATGCACAATTGTAGCTCTTTCAAAATTAACCACAACCATGGAGCTATAAAATACAACTAACTTCAGGGGTGAAATAGACATCCGACATACCAGGGCCAAGTTTAGCCCCTGGGTGAGCAAAAAAAGGACCGGCCCAGGGGCTGTCCTCATGGGACTAGGGGCTTTTCCCGAATTACAGCTTTCGAGTTAAAAAAAATCGTTAACACAACCACGCATGGGATCAAAAACATTGCGTCTTCAACACAGCATTTTGACTTCGCGCAATCACCCCGCAAAATAAACCCCCCAAAACAACAAAACAAAATCAAGAAAAACAAATCTTACATTATACAGTAAAATACTCTTTTTGTTCATACAGGGTATCCTAATTTGGTCATTTTTGTAGAATGAAGCTTACACATTCTGTAGTTTTTCGTAATCAAGCTACAGGGGTGGAAATAGACATCCGACACACCGGGGCCAAATTTAGCCCCTTGGTGAGCAATAAAAGGACCGGCCAGGAGCTATCCTCCTGGGACTAAGGGCTTTTCCCGAACTAATTTTTATAATTCATTATTGCACTGTTGCCCGGCCCCGGCACCCATAAAAATCACGAAAACTACCAGCATGTATGAATCAACCAACGTTTTGGGTCGCCTGCAAGTTTTTTTACATTTTCGAAGTGTTGGAAAAAAAACGAGAAAAAAAACCACACGGAAGTGAAGTTTGTAAAATTGCGTTTTTGGACGATCTTTTCCCCTAATTTCTGCCCTTAATAATACTGTTTTCATCAACAGCAATTTTCATGGTTTCGTAATTTGAGGATCGGTTTTACACTTTTTTTGCACTGAAATCTTCGTGATTTAAGATCGATCGACAACGCACATTGGGAAAATAGTGTGGTGAGAGCGATGTGTTTATGAATACGAGGTTAACATTTTGCAAGAAATATAACAGGAACGAGGTTAAAATTAGACTCCACCGCGCGTCTTTTGCCCCTGGAAATTCAAAAGTAGGCTGCATTGCACGTCACATAAGTCATTTAATTTTTGGGAACTCCATGAAAATATATAAAACATAGGGGGAAAAAGAACTGTAGGAATGCAATCAAAGTTGTCTTTACTCTTTTCCTCACTGTGGAGAATTAATTTTTTATCATTTTCAACAACACACTATACAACAATATCCATGCGCACACATCGTGGAGGACGGACGTGGTCACACAACTAAAATGTACGGAACGTTCTCGGCTCATACTTTATGTATTTTCATGATTGAAAGTTCCAAATATGATAACACTTTGTCAGTATCAACAATGTACGATATATGAAGAAGAAGAAAACATACTTCAAATAGATATCTATTGGTTGCTATTTCACAGCCAGGCAGCCAGCTGAACAAGATAGTGACTGTGCAGATTAACTTACGGATTAACTTACTAATCCAATTAGTTTCTTGACTCGGTAACTGGAATGTAAACACAAAAGGATGTGCTACTTTCCGAGTTTGGGGCTTCAAACTCGGAAAGTCTTGAATGGAGCATTCCCGTAGTGGGAAATCCCTAATGTTTTAGTTTCTTACCTTAACTAATTGCCTCCTCTTGATCCCATCCGATCCGATACAAGTGATAATCTTAGGCAGGTTAATCCCTCCAGCTAACTTGAACGTCCCTTCAAACCCTTGAACACAAGTTATGTTGTCATAGCGACAGTTTGCATCGACAGGTACCTCCATGGTTGGCATGGCAACATGCTGTAAGTGCGTCAGTTGAGTCAGTGGTTGAGTCGGGGGAAGTCGAATGGCTCCTGGTAATAATATTAATAATAATAACAGTTCTTATATAGTGCAATTCCAGAGATGATCATGCGCTTCACAAACAAACAAGAACAACATCAGCAATGATTAACCCCCGTTCCCACCACGTTTACCGATTTCTCGCATTACCAATTCGATTTAAATGCGTTCATTGTATTGTCTATAATAGTTTTGCTTTTCTTCTGTAATGGTTTTGTTCTATTTTGCCTTGCCTTATTGTCTTCTCACTTTGATATTCGTTATTTTTCGAATTCTGTGATTGTGATTCTAATGTCCGAGGCTTTGTTTTACATGTCTTTTTTTTTGTTCCGAATAAAGACACGAATTATATAACACACTAGAATAAATGGGTTTGGAGATTGCGCTTGAAAGCATCAACCGTTGGTGAGGATCTTATGGTCTGCGGTAACTGGTTCCAGAGAGTTGGCCCAGACCCACTGAACGACCCATCGCCAATCCGTTTGTTACCCTTAGAGATGATAAGACGAGTAATGTCCTGGTTGGAACGTAGACCTTCCCTCGATGGTAAATGGGTGGCAATGCAATCTGTGAGATAGACTGGCGACAGACCGGTAAGAACAAAGAATGACTTACAGTTTCTGTTTTTTTATGGTAATGCCGGGATGTTTCTTGTGCTTCGACTACAAGTACAGAATTCTCCCTATACCTACAATCCAGTGGACTGCATGAGCGTTCTGCTGGACCGTGACATTATAGCAAGCCTTGCTACCATGGGTAGCGCGGCGTATTGATACCTCTCGTCACTAACCCCTGGTAGGGAAGCACTGAATATCAACGCAGATTGGCTCATCAAAAGTTACTGCTTTGTAGGGTGCTTAGTACGTGCGTGTAAAAATGCACATATTTCGACGCAATGCATTTCAAATAAATCCTGTTTTCATATGGTCACCCTAAACTGCATACAGTAAGACGTATCACAAGATGACTTGATGCGTCTTTTGACAGCACGCTCTGCGTAGTCTCTATCACAGAATGGATCAACCACAGGACTAATTAAAATATCCAATATATTTGGGTATTTCAAAGAGGGTTATGATCGAGCATGATCAGTTTCCAGTAGATAGCGATCTAAGTCTCTGCAGTTTGTAAACAAATGTAACCCCAGGCACTGTGAGCTTGTCCCATGTTTTCTCCGACACCCAATTTCAAACAAGGTGAATTAAAGGCAAGTACAAAACCTTTCCTGGATGGTACTTATCCACTGGTTGTCCTGGACCAATTTTGGCAAGGTCCCTTACTGTAGGGTACAAAAATGAAGTATACAAACCTGTTTCTTTCTTGCGATCTGAGACATCCCAATAAGCCAGTTCAATATAAGCATCGGATAGTATCTCTAATCCAGCAATAATATCACCAATAGTAGGAGTAGATCTCAATCGCTCCAACATGCCTTTAGCTGCCTGCATTCTGGCCTAACGGTTAAAGGTCAAAGACAAAGTATAGAGTTAGTAATTATGACATGAACAGATTTATTAACATAAATAACAAAACTGTACAAACAATCTGAAAGCTCAGGTGCCAATGTCATAGAGCTGCTTAAGCACGAAAAGTAGCATGGTTTGGGGTGTCATGTGGCCGAGCAGTTTAGAGCATTGAATTCAAGTTCTGGTGGTTAAGTCATCGGGGTGAGGGTTCGAATCCTGGTCATGACATTTGTATCCTTGAGCAAGATACTTTGCTATAATTGCTTCTCTCCACCCAGGGGTATAAATGGGTACCTGCGAGGGTAGAGGTTAATATTGTCTTTGAAAAGCCTTCAGAGCGCCACGGCAGCTCGGGGCTGTATACTCCCCAGGGAGTTGAGAAAGATTAAAGGAATGTTATTGGCCCAATGACCAGGGCACTAATGTAAAGCGCATTGATACGTTATTGTAAAATGCGCTATATATAAGAACTAGTTATTATTGTTATGACATGAACAGATTTATAAATGCCAATTTTATAAAGCTGCTTAAGCACGAAAAGTATTATGGTTACCAGAATAAGGTTACCAGGCAAAGTACAATGTCACGTGTACCATCTGTGACTGGTATCCTGCCGCCGTGTGACATCAGTGCAGGGGATAAATAGCATTGAAAACCATCAGAATTAGCTTATAAATGCTTCTGAATGACATACACAGACTTTTCTGATGCCGTCATTCTCCTTGGCTGTTTGGAACATTGTATATTAAGAGACCTTAGATACATTAAGAACGCGTTCGCACGCGTGCCAACGCGTGGCTGCACGGAGTCGTCCCAAAATTGTCACGGCCCCGTGCAACCATTGGATTTGCGCTCCAGTGATTATTAGGTTCCCTCATTATCGAACTCTATTGTTGGTGCCTTTTGTTGGTCGGATTACACGGACAAGGCAGCTCGAAAGTAGCCCACAAAGGAGTGAAGGATTAGTGTTTGCGGTCTAGCTCAGGTAGGTATACCGGACAATGGTGTATCTAGTAAGCCGACTATAACTACAAAGTGACATTTGGCTTAAGCTGGCCAACAGCATTGTTCCTTTGTTATACAGTGAGTCTCCCTCAAGACCGGACCATTGCATAAGAACACGTTCCTATGCAAGACACTGGGTGGGTTTTCTTTTGTTTGAGTTTGCATGCATAGGAACGCGTCGGATTGCAGCTGTGCCCGTGACATAATTTATCCATGGTCCCTAAACAGATAACAAAGGAATCTTTCTACTAACTTTATCAGCATGGCTGGTATCGGACTCTTTGACCGATGAGGTGGTACGAGCCAGTCTACTCGTTGTCTTGGATGCAGTGATGATGGCATCCTTGTTGGCATTAGCAAGAGCAAGAATAATAGGCAGAGCATGATGAGGATGGTCCATGGCCATCTTCTCTATCAACTGAAGATCGTTAAACAGAAAGATTAAAGGGTCTGTATACGTTTGGTAATTACTCATAAAACTAATGGCAATAAAAACTTACTTGGTAAGAAGTACAGACAGCTTCTGTTAGTATAAAGCATTTTGAGAAGTATTTCACTTTGAAGTAATGTGGTTATGGAAAAAAGATATCAGTTTTTATCAAACAAAAATTGAATCCGAGACGCGTTTCTGTCAGAAACGTTTCTCAGATTGTGTATTCCAATTGCAGATTAATCTTCCTGCGTGGACATAACCGCTCCAGATTTTCGGCAATATCTCAAAAACACAACCACCTTTTGAAATGAAATTTTCACAGGTTAGTTTTATGGTATATATCTACAACTGTATAGGATTGAAACAAACAGTTGGTTCCAATTACCAAACGTACACAATCCCTCGAACAACAATAATCATACACAGTTCTTATATAATGCTTTATCACACCTGAGGGCGTCTCAAAGCGATCATTACTTTTTTTCAACAATGTTTGTGGAGCTTTGTTTGAAATATAAGATCCGTTTATTTGCATAGCACTATGTAACAGTTTACAAGGTGCTGTACCACAATCAGGGCCTAATTTCATAGAGCTGCTTAACAACCGATTTTGTGCTTACTGCGCGAGTTTCCATTTCATAGCGCTGCTAACCGTAAGCACATGAGAAGGCATGCTAACTTCCGGTGCTCACTGTATGAAAATGAATGACGTAACAATGCAAATCCATGGCGAACGCATAAGCTGGTCGCCTAATTTTCTTGCTAACCTGTGAAATATGCTTGCGTGTAGTAAGCACGAAAATTTGCTTACTGTTAAGCAGCGCTATGAAATTGGCCCCTGGAGACTTGCACACTAGACCACACCATGTGATATTGGGAGCCAGTGTAGATTTAGAAGGACAGGTGTTATATGAGAGTTTTTTTTCGTTAAAGTGACCACATGAGCAGCAGTATTTTGTAGGCGTTGAAGACGAGAAAGTTGGACATCTGGAAGGCCAAAGAAAAGTGAATCTCCCAGGTCAAGACGTTACGTTACTTTACTATTTGTATACTATTTTGTGGGTAATATTCTTTGGTGACTTTACCTCATTAAGCACTTCATGGAAGAGTTGTTTATCTTGAGTCTTTGTAGTCATCCTAGCTGCTAGTTGATACAACATCGGTAAGAACTTACGACTTTCAATTCTCTCAAAAGATTCCTGAAGAAAACAAAAAAGACAGTAAATAGCAGTCACATGAGAGGCTTTTCATCTCTAACCCTGGGAGGGAGAGTGGTTTCAAATCCCGACTGCTGTTTTACCCAATGTCACTGGGCCATTTATTTCATTCCTTAAACCATCTCAGCTCCCTGGGGAGTATACAGCCTGTGCTGCCAAATATGTAGCGCACTAAGCTAAGTCAATCACAAGAACCATCTCTGCCCTCACAGCTACCAATTTACCCCTGGGTGAAGAGAAGCAATTATAGTGTCTTGCTCAAGGACACCAGTGTCATGACCGGGATTCGAACCCACACCCTGATGACTCGGCAACAGAACTTGAGTCTGATACACTAAACCGCTCGACCACGACGCTTACGGCAAACTTTAAATTTAGCAGAAATTAAAAAAGGAAAACGATTACTTAAGAAGCTTAAGAAAGTTCAAATAAATAATACAAGGTGGACACGGAAAATCTTTTCAGAATACTGACGTGAAGTGGTTAAAGATTATAATAGACTGTGCAAGTCTCGCGCATATTCGAACTTCAAAGACCATTGTGGTCCCAACCATATGGAGTTTTACATGGGCGGGATTTTGTTTCGTCAATTATTTTAGTTTAATGTAGTTTATGGCAATGAAAATTATACATGATGTTGGGAATGTAATACTAAGTGATAAACAATATGAAAATAAAACCAGTTCAACAAAATATCAAAGAAAACCTTAGAATAAGACTTAACCTTGTTAACTTAATGTTAATTCTGTTAAGTGATGGGCCTCGTTGTCTATGTAATAGACGCACACATTCGGACGTGATTGGCGAATGGGGTTTCTAACAATAAGCATCCTTGCCCATTTTTCAATTTTGTTTCAATGTTAATTTAAACAAATTATTTGTATTATACAAAAATTGAAAGTTTATTTATACCAACTTGCTCTGGGTATTTTTACTTTCAAGAATTTTGTAAAAATATAATTTTAAACGAAGATTTGATTCCATAGAAAAATATAGTATATGCGCGAGACTTGCACAGTCTATACCGAAATGAAGTGGTTAAATATTATAATAGGCAGTGGCTATGTCTGTATCGCTGAAAAGACCTATTCATTAATGTTGTTACTGCAGCCAGCAGCCAGCAGCCAGCAGCCAGCAGCCAGCAGCCAGCAGCCAGCAGCCAGCAGCCAGCAGCCAGCAGCCAGCAGCCAGCAGCCAACAGCCAGCAGCCAGCAGCCAGCAGACACAGCCAGCAGACACAGCCAGCAGATACAGACACAGACACAGACACAGCCAGCAGCCAGCAGCCAGCAGCCAGCAGCCAGCAGCCAGCAGCCAGCAGCCAGCAGCCAGCAGCCAGCAGCCAGCAGCCAGCAGCCAGCAGCCAGCAGCCAGCAGCCAGCAGCCAGCAGCCAGCAGCCAGCAGCCAGCAGCCAGCAGCGAGCAGCGGAAGTCGCTTCATTCGGACACAGTCTTTCCACAAACCTGTATGAGTTGATTGAGGTAGTCGTCTGAAGAGTTATCAAACCACAACGAGCAAACTCTAAAGACTCTCATATCGTGATCTTGACTTCCATGCTGTAGACACTTCAGGTAGCATTCGATCGCCTTCTGTAAGAAGTTCTCTCTGTCTTCCATCATGGAGCCCAACTCTAGCTCGTCGATCTCCGATTGCTTATCGAGGGTGCGTAAGTATTTACTGTCACTGTCAGAAAACAAGAGAGTGAGATTGTTAAAGCTCTGCATGGTGTGGAAGGTAAAAGGAAACTAAACTGCGCCAATAAAGTATCTAAACACTTACAAATGGTCAGATATATCGGAACCTCAGATAGCATGCAAAAAATTAATTAATTAATCCGATGCACAGTTATCTTCTGCGCATTTTGATACCTCTTTTGTTGTGCTACGATGTTGTTTGGCGGATTTATGGGTACTTGAGTGGCTTAAGGTCGAATTTCAAAAGTTGCAAAAGCCCATATTCAAGCAAGAGCGTTGTACTGTGACGAATAAGGTCAGCATTATTTTTGCCCGCCTTTTATAAATGATTTGTTTGTCGCGTGTTGGATAAATCGATTGCGATGAACATCAGCATTAATTGTGCGAGTTCCCTTCTGGAATTGGGGTGAATAGGAGCTTTTGCAACTTTTGAAATTCGACCTTAAGCCACTCAAGTGCCCATAAATCCGCCAGCGCAACAAAAGAGGTGTCAAAATGCGCAAAAGATAACTGTGAATCAAATTATTTAATTATTTTTTTGCATACTATTTCAGTAAGTGTTTTGATACTTTATTGGCGCAGTTTAGTTTGGGGTAATAATCTGTGAAATTATGCTCTACATACAACATGTGTAGAAAGGAGACCTGGAATGCAACGCACATCATTTCTAATAAAAGGCCACATAAAATAAAAAATTGTTGATCGTCCCCCCGACACCCGACACAGTCTTTGCAATGATCTTTTTTCAGTCAAATTTGGCTCCCAGATTTGTCAGCTGATATTTTTTCAAAATCTATAGGTTGGAAAAGATGTTTGAAAAAAGGTTTATTCATGTTGGCGAAAACAAGAACAATTCTTCAAATATTTGACTCTGTTTTAGTTTTTTGAAAATGCTCACAGAAAATGTCATCTAGGAGTTAAAAACAATTAAAAACATAAAAATCACACAAACCCTCTGTTTGTGATGATTTCTTTATTCTTTATTTCATATTTTGCCATGTCAAAAAAACCCACAAAAAACGCCCTCCCATCCCAACTTCCCCCCATAAAAAGGACGACCAACAATTTTTTTTCTTCATGTGGCCCACGTTCGCTGCCTGTTTGGAAAGTGAAGACATGCTGCCACCAGACCAAATCACAACACTTGCCCAAGATTGCTGTAACTGAAAGAAGCCTCAAGTTGCCTGCCCTGCAGCCGAAAGATAATGATGAATCTCTTCTTATATGCAGTTATTAAAAAAAGTACAGTCTGTCCCGAGCCAATATGGCTCATCAGGCCGATGTTTATATCCGGTTTCCTTGGCATTAAATAACTGACAGGATGCCAGTCCATCGCAGGTTACTCCTCGGCTCTCGTCGGTACCCATTTGTACTCCAGGATGAAGAAAAGCAATAATGGTTCAGTGCCTTGCTTAAGGACACAAGTGTCACGACCGGGATTCGAACCCACACTCTGCTGATCAGAAACACCAGAGCTTGAGTCCGGTGCTCTTATTCACTCGGCCACGACACGCCATACGTAGTTATTGTATAGTGCTTTATTGCATCCGAGGGCATCTAAAAGCGCTCATTATTTTCCTACAATTATGCAAAGCCATTCTTGAAATAGCCATGTAACGATTTACAAAGTGCTGTGGCACAATCAGCCAACCATACCTGAAAACACCGGGGCAAAACCCTTCTCTGAAACGACAAGTGTAATGGGTTCTTTTATATGCGTTACACAACACACGGGACCAACCACTTTACGTCCCATCCAAAGGATGAAGCAAAAATGGTTAAGCGCCTTGCTTAAGGACACAAGTGTCACGACCGGGACTCAAACCCACACTCTGCTGATCAGCAACACCAGAGCTTGAGTCCGGTGCGCTTGACCGCTAGGCGACGACACGCCACTTCTTGGATGAAGTGGTGGTTTGGAGAAGAACTAAATGTGAGATCAAGCTTGACACTTCTAGTGGTATGATGTAATCATGATCTCCTGATCATGAACAGAGCATACCATTTTAAACATTAATGTTCTCATTCTCTGAACTAACACTTCTTCTAGACAGCTTATTATGTGGTTGTTATCCTCTCAAGGTTTCCTAATCTACTCCGCGGCAGTAATAATAATAATAGTGGCTTCTTATATAGCGCACATATCCGTCACTCAGTGACGCTCAAGGCGCTTCAACATTAATTGTTTTCCTGCAAGGTATTGTGGAGCTACGTTTTTGAAGTATGAGACCTATTCCTTCACATAGCACCATGTAATGGTTTACAAAGTGCTGTGGCGCAATATGCTGCCTATCAAACCAGGAACACCGGGGCGAACCCCTTCTCTTTTTGACAAGTGCACTGGGTTCTTTTACATGCATTACACAACACACAGGACCAACGGCTTTACACCCCATCCGAAGGACGAAGCAATAATGGTTAAGTGTCTTGCTTAAGGACAAAAGTGTCATGACCGGGACTCGAACCCACAATCTGCTGAACAGAAACACCAGAGCTTGAGTCCGGTGCTCTTATCCGCTCGGCCACGACACGCCGATAAAGTAGATAAATAATAACAATAATAATACTCATTTCTTATCTAGAGCAAGAATTTTCTCAACCCAGTGCCCTCAACTTTTATCAAATACTACCAATCCCAATTTCATCAAGCAGTTGGTGACAAATTGATGATTAGTGGCGTGTCGTGGCCGAGCTGTTAAGAGCACCGCACTCAAGCTCTGGTCTTTCTGATCAGCAGAGTGTGGGTTCGAGACCCGGTCTTGACACTTGTGTCCTTAAACAAGACGCTTAACCATTATTGCTTCGTCCTTCGGATGGGACGTAAAGCCGTAGGTCCTGTGTGTTGTTATAAAAAATATCCATGCATGTAAAAGACCCCAGTACACACTTATCACTAAGAGAAGGGGTTCACCCCTGTGTCTAGCAGTGCGTTTATCTTCAATCACGAAGGCTGCACTCAAAAGGAAGAAGATGATGAACTGAAATAGAATGCAAGTGGATAGATACCTGCTGCTACTCTTTCCCCCGATGGCCTTGAGCTCTTCACAGTCTCTCTTCGCCTGCTTCAGTAGATTCTCCTTGGCTTCATACTCGCTGGACTTGGTGTAGTTGACGATGTTCTGATACTGCGAATCAGCGAAACGGGCCAGGGATAGATGAGCTTTGATAGCTGGAGCGCTGGTGTCATTCCTAGCATCGTAGATGTCCACTGCCTGCATACACACCAAGCACAGAGATTTTCAATGAGCTGCTAAGCATCAGAAACAGGTTACCAGCCAAAATGACATATGATTCATATTATTCATGACTGGTTCCTTAACCACTTCACATCGGATGACATGTTTAGAAGCTATTTAAAAAACAAAAATTCTACAGACTTACAGCGGACGTTTTTTAATGCCTGTAACAACTTCAGATTTTCCTCAATTTTGTTGCCGACATGTGGGCGGCTGAAATTTGTATCCACCCAGACGTTCCCAGTGTGTAGGCACCTACCGTGATATGCTTCGTTTCACCCATACAAAGAGCGACAACAGGTTCTGAAAAACTTGCCTTGTAAAATCTCTTTCCCGGGGTGATTGTGTAACCCCTGATTCCAGACCTTTGTCCTTTTGTTTTACAAATGTAGCATACAAGAATGGACAGGCTGCCACTATTGTTCGTCATTACATATTTGGCTCAATGGGAGGTAAGTCCGAGCATTCCATGATTCCATCACACCATGGCAGATTTTCAGCCGTAGCTCAAGTCCGAGGTTCTGCAAATCACGGTGAGTGCCTACTCGATTTTCTCAGCATCAAATCCAGGAACTAATTATGAGCACCTTTGTTGTCTTTCCTTTGTCAAGTCAAGGTTTCTCATTGTGGCAACAATATTTTCAAAGGAAAAGGAATTACTCAAGAAGCTCCAAAAAGTTATGAAAAATATTACCACGAGTCGGCATCGAAACAAAAATTCAATACTGATGTAAAGTGGTTAATAATTGAGTAAATTTGTAATTTTCTGCTTAGGAGGTGTTTAGCATAATAATCTACTCAGTTGTTGGTTGTACTGGTCCTCCCGTCTAATGGATCCCCTATATCCAAGGTCACATCCCCTACCCCTTAGACTTGGGTCATCTATACCCTCAGTCTCCTCTAGGTTCCCTCTCCTTCCCTGTGCTTGTCACCAACTGATTCAGTTCAGTGAGCACACACTCCCTGCCCACTCCCTGTGGGTTTCAGTTTAGGTTTTAGTCCCACCCTAGCCTACACGCTTCACCGAACTAAGCCCAGCTTATCCAGTTCCCGCCTTCGCGCAACACCAAGCTCAAGTAATAGACCTTTACCATGCTGCCACCGTCTTGGTCATGTTCCCTGTCCCCAACAACAGTAATGGATGCCAATATTTATCAAACAGAAAAGGAACCAGACTATTTCTCCTTCCAGCCTCCGTTTGGTTACATTGATTTGAATGAGAGAAAATCAAGATGGCTGCACCATGATAAAGGTCTATTAAGCAGCATCCAGCAACAGAGTCCAACATTCTCCTGAAGACGATCAGAGCAAACTGATCGAAACGTTAAGTCGTTAACCACCGGTTCTGTTCAGAACCAACTCTACTCAAAGAGATATTCACATGGTGTTACCGCAAACCTCTCTTAGTACTGGTCTTTATTAATTACCTTTTCCATGTACTTATCAATAATGACATTGGGACTTTCTGAGCATGTATCAGCCAGCCAGTTGCCAAAGATTGTCAGAACTTCTGGGTGAAGTGACTCCGCCACTGGGTCTTGTGTGTGAATCTGTGAGAATCAGAGGGAAAAAGACAATTCCACAACGGGTAACAATTATGATCAATGTTCAACGACTTAGCAACAAAATAAATGTTACTTTGGTGTATTACCCTGCCCCGATGTGTGTAAAGCACCCTATACTCAGTAATTTCTGAGTCCTGTGAACAAATCCACAGGCATACTACTTGGGTTGGATTCAAACCCAGGACCCCGCCATTCTAGAGCAGGGGTGGATTGCAATAAAACGGTCTTAGCCAGCGGTCTAAGACCAGTCAGTTATAGCCAGCTATCTGCCTTAGACGGTCTTAGCTTAGTCAGTTGTTAAGCCTGTTGCAATAAGCCGGTCTTAGATAAGTCAGTGAGCAGTAGTGAAATACATGTACGAACAAGCATTCCTAAGCTTGGTTATAGTTACGATGGCCGCCATTATCCATAGCACACTGAGGCAGTGATAATGGCTTTGAAAGGTAAACAAAGATCAAACAATGGAGGGAAAACAAAAAGTCTGGGACAAAATTACAGACCGAGTAATCGCTATCAATATACGGTCTCAACATAGGCTCTTTGCATGCAATCATCAACAACTAACAGATGTAACGCCTTGTTTAAACACAAAACAAAGACCGATCATAGCCAGCTCAGCACAGGCTTAAGATTTAATACTGGCTTAAAATATAGACTGTGGTATTGCAATCAGTCTATAATTAAAGACTGTCTAAGTGCGTCTCAAGTTAGTCGGCTAAAGCGCATAGACCGGTTTAAGTTCACTTGGTGCAATCCGCCCCAGAGATCTTAACCACTAGACCACCGAGTGTACCCGGTGACAAGAGGCCAGTTCCAATCTTGTAATGGACCTTTATCATGCTGCCACCATCTTGGTCATATTCCCTGTATCCAGTAACAGTAATGGATGCTAATAGTCAATGTACAAAACGGAACCAGACTATGTTTCCTTCCAGCCTCGGTTTGGTTACATTGAGTTGAATGGGAAGAACTCAAGATGGCCGCACCATGATAAAGGTCTATTAGCAGCAGGTACTGCAACAATTTCTTTGATGTATAATCAGTGCTTTCTAAGTGAATTTCAAGGTAAGTTCCACAACTTTTCACACATTTATTTGGATGAGTAACTAAATGTTGACCGGCCCGATGGACAACAAAAGGGAGAGTGTTTTGACCCCCACAGATTTCACTCACAACTTGGCAAATGGGCAACCACTATTAGGGTCAAATTGAAGATTGTACGTACCCTACTGATCTTGTCTAGCAGTGCTTTGATGAGGTGCATAGCAGTTGTCTTCTCATTTCTAGTCCAGTACACCTTAGCTTCTTCAATCAGTCTCCACCATGACGGATCACTCTGTATACCAGACGGTCTATCTAGGCACTGTAGTGTCGCTAAGGCTTTCTCTGCAATCTGAACACAGGGGTCGTCCAAAGTTTTCAATTTGGTTTCTTTGTTCACCTCAAAATTCATTTATAAAAATATAAAGGGTAATAATAATCATAATAATACAAGCATTTATAAAGCACATTTTTCCAATGGTAACAATGCGCTGAGGGAAATAATTACAGAGAGGAAACAAGGAGATTGAACAGGAACCTTAAAGGCACTGTACACGTTTGGTAATTACTCAAAATATTTATTAGCATAAAAACTTACTTGGTAACGAGCAACGGAAAGCTGTTGATAGTATAAAACATTGTGAGAAACGACTCCCTCTGAAGTAACGTAGTTTTTGAGAAAGAGGTAATTTCTCACTAAAATAATAAAAACTTCTTGCAAGAAGTTTTTTTTCCTAACTGAAAGCACACAAATTTGTACAACAAGGGTGTTTTTTCTTTCATCATTTTCTTGCAACTTCGATGACCAATTGAGCCCAAATTTTCACAGGCTTGTTATTTTATGCATATGCTGGGATACACCAAGTGAGAACACTGGTCTTTGACAATTACCAAACGTGTACGATGCCTTTAAGATGAAAAAAGGTATGACTTGAGTTTATGTTTGAATTGATGAATAGAGTTGCAAGTACGAATGTTGAGAGGTAGCGAGTTCCAGCATCTGGGTCCAGCTACTGAGAAGGCCTTGTGACCTGCATGTTTGAATGTGCGATGTATTTTTAGGTAACGCTCTGAGCGGAGGCCACTTCGGTTTGGAATGCTGAGATCACGTGAGTCTGTTATGTATTTTGGGTGTGTGTTTGAAAGTGCTGTGTACATATTCACAGCAGTTTTGAAGATAATGCGTTTTTGAATGGGTAACCAATATAGTTGTTGAAAAAGCGGTGATGCGTGTGAGTGTTTGGTAGAGAAAGAGTAGTAATTTCTAAGGCCCCTCCCCCCCTCCTCTATCCACCCAAAGTAGTGAACAGAGTCACCGATGACCAAAAGATCAAAAACGAGATCCACATTTCAGGAGGTATGTTAACCCTTTCATGCACCATTTATTTTTGTGTGATAAATTGATCATGTGGACACGATCATGTGGACACATTCATTGTTTATTTGTTTTTCGCAAATAGCGACCCCCCAAAAAACAAGTCACAATAGCACCCTCAAGAGTCCTCTTTCCCATTCTGAAAACTGTGTGGTCGTGCGATCTTTATTTTTTGTTTTACAACTATTTTTCTGAAGGGATTTAAACCGGTTGCTAGCGACCGGTCGGTGCATGAAAGAGTTAAAATGATGACATTTCTACCTTTTGGTGACCCCTGGAGTTATAGATTTCGAGGAGCTTCTGGGAACATAATTAGGGCTAAAGACGAAGATCAAAGAGTATTCCTTCTTTATATGCAATTCCACCGCCAAAATGGCAGACCATGGCAGACCGTACCCCTGTGTGTCATTAGTGTAGGGGGGTCTTAAACTGAATATTTCACAATCAACAAAATCCTCAATTTATTAGTCAGCAATATAGAACCCTTGCACTGACGCCACACCCTGCTACTGTCTGCCTATACACCAATCCGGCGCGCAAGTGTTGGGCACCGCGCGCCACTGCTGCGGTGTCGTCAGTGCCCAGATTATGCACAAAGACATGAGGAAATCGTGTTCCTTTTCACTCTCTATGGAAATCAGATGTTTTCCTCAACGACTTACACAATTTCCTTGACAGGACATCATGATACCAATGTAGATCACTGACCACAAATATTTGCAACTAAATAGAAACCGAATCATCCTGAAAACGGTGCATGTCTAAGGTGAGTTTAAGGGTCATAGACGCGGAAACTGCATAGTCGCATAGTTTAATGCGTTGCATCGGCAAGGTATTTTGTCAGAATTTCAGTATTTTACTTTCTGCTTAATTTTAAAAATTTATCAAGAATGTATTACATCGTTATATCATGCAGCCATGTCAGGGAAATTGCATAGATTGTCGTGGAAGACATTCAATTCCCATAAAAAAGAGAAAAGGGAAACGATTTTCTCGTGTCTTTGTGCACAAAAATAGGCACATGTACACCGCAGCATGGCGCGCGTGGCGTCCAGCACTTGCGCGCCCGGATTGGTGTATATAGTCAGTCCATTTTGGGAGTCAAATTGCATGGTGAGTGTCTAACCAAGGGCCTGTTGCCTAAAATGTGCACTAAACAAAGATTTATAAGGTGATGACGTCTGAGCCCAATTTCATAAAATACTGCTTAGCAAATTTCTTTGCTGAGCAAACATTGAGTGGGCACACCAGTTGCAACAATGTAAACTTTATGGAATTTTTGCTGGTAACCAGTTTCTGCTAAGCAAGATTTTTCTGTACTTGGCAAGTTTTTATGCATACAAGCTTTATGAAATTGGGCCCTGATAAAGCTGTTAGGCAGAAAATTCTGCCCAGCAAATTTCTTGGCTTAGCAAGAAATGAGTGGGGTACCAGTCACAGCAATGGTAACTCTATGGTATTTTGGCTGGTAACCTATTTTTTCTTAAGCATGAGATTTTTGTGCTTAGCAAGTTTTTGTGCTTACATGCTTTATGAAATTTGGCCCAGGTCACTTGGGTCAATACAGACAAACAATAGACCCCTTGCATATGACATCACAAGCTCAAACAGCGCCCTCACTGAGAGGTCAAAGGAAGACCTATCAATAGACTTGCCCCTTGTCTTAATCCGCATTGGATAAATGTGCAGTGACGTAACCTTTCCATATCTGTGTTATGATTGGTCCGCTCCGAAGTGACATGTTTGTCAGCTACACCATCAGCAGCAACTTTTCGACCGTCTGCTGCTGCGCGCGTGTACATGTTTGTAATGTTGTTTATACACAATGTAATCTGTGTACAGGTGTGTGTGACTACGAATCTCCACCGTGTGAATGGATGCGAAGCAACTGGCAGGATCCTGCCAGTTGCTCAAGGCCGGTATCTGGCGTTATTCACGAGCCTCGAAGTGTGACGTCCGATGTTCAGGCTAACCTATCAATGGTTAAGAGATGTGCAGGGCGCATAAACACAAGCACATTTCCATTGGTTTAAGCCATAGATGGCAGCCTATGCAAGGAGTCTACACTGAGAATAGAATGAATGGTACATGTAGTCTGATTTAACCTGGAAGCGTTCTGATTTCCTTGGGTCTAAACTGAAAATAGAATGAATGATAGTCTGATTTAACCTGGAAGCGTTCTGATTTCCTTGGGTCTAAACTGAAAGTAGAATGAATGATAGTCTGATTTAACCTGGAAGCGTTCTGATTTCCTTGGGTCTAAACTGAAAATAGAATGAATGATAGTCTGATTTAACCTGGAAGCGTTCTGATTTCCTTGGGTCTAAACTGAAAATAGAATGAATGATAGTCTGATTTTACCTGGAAGCGTTCTGATTTCCTTGGGTCTAAACTGAAAATAGAATGAATGATAGTCTGATTTAACCTGGAAGCGTTCTGATTTCCTTGGGTCTAAACTGAAAATAGAATGAATGATAGTCTGATTTAACCTGGAAGCGTTCTGATTTCCTTGGGTCTAAACTGAAAATAGAATGAATGATAGTCTGATTTAACCTGAAAGCGTTCTGATTTCCTTGGGTCTAAACTGAAAATAAAAATGAATGATAGTCTGATTTTACCTGGAAGCGTTCTGATTTCCTTGGGTCTAAACTGAAAATAAAAATGAATGATAGTCTGATTTTACCTGGAAGCGTTCTGATTTCCTTGGGTCTAAACTGAAAATAGAATGAATGATAGTCTGATTTAACCTGGAAGCGTTCTGATTTCCTTGGGTCTAAACTGAAAATAGAATGAATGATAGTCTGATTTAACCTGGAAGCGTTCTGATTTCCTTGGGTCTAAACTGAAAATAGAATGAATGATAGTCTGATTTTACCTGGAAGCGTTCTGATTTCCTTGGGTCTAAACTGAAAATAGAATGAATGATAGTCTGATTTAACCTGGAAGCGTTCTGATTTCCTTGGGTCTAAACTGAAAATAGAATGAATGATAGTCTGATTTAACCTGGAAGCGTTCTGATTTCCTTGGGTCTAAACTGAAAATAGAATGAATGATAGTCTGATTTAACCTGAAAGCGTTCTGATTTCCTTGGGTCTAAACTGAAAATAAAAATGAATGATAGTCTGATTTTACCTGGAAGCGTTCTGATTTCCTTGGGTCTAAACTGAAAATAGAATGAATGATAGTCTGATTTTACCTGGAAGCGTTCTGATTTCCTTGGGTCTAAACTGAAAATAGAATGAATGATAGTCTGATTTAACCTGGAAGCGTTCTGATTTCCTTGGGTCTAAACTGAAAATAGAATGAATGATAGTTTGATTTAACCTGGAAGCGTTCTGATTTCCTTGGGTCTAAACTGAAAATAGAATGAATGATAGTCTGATTTAACCTGGAAGCGTTCTGATTTCCTTGGGTCTAAACTGAAAATAGAATGAATGATAGTCTGATTTAACCTGGAAGCGTTCTGATTTCCTTGGGTCTAAACTGAAAATAGAATGAATGATAGTTTGATTTAACCTGGAAGCGTTCTGATTTCCTTGGGTCTAAACTGAAAATAGAATGAATGATAGTCTGATTTAACCTGGAAGCGTTCTGATTTCCTTGGGTCTAAACTGAAAATAGAATGAATGATAGTCTGATTTAACCTGGAAGCGTTCTGATTTCCTTGGGTCTAAACTGAAAATAGAATGAATGATAGTCTGATTTTACCTGGAAGCGTTCTGCTTTCCTAGCCAGTTGGGTATAACTCTTAAGATGTGTGACGAGCCCCTCATAGGCTTGCTGTACATGACTTGTCTCATCATTCTTCTCCACTAGTAGTTGTAGTAACACCGTCCTTAGGGCAAGGGTTGGCTCACAAAACTCAAAGTCATTATCCATTAAGGTTAGCTGTGAACTCCAGCTGTGAAGCACAGACACGGGTTGACTGTTCCTGAAATCATCAACAGGGGCCAATTTCATAAAGCTGTTCAAGCAGAAAACACTGCTTAGCCATTTTCTTTGCTAAGCAAAAAAAAACTAGTTGGAAACCAGTTGAAACAATATAAACTTTATGGAATTTTGGCTGGTAACCTGTTTCAGCTAAGTAAGACTTGTTTTGTGCTTAGCAAGTTTTTGTGCTTACAGGCTTTATGAAATTGGGCCCAGATCAGGAAATAGTGTCAACACATTAATCAGAAAATTTTGGGTTGAACACAGAAAAGTTTACTAGAGCGGGACTTGAACCTTCTACCTCCAGATTAACGTGCCGACGCTCTACCAACAGAGCTAATGTTAATGGTCTCCCTATTTTGTCAATATATCTTTGTTTGGGGGTGCCAGTCAGAAGCCATAAGGTCGTATCCCAATTGCCGGTTTCGGCTACGGCTACGACTGTTGCAAAGGGTGTTGCTAAAGACGTCCTACACTTCAACGCATGATGACGTGGCTATCCAGCCGTAGCCAGAGCCACAGCCGCCAAATCGGACACGGCCTGATTGACTTAATTTTGATTCACAAATACACCAGACAGATTATCCATTCTGATTGGTCGAGAGGAGATCACGTGGCCATGTTTAAACAGGTAGTATAGACATAGTACAAAGTGTTTAAACATATGCGTGCTGGCGCGTAAACACAATTAATATACCGTAGTCAATGTAAAATCTATTAATACCTAGTACTTGCGCGTACGCACAACCTTTTTCATTTCATTTCATTTAATTTCATTTCATTTCATTTTATTTTTCTGGTTGTGAAGCCAAGGACTCTCAGAAAAGCAAATTTAATCACTGTACTAGCCAAGAACCCCATGGCGAGAAGGAAGTATAAGTTTCAGTTTTAGATGTGGGAGGAAAACCCAAGAGAAATACTCCATGGAAAACCCACGCAATCAGGTAGGGACTGAAAACCCAATCCACATAGTGCCCCCGGCGTGATTCGAACCAGGGTCCTAGAGGTGGAAGGTGAGGAAAGATACCTCTACATTAGCTTCCTATCTCTCACAGATTCATCTTCAAAGTTATGATCCTGATGTTTAAAGCGTATCGTAAACAAGCTCCTGGGTATATCACGGACATGCTCAAATTGAGATCTCAACAAAGACATCTTCGTTCGTCTACATCTTGTTCCCTTTTTGTTGTGCCAAGAACTCGCTTTTCAACTTTTGCAAAGACATCATTCTCAGTATATAGCCCCAAAATGTGGAATAAGCTTCCTGTACATATCAGAAATGCCAGCTCCCTCACCTCATTCAAGACACTCCTTAAAGACAGTGGACACTATTGGTAATGGTCAAAGACCAGTCTTCTCACTTGGTGTATCTCAACATATGCATAAAATAACAAGCCTGTGAAAATTTGAGCTCAATTGGTCATCGAGGTTGTGAGATAACAATGAAAGAAAAAAACAACCTTGTCACACGGAGTTCTGTGCTTTCAGATGCAAGTTGATTTCGAGACCTCATCTAATTTTGAGGTCTCGAAATCAAATTCGTGGAAAATTACTTCTTTCTCGAAAACTACTCCACTTCAAAGGGAGCCGTTTCTCACAATGTTTTATACTATCAACTTCTCCCCAATACTTGTTACCAAGTTAGGTTTTATGCTAATAAATATTTTGAGTAATTACCAATAGTGTCCACTGCCTTTAAAGCTCACCTGTTCCAGCAGGCTTACTAACCATTCAACTGTGCCTCAGCGCCTTAGAGCAAACTTTTAATTGTTGGCGCTCTACATGTATAAATGACTTTTGATTGATTGATTGATTGATTGATACACCAACCTGACCAACCAAAGACCACCCTTTGAGCGTCGCATGCAATTTGACCCTTCAGGAATTAAAGTCGGATTAAAATGTCTCTGGATTTTTTTTTCACAGGACTCAGGAAAGCACTGAGTATACAGTGCTTAACACACATCGGTGTAGAGTTTAAAAAAAAGAAATTTTGGGGAGGGGGGATTGCAGCTGAACATTTCACCGAAAGATTCAAACTTACTCAAGCAACACAGATCCAAAGTCCTCCATCTCTGCAAGGCCCTGTAACCTGGATAACATCGGGTACACACTATAAGCACTCTCCATACTGACATTACATAGCTGCTTGACTGTGTCTAATCGTGCATGTTGCAGGGCCACTTGGAACGATTCCTGCTCTTCATCCCTTAGACACGCCAACGCAGTGAATATGGACTGATGGTAACCGGATTGAGTCTGGTTCTGATGGTCTAGTTCCTGATCCCATTGTCTATTCCTCCACGCTGCTTCATATTGAAACTCGGCCATTTCCGGACCGAAGACAACTTGTTCTGATCGCAGACCGTGAAGGTAGACATTCAGAATGTGACTAAGACCTTTATTCTGCATCGCCTGGGAATAAAAAATCAACAAAAGATAAATTCAAACTCAGCCGGATCAATGTGCCATTTTTCATGTGATTTAATAAACAAATCAACCAACTTCAGCATCAACTCTTGATTATTTTTCAATAAGGAAACTTTGTTATTATCAACTTTTGATTAAGAGCAAAGTAGAAATACACATGGTGTTACCGCAAACCGAATATACATAGGATTTGAAACTTTGCAAGTTGTGAATACAATCTAACAAAAATTAAAATTCATCTGTGTTGGTAATTTGATACAATTTACTATTTAACTTTTGATCACAACACTGGAAATATTTCCTGTACCCGTAATTTTTACCGCAAACCGAATATACATAGGATTAGAAACTTTGCAAGTTGTGAATATAATCTAACAAAAATTAAAATTCATCTGTGTTGGTAATTTGATACAATTTACTATTTAACTTTTGATCACAACACTGGAAATATTTCCTGTACCTGTAATTTTTGACCGAAACTACGGTCTTCATCAGCAGGATGACTCGGATGTAGCTTACATCATAGACTGGTCCCCTGTCTTTATCCGCAAGGATGAAGACAGGCACTGGTCTTACAGGCCTAACGACTTCATTGGATACAATGATTTCATTGGATAAACGTGCAGTGACGTAAGCTTTCCATGTCTGTGTTATAATTGGTCTGAGGTGATGTAGTTTGTCAGCTTGCACTTTCGGTCGTCTGCATGCAGCGTGTGCATAATGTTTGTACATCATGTAATGTTGTTTTATTCACTATGTGATATGTGTACATGTACGGGTGAATTGACTGAGAATCTCCGTGTGAAATGAATGCGAGGTCAAAGGTACATCTGGCAGGATCCGGCCAGGCGCTCAAGGCAGGTATCTGGCATTAATCACGAGCCTCGAAGTGTGACGTCAGATGTTTAGGCTACTTACATCAGAGCCGACAAACCTTCCCTGAACCGGAGTCTATGACGCTGTGTTGGGATCACCTGTCCGCAAGGTCACGGATTATACATCCGGGTCATTCTGCTGATGAAGACCGGAGTTTCGATCGAAGATTACAGGTACGGAAATATTTCCAGTGTTGTGATCAAAAGTTAAACAGTGAATTGTAAGAATCTAACAAGGTTTGCAGTAACACCATGTAATGGTGTGTCGTGGCCGAGCGGTCTAGGTCACCGGACCCAAGCTCTGGTGTTGTCAGCAGCAGAGAATGGGTTCGAATCCCGGTCATGACACTTGTGCCCTTGAGCATGGCACTTAACCATAATTGCTGCGTAAAACAGTTGGGAAGGTATCAGTGCATTTTGCTCTACCAGCCAGGCTCCTAGCGGACTGTGAAGGGGGCAACCCTGTTTCAGCCTCAGGAGAAGGTGGCAACGTGACAGTTGATTTGGGTCGACGCTTCGATCAGTATGCTCTGATCGTCTTCAGGAGAATTGAAGATGATACTGATCGAAAACATCGAGTTGTGAAACCACCGGTTCTTTTTTCAGAACCACCACAACTAAGAGAGAAATTATTACATGGTGTGACTGCAAACTTTACTTCTTCTATGTCGAGTGGTGTCCTCGGTCAACGATGTTACGACAGAGTTGTCCCCAGATCTCCCTGTCCCTCATGCATTTAGATATTTTACCAGCTGCCACAAAACCCAGTGTCCCTTCTTAGTAAATCAACATAAGTCAGGTGACCTCGACCTCTTTGGGCTTGACCTTGCTTGGGCTCCCAGAGGACAAGCTTGCTGGCTGGAAGCTCAGGGTGGCCATAGAAGTGCCCTGCAAACTTGACTCTTATTGCACAGATTTGTGCACTAAGCTTGGGGAACCCGAGATAAAGATCTGAATTGTATATGTGTTCTTCCCTCCCGACACCTAGCACCTGGTGTAGCATTCTTGTGTAGCAACCATTGAGTTGTTTTTCTAGAACAGATGTTAATGTCCATACTTCACACCCATAAAGTAACACTAGGGGGTCCATACCTTGTATGCATTTCTTACCTGTAGGATTCCTATCTCTTCCTGTCCAGTGTGGGTTGATTTAGAGTGCAGTTTCAGATCATACGCACTGAGTGCTTTATCCCAATCACCCTCATGCTCATACGTGTGGATCCTGTCACAAGTACAAATCAATCAATGAAAATCAGTGACAGTTGTAGACGTTTACTTTCTGCGCCCATTTTTATAGAGCACAAAAAGTAATAATACTGAGTTCTTATATAGCGCTTTATCACACCCAATAGGCGTATCAAAGCACTCAGTATTTTTTTCCTGCAAGGTATGCGGAGCTACGTTTTTGAAGTATGAGACTTATTCCTTTACATAGCACCATGTAATGGTTTACAAGGTGCTGTGGCACAATATGCAGCCAACCAAACCAGGAACACCGGGGTGAACCCCTTCTCTTTACAATAAGTGCACTGGGTTTTTTTACGTGCAACACACAGGACCTACGTCTTTACGTCCCATCCGAAGGACGCAGCAATAATGGTCGAGTGTCTTGCTTAAGGACACAAGTGTCACGACCGGGACTCGAACCCACACTCTGCTGATCAAAAACACCAGAGCTTGAGTCCGGTGTTCTTATCCGCTCGGCCGCTCGGTAACTAAGCATAAACAAATTATGCTTACCATAAAAAGGTTACCAGCTAAAATACTAATTTTCGTTGAGCAGAATTTGTTAAACGCTATTGTCTCCTCAAGCAGCTCTATGTAAATGGGCCAAGATCTTCAAATTTGTACCCATTTTTTAATTTGTCAGAAACAAGGTCACGAACTGAGGTCCCACAGCATTTACCATTCCAGCACAGGCAGCCACAAATAGGCGCACAGGTTGCTAATAATTCACATCAACAATGTCTACCCTCGCAAGTACAAATGTACTCCTGGGTGTTGAGAAGCAATTATAGTTAAGTGTCTTGCCCGAGGACACAAGTGTCACGACCGGGATTCGAACCCACACTCTGATGACTCAACCATCAGAACTCGATGTCTGATGTACTAGACCACCCGGTTGAGACACGCTTTGTGATCACTCAATCCTGTTTGGTAATGTTCTACCATGTATTGACTTGTGGTCATATTTTTCATTAGGGCGGTCGAGTCAGGTTGGCGTAGTGGTATCTTGCCTCGCCTTCCACCTCTAGGACCTCAGTTCGAATCCCACCGGGGGCAATATATGGATTGGGTTTTCAGTCCCTACCTGAGTGCGGGGTAAGGACTGGGGTTTTCCTCCCACATCTAAAACTGAAACTTCCTTCTTTGTCTTCTCTCCATGGGGTTCTTGGCTTTTTCTGAGAGTCCTTGGCTTCACAACCAGAATGAATAAATGAAATGAAAGTGAAAAGACAAACCTTGCACATGTATCAGTGAGTCTTCCTGCTCCACATCCATACACACCATCTGGCTCTCCAATACTGCTAAAAGCCTCTAGGAGTAGACTCTGCATGTTGATGTGAGATTCATTGGACAGTACGCTTAGAGATTCTATATCTGAGGGTTGACTTAGTGACTGGCTAGATGATCTACTCAAACCAACGGATCCTTGCTGTGACCTGAAAATACACGCACAGGCATACAATGGCTCAGAGAATGCATGTTACAGATGTGAGCACAGATCAAATTAAGTTATATTTTTAAGAAATATAACTTTTTGTCCTTGCCTTCTCCTTTTTTCACAGATGTCCAAGCACAAAAAGCAGCTAAGCACAACAAAACGATGCTTACCAAAATATGGTTACCAGCCAAAATGCCATTGCTCACAATCTGTGACTGGTCCCCTGCCTATTTTTGCTAAGCAGAATTTTTTAAGCAATATTTTCTACTTGAGCAGCTCTATGAAATTGGGCCCTGATGTCTTACTTCTGTCTCATTCAATAATTAGTTACCTTTTTCTCTCCCTTACTGCAAGCCTTAGTTTCTATAATGGATTGTCATACTAACTTCTAACATGTGGCGTGTCGTGGCCAAGCGGATAAGAACACCAAACTCAAGCTCTGGTGTTTCTGATCAGCAGAGTGTGGGTTCAAATCCCAGCCATGACACTTGTGTCCTTAAGCAAGACACTTAACCACATGCTTCGTCCTTCGGATGGGACGTAAAGCCGTTGGTCCCATGTGTTGTGTAATGCACGTAAAAGAACCCAGTGCACTTATCGTAAAGAGAAGGGGTTCGCCCCGGTGTTCCTGGTTTGATCGGCAGCATATTGCGCCACAGCGCCTTGTAAACCATTACATACTGCTATGTAAAGGAGTAGGTCTCATACTTCAGAAACGTAGCTCAACAATACCTTGCAGGAAAATACTGAATGTTGAAGCGCCTTGAGCGTCACTGAGTGACGGGTATGTGCGCTATATATGAAGCCACTATTATTATTATTATTATTATTATTATGCTTCACATTTTGATTCACTTCACAATGTTTTATATTTATATTTGTAATTATTTTGTTTCTTTCTAACTGGACCTTTCACAAGTTAGCGTCATATATTAATGTTATCTCCAACATCGTACATCCCTTTCTGCCCCTCTTTTCCTTTCTTTCCACATGACTGCTTCTGTTACACCAGTTTTCCTATTTATATTTGTTGTGTTGTCATTAGCCTTCGAGAAAGACTCTGCTAGGGTCAAAATGTCAGGCCATTAACTATTTGTATATAAAATCTGTTTAAATAATCTTCTTAATTGTGTAATATTTCCGGACACACTTACCTCTGCACGTCACACCATATTTCAGTATACAGTAAACACGTGAAGTGCGCTCTACAATTCTGTGCTGCTTTAGCTGCGAGCAAGTAGTTGACGTCAAGCCAGAAGTTATTGTCCCATGGTGTGCTCTTACTCCGCCTTTGAGCAAAGAAAGGTCAATAAGTCAGTCACATTAATGGAAATAAATATACTTTCATTTGACCCAATGTACGTGACACTGTAAGCAAATGTCTCTAATAGTTGGTTCATCACAACAAGTAAACATTAATAATAATAATAATAGGCATTTGTAATGCGCCAAATCAATCTAAAGAGATGTTCAAGGCGCAGAGAAGCAGAGACAATGCAAACAAAACAATACATGTACATATATAGCCTGTGAAAAGAAAACCAAGTAACAATTAGGGAAAACATACAATAATTAACAATGGAAAGCAACAAAACTATGAATTAAAGAAATTCATCTTGAAAAGGCGAGTTTTGAGAGTAACTTTGAAATTGTGTACATCAGAAATATTACGAATATCTTGAGGAAGTTCGTTCCAGAGAGAAGATCCAGCATGTGCGAATGAACGATCCCCCCATAAGGTGTGAGTTTTAGGAACAACAAGTGATAATGAATTGGAGGACCGAAGATTCCTAGAGGGATGATATTGAATGAACAGATTGGTATTGTATTCTGGAGAATATTAATAATAATAATAATAATAATAATAATAATAATAAAGAGACATTTATAAAGCGCAAACAGTTGCAGATCGGCTTCGCCTCAAGGCGCTGAATACAAGCAAATGGATTAAACAAAATAAATTAAAAACGATAATTTTTTTTAAATTACAAAATCTGGACCAGTCAAATACACAGTAAGCTAAAAAGATGAACAAGTTAAAAATAGTTGTAGAAAGTTACAACGTTGCAAAAATACTGTTTGAAAAGATGAGTCTCTGATGGTCGTTGATTCCCTGATGAACGGTGGCAGGCTGTTCCAAAGTGTAAAGAATGTTATTTTGGTTATAGCCGACATGGACATGTGATAAGAACTGCATACTCAGTGAGCGCTGCATACTCAGTGCTTTCCCCCCCTTCCCCCAAAAAATAAAAAATTCAAAGGCTTCTCTGGAGGGATTCAAACCCACCCCACCCTCATCCAGAGCAGGGCCTACATTTCAATGTCCCTGCTTACCACAGAATTCTACGCTTATGGTACCCTGTAAAGCACATCGTTCCATATGCTGTAAGCACAGAATTAAACGGTAAGCAGAACAATGCTGCGCACAAAAAGTATCTCAGCACAAAAAGGAGCTAAGCACAACATAAGTTATGCTTACCGTAATAAGGTTACCAGCCAAAATACCTTATCACATGTACAATCTCTGACTGGTCCTCTGCCTATTTTTGCTTAGCAGAACATTTTTAAGCAACATTTTCTGCTTAAGCAGCTCAATGATTGAGCCTTGCTGATGTCTTAACACAAGAACACTGAGAGTGCCTGTCAATGAGAGGCACAGGCCGGCTATGAATTAGCAGCTACACCTACGGCTATGCTAGATTTCCACGTAGTCATGCGTTGAAGTATAGATGTCCTTAGCAATAGTCGTAGCCGTTGCTATAGCCGCCAAGTATGTTATACTGCTGTTTAGTTTAGTGCACCAGTTGAAAGTGTAGGGCTAAGTTTTTGTGTTGCTGCTTACAGCTGAAAAGCTGGGGGGTTTTTCAGCCAACAGAACTATGCACTTTACAGGGAGGTAAGTGCAGAATTCCATGGTGAGGGAAGCCAAGAAGTTTGGCTATGGCAATCAGAGCTATTATCAATGACCCAAGTCAGATTGCAAACTTCAATACACATGTCATAGTTCATAGGTCATGACCTACCCTCCTGTTGGTCTTTCTTGTGTTCTCAAGTAGTGCATGACATCAAGAAGAGTGCGGATTGACCTTTGACCTAGTTGACTGGACGACGCATCTGCAACAAACGCAAAACACCCCACATTAAATACACACAGGAATCACATCAGCTCTGTTTCAATGTCGTTTCTTTCAAGAAAATGTGGAGTTTAAAAAAGATTTATAAGGGGAAAACCCAACAAATTACAGAACATTTATGGCGCAAATATCATCTGATGACCGATTCAGAATATCTTCATGTGGCCAACATCCTCTCCTACCAGTTTGAGAAGGTAAAAAGTCTGAATAAATTAGTGATATTTTCATTTTAGCTCGTTTCTCATTTGTCTCTCTGCTTTTTTATGGTAATATCATTGTGACAAATATATAATTATAATACACAGTCCTTATTTAGTGCTTTATTACATCCAACTGGTGTCTTAAAACTCTCATTGTTTTAAAAACAAGAAGCAGCAAATCCACAGGCATACTACCTGGGTGGGATTGGAACCCACACTCCCTACATTCTAGAGCGAAGATCTTAACCCCTAGATCACAAGTGTGCTTGCTGACTAGAAGCCAGTTCGACTCCTGTCATTAGCAGCTGGTAGCGCAGCAATTTAATAGATGTAATAATTGCATCAGGAATAAAGAACATTATTTCTGTTTTAACCTTACACCACAAATTTGAATTCCACCCGGACAGTTTGCCTGTGGAATTCTCTTTCCACAGGACTTTGGAAAGTACCGAGTATACAGTGCTTAACACACATCTGTGCAGGGTGAAACACAAATAATATTCTTTATCCTCCATGCAGTTATAACATATTTAACAGAAACAGAAATCTAGAGGATTGGTCAAAAAAAAGGGCAATTGTCTTTCAGCACTCTGATTACAATCCTTACTAGAAAATTGAAAGGTGAAGAGAAGTCAGTAAAAATATTGCTTAAAATAATTTCTATTTAGCAAAAATAAGCAGGATACCAGTCACAGATGGTACACGTGAAATGATACTTTAGCTGGTAACCCTATTCTGGTAAGCTAGTTTTTGTGCTATAGGCAGCTCTATGAAATATTGGCGTCATCACGTTGCCATCCTAAAAGGTAAACCGATGACGCAACAATGGAAAATGCAACTCCATGTACGCCCAGCTCACAGGATGGTCCAATGAGCAACCTTCTTTTAACGTCTAGTCGAGGGCGCCCTACTCAAATGACGTCATGTGCATAAGGTCTATAGGGCCCGATGTTTATGTTGATCATGAAATGGTTGCTTACCATGGAAGGGGACGGGTGTAGGTGCTCGACTATTGCTAGTGCTTTTACAATGACTAGAGAAGACTACCTCCAAACCCTGTGATAAAACCTGTCTGTACGTATCAATGCCTATACTCAGGATGTCATGAAATACATACGGTAGTACTCTCTCTGCAAACTCAACCTAATCAGAAAATCAAGACAGTCAAAGAGAAGGTTTAGAAATAATGTAGTCATCTTGGTTTGCACCCATTCAAATCACAGTACCCAAAGTGAGGCTTGAATGACAAATTAGTCTGTCCCCCTGTTTGTTTAAAGACAATCAGCATTCATGATTGATCTTCCAAACAGGGAACATGACACAGGTCTTTAAAGGTATCGTACACGTTTGGTAATTGGAACTCACCGTTTGTTTCAATCCTATATAGTTGTAGATATAAACCATAAAACTAACCTGTGGAAATTTCATGCTTTTTTGAGATATTGCCGAAAATCTGGAGCGGTTATGTCCACACAGGAAGAATAATCTGCATTGGAATACACACTCTGAGAAGTGTTACGGCCGTAACGCTTCTCAGATTCAATTTTGTTGGGATAAAAATTGATATCTTTTTCCATAACCGCAGTACTTCAAAACGAAAAGTTTCTCAAAATTCATTATACCATCTAAAGCTGCTGTACATGTACTTCTAACCAAGTAAGTTTTTATTGCCACTTATTTTCAGAGTCATTACCGAACGTGTACGATACCTTTAACCACTCTACAAGGGTATTAATTTTTTGTTTTTTTAGAATCTCGTTGTGAAACCCTGAGTTAATAAAATAAAGATAACAAATGTTCTCATAAAATGCACAAAAAAAATAAAATGATGGAATGTCTTCACCGTGAATTGACCAAACCTTGGCCGTAAGCCACGGCGGATAATCGGCAATGGTATGCTGGAATCTCAGACTTGCCTCCCATATGCCGAATATAATGATAAACAATGGTGGCAGACTATCGATCTCTCATAATCCTTGTTTGTACAACAAAAGGACAAAGGTTTGGAATTGGGGATTCCACAAAAAACAGATAAGGGGAGATTTTGAGCATAAATTCCAGTACCCTTTGTGCCCCTACGAAGCGTAGCAATGTTAGTGCATGCCTTTGCAGGCTACACAATGGATTGTCCATGGGTGTAATTTTACGTCAACCAATCAACTGATTGCAACCAAAAGAAGACATTCCAAAGTTGTTCCGAGAATTCATATACAGCCACTGATATTCAATTTGGAAAATTTTGGCTGAAAACAGACACCATCTGGCGTCAAGTGGTGATGGGAATTCCAACTTGAGTGGCCACTTGTGATGAAGCAAGTCAGTGTACTAAACATCAGGGTTCTCCCCAAGTTTTTTCAAAACTATGGGTCATTCTGGACCCAAATTTTTTTAAGTCTGGCCGAAGCCTGCTGAATTGAATCAAGGTCTTCAGAATGTATTCTACTTGGTGTTTATCTTGGTTTTAAAAGCCTTAGTGTGCAATCTGGAGAATTCTGTACGGTTTTCTCTTGATGTGTTTTGTGAAATTATATAAAAAATTATTATTATATTTATTCCCCATTTTATGTTTGCGTATCAGCCAAAATTTGCGGGTATCGGTACGCAAATCGCGCATATCAGCCCGATAAGCTAGGTGCATGACGAGAACCCTGGACATTATGCAAATCTTACTCACGAATGTCTTGTTTGAAAAGCCTTAATTTTTTTGGGATGTGCATATGCCGCAGACCCGTTTCTAGATAAAGACTTATTATCAACTCTCTCAAGATATTTTGGTCAGAAACACATTTTCTGATCATAAGTGCGGAGATGGATTTCTGAATACTTTGACAGTGGAGATCAAGTCCAGTGTACCAGACAATATTCAAATCTTACTCACAAATGTCTTGTTTGAAGAGCCTACATTTTTGGGGATGTGCAAATTGCCACAGACCTGTTTCTAGATACAAACTTATTATCTGACTATTCTCTCAAGATGTTTTGGTCAATGTATATTCGGTTTGCGGTAGCACCTTGTGTATATATCTACTTTGCTGTGTAGATTTTGTTCTTTGAGAACTTGTCTTACTATTTATTCTACTGCTGCAGAGTAGATTTCGGAATTCGGGAGACTATTCTACTGCCGCAGAGTAGATTTCGGAATTCGGGAGACTACCAAGTTCTGAGAAGAACTGTCCTGCTTCTTAACTACTACCTGGGCGGAAGGTAGGAAATCGGCCAGGACTACTACTTTTGCTTAGTGGCTCGAGGGGACTTCTCGTTATTAACTTCACTGCCGCGGAGTGAGTTCTTAATTGGTCTCAACGTTTCGACTAGCTTGCTCTAGTCATTGTCAGAAACACATTTTCTGATCATGGGTGCGGAGAACAGATTTCTGAATACCTTGACAGTGCAGATCGGTTCCAACTGCAATAGGATCTCATCCTTCACTCCACCACTCTTAATCAGCGCAACAGTCAGATTCCTCACCCAGTCACCATGGTTACTGCTAACTGGCTGCCATAGTAACGGATCGCCAATTGTCTGCTCGAAGGAAGCGGCCGAAGGCGGGAGTGCTGGTTTGTGGGTTATCTGTCAAAGAATGATAAATATAAGCACTATACGAAAGGCTAGAAATAAATTTGCTACCGGGCTATTCACAATTATCAATATTTTCACATGCGTACAAACTGTACCTTTTTCAGGGCCCCCTCCTCCCCCCGCCCCTTACCTGCAAGCGTACAAAAGATTACGTTGAATTCTCTCGCAATATTTTGAGTTTGTAAGCGCAGAGCGCCACGGTAAGCAGAGCCATAAATTAGGCCCGGCTGAGGGAGGGAAATTACGGCTACACAGCACATACAAAGACTAGATTTCATGATTAGTTCTGCTGTAGATTCCACTAGGAAGCCAGCTGTATGATAAGCGATACTGATTTCAAGTCCAGTTCCGCTGTCAATTCATGCATGGGAGCTAGCTGTATGACTAGCGATACGGGCCCAATTTTATAAAGCTGTAAAGCAGAAAAATTCTGCCTAGCAAATGTCTTTGCTAAGCAAGAAATGAGTGGGGTACCAGTCCCAGCAATGGTAACTGTATGGTATTCTGGCTGGTAACCTATTTTTTTCTAAGCAAAAGATTTTTGTGCTGAGCAAGTTTTTCGTGCTTACAGGCTTTATGAAATTGGGCCATGATGGCTGGGAGTAAGGATGGCCGGCACTCAATCAATTCTAATCCGCATCGATTATAACAAATCAACGATCTTACTGTGAGTTTAGCCATCGATTACTGGCATGATACCAATTGACAAAGGAAACAGTTTATTTTAATTTAATATAAAGCAAACACAGCCCTCACCCCACCCAGTGTACAGGGCCCAATTTCATAAAGCATGTAAGCACAACAAAATTGCTAAGCACAGAAAAATCTTGCTTAGGAAAAAAAGGTTACCAGCCAAAATACCATACAGTTACCATTGATGTGACTGGTACCCCACTCATTTCTTGCTTAGCAAAGAAATTTGATTAGCAGAATTTTCTGCTTAACAGCTTTATGAAATTGGGCACAGATTGTACACTTGTAGAAACTTTGATAATTGTGAACGGCCCAACTTGATGAACTTACTCCATTTAACTTAAAACAGAGACGCATTGTCAGTGAATTTGACAAAATGACACTGTAGCACATAAGCAGGCATTGTTTGTATACAAAGTTTGGATCTGAGAACAAATGAAGCCACACAGAGCAGAATCTTAAGACATTCTTTGGACTCACTCATCAAATCAAGCTTGTCTTAGAAAGGAAGCTTTATTTGATGTGGTTGTTAATCTCACAGTGAAGTACATTGTTTAAGCAAGGTTTGAAGCTTTGCATGGTGTGGATGATGCGGTAACTACAAATAGTAGACTTGCGGGTACAACCATGTATTAAATCTCTTTTGGGGGAAGTGTTGGTTCTGAGAAGAACTGAAGTGATCTCGGCGTTTCGAACAGTATACTCTGCTCGTCTACTCCTATTTATAGTTACCTTACACCCGTTTCAGACAGGCGCTCTAGAGTCGTGCCGAACCAAATTATTGAATTAAGTACATGGAAAGTTCAACGTCTGAAACAGTTAGGAGCGACTGGATGCACCGAAAGTCGAAAGATCGACTGTTGCAGTCGTTTGGAACAACTCTGGAGCGTCTTGGTTTCAGACGTCAATCTTGTCATGAGCCCAACCTAATGTAAATGTTATGTTAAGTTCAACTGTCTGAAACCAAAATTTATTTGGGTCGACCTAGAGTTGCTCCTAATCTGTTTGGTTCGGCGCGACTCTGGAGCGCCTGTCTGAACCAGGTGTTAGATTGTTTAAAGAATCACCAGAGCAAAAACAACTTCCAAAGGAAATGAGAACAGTTTTAAGAACATGATAACAAAAGAAATGCCCATGTATAACTACTGTATGTTTAGGTGTACAATATTAGAAGGTCAGGAACCTTAGCATTTTGAAGTGAAGTTTTGCTTAGCTCTTTTTCCCAGATGCCAAAAAGGGTGTAAACTTTGGTTTGAAAACTGCCAACTTTACTGTGCCTATAGATCGTTCCCGATAGACACCATCTTTATGGGCAACTTTGGTTTTGGCATTGAGCTGCGTAAAGCATTCTAACTTTTCTGCGCAGCCAAGTGGTTGACCAACCAATCATGCAAGGAATCTAATAAAAAGTCCCGCATGCCGCACACAATATTTACGCAAAACGCATATTTGTTCGCTCAAAAAATGACTTATTTGCCCGTAAAAATGGCTGACTTTACACTGTGTGACATCAAGTGGGAATTATCGATTAAAGCGGGGCTGAATTTCATACAGCTACTCAATCACAAAAAGTACCTCAGCACAATTTTGCTTACCGAAATAAGGTTACCAGCTTAGTTTTGCTTAGCAGAAAACTCTTAAGCTACAGTTTTTGCTTAAGCAGCTCTATGAGATTGGGCCCAGGGTATTGAATACCTTTCTCTTGCTAGGTCTGAACGGCTGGAGATAACTAAAGAGTTTATCAATGTTTTTCTCTCTGTACTTCTCATAACATCGTTGTCCTGAGTTTGTTGCTAGCACAGTCTTTAAGCAGTTGGCCGCAGCTTCTACTATATCCACACTGTGAATGAAAGAATACACAGGTAAGTAACTAATTTGGGTTTGAACAAAGAAATATTGACTAGAGCGGGACTTGATTCTGCGACCTCTGATTAATGTGCCGGCGCTTTACCAATTGAGCTATCGAGCCTTATATTAGCGGTCTCCCTATTTTGACAGTATCTTTGTTCGGGGGTGCCAGTAACTAAATACACATTCCACAAATATTAAAGGCAGGGTAATTTTAGGTAATTTGGGGTAATTTTAGACCAGTATCCTCACTTGGTGTATCCCAACATATGCATAAAATACAAAACCTGTGAAAATTTGGGCTCAATTGGTCATCGAAATTACAAGAAAATAATGAAAGAAAAAACACACCCTTGTTGCATAGAATTATGCAGTTTCAGATTCCTGAGAAATGCTTCATGCCTGAAACATTTCTCAGATTTATTCTCTAAAACTACATTCAAAGGGTGTCATTTCTAACAATGTTTTATATTATCAACAGCTCTCCAGTGCTCTTTACCAAGTAGATTGTTATGGTCATTCATTTTATGGAGCAATTACCAAAGATACACCCTCCCTTTAACCGCTATTTTTTATTGAATTAATCTTTGTTAAATTTAAAGGATCTTTAGGCCAAATAAAATAAAAAACATGTTTAGCGTCCTGCCTTTTTGAAAAAAGGAAGGAGGAGGGCCTTTTTTTTTTTCTTTTTTTTTTTTCAAAATGGCCGCCCGACAAGTTTTTCGAGACAACCTGCCGGGCTATTTTTTCAAGATGGTTGCCAGCTTTTTTCGGCGTGCTTTTTTCGCTGTGCTTAAGTCGAAAATATGATCTTATTTATTATAAAAATAATAAAAAATTGTCAGGGAAAATAAAAATGTATAATTTCTTTCTTTCGAAAAAAAGAAAAAAGAAAAAAGAAAAGGAGGCGGCCTCTAAAAAGGAAGCGGGCGGGGACGCTAAACATGTATTTTTTTTTATTTGGCCTTAGAACTTGGCTGTCAAATCGGCTTTGCAGTTTCTTCCCTACAGTTTTAGATGTGGTTTCTTTCCTTGCCTTTCACCTCTGAGGAACCCGGTTCGAATCCCACCTCAGACCAGAGCCTTGCATGTGGATTGGGTTTTCAGTCCCTACCTGATTGCGTGGGTTTTTCCATACTGTATGCACCAAGCATGCACTCACGTCGTCACAGGGAAAAAAGACACTAGAATCAATGGTCAAAATTACTTTTTTACTGTAATCCCCAATTTTAGACCTTGTTCTTTTGTCTACCAAACCAGGATTACAAGAGATTGATAGCCTGCCATTATTGTGCCCTAAATACTAGCTTCCTTTGCCTCTAGGCTCACTTGTAGTTCAAGATAATTTGATTGGCTTACTTTGGATCTGAGAGATACTGTTGGAGTAGATGAATGATAACAACATGTCTTGACATGATGGGATCCTTAGCGAATACCTTCAAGGCTGTGGTGTAACTAGCAACATTCTCAGCTTCATCACAATGTAATGCTACTGTAGATAGATTAGGTGCTCCAATGTCACCCAAACAACGACCTGTAGTATACACATGGAATAAAAATACTTTGCGTTTCACACATACATCCTTAAAGCAAAGCTACCTCAACACATACATCCTTAACGCAAAGCTACCTCAACACATACATCCTTAAAGCAAAGCTACCTCAACACATACATCCTTAAAGCAAAGCTACCTCAACACATACATCCTTAAAGCAAAGCTACCTCAACACATACATCCTTAACGCAAAGCTACCTCAACACATACATCCTTAACGTAAAGCTACCTCAACACATACATCCTTAAAGCAAAGCTACCTCAACACATACATCCTTAAAGCAAAGCTACCTCAACACATACATCCTTAACGCAAAGCTACCTCAACACATACATCCTTAAAGCAAAGCTACCTCAACACATACATCCTTAACGCAAAGCTACCTCAACACATACATCCTTAACGCAAAGCTACCTCAACACATACATCCTTAACGTAAAGCTACCTCAACACATACATCATTAAAGCAAAGCTACCTCAACACATACATCATTAACGCAAAGCTACCTCAACACATACATCCTTAACGCAAAGCTACCTCAACACATACATCCTTAACGCAAAGCTACCTCAACACATACATCCTTAAAGCAAAGCTACCTCAACACATACATCCTTAAAGCAAAGCTACCTCAACACATACATCCTTAACGCAAAGCTACCTCAACACATACATCCTTAAAGCAAAGCTACCTCAACACATACATCCTAACGCAAAGCTACCTCAACACATACATCCTTAACGCAAAGCTACCTCAACACATACATCCTTAACGTAAAGCTACCTCAACACATACATCATTAAAGCAAAGCTACCTCAACACATACATCATTAACGCAAAGCTACCTCAACACATACATCCTTAACGCAAAGCTACCTCAACACATACATCCTTAAAGCAAAGCTACCTCAACACATACATCCTTAACGCAAAGCTACCTCAACACATACATCCTTAAAGCAAAGCTACCTCAACACATACATCCTTAACGCAAAGCTACCTCAACACATACATCCTTAACGCAAAGCTACCTCAACACATACATCCTTAACGTAAAGCTACCTCAACACATACATCCTTAAAGCAAAGCTACCTCAACACATACATCCTTAAAGCAAAGCTACCTCAACACATACATCCTTAAAGCAAAGCTACCTCAACACATACATCCTTAACGCAAAGCTACCTCAACACATACATCCTTAAAGCAAAGCTACCTCAACACATACATCCTTAACGCAAAGCTACCTCAACACATACATCCTTAAAGCAAAGCTACCTCAACACATACATCCTTAAAGCAAAGCTACCTCAACACATACATCATTAACGCAAAGCTACCTCAACACATACATCCTTAAAGCAAAGCTACCTCAACACATACATCCTTAACGCAAAGCTACCTCAACACATACATCCTTAAAGCAAAGCTACCTCAACACATACATCCTTAAAGCAAAGCTACCTCAACACATACATCCTTAACGCAAAGCTACCTCAACACATACATCATTAACGCAAAGCTACCTCAACACATACATCCTTAACGCAAAGCTACCTCAACACATACATCCTTAACGTAAAGCTACCTCAACACATACATCCTTAAAGCAAAGCTACCTCAACACATACATCATTAACGCAAAGCTACCTCAACACATACATCCTTAAAGCAAAGCTACCTCAACACATACATCCTTAACGCAAAGCTACCTCAACACATACATCCTTAAAGCAAAGCTACCTCAACACATACATCCTTAAAGCAAAGCTACCTCAACACATACATCCTTAACGCAAAGCTACCTCAACACATACATCCTTAACGCAAAGCTACCTCAACACATACATCCTTAACGTAAAGCTACCTCAACACATACATCCTTAAAGCAAAGCTACCTCAACACATACATCCTTAACGCAAAGCTACCTCAACACATACATCCTTAACGCAAAGCTACCTCAACACATACATCCTTAACGCAAAGCTACCTCAACACATACATCCTTAACGCAAAGCTACCTCAACACATACATCCTTAACGCAAAGCTACCTCAACACATACATCCTTAACGCAAAGCTACCTCAACACATACATCCTTAAAGCAAAGCTACCTCAACACATACATCCTTAAAGCAAAGCTACCTCAACACATACATCCTTAACGCAAAGCTACCTCAACACATACATCCTTAACGCAAAGCTACCTCAACACATACATCCTTAACGCAAAGCTACCTCAACACATACATCCTTAAAGCAAAGCTACCTCAACACATACATCCCATACGCCAAGCTACCTCAACACATACATCCTTAACGCAAAGCTACCTCAACACATACATCCTTAAAGCAAAGCTACCTCAACACATACATCCTTAACGCAAAGCTACCTCAACACATACATCCTTAAAGCAAAGCTACCTCAACACATACATCCTTAACGCAAAGCTACCTCAACACATACATCCTTAGCAAAGCTACCTCAACACATACATCCTTAACGCAAAGCTACCTCAACACATACATCCTTAAAGCAAAGCTACCTCAACACATACATCCTTAAAGCAAAGCTACCTCAACACATACATCCTTAACGCAAAGCTACCTCAACACATACATCCTTAACGCAAAGCTACCTCAACACATACATCCTTAAAGCAAAGCTACCTCAACACATACATCCTTAAAGCAAAGCTACCTCAACACATACATCCTTAACGCAAAGCTACCTCAACACATACATCCTTAAAGCAAAGCTACCTCAACACATACATCCTTAACGCAAAGCTACCTCAACACATACATCCTTAACGCAAAGCTACCTCAACACATACATCCTTAAAGCAAAGCTACCTCAACACATACATCCTTAACGCAAAGCTACCTCAACACATACATCCTTAAAGCAAAGCTACCTCAACACATACATCCTTAAAGCAAAGCTACCTCAACACATACATCCTAACGCAAAGCTACCTCAACACATACATCCTTAACGCAAAGCTACCTCAACACATACATCCTTAAAGCAAAGCTACCTCAACACATACATCCTTAAAGCAAAGCTACCTCAACACATACATCCTTAACGCAAAGCTACCTCAACACATACATCCTTAAAGCAAAGCTACCTCAACACATACATCCTTAAAGCAAAGCTACCTCAACACATACATCCTTAAAGCAAAGCTACCTCAACACATACATCCTTAAAGCAAAGCTACCTCAACACATACATCCTTAAAGCAAAGCTACCTCAACACATACATCCTTAAAGCAAAGCTACCTCAACACATACATCCTTAAAGCAAAGCTACCTCAACACATACATCCTTAAAGCAAAGCTACCTCAACACATACATCCTTAAAGCAAAGCTACCTCAACACATACATCCTTAAAGCAAAGCTACCTCAACACATACATCCTTAAAGCAAAGCTACCTCAACACATACATCCTTAAAGCAAAGCTACCTCAACACATACATCCTTAACGCAAAGCTACCTCAACACATACATCCTTAAAGCAAAGCTACCTCAACACATACATCCTTAAAGCAAAGCTACCTCAACACATACATCCTTAACGCAAAGCTACCTCAACACATACATCCTTAAAGCAAAGCTACCTCAACACATACATCCTTAACGTAAAGCTACCTCAACACATACATCCTTAACGCAAAGCTACCTCAACACATACATCCTTAACGCAAAGCTACCTCAACACATACATCCTTAACGCAAAGCTACCTCAACACATACATCCTTAACGCAAAGCTACCTCAACACATACATCCTTAAAGCAAAGCTACCTCAACACATACATCCTTAACGTAAAGCTACCTCAACACATCCCTTTAACAAAGCTACCTCAACACATACATCCTTAACGCAAAGCTACCTCAACACATACATCCTTAAAGCAAAGCTACCTCAACACATACATCCTTAACGCAAAGCTACCTCAACACATACATCCTTAACGCAAAGCTACCTCAACACATACATCCTTAAAGCAAAGCTACCTCAACACATACATCCTTAACGCAAAGCTACCTCAACACATACATCCTTATCGCAAAGCTACCTCAACACATACATCCTTAACGCAAAGCTACCTCAACACATACATCCTTAACGCAAAGCTACCTCAACACATACATCCTTAAAGCAAAGCTACCTCAACACATACATCCTTAACGCAAAGCTACCTCAACACATACATCCTTAACGCAAAGCTACCTCAACACATACATCCTTAACGCAAAGCTACCTCAACACATACATCCTTAACGTAAAGCTACCTCAACACATACATCCTTAAAGCAAAGCTACCTCAACACATACATCATTAACGCAAAGCTACCTCAACACATACATCCTTAAAGCAAAGCTACCTCAACACATACATCCTTAAAGCAAAGCTACCTCAACACATACATCCTTAAAGCAAAGCTACCTCAACACATACATCATTAACGCAAAGCTACCTCAACACATACATCCTTAAAGCAAAGCTACCTCAACACATACATCCTTAACGCAAAGCTACCTCAACACATACATCCTTAAAGCAAAGCTACCTCAACACATACATCCTTAACGCAAAGCTACCTCAACACATACATCCTTAAAGCAAAGCTACCTCAACACATACATCATTAAAGCAAAGCTACCTCAACACATACATCCTTAAAGCAAAGCTACCTCAACACATACATCCTTAAAGCAAAGCTACCTCAACACATACATCCTTAACGCAAAGCTACCTCAACACATACATCCTTAAAGCAAAGCTACCTCAACACATACATCCTTAAAGCAAAGCTACCTCAACACATACATCCTTAAAGCAAAGCTACCTCAACACATACATCCTTAACGCAAAGCTACCTCAACACATACATCCTTAACGCAAAGCTACCTCAACACATACATCCTTAAAGCAAAGCTACCTCAACACATACATCCTTAACGCAAAGCTACCTCAACACATACATCCTTAACGCAAAGCTACCTCAACACATACATCCTTAACGCAAAGCTAGCTCAATGCATTTTCGGTGGGCGTCTGGCTAGTACAGTAGTAATTGTTAGAACAAGTCTGTGTTAAGACAGCATGGCTTAGGCCGTATCTGAATTGGCGGTTACGGCTGCAGCTACGACTTTGCTATGTATGTGGCGTGTCGTGGCCGAGCGGTCTAGTTCACTGAACCCAAGCTTTGGTGTTGTCAGCAGCAGAGTGTGGGTTCGAATCCCGGTCATGACACTTGTGCCCTTGAGCAAGGAACTTAACCATAATTGCTTCGTAGCCAGGCTCCTAGTGGATGATACCCATGCCTACATCCTTACGGACTGTGAAGGGGTCAACCATAGAGAAAGACCTTTCTCTATGGGTTTACCCTGTTTCAGCCTTAGGAGTAGGTGGCAACATGCCCCCGGTGACAGTTGATTTGGGTCCACAGCCCAAATCAGTTAAGTGTAGCCCTCACCTTGAAGTGGCCGTCCGGCCTTGCGAGTAAGGCGATATCTCATAATTTTTGTTTTTTTTAAAAGGACGTCCTATATTTCAGCGCATGATGATGCGGCAATCCAGCCGCCTCGGACCTGCCCTCACTGTGGAAATATGTCTCACTTAAGCCCTTTTCAAATGGCGAAAATATAGCCATGGTGGACAAGATTTTACAAAAAACCTTGGACACTCCAAAATTGTTGTCCTTTCACACGAGGTACATTTTGTAAAATTTAACAACCATGCTACAATTTAGCAAGGGACCCGTGTGAAAAGGGCTTTTCAATTTTTGTGTGTGAAATTGTTTTGACCCACTATTTTTTTCCATTATTATTAACATTATCAAAGAGTTCTATCAAAATCGTTCAAATTATTAACTTTTCGAGAAAACAAACTAAATGAAGGCATGGATTATTTCCTTTGATTCCAGTGATTTGTATGATTACAATGATTTCCACTTTTCTTACCTGCCTCTTCCTTCAGTGATTGTGAGACATTATCCTTGGCTCCTAAGACGTGATCTCCAGTCCCACTTATCTTGACAAGCTCAGTGATGAGATGAATGATGGTTCTATCACATCCTTCTACAAGCAAATGCCAAGTTATACATTGTCAAAATGTGGGCTGCCTCAGTTGGTCTTTTCCCTGCCTCTCACATCTGTGGACCCCAGTTCAGAGCTAGAGCCATGCATGTGGAATGGGTTTTCAGTCCCTACCTGGGCCCAATTTCAAAGAGCTGCTTAATGGTAAACAAATTTTCGTGCCAACTGTAGCAGAAAAATTTGCTTGTTCATAAGCGTATTTCACAGGTTAGCAAGAAAATTAGGCGGCCATCTTGCACGATCACCATGGATTTGCACACATTGCTGCACCATAACAGCCTTAAACTAACCTGCACATTGCTGCACCATGACAGCCTTAAACTAACCTGCACATTGCTGCACCATGACAGCCTTAAACTAACCTGCACATTGCTGCACCATGACAGCCTTAAACTAACCTGCACATTGCTGCACCATGACAGCCTTAAACTAACCTGCACATTGCTGCACCATGACAGCCTTAAACTAACCTGTACATTGCTGCACCATGTCAGCCTTAAACTAACCTGCACATTGCTGCACCATGACAGCCTTAAACTAACCTGCACATTGCTGCACCATGATAGCCTTAAGCTTACCTTGCTGCACCATGACAGCCTTAAACTAACCTGTACATTGCTGCACCATGACAGCCTTAAACTAACCTGCACATTGCTGCACCATGACAGCCTTAAACTAACCTGCACATTGCTGCACCATGACAGCCTTAAACTAACCTGTACATTGCTGCACCATGACAACCTTAAACTAACCTGCACATTGCTGCACCATGACAGCCTTAAACTAACCTGCACATTGCTGCACCATGTCAGCCTTAAACTAACCTGCACATTGCTGCACCATGACAGCCTTAAACTAACCTGCACATTGCTGCACCATGATAGCCAACGCCTCCTTCTTTGTAGCAAGCTGACGATGTAGATGCCTCAATCCCTCCAACCTTAGAACACCTCCCTGTTTACCAACCATTAGGAAATGCTGCACTTCCTGACATATGAACAGAACACAATTTATCAAATCAAGAAAGGGTGCTTCTGTTTCACTAGGATACCTGTTTGTGTTTTGTTGTCATTTTGTTTGCAGACTACTTTGAGGATAAAGTATGTACAATACGGGGCCCTCTTCGAATCTTCAAGTAGCATTGGACCGCTGGTGTCAGTCAGGTCAGTCTGGTCAGTCTGGTCAGTCAGGTCAGTTCGTTTAGGTTTGGTTTGGTTCGGTCAGTCGGTCGATTGGTCAGGTCGGTCAGGTTGGTCGGTCAGGTTGGTCGGTCAGTCAGTCGATCAGGTGGGTCAGGTTAGTCAGGTTGGTCAGATTGGTCAGGTCGGTCAGGTCGGTCAGTCAGTTGGTCGGCCGGTTGGTCAGGTAGGTCAGGTCGGTCAGTCGGTCCATCCGGTCAGTCCGGTCTGGTCCGTCCGGTCGGTTAGGTCAGTTTGGTCGGTTCATCAGTCAATCGATCGATCAGTTCGGTCGGTTCAGTCAGTCAGTTAGTCAGTTGGTCGGTCAGGTCGGTCAGGTAGGTCAGGTTGGTCAGTTCGGTCAGGTCGCACAGGTCAGGTCAGCCAGGTTGGGCAGGTCAGGTCAGTCAGGTTGGTCAAGTCGGTCGTTCGGTCGGTCGGTATGTTTCCTGAAACACATGGGCTTTCAAGAGTGTATTTAAAGTGTGGAAAGAACTGGTGTCTCTGATATGATCTGGTGTTTACGATTTTGGTGTCGTAAACTTAGACGGCTCTTTAGGCAAAGAAAAAGCAACTTGTTGTATCCACCAATGATGGACAACAAAATTGACTAAGCTTTAGATTATTTATTGCAATAAAAGTGACAATAGAACTAGTCCCTCAAGTTGGAAGCAATAAATTAGATGACTCATGGAATCATTATTGATCATCCAGGATCATTGCGGGACTGCATGCCTGCGGGTAATAGTAGTTTATTTTACTTTTGCTGTCCCTGACCCACATAGCTGTTGCTGTTTTGTTTGTTGTTACATTTTGTTTGTCCATAGTGTATTGTATTTATTGTTGTACTGGCCCTTTTAAGATGTTTAGGTTCGGTGTATTTCTGCTCATTTTGTATTTTCTTTTGTTTAGTAAGTTTGCTTTCTTGCTCCGTTTTTTGTTCACGTTCATTATTATGTACATATATTTATGTATTGTACATTTTGCGTTGTTTTGGTCGAATAAATAATAATAATAATAATAATCCAAGATTCTTTTCAATAATAATTCAACAAAAACTTACAGAAGGTGACAGATACATTTACAAAGCACATCATTACCAGTGTTGCAATTTGACAACCAGCGCCAAGACAGTAAAAAAAACAGTAAAACTTATCCACAGACATGGAGACAAGAACTGAACGTAGTAGTCTTAAGATATTGGCCGAGCTGATTATTTACCTCCATTAGAGTGAACTCTCCTGCAGCATATTTGACTTCTTGCTGAGCCGTCCTGGCCGGGGCAAGCTTGGCCGAGTCTGGGAATGGATCTAGTATTTTGAGAGCAGGAGCAAGTCTATCGGCATTGTCTATGACTAGAAGGTTGATTAATGACAAAGCCTGTTTGAATAGATAGATAATAAAGACATAAAGTTGTCATTTATGAAGCAAGCTTGTTTTCTTTTAAGCATTTTTATTTCTCATCAACCAAACCTAAGTCGGCAAAAACCACAACAAATCTCACTCTGCAACAGTGAAGATCATTGCAATAATTTCCTTGGTCATCTAAGGGAAAGTTAGACTTGATTCAAGTCCCGTTCTCGTGTGAGAGGTCTCCACACTCGTTCGTAGACCCCTTCCACACTACTGTGGGGGGGGGTCCACTTCACTCTACTTACCTGTAGAGCAAACTACGTTTGCCGGTAATAGGAACATGCAAACGTAGTTTGCTCTACAGGTAAGTACTCGTTCGTAGACCCCTTCCACACTACTGTGGGGGGGGGTCTCCAAGCATATCGCGCCAACTAGCAAACAAGCCGTACAGTGCGCGCTCGCCGTCAAAATGTGGTCCCGAGAATGGGACTTGACGAGGTCGTTTCTTACACTGCACGTTGTTATTGGAAAATCTCCCCAAATGGGGAGATGAACAAAACCAATGGGAGCGTGGAAGCACTGCCCCGCCGGTAAAATATTCATTACACTCTGTGACATCACAGTGCAAGACATTGTAAGTGCACACGTCTAAACGCGGTGACACGTGGGGGGCGGGCAAACTCATCAGCAGGCAAGTGGGTGTCGGTACCAAAGTCGTTGAATTGCACTTCCCAAAGTTCAAATTTTGAAAACAAAACCGACCCAAATGTATGTTACAACGTATTATATTAAATTTTAATGAACATTCAGTGCTTTCTTTTTATAATAAATCGGTTATTTAAAAATGTATTTCAATCCTCATCTAAGTACTTAACCCCCACAAATAACAAATGAACGAGTCTTCTTTTTGAATGCGTTTGATTGGACAACACGTATAACACAGCAAGTTTACATATTCATAAGTGAATACATTTACATATCAGGCGACTGCAGCATCGTCAAGTCCCTGTCCCGCGTGCGGAACAGGTTGGGGAATGCAGACCATCACAAAACAATAGTTTTCTGGCGATGACACGGGATTGGGACTTGAGTCAAGTCTAAGGGAAAGTAGAAGTCCCCGGTATCGTTATCTACTCTGAGGTAGTAAATACATTTTCCACTTAAACAGCTCTTTCTAATTGATCATATTTTTGAACACATGAGGGCGCTTTCTTCAGGGAATGTCTTGCATCATAATGACAGTTTCATCTTATTTTAATTGCCTGTAGGTAGTTTTCTTGCATCAATGACGAAAAACATAAACAAAATAATAACAACAATGAAAAAACCCCTGTTTGTTTACTTGTTTTTCCATCACGTAAAAATTGGTCCACATGCGCCCTCAAGCGATCAAAAAATACGGCAAATTGGGTCAAGGAATTAATTTTATAGACCTGCTTTTTAAGCAAAAAATATTGCTGGAATCATTTCTGCTAAGGAAAAGTTTGCACAAAACCAGTCACAATACGGCATGGCAATTTGGCTGGTAACCTTATTCTGGTAAGAAAAATTGTTCCATGCTTAGCTACTTACTGTGCTTAAGCAGCAAGATGAAATTGGACTGAGTGGTCTCATGGCTTACCTGATCAGCAACGGCGTCATCCGTTTCCATAAGTGGTACTAGAGCTCCTATCATCACACATAGATGCTTACCAAGTTCCTGTTAAACAACAAATACAACCCGTTATAAACCCATCTGAATCCAACAGTAAACCGTATTCAAACGTAAACTTGTCAAAATGATTTTTTTGTTCAGTTCTATTAGGAATTTTTTTCAAAACTCTGCATGATGCCATTCGCCGGTCAAAAATCTCAAAAATTCCACGTTCAGTATTGAGACTTAGCCAAATAGCATTGCAAATGTCAAATTACCCTGGGTTGATTCTTTAAAGGCACTGTACACGTTTGGTAATTACTCAAAATATATATTAGCATAAAAACTGACTTGGTAACGAGCAACAGAGAGCTGTTGATAGTATAAAACATTGTGAGAAACGACTCACTCTGAAGTAACATAGTTTTTGAGAAAGAGGTAATTTCTCACAAAAATAATAAAAACTTCTTGCAAGAAGTTTTTATTCCTAACTGAAAGCACACAAATTTGTACAACAAGGGTGTATTTTCTTTCATCATTTTCTTGCAACTTCGATGACCAATTGAGCCCAAATTTTCACAGGCTTGTTATTTTATGCATATGTTGGGATACACCAAATGAGAACACTGGTCTTTGACAATTACCAAACGTGTACGATGCCTTTAACTCAAAAGAGATTCCATCAATGACCAAACGCAAACACACTTGTAATCATAGGTTTGCGTGAGGAACTGTGTTAAGGTTTGCAGAAAATGTTTCACAGTGAGAGCTGAATTATTTCATGAAAATGACAAATTGACGGGGAATATGTGACGTCCAAAACCCACTGCCAAAAAATGTATGGTGCCATGGAATGTTAATCTTATGAGATTAGTAGCTTCTTGCAGGTAATACTTGAATTATGGAGCTCTGAAAATTGTCTGTCCCGGAAATGGACCCTCATATCTACACACTTGTAATCATAGGTTTGCGTGATGAACTGTGTTAACGCTTGCAGAAAATGTTTCACATCGAGAGCTGAAATATTTCATGAAAATGACAAATTATCCTAGGTTGATTCTTTGACTTAAAGACCACACGCAAACACACTTGTAATCGTAGGTTTGCGTGATGAACTGTGGGAGCTGAATTATTTCACGAAAATGACGAATTGACGGGGAAGATGTGATGTCCGAAACCCACTGCCAAAAAATGTATGGTGCCATGGAATGTTAATCCGAAGAGATTAGGCCGTGTCCGAATTGGCGGCTACAGCTAGATTTCCGCGTCATCATGCATTGAAGTATAGGACGTCCTTAGCAACACCCTTAGCAACAGCTGTAGCCGTAGATGTAGTCGGATACAGCCATAGTAGCTTCTTGCAGGTAAGACTTGAATTATGGAGCTCTGAACATTTTCAGCCTCGGAAACGGACCCTCATATCTAAGACTCTGTATGTGTGTACAGCACAGAGGAAGAGTCCAGTAGGCCTATAGGGCTAGTGTAACAGTAAAATCCGAAATATTGATTTGACAAACCTCAGGACAACACTTCAGCGCCGTCGTGCACACATCATGTAATAAATCCACACACAGACCACACAGACGTCCACCTTCCCCCAGCTCTAGCCCCTTCCCAAGCTCCTGTCCCTCCTGTAGGCTATGCACCAACGTATAGATGACGTCTTGTAAGACCATCGCCCAGGATCCACCCAGTCCAGTGGGGAGCTCAGCTAAGAGTAGTGAGATGAAGAGACGGTAGGCTAGGAGTATGCGATGCTTCTCATGATAACGATGCGATTTGGAGATCTTGATGTGAAGAGATAACAGAATCTTCTGGATGTTGTCCTGAAAATCGATCAACCAGTGACAAGAAGCGTAAGGTTTAGTTGTGAAGTGGCACGTCCCAGGATTGAGGAACGATCCTCAACATAAAGCAGACCAGGACTCAATTTCATAGAGCTGCTTCAAAGCAGAAAATATTGCTTAAAAATGTTCTGCTTAGCAGAAATGAGCAGGATACCAGTCACAAATTGTACATGTGACATGGTATTTTGGCTGGTAACCCTGTTCTGGTAAGCATAATTTTGTTGTGCTTAGCTCCTTTTTGAGCTTAAAGGCACTGAACACGTTTGGAAATTGTCAAAGACCAGTGTTCTCATTTGGTGTATCCCCACATATGCATAAAATAACAAGCCTATGAAAATTTGGGCTCAATTAGTCATCGAAGTTGCAAGAAAATGATGAAAGAAAAAACACCCTTGTTGTACAAATTTGTGTGCTTTCAGATACGAATAAAAACTTCTTACAAGAAGTTTTTATTATTTTAGTGAAAAATTACCTCATTCTCAAAAACTACGTTACTTCAGAGGGAGTCGTTGCCTACAATGTTTTATACTATCAACAGCTCTCCGTTGCTTGTTACCAAGTAAGTTATTATGATAATATTTGTTTTGAGTCATTACCAAACGTGTACGATGCCTTTAAGCAACTCTATGAAATTGGGCCAAGCATTCAAAACACTCACATGGCAATGTCTAAAATATATCTGAATTTAATCCTCAAAACACAGTAGCACTAGTAAACAATAGTAATGGAATGGAATATATAAATTTACAAAAATACAATACAATTAATGTAAAGGTCTTCAGTCAGCACATGGCTTGCTGTATGCTACTTTTCTGCAGAGCTGCCAACATTTGCATCTTGCAATCAGGGAGATTTTGTACAACAATTTGGGAGATATTTAGAATTACATTCAACATAGTAGGGACAAAGTTTCCACAATCAGGGAGATTTTCAAATTTGTTCATCAGAACAGTCAAATTTTCTTTGTTCGACATCAAATCATTCCAAATTTACCGTCAGTTTCCCTCGTGGTTTATTACTTGATAATTTACAGAGAAAAGGTTGAGTGCTCTTCTCTGCTCAGAACCAAAGGGAAAAGAATAAGTCCAAAGGTCACAGACACACAAACTTCACTTTTTCATTTGCAAATTTTGAAGTTACATCATGACCATGAACACTGAGGGCGCACTTGTCTCGCTATGGCAGAGCCAAATATTGAGAGAGAGTTGCAACAACTTGCGATTAGAAGCCATTTTGTTTTCAAAAAAATGCATTGGCGAATACAGGGTGCCAGACTAGTCTGCCCATTGGGTTGTGCTGCATTTGGACCAAAAATGGCGTCAAGCAACCACGTGACCAGTGAAAAATGGTCCCTCTATGTCGCAACTCTCTCAATGCACAGCTCAGCCCTATGGTTGTAACAAAATAAAAACTTCAGTTGTGAGAAATAACTTTATAAAAAATAAGCAATGGATGGAAGGGGTTGGTTCACCAATAAACCCCTTGCATATGACGTCACTCTCTCAAACAGCGCCCTCACTGAGGCAAAGGGAGGCAGCTCATTGGCTAATAGCAGTTCTTGGTGCGTAAAAACGAGCGCGTAACCTCAGCGTACCAGCAGCATTGCGCGTTATGCAAAGGGTCTATGGTTATTAGAATCTCATTATCTGTTCGCTTCACCTGTGTCTTGGCAAGAAGTGTGACCAACGTTAGCTCTTTACCACCAGCATGACAAGTAGTCAGGTAATCCAGAGTAGCCTTGATGGTGTAGGAGGTGAAGAAAGGTGGATTGGGCTCCGGATCTTTGTCGCTATAAAAACAGCAAATATACAGAAACTTGTGTTGAAAAGTACAGAGAAATATTCAGACACTTTAAATCATTGCAGAGAAGGCGGGTCAGGACTTGCACTTTAAGTTAGAAGAGAAAATTATCAGAAGAAAACGCAATGGAATTAAAGAACAGATATGCACTAATATGGCTTGACAATTCTAAGTCAAAATTCTGAGCCCAACTCTGAGCCCAATTGAGCCCAAAAATTGAACCCAATTCTGAGCCCAATTTCACAGCTCTGCTTACCGCCGGAATTCTGTTTGGTTACAGTCACTATAACCAGCTTACAGAGTACAGAGCAAGCAATAATTTTCTGCACTAACTTTGTAAGCAAGAATTGCTTAGTATCATCGTAGGCAAAGATTCCTTGCCTAGCTGTGAAATACGCTTACATTCAGCACAGATTTTTTCTGCTTCTGTACGAACTAATTTTGTTGCCTCAGTAGGCTGCAATTTTGGCATACAGGAAGCAGAATTATGATATTGGGCCCTGGATAAAAGATAGGGACTTCTACTAAACTGAGTCCCATCCTTTCTGAGTGCGTTTTATACATCATGGTAAACAGCTAGAGCAGAATGCCTACAAGGGTACAGTGATCACACAGGCAATAACATATGTAGGGAAAGACGACCACCTTACAGACAGCCCTCTTCAGTAGAGCGACATTGTGGGCTTTCCCCATTTGTTTTCTTTTATCCCTTTTCTTTAATCTTTGCTATTAAAAACATTATGGGGTTTAACCCCACAATGTAAAAATACCTGAGTAAAGTTCCTACCTAAAAATCACCTCACAATGTATATCTTGTAAGCCCAGACAGACAGACAGACACTTTACCAGAGCGACATTGTGGGCTTTCCCCAGGTGTTGACTATGATCCCTTTTCTTTAATCATTTCTGTTAAACACATTGTGGGGTGCAACCCACAATGTCAAAACACCCCACAAGTACTTCAGGTACTTATACATAGTCCCACAGTGTCGCTCTTGTTAAGCTCACCCCAAACAGCTTGACTGTGGAGCTATCAGGCCTGTGAGTGGACCCTTAAAAAAAGAGCTGAAACACTACATGATGTAAGAATGATTGTGGAACGTCAAGTGAGCGCGCATCATGCATTTACGCTGGTCAAATTGGGGCACCCCATTGATCCAGTAACTAGGCTTATTTCACATTATTGCAGTTGTACATTACTGCTGCCAAGCATATATAAGGCCAATAAGTGGGGAAAAAAAGAAAAAAAGGGGGGGGAAACGTTTAAAAAAAATTTAAAAACGAAAGAAAAAAAAATGGAAAAAAAAAAAACGGAAAAAAAGGAAATAAAATTTAAAAATCGGAAAAAAGCAAAGAAAAAAAAAAGCGGATATCCGCTTTAAAGCGGAGATTTCACAGGCCTGAGCTATTCATACCTTGTGAACTGAGTCTCATCTCCACTTCCTGCTGAGTGGGGTTCATACAACATGGCTAGAAGTTCCACTACAATCTGATCTAGATTTACTTGTATCAGTCGGTCTGTTGCCTAAAATACAATAACAAAGCACACACTAAGGCCGTTTCCGAATTGGCAGCTACAGCTACGGCTACGGCTAGATTTCCGCGTCATCATGCATTGAAGTATAGGACGTCCTTAGCAACACCCTTAGCAACAGCTGTAGCCGTAGCTGTAGTCGCCGATTCGGATGCCGCCTTACTTTACATTTTAATTTATCAAGGAAACGTTGAAGGAAGCCCTTCAGGTGACAGACAGAAACTCCACTGGACCGATGGAGTAAAGGAGCCGACAGGCATTTCTCTGACCTCTGACATCAGCCTACTGGTCAGCTTTGGACAGGCAGAGGTGGGACTCCATCATCAAAAGGGTCACAATGACAGAACTGCCAACATTTGCATCTTGCAATCAGGGAGATTTTGTACAACAACCAGGGAGATCTTTAGAATCACATTCAACATAATAGACTGTGTAAGTCTTGCACGCATCGGAACAAAAAAACACGTCAAACGAAGAACATTATTTTCTCTGAAATAAAATCTTTGTTTTAAATTATATTCAATGATAAAATCTGAACAACAAAAATACTCATTACAAAATCAGTTTTAGTTTTAATAATAAATACACAAATAATGTGTTAATTATTATTGAAGCAAAATTAAAACTCTGGGACAAGGATGCTTATTTGATCTTAACTTTTCAGAAACGTGGATTCGCGATGGTCACAAGACTGTAAAATTAACGCTTGACGCAGTTTATAGACGCCTCAACAACCATAGACTGCTATGAAAAGTCTTCGCGTTGCAATTACAGCATCTGGCGATTATCATCGCACATCCAAAACAAGCATTTAGTTTTGTGATCGGAGGTGAGCACAAAATTCTTAATTTTTTGCAGCAATCGGAAGCTGAGGTCAAGTTTAATTCTCTGGTTTTCTTCGTTATATTGTTGAATTGATTTCATTTTCCAATTTTGTATCACTAAGTATTACATTCCCAACAACATACATGTATATACTTTTCATGGTCATAAACCAAGTTTAACTAAAATAATTGACAAAACAAAATCTTGCCCACGTAAATCTCCATATGGTTGGGACCACAATGGTCCCGGAAGTTTAAATATTCGCGAGACTTGCACAGTCTATAGGGACAAAGTTTCCATAATCAGGGAGATTTTCAAATTTGTTCATCAGAACATGTAAAGATTGGTTGATTTTCAGGGAACATTCTGCAGAATCAGGGAGAGTTGACAGCTCTGCAATGAGTCAGTCATGACTCTCAGATGACGATGAACTTTGAAGTCTCTGCAAGCCTTAGTTGATTCTGACATCATTTTGCTGAGGTGTCCAGAATCTGGACCAAACTGCTTGCACTTAGGCCTAAAAAAAAATTGTTATGTTGGCGTAACCCGACCGACCTAAAAATACGGCCGACCCTGGATACTTTTTTTTTTTTTCAGTTTGTTTTCCCCCACCTGAAATTTTGTCAATGATTAAAAAAACAACTTTCCTACCACAAACGAAGCCGACAGTGAAAAAAAAACTTACATCCTTTTTTTTAATTTAACGTCGTCCCCAGACACTCTCCAGCCCTGGGAGAATGATTGACACTCCTATTGAGATCCAATTACGTCTTATCTTAATCCTCTGCAGTTTGTTATACATTGTTTCAGTTGGTAATACTCTTACTTCAATCAAAAGACAACAGACAAGCCGCGCCCGCTATGTCTTTTGTGGTTTTATGAACTGGTTCTGTGACCCTTAAGAGTGGGTATAGTGTTCTATTAAACCTGGAAAGTGTGTTGACATCCGCTGGCTTAAAGTTTTGATTGGAACGGTAGAAACAGTTAAACAGTTAACTGGAATTCACAAGTTTTGTTTAACTGGTTTTGAAAAAAAAATACAAAAATACAAAAAATCCCGACCTACCTACCCTATTTTTTCTGTCCCGTTACGCCAACATAACATTATTATTTTTGTTTAGGCCTTAGTGTAAATGGAAAGCGGTTTGACACTATGGCGCGCTGTGAAATCATCACAACGCCGTTCAGCGGGGTTGCTTACGCATGCGAGTTGTAAATGCATTTGTAGGTATCACAGGTGAGGTATTTTTTATAATAGAATGTGGAAGTCTACAACCATGGGGACACTTTAAAGGGACACGTTGCCTTGGATCGGACGAGTGACAAAATGGCCGACCGTGTTAGTTCACGATGTAAAAGGAAAACCATACAATTTCGAGGCATATTTGTGTGGATCATTGTATTCTACTTTTATAACGTCTTTCTAAACCATATGCATTTTATAACAAACGGTTACAAATGCTTTTTATAGACCAACTTGCCCGATCCAAGGCAACGTGTCCCTTTAAAGCAAATTATTTTGTTTGAGACAGAAAGAGTTTGATTTAACCCAGACCACAAGGAACGCGAAGAATGATCTGCCAAGTACTGACCTCTTTTCCCAGGGTGTCTTCAAGCGTTGTTAATCCCTTAATAGCTCCTCTACGCCTCTCCTGATAATCTTCACTTCCAATATCTTCCTCTTCTGCCCCCGTGCGACCAAACAGGGGTAGGATATGAGCGATGGTTCGTGGGAAGGAGTCCTTGAGGAGTTGTGTCCAATCAGTGTGGAGGGATTTTGCAATGTCTTGTACTATTTGAATTCTCTCCGTGGTGACTAGATGTGGAATTACTACCCTGTGATAACTCCTAACAAGAAATCAGAATAACATTTTTGGTTTGACCTCCACCCCAACGAGTGATAAGCATTGTATTGACCCCTCGCACCAACATCACACACTTTTCATTTCATTTCATTTCATTTATTCTGGTTGTGAAGCCAAGGACTCTCAGAAAAGCGAACTTCATCACTGTACTAGCCAAGAACCCAATGGAGAGAAGACAAGGAAGGACGTTTCAGTTTTAGATGTGGGAGGAAAACCCCAGAGAAATACTCCAGGGAAAACCACGCAGTCAGGTAGGGACTGAAAACCCAATCCACATAGTGCCCCCAGTGGGATTCGAACCGGGGTCCTAAAGGTGGAAGGCGAGGAAAGATACCACTACGCTAACCCGACCACCCTGGCTTCTGTCTGCCACTCTTGCCATTTTGGGAGTTTTTACTGGCAAAATTATAAAGAAAGATACAATTAAAAGTCACATGGGAAAGTTTCAGCTGAATACAGTGTCTACTTGTTGAGAAAACAGCAACAAACTGTCACGGTATTTTCACAAGAATGTCAAATCCATCCATGTTTAGCGAGGTGACAGCAGTTACCAATTGGACACCAACCCTCAGAAACCCGAGAAACGATTCATGCATGAATTGTTTGTCAGATTCAAATGTTTTGGGGTGAAAAATTATCCAAACCATATTACTTCGAAGGGAATCCTTTCTCAAAATAGTTTATACTATCAACAGCTGCAGTGCTTCACACAAAGTAAGTTTAATTGTCATTAATTTTTGGAGTATTTGGCAATCTATGACCCTACCTTTAAAGGGAAGGTATACGTTTAGTAATCACTCTAAAAATAAATGGCAATAAAAACCTACTTGATTAGAAGTACAGCAGCTTTCGATAGTATAAAGCATTTTGAGAATCATTTCACTTCGAAGTAATGTGGTTATGGAAAAACGATATCAGTTTTTATCCCCCAAAATTTGAATCTGAAAAACGTTACTGTCAGATAGGTTTATCAGATTGTGTATTCCAATAACGGATTATTCTTCCTGCGTGGACATAACTGATCCGGATTTTCAGTGATATCTCAAAACCGCGACCACCTTTTGAAATGAAATTTTCACAGGTTAGTTTTATTGTATATCTACATCTATATATAGGATTAAAACGATCGAACGGTTCATAAAAACCAAAGGTATACTTTCCCTTTAAATCTTACCGGTAGAAATCTACCTCAGTCTGGCATCCCAAGAGCTGGTAAGGGAACTGAGTGAGTACATACTTCTCAAGAAGCCACTGATGAGTAAGAAAACTCAAGTGAGTCTCCATGAAGACGGTGACTGAGGTGTAGTGTAGGCTGTCTGAGATGCTCTGTAGAACCTGGGAAGAAAAGGCTACACTGATAACAGTCTTTACCCATCCGGAGGCCCATATTGGCATATCGTGGCCGAGCGGATAAGAACACTGGATTCAAGCTCTGGTGTTTCTGATCAGCAGAGTGTGGGTTTCGAGTCCCGGTCGTGACACTTGTGTCCTTAAGCAAGACACTTAACCATTATTGCTGCTTCCTTCGGATGGGACGTAAAGCCATAGGTCCCGTGTGTTGTGTAATGCACGTAAAAGAACCCAGTGCACTTATCGTAAAGAGAAGGGGTTCGCCCCGGTTTTCCTGGTCTGATCGGCAGAATATTGCGCCACAGCACCTTGTAAACCATTAAATGATGCTTTAAATGAATAGGACTCATATTTCAAAAAAGCGCTATATAAGAACCAAGTATTATATTATTATTATTATTATTATACCAGAGCTGCCAACATTTGCATCTTGCAATCAGGGAGATTTTGTACAACAATCAGGGAGATAATTAGAATCACATTGAACATAATAGGGGAAAAGTTTCCATAATCAGGGAGATTTTCAAATTTGTTTGATCAGAACATGGAAAGATAGGTTTATTTTCAGGGCACTTTCTGCAGAATCAGGGAGAGTTGGAAGATCTGCTATAAAAAAACGATTCACCCCAAACCATGTGACAAAGCAATGTGTACAGTCTTTGAGAAACTGTGGCTTCAGCTAGCCTCTGGCTTGAGCTCTGTGAGCTTACTTTGAAAATGCACACTTTGGTACGGGACTCACAGAGCCAGAGCCAGAGCCAAAGCCTAAAGCATGGTTGCAAAATGGCCTTAGTCTGGGGAATGCAACTTGAGTGATCACTTGTGACCAATCGGGTCATTGTACCAGACTTTATTCAAATCTAACCTTGCAAATGGCTTATTACACCTTGAAAATTACTCAAAGAAATCTATACACATAACTGCACTTGTAGGACAATATATTTTCCATAAAGGAATAAAAAGGCAGGTCTTATAAGGCAGTTTAGAACTGGCAGGGTTGTGGCCATGCGATAAAGGACTGAGCTGAAAGTGAGGTTCTTTATTGCACGGCCGCAACCCTGCAAGGTTTTTAAATGGCCATTTAAGACTGAGTCACCACTCTTTTATTCCCATTCATAAATACCATTCTGTTAAAACATCCGGAAACCTTAAACACTTAAGTACAAATCTGACAGTTTAGCCTCAGCTCGCCTTGACTCTGCACTGATCTTCTATCCATGTTGAGCACTAAGAAGTTCATCATGCCTCAGTTTCAAACTATCCCCCACAAGTTTCAAACTTGTGCGAGCCAAATATGCAACCAACTTAAATTGGGCCATAAAATTTGCACGCTGAGTGCAATCATCTGATAGCGCCCTCTTTTGACTCAATTTCCTCAGGCCACATTTAAACACTCCCCACGGTGTTTATATCGCACGTTTAAACATGGCCACATGATCTCCTGTCGACCAATCAGAATGGAGAGACTGTCCCAGGTACTAATGAAAAATGAGTATAAGAAGGAGGAAATTGCTCACCTTTTTCATGAGTGGGATGTTGATTCCGTTCAGAGTAACAATCTGCATGAGGGCAAATACCGTCTTCTTCTCACAGGCAGGACTGTATCGAGCCACCGTAGACAGAGTCGCTAACAAACTGGCTGTATGGTGAGCAGACTGCTCAGCCTGCTCTTGTGTCTTCAATCGGTCCTACGGTAACAATACAACAAAGTTGCATTCATCCAAATATTATGGTCAAAAGATTGGTCTTTGTTAGAACAAAGATTATTTTTGTTAGAACAAAGATTACTTTCGTTCGAACGAAGATTTTTTTAATTCGAAAGAAGATTATTTTGTTCGATTCAAGATTATTTTTGTTAGAACGAAGATTATTTTCGTTAGAACGAAGATTTGTTTCCCTTTAAAAGCTCCGTAGGTACCATACAGAAATTAGAAAGGTAGCAAAACACACGTTGGTAAATTTGTTGCAATTTAATAAGAATAAATGAGGCAAGGGTTGAGTTCAATATTGATTCTTTGGTCCTTGAAGCAAGTGTCCGTTCATTGTACGCAGAGAGCAGGCGGACATCATATCATATCAAGTGGTGATGTGTCAGTTAAAATCACTCAAGCAATCTCACTGAAATTTACAACATTTCTAAGTGTTGATTAAAACTCATATTGATTAAATTTGTAGAGTTGGGGCGAGAAGTGTGTGCATCAAAGCGAAAATCACGTCTAGAATGTAAACAGTGCATCTTGCAGAGTGATATTGATCTACAGGTAGTGGTTGATGTATATGAAGCAATATCTGAAAGCAGGCTTGGATCCTCGATTCTGATTGGTCGATCCATAGCAACGAGGAGTGTGATATTAACTTATATCGCACGGTCCTTATCACACCCTACGTCTTGTTTGTTATAACTCCGCGTATTGAGCTTTTATAAGCTATACCCAAAACGTACAGCTTATAAGAAGTTAATGTAAATTCAACATTGGCGCGTTTGCGTCCATTGCTGATCGTCACATGCGATGCGTGCACACTCGTTACGTTGAAGATAAATTCGTTATCACACACGCGCTCGTGGAATACAGAAAAATATAGCGCGTCTGCGTCCCATATCCAACGAGGCCGATATAGGATGCAGAAGTGCTATATATTTTTCCGTATTCCACGAGCGCGCGTGTGATAACCTTTAATATATGAAGCAAGAACCTATACAGCACGTAGTCATTTAGACAACTTGTGATCTAGCATACAATTTAACATGTATATATTTATCTTTTTCTCAAATGGTTAATGTACTTTTTTTAGGGGTCTCGTCAACACATCCTTTGTTTTTATATTTTGGAATGAGGTGTGTTATAAACACATATGGACTGGCATAATTGGGTGACTAGTGCATGTCTATCTCCCCTGGGGCGTGTGATTGGCCTTTGGCCTCGGTAAAATGTAGGCTATCCTCTTCTGGTCACTCAAAGTCCCTAAGGGTGCATAGACGTGCACTAATGACCTCATTGCCAGTCCAATTTTAACTTATAACGTACTACTTTCTTTTGAAAAATTGCATATCAAAATTATAGAAACGTTGACTGCAGTCAAGGCATACGGAAGTTCAAAGCTGACTTCCTAAGCTTTATTTTGATCACAACTTGAGCTGCCACAACAGGTAATTTTAAGGTCACATAGTGAGTTACAACTACCAATCAAAGGGTGCGTTCGATTAGCTTCTCTGGCTGACTTCCTAAGCTTTATTTTGATCACAACTTGAGCTGCCACAAAAGGTAATTTTAAGGTCACATAGTGAGTTACAACTACCAATCAAAGGGTGCGTTCGATTAGCTTCTCTGGTTCGACCCAGGTCTGACCCCAGTGCGTTCGAGAATCTTTGACGTCATTGTTGTGGCTCACCGGGGTCAGACCCAAGTAACCGGGAGGTCAGGTTGGCGTAGCTGCATCTTCCCTTGCCTTCCACCTCTAGGACCCCGGTTCGAATCCCACTGGGTGCACTATGTGGATTGGGTTTTCAGTCCCTACCTGACTGCGTGGGTTTACCCTGGAGTATTTTTCTGGGTTTTTCCTACCACATCTGAAACTGAAACTTCCTTCATTGTCTTCTCTCCATGGGGTTCTTGGCTAGTATAGTGATTAAGTTCGCTTTTCTGAGAGTCCTTGGCTTCACAACCAGAATTAATCAATGAAATGAAATGAAATGAAATGAAATGAAATGAAATGAAATGAACCTGCTTGTGGAGCGGGTTACTTGGGGCTGACCCAGGTTCATGACCTCAAAACTTTCTCAATGGCCACCATTTTGTTTGTATTTCAGCAGGACACTTCAGGAAGTTTGACACACATTTTCACCCTTAAACCAGCGACTTTGTAAGCATTAAGTATTTTGTTATTCGTAGATGCCTACTTTTGAATCAACGTGGGCTATAAATAATCTATTGTTGCAGTTTTACCTGGAGACAAATTTTTTTACAATCTTTTCGTGAATTCCCGAAAAAAGTTTTGGACGTAATGCACACAATGAAAGAAGTTCTGGTCGGCTGTCCCAAGATGTATTGGTGAATGCTGGGGGAAGTTGGCGTGATTAGCTCATGTCAATGGGCTCACCCTGATGAGTACACCGGGGTCGACACGGGGAAGCTAATCAAACGCACCCAAAATAAGTTACAAATACAGTGTAAGGCCAATTTAATCGGGCCTGCCATTTCACAGGTTTCTGTACGGCTCCCAGGTATTTACCAAAGTAAACAACCACACTAACTATGAGGTACCAGTCTATGCTCCACCCAGCCTCACTTTGAATTGCAATGTAATTGATGTTACCTTGATCTCCATGGCATCTTGGGCTGCCTGGTACACCATGTCGAATGCTTGATTCTGTATCTCCTTGGTAAAAGGTGTACTGACTGTTCCATCTTTACTTTGATGACAGAAAAGGCTGTAAATAAATCAGCAGTGTTATTAAAACAAAACCATCACAGGAAGGAAAAACCTTGTATGCAGTTAATTTCAACTATTAAAAATTAAAATTTCAAATATCATAAGGGAAAAGGGAAACTGTCTGGGTAAATATTTAAATAATTTTGGTTTAACCCTTTCATTACCATAGGCCACTTTAGTCAACTGCACTCATACCCCCTCTTCCTTACCATTGGCGACTTTAGTCGACCAAGCTTACACACAAAAAGCACTCAAGCCTGAGCACAATGGCCATTTGTAATAAAAGCTGTAGTTTTGTCCATGTTCACCCTCCATACCCAAGCTTACCATCATTGGAAAGAGAAAGATTGGATCTTTCCAATGATGGTAAAATATAATAAGGTTGCTATTTTGCAATCTCTTCAAATAAGAGTTGAAAGATCCGAAATGCCCAACACCTACGGAGCGCCATATGGTTGTGTACAAAAAAGTGTTTCAGATTACAGATCACACTGAGGAAAGAAAGACAAAGAACTTTTACAGTTATTGACCAATCTCAATGATTTTTGGATTATATGAAAGAGAATTTAATAAGTAAGAACTGTTTATTACTTATTTTGCTGTAAAACAGTATCTTCAAGGAGATAATGTAGTTTGTAAAAAGGTCCTTTGAATGAAAGCTCTCTGTTGTGTAAGAATGTGTGCTTCATGCTTTAGTGGTCAAACAATGCGATCACCAGTGGTTGTTTATGTCAAAACAATTTGGTATTGAAAGGGTTAAAGAAAAACAAAAAGTCAGAGCGGGACTTGAACCTGCGACTTCCAGATTAACAAGCCGGTGCTCTATCACCTGACAAAGGGCTAGATACCTCAGTTGGTGGAGTGCCGGCACGTTAATCCGGAGGTCGATGGTTCAAATCCCGCTCCAGTCAATTTTTCTTTGTTGATTTCTAAAAACTCCTCAATTGTTTTTAAAGGCAATTACTATCAATCATATGTCTTTATATTTCGTACACATAGATCCTTGTCATTTGAATGTGGACTACACGTCCTGTATCATACTTTATTTTGCCATATGATATGGCAAAATAAAGTATGACACAGGACGCGTAGTCCATATACTGTTTCAACACTCCAAAATTGATTAAAGGAGCCTTACATTGATCAATAAAGGAGTCCTATATTGATTAATATAGGAGTCCTATATTGATCAATATAGTAGTCCTTTATTGATAAGTATAGGAGTACTATATTGATCAATATAGTAGTCCTATATTGATCAATATAGGAGTCCTATATTGATCAATATAGGAGTCCTATATTGATCAATATAGGAGTCCTATATTGATCAATATAGGAGTCCTATATTGATCAATATAGGAGTCCTATATTGATCAATATAAGACTCTTGCGACGCTTTGCAGCTGCGCGTCGAATTTACTAATAGTTTTTACATTGAGTAACGTATGTATTGATTCATTACACGTTATTAGCATGTGCGCATAAGCTTGCGCGCCATTACACACGCATATGGCTATGAACGCTGAACAAGCTTTAGCCAACCAGGCTTAAACAGCTCTAGCTATGTCTTCATCAGCCGCTTAATACCTTATTATGTTGAAATAAGTTATAAATACATTGTTCAAAACTTTGTACTATTTATTATTAAAATACATAATGAATTATATGAAAAATATCGAATGACAAGAATCTAAGTGAGGTATATAAAAGAAACTATCATAAGGATGCACTTCATTCATGCATATAGCGGCACGTTGAAATCTGGACTGTTCCATTTCACGAGGCAAACAGTCCAGATTTCCCCTTGAGATTATATTCTGCCGTATTGCATCCAATATTTGTATAATAATTAAAGTCACCTGGAAATAGTTTGTTTTGGGTTTTTTTACAGAAGAGTATATATGTATATTAACAATAAAACAATTTTTTGAGTAATTGTTTGTCACGATTTATATGTTAACCAAATTTGTTTGAGGGTGATTCCGCCCATCCCTTTTTGTGACGTCAATCGAGGCAGACTTCGCTGCGATCGAACATCGACCCCCTCCAACTTGCCTGCATTTACGTGCAAGTAGTGAGCTTGTACATTTCGTTATCCCAAAAGAGGGATTTTTCGTGCATTTTTCTGGCAATGCCGACCAGGTGTATTGCTGCTGGATGCAGCAAAACGACTAAAGATGGGGTCAGTTAGCATTTGTTTCCTGCATATCCCAAATATAGGCAGTTACGGGCATCGAAAGTCAGGCTAACGAGGGCAAAGTGGTCCGGTCCAACATCGTTTTCAGCGCTGCAGCGAACATGTTTCTGGTGTTTGGATCGACTTGAGCTGTATGCCGCGCCGCAGCACGCCGATCCGATTTGTCATCACGGGCCGCTAAAATAATTTGTATTATCTGTGTTCTTGTTACGACCGTGCTCGTATCTTCCGTTTTTTAAGACATAGAAACGCGCATGGGACAGTTCGGGACCGGTGAAAAACCTTGTATACACGTCGACTGTACACTGTCCTAGGATTGCATTGGGTGACGCCCGAATACGAAAACACATCATACTGATCAGGTACCCAGACGTAATGTACAGGGCCAGACTACACATTTTCTCTTCAAATATCCCGCGCCTCGATTGACGTCATGAACAGCGCCATGTAAACCGGGGCCTATTTTTAAATTTGTAATTAAAATAAAGACACAATTTTTTAACCTTTATTCACATTCCACTCATAAAAATGTATATATTAACGACAAAAGCTTTATTTTAACAAAATACCACTGCCAGGTGCCTTTAACTCTTGGTGAAATCAATCCCTGTTTTCTCAATAAAAAGATGAATTGTTAACTACTACTTGTCAGTCTAAGTAAATGTAATAACTGCACCGGTGATAAATGATACGCCTACCTGTCAGCCCTAATTAGTGGGTCTATTTTACTCTATATATTGGCCATTAGTGATAAGAGATGATGGCTCTGCAATCTCAGACAACATTTGTATTAAAGGCAAAGTACTTGTATACCTTCAGTTTTGGGAACTGCTTTTTTGTTTGAATCCTACATAATATACAATGTAGATATATACAATAAAACTGACCTACGAAAGTTTCATTTCAAAAGGCGGTAGCGTTTTTGAGATATCGCTAAATATCTGCAGCGGTTATGTCCACGCAGGAAGAATAATTTGAAGACACATACTGAGAACGTTTCATGCATGAATCGTTCTCAGATTGAAATGTTTTTGAATCCCCTTTCTCTAAAACCACATTCCTTAGAAGGGAATCAGTTTTTAAAATGATCAACAGTTGTGGTGCTTCTTACCAAAGGAAGTTTTTATGGTCATTAATTTTTGGAGTAATTACCAAAGGTATACCCTTCCTTTAAGAGAGCATTTAATTTCTGTATTGCTTAATTGCAGTCAGGGGCCATTTAGTTTTTGTTTAAACAAGTTACATATTAACAAACGAAAAAGAAGAAGAACAAATACCCAGCTGGCCAAGGTCGTCATTTTCATTCCTGATTAAACTACAAAGTTGTTTGTTTAAGCCAGGAAAAGCCATTGGAAACTACTGATGTTGGAGACCTTTGCTCTAAAATATCTGGTTCATTTGAGGCGTTACTTTGTTCTTTAGTGTATAAATTATATTATAAAGCCATTATGAAGAAATTTCCTAACATTAACTATTCTGAATGGCCCCTAAATGGGTGATTATTAGATCTGACATTATGATTAGCCAATCACCGCAGGGGTTGCGCATCCAAACTGCTGAATGCGAGTAGATAGGCTATGTGTGACGCAGTATGAAAGGGTTTGGCATTTAAACAGAGTAGCCCTTCATGGCCAGGGCTTCATGGGTTGTCGTACGGCTATATTAATTACAAAAGGTGGTAGCGTTTTTTGAGATATCGCCAAAAACCTGGAGTGGTTATGTCCACACAGGAAGAATAATCCGCAATTTGAATACACAATCTGAAAAACGTTTCATGCATGAATTGTTTTCTCAGATTGAATATGCTGGTTTCTAAAAATTGCTGGAGAAACAGCAAAAAGTGAAGCTGATGTTATATATCGCAGATGAACTCTTACCAAGCAAAAGTTGTGAACTGCATGAAGATTTGGTGAGACATTGCAATCAATGGTCATGATTGCTTGACTAGTCGCACTAGTCGCCCAGGCTTACTGGTAAGTACATGTATAAACATATTCTAACTATCACTTGGTGTGTCGTGGCCGAGCGGATAAGAACACCGAACTCAAGCTCTGGTGTTTCTGATCAGCTGAGTGTGGGTTCGAATCCCAGTCGTGACACTTGTGTCCTTAAGCAAGACACTTAACCACATGCTTCGTCCTTCGTAAAGAGAAGCACCTTGTAAACCATTACATTGTGCTATAAATGAACAGGCCTCATACTTCAAAACGTAGCTCCACATACCTTGCAAGAAATAATACCTTAAAGCGCTTAGAGGCTGGCCTGCAGTAGGCACTATACAAAAACGTTATATTATTATTATAAAGTGGTGTGGCTTGGTCGAGCAGTCTACTGCCATTGACTGCATAGGACTCAAGTTCCGATGGTTGAATCATCAGAGTGTGGGTTCGAATCCCGGTCATGACACTTGGGCAAGGCACTTACCCATAATTGCTTCTCTTAACCCAGGTGTATAAATGTGAATTTGAGAGGGCTGAGTCAGTATTGCATTAGATTAACTAACCCCTTAGCGCTGATATAAGCAGCTTGGGGTTGTATGCTCCTGCAGGGAGTCGAGAAAGTTAGAGGAATGGTATAAAAGTATGCCTGATGAAAAGGGATAATAATGTTGTAAAGCGCCTTGATCTACCAGGATATATAAGAACCAATTATTATTATTGGGGGTTTCGGCTATCCGCCGAAACCACCTTTGTAATCGTCGAGATTTTTATTTTATTTTGGTATTATTATTATTTTTCCATTCAAAAATTTCTCATAGCATTAACCAGTGAAATTTGTTATCGTTTGATCTCAGGAATTACAGTCTTAAAACACACAAACGACACATCAAATAAAAGCTTGCGTTCTAACTTAGATCCAGCAGCAGTTGTTTTGAGTGTTTTTCGTTCATTTCTTGACGATATTACCGATTTAAAAACGCCCGTCAAAAAAGCACGATTGCCGTGTCTGTGTACATGACACGTAATTGACGCTGTACGTACCATACGGCCGTATCACACACAGCCTGTGTACACACAGATAAGGCTGCTGCAATACAGTGGATAACTGTGTGCATAGTGTGTGCTATGGAGTGTGCATGTACCGCACAAACGAGCACAAAATTGGGCTAATAAAACTGTTTTAACTGAGTTGGTTTAGTTTGAAAGTCAATGTATAAAATCAATTTACATTTTACATGACTGAAAAACTGTCTGAGATTTTAACTTGCTGTTCTTGTTTAGCGAAGTTTTGGTGCAAAACTTCGATCGCAGCAGTCAATAAATAGAATGTTGATTTTCATTGGTAACCACTAGTGTATGCTAGATGGTTCATTGCTAACGCGGGATACCAGGGAAATCTTGCTGTTGCATTAAATATTGATCGCGCAAATGTTTTAGCTTTTCAGTTGCAGTGGGGGGTTTTCTGCTGAAAATGCACATCAAGCACTTGTGAAACTCAATGGATCAGTATCTTTTCTGAAGATTTCACATGAGTTGATGAATGCCTACTTAGTATGGAATCTGCCCCGTTTTTTAAAACATGCGAGCCTCCTAATCCCACCATTGTCCGGAGTTTGGAATTAACAACCTGCTCGCTGCATCGTGACTCCAGTTTCGGATTAGTATTGCTAGCGATAGCGTCCAGTTAGCACCTCTATTGATTGTCTTACAAGCCAAAAATAACGATGTTCAGGTTGTTAAAGGTATCATCCTTTTTATTATGTTTTTATTATTCTCGTTACAAAAGGGTTGAAAACAATGTTTTGCTCGTAACGGGCCGACAAAATTACCTTGTTGTAACCGTGTCTCGCTACTACCGTGCTCGTATAATCCATATTTAAATGCATTGAAACACGCACGGGGCAGTTCGGGACCGGCAAAAAACCTCGTATTAACAGGAACCTGGTAATATGCGAGCCTTGTTAAAGCCGAAACCCCAGTATTTGTTTGTAACAAATTCAGTTCTAGTTATTATTATTACTATTAAGCCATTTTCCAAGTCCATCAGTTGACCTTATGTATTGACGTCCTCCTGCTGCCATCTCGGAGGTAAACGATGATGAAACAAATGGAAAATGCACATCTATGTACGCGCAGAGAGCACAGGATGAGCCAATGAGCAATCTCCTTTTGACTTCTACACAAACGCCTCTACTGCAGAGACATGCGCATTTAGGTCTACATACTAAACTGTATGGAAACTGTGATGGGTGGCCGTGTTGGTCAGGTAATTGCACAAAGGAAAATAAATTGCAGCGCTTTAGTGACTAACTAGTTAGAAATATCTGCATAAACTTTCTTAGCAACCTGCATAAACTTTCTTAGCAACAACTACTTCATCAGATGCAATGAAGAAAACCACCTTTAACCAAGGGCTATATACAGTCCAGCACAGTCTAAACAAAGGATGAGTACTGTAGCATGACAAAAAGCCAAGATATCTATTCAATCCTCTAAGATTCAAAGCCAAGTTAAATTTGACTAATGTTGGGCATAGGGTCATGCCTGGGCACAAGTGAACATTCAAATCTGAATCTAGACCTTAAAATGTACATGACGTCGTTTGAAGAGGGCGCCCTCTAGTAAAAGTCAAAAGAAGGCTGCTCATTGGCCCACCCTGTGCGCCACGCGTACATAGCTGTGCATTTTCCAATTTGTTTTGCTTCTAAGATGCATAATACTGACAGTAATATTCAGCTCTTATACAGCACTTTAGCTGAGGGCGTCTAAAAGCGCTTTTGTTTCTTTTTTTCAACAGGTATGCCAATTTGTTTGTTTTTTTCAAATTACGAAACCAATTTATATAGCACCTTGTAAAGGTTTTACAAAGTGATGCAGTGCAATCTGCAGCCAACCATTCCCTAAACGATTCTCTTAACAATAAGTGTACTGAGTTCTTTTACATGCATTGTGATTTTATGACTTTTAAAACTGTACATACATTTCAATGTTTTCTACTGTTGTTTTTGCGTTTTTTGCTGTTGTGTTTGTTTCTTTGTTTTATTCTGATGTGTGATCAAGGGTCCCCATTTAGTGGGCCTGTGTGCCTATTGGGGGTTTCCCTTTTTGCACACTTAAAGAGGGGCTCCAAGGTCAAATTCAGTTTTGTGATGCAATCATTTTCCAACAGATGTAGTCCTCATAAAACTTCGGGGAAAATTACAAGTCTCTAAACTCATGTTAAAATGGTGTAAAATGTCATTTTATTTTATACTCTTGTCATGCTTGTAGAGCGAAATTTGAAACATTACATCATTGGACAACAAAGGACATCAAAAACAAATGTATATTCCGAAAAGGATGTCCTTGTAACACTGTGAATGTTTCCCTTTGCTAATTTTCAGGAATTTCGTTCAACACTTTGTGTGAAGTCCACATCAGAATGAATGAAACAAACAGTACCAAACCAACAGACAACATCTACTTTGCAGTGTCACTGACTCTGGGCACGATTGGCATTTTGGGCAACGCTCTCGTCTGCATCACGATCATCAGAGCTAAATTCATGCACAACGTCACCAACTTACTGATCGGCAACCTCGCTCTGGTCGACCTCTTAGTCTGTTTAACACACATCATATCCTTGAAACAGTTTATTCCAATCGGTGCAAATGATATCATAGTCTGTTTTCTCTATTTTAAAAAATTTATATTGTGGTTTTTTATTTCCATGTCGTCAAGCAGCATTTTGTGTATTACGTATGAGCGATACAAAGCCATTGTTCATTCACTGCATTATCATGCGTACTTTACAAAACGGAAAACAGGTTTCATGATAGCAGTTCCATGGCTGGTTTCATTATTAACATTATTTTTGCAAACATTTATCGATCTACTTGGCCAAGATTTATTGAATTTTGATTGTTTTAGGGCTGGACCGCCAACACTTGAAAGAGTTTCGTCAACAATCCTTGTGATGTTGTATTTGTTTTTACCTGTGGTGACTATAGTTTTCTTGTACATCAAAATAATTCTCAATCTACAAGGAAATGCTGCCAAACAACAACGCGATAACAACCACGCACCTGCGAATGAACTCATGAAAGCCCAGAAGAAAGTGGTCGTTGTAATGATGACAATCGTCAGTCTGTATTTGATTTTCTGGTTACCATTTTTAACTATATTCACACTTGTAATAGTTGGTAACCAATTGATTAACATGGACTGGTCAACTTTACTCATTGTCCTCAACTCATCGATCAATCCCATCATTTATGCTTTCAAGTACAAGGAGTTTAAGCGAGGGGTAAGAGAGGCAGTTTTCCCATGGTGTTTTAAGAGAAGTCGTAGGGTAGAGGGAAGAAATAACAACATAGCACTTGGGTAGTCTCAACAAAATCACAATTTAAGATTTACAAAAGGTACCTTTAAAAATTAGAGCATAAACTCCCTGGATGGTTGTAGATCCCATTGCTTCAGCACTGCAGTTCTGCTTTGGACTAGAAAAAACCCTCGTATTTAAAAGATTGTAATTTTGTTCAAGGGAATTAGTACTGGGTATACAGCGCTTTACACACATCGGTGTATTGGTAAAACCAAAATTAATATTCTTTATCCCTGCAAATTTAACATTTATTAAATTATTGCGGTACCCGCTGCTGAAATATGGGATTTGAACTGCCTCTAGCTACCGGGCAATCTCGGTGGTCTAGTGGTAAGAAATCTGCTTCAGCATGGCAAAGGTTGTGGGTTTCAATCCCACCCAAGTAATATGCCTGTGGATTTTTTTCACAGGAATCAGTGCTTAACACACATCAGTGTAAGAGTAAAACCAAATAATAAAACATTAAAGTGTTTGATTCAAGTTCTGGGCGCCAGTGTTTTGTAGAGACTAGGCACCAGTGTTCTGTAGACCCTAAGCACCAATGTCCCAAAGGCCCTAAGTACCAGTGTTCTGTAGGCCCTAAGTACCAGTGCTCCAGAGGCCCGAAGCACCAGTGTTCTATAGGCCCTAGGCCATGTTGGCACCAGTAATCCGTAGGCCCTAAGCACCAGTGTTTCAAAGGCCCTACGTACCAGTGTGCTGTAGGCCCTTGGCACCAGTGTTATGTAGGCTCTAGGCACCAGTATTCTGTAGGCCCTTGGCACCAGTGTTCTGTAGGCCCGAGGCACCAGTGTTCTGTAGGCCCAAGGCACAAAGGTTCCAAAAGCCCTAAGTACCAGTGTACTGTAGGCCCTTGGCAAGGTGTTCTGTAGGCCCTTGGCACCAGTGTTCTGTAGGCTCTAGGCAACAGTGTTCTGTAGGCCCTTGGTACCAGTGTTCTGTAGGCCTTCGGTACCAGTGTTCTGTAGGCTCTAGGCAACAGTGTTGTGTAGGCTCTAGGCAACAGCATTCTGTAGGCCCGAGGCAACAGTGTTCTTTAGGCTCTAGGCAACAGTGTTCTGTAGGCCTTTGGTACCAGTGTTCTGTGGGCGGTAGGCAACAGTGTTCTGTAGGCCCTTGGCACCAGTGTTCTGTAGGCCCGAGGTACCAGTGTTCTGTAGGCTCTAGGCAACAGTGTTCTGTAGGCTCTAGGCAACAGTGTTTTGTAGGCTCTAGGCAACAGTGTTCTGTAGGCTCTAGGCAGCAGTGTTCTTTAGGCCCTTGGCACCAGTGTTCTGTAGGCCCTTGGCACCAGTGTTCTGTGGGCGGTAGGCAACAGTGTTCTGTAGGCCCTTGGCACCAGTGTTCTGTAGGCCCGAGGTACCAGTGTTCTGTAGGCTCTAGGCAACAGTGTTCTGTAGGCTCTAGGCAACAGTGTTTTGTAGGCTCTAGGCAACAGTGTTCTGTAGGCTCTAGGCAGCAGTGTTCTTTAGGCCCTTGACACCAGTGTTCTGTAGGCCCTTGGCACCAGTGTTCTGTAGGCCCTTGGCACCAGTGTTCTGTAGGCCCTTGGCACCAGTGTTCTGTAGGCCTTTGGCACCAGTGTTCTGTAGGCCTTTGGTACCAGTGTTCTGTAGGCCTTTGGCACCAGTGTTCTGTAGGCCCTTGGCACCAGTGTTCTGTAGGCCCTTGGCACCAGTGTTCTGTAGGCCTTTGGCACCAGTGTTCTGTAGGCCCTTGGCACCAGTGTTCTGTAGGCCCTTGGCACCAGTGTTCTGTAGGCCTTTGGCACCAGTGTTCTGTAGGCCCAAGGCACAAGTGTTCTGTAGGCCCTTGGCACAAGTGTTCTGTAGGCCTTTGGTACCAGTGTTCTGTAGGCCTTTGGCACCAGTGTTCTGTAGGCCCTTGGCACCAGTGTTCTGTAGGCCCTTGGCACGAGTGTTCTGTAGGCCCTTGGCACTAGTGTTCTGTAGGTCTTTGGTACCAGTGTTGTGTAGGCCTTTGGCACCAGTGTTCTGTAGGCCCTTGGCACCAGTGTTCTGTAGGCCCTTGGCACTAGTGTTCTGTAGGCCTTTGGTACCAGTGTTCTGTAGGCCTTTGGCACCAGTGTTCTGTAGGCCCTTGGCACCAGTGTTCTGTAGGCCCTTGGCACTAGTGTTCTGTAGGCCTTTGGTACCAGTGTTCTGTAGGCCTTTGGCACCAGTGTTCTGTAGGCCCTTGGCACTAGTGTTCTGTAGGCCTTTGGCACCAGTGTTCTGTAGGCCCTTGGCACCAGTGTTCTGTAGGCCCTTGGCATCAGTGTTCTGTAGGCCTTTGGCACTAGTGTTCTGTAGGCCTTTGGTACCAGTGTTCTGTAGGCCCAAGGCACTGGTGTTAGCCCTCACCCTCTTTTAAGCACTGAATTGTATTACAATGTGTTACATATATTGAGGTTTGCGGTAAGCTTTGTACATTGTATTGTACTAGCAGACAGCATCTCTCTGAACCTTGGGAAACCTAAGGTTCAGAAATAGGACGTTATACATTTTAGACCTACTTTCTTGTTTGTGTCTGCATGAGGATCTTCTTTGCTATTGTTTAGTAGCCTTCAACTTTTTCATATCAATCAAACCTAACAGATTGTGTAGTAAGGTGTTGTAATATTTTATAAAAATTTATAAATTGTTTGATCCAAGTATTATGTTAAGAATTAAGTGTTTTATAAACTAAACAACTTTGTTTTTGTAGCAAAAAAGTCCATTCAATCTGTAATAGACTGTGCAAGTCTCGCGCGTATCGGAACCAGAAAACACGTCAAACAAAGATTTGTTTTCTTCTCTGAAATTAAATCATTGTTTAAATTTATATTCAATGATAAAATCTGAACAACAAAAATACTCCTTACATGTTTATAAAATCATTTTTATTTTTTATAATAAAGACACAAATAATGTGTTAATTATTATTGAAGCAAAATTAAAACTCTGGGACATGGATGCTTATTTGATCTTAACTTTTCAGAAACCACTTAAGTGGAGTCGCGTTGGGCACACGGCTGTAAAATTAACGCTTGACGCAGTTTATAGAGGATGCTGACGCCTCAACAACCATAGACTGCTATTAAAAGGCTTTGCGATTACAGCATCTGGCGATTATCATCGCGCATCCAAAACAAGCGTATAAATAAGTTTTGTGATCGGAGGTGAGCAGCAACCGGAAGCTGAGGTCAAGTTTAATTCTCGGGTTTTCTTCGATATATTGTTGAATTGATTTTACTTTCCTATTTTGTATCACTAAGTATTACATTCCCAACAACATATATATTTGTCATGGTCATAAACGTTAAAATTATTGACAGAACAAAATCTTGCCCACGTAAATTTCCATATGGTTGGGACCACAATGGTCCCGGAAGTTCAAATATGCACGAGACTTGCACAGTCTATTAGAGGGCTGTCATAGATGATTTAAAAGTCATCAATTAATTAATGATGATCTTTGTATGGTGTTTAATTTATTACAACCACTGAAACCATGTAGTCTCCATCATCTAATTGCCCGCAGACCACAAAATGGGGACTACAGAATATTTGTTGACAGTAACTTTAATACTAAACCTCCACTGGTTATGTTATTGCTACCGATAGTGTAGCTAAAGGGGTCTCTACATTCTGACATTTTGGGTTGTACAGTACAGTGATGACAAAAACAAGTATTTTGCTGTTTATTTTTCTCAAGTTTTCTCAAAACTATTCTGACATTTCAGGTTGCACAGTACGGTGATGATAAAAAAGTATTTTGTTGATAATTTTTCACATGTTTTCTCAAAACCATTCTAACATTTTGGGGTTGTACAGTACAGTGATAACAAAAACAAGTATTTATCTGATTATTTTTAACGTGTTTTCTCAAAACCATTCTGACATTTTGGGTTACACATAAAAAAAGAGAGGATATTTTGCTATTTATTTTTAACGTGTTTTCTCAAAACCATTCTGACATTTGGGGTTGTACAGTACAATGATGACAAAAAAAAGTATTTTGCTGTTTATTTTTCTCAAGTTTTCTCAAAACTATTCTGACATTTTGGGTTGTACAGTACGGTGATGATAAAAAAGTATTTTCTTGATAATTTTTCACGTGTTTTCTCAAAACCATTCTGACATTTTGGGGTTGTACAGTACAATGATGACCAAAATAAGTATTTTGCTGTTTATTTTTCTCAAGTTTTCTCAAAACTATTCTGACATTTCGGGTTGTACAGTACGGTGATGATAAAAAAGTATTTTGTTGATAATTTTTCACGTGTTTTCTCAAAACCATTCTAACATTTTGGGGTTGTACAGTACAGTGATAACAAAAACAAGTATTTATCTGATTATTTTTAACGTGTTTTCTCAAAACCATTCTGACATTTTGGGTTGCACATAAAAAAAGAGAGGATATTTTGCTATTTATTTTTAACGTGTTTTCTCAAAACCATTCTGACATTTGGTGTTGTACAGTACAATGATGACAAAAAAAAGTATTTTGCTGTTTATTTTTCTCAAGTTTTCTCAAAACTATTCTGACATTTTGGGTTTTACAGTACGGTGATGATAAAAAAGTATTTTCTTGATAATTTTTCACGTGTTTTCTCAAAACCATTCTGACATTTTGGGGTTGTACAGTACAATGATGACAAAAACAAGTATTTTGCTGTTTATTTTTCTCAAGTTTTCTCAAAACTATTCTGACATTTCGGGTTGTACAGTACGGTGATGATAAAAAAGTATTTTCTTGATAATTTTTCACGTGTTTTCTCAAAACCATTCTAACATTTTGGGGTTGTACAGTACAGTGATAACAAAAACAAGTATTTATCTGATTATTTTTTCATGTGTTTTCTCAAAACCACTCTGACATTTTGGGTTGCACATAAAAAAGAGAGGATATTTTGCTGTTTATTTTTTAGCGTGTTTTCTCAAAACCATTCTGACATTTGGTGTTGTACAGTACAATGATGACAAAAAAAAGTATTTTGCTGTTTATTTTTCTCAAGTTTTCTCAAAACTATTCTGACATTTTGGGTTGTACAGTACGGTGATGATAAAAAAGTATTTTCTTGATAATTTTTCACGTGTTTTCTCAAAACCATTCTGACATTTTGGGGTTGTACAGTACAATGATGACAAAAACAAGTATTTTGCTGTTTATTTTTCTCAAGTTTTCTCAAAACTATTCTGACATTTCGGGTTGTACAGTACGGTGGTGATAAAAAAGTATTTTCTTGATAATTTTTCACGTGTTTTCTCACAACCATTCTAACATTTTGGGGTTGTACAGTACAGTGATAACAAAAACAAGTATTTATCTGATTATTTTTTCATGTGTTTTCTCAAAACCACTCTGACATTTTGGGTTGCACATAAAAAAGAGAGGATATTTTGCTGTTTATTTTTTAGCGTGTTTTCTCAAAACCATTCTGACATTTTGGGTTGTACAGTACGTGATGATAAAAAAGTTCTTTGCTGATTGTTTTTCACATGTTTTCTCAAAACCATTCTGACATTTTGGGTTGCACAGTACAGTGATAACAAAAACAAGTATTTATCTGATTATTTTTTCATGTGTTTTCTCAAAACCATTCTGACATTTTGGGTTGCACATAAAAAAGAGAGGATATTTTGCTGTTTATTTTTTAATGTGTTTTCTCAAAACCATTCTGACATTTTGGGTTGTACAGTACGTGATGATAAAAAAGTTCTTTGCTGATTGTTTTTCACATGTTTTCTCAAAAGCATTCTGACATTTTGGGTTGCACATAAAAAAAGAGGATATTTTGCTGATTATTTTTAACATGTTTTCTCAAAACCATTCTGACATTTTGGGTTGTACAGTACGTGATGATAAAAAAGTTCTTTGCTGATTGTTTTTCACATGTTTTCTCAAAACCATTCTGACATTTTGGGTTGTACAGTATGTTGATGATCAAAACAAGCATTTTGCTGATTATTTTGTCAGTGTTTTCTCAAAACCATTGACATTTTGGGTTGACTCACCCATATGTTGTTTCTTTATCCTTAAATTGATTATGGATGCCTACCAGTTAAGATAAGACAGTATCTCTAATTGTTTAAGATATTACAGATTTTTATAATTAAATGTGAATGATGTAACAACCGTTTTGTTACAGAAGATTTCTTTTATCTTTCATTTTGTACCCATTTTAAACCCTAACTCCCATGAGTGATTTACTAGGATCCGTCCTCACTCTAACAAAATCCAACACCATATGGTCACTCAACACCCAAACTGTTGGACTCTGATTATGGTGGTATGCCTGATCCCATGAGTGATTTACTAGGATCCTTCCTCACTCTAACAAAATCCAACACCGTATGGTAACCCAACACCCGAACTGTTGGACTCTGATTATGGTGGTATGCCTGATCCCATGAGTGATTTACTAGGATCCTTCCTCACTCTAACAAAATCCAACACCATATGGTAACTCAACACCCAAAACTGCTGGACTCTGATTATGATGGTATGCCTGATCCCATGTGTGATTTACTAGGATCCTTCATCACTCTAACAAAATCCAACACCATATGGTAACTCAACACCCAAACTGTTGGACTCTGATTATGGTGGTATGCCAGATCCCATGAGTGATTTACTAGGATCCTTCCTCACTCTAACAAAATCCAACACCATATGGTAACTCAACACCCAAACTGTTGGACTCTGACTATGGTGGTATGCCTGATCCCATGAGTGATTTACTAGGATCCTTTCTAACAAAGTCTAGCACCATACACCCAAACTGTTGGACTCTGATTATGGTGGTATACCTGATCCCATTGTATAGCGTGCAGTCCTCAGTCCAACAGAATCTACCACAACATGCAGATCGATTTTGATGGGTTGCAGTTGGCTAGTAACAGATTGTTTGAATGATAATTGTACTAGTTATCACACAAACGCGAGTGGATTACCGACAAATACAGTACTTCTACAGCTCATATCCAACGTTGGACTTTGGACACAGCAGAGGCATTATGTTTTGTAAGTATTCCTTGAAAGCGCTTGTGTTAACAAATTTACCTTCAAGCAAACTTGACACACAGCTTAACCCTGCGGGTAGCGAAGGTGCTCACGCCGTAGGCATTTTTTAATATTTTTGTTAATTACAACAACTTTTTTTTAATCAATTTCGCTGAAATTAATTTTCATCCAACCCTTAACAGTCCTTGACAAAGTGGCTGAACCGTTTTTGCCCTAGAGGTCATTCACCGGTAGGCCAGTTGTCACAAATGTGGGTCTGAGCCAAAGCGGCATTCATTTGTGCAGTAACAAACTTGCCGCCTCTGTATCAACAAGCTGTCTGTCATCTGTCTGCCATCGGTGAACCAATGTGTCAATTGCCAGAATATCAAAATCTTTGGTGTGTGTGTTCAGTGAACTTAAATTCATCTGTTCAGACCATTAGAACAAGATTTGTGCCCCCAAACACAGTTATTTACACCCCAACATAAAACGCCTACCGCGTGAGCACCTCGGGGAAACCGCGTAAATATTTTAAGCTGGCCGCTCGCAGGGTTAAAATAGTGCAATTCACAGAGTTACATAGCGCAACACACATGGTGTGATATGGACCGTGCAATATGAGCTAATATAGCACTATTGTTACCATGGATCAACTAATCAGAATCAAAGATTCAAGTTTGCCTGAAAATCAATGCCTTTATCAACAGATAATTGGCGAGAGGCAGTGATTTGTTGAAGTTTAATAATCAAGATGAATCTCCAATGCCATGTAAACAGCAATTTGCGGTTAATGCATTTTTTTATTTATTCAAGCGTGGCTCTTGGTAATGGGTTTTTGAGTTGAGTTCAGTATCAGAGTAATGAAGGCAGACAGGATTTTTTGTTCAGTCAGTTTAGGTTCACATGCCTTATGCAGGGAGTTAGGAGTTATTTCTGTGTTGCAGGAAGAATTATCAGATTTATAAACCTTGCTTGGATATATTTCACCTTAAAGTCTGGTAAGTGCATTGATATTAAAGAGGAGCTCGAAGGTCAAATTTAATTTTGTGATGCACTCATTTTCCAATAGAAAGAGTCCTTATGAAAGTGGGGAAAAATTACAAGTCTCCCACAAGTCTCTCACAAGTCTCTAATTTATTTGAAATAAGATGTTTTTGGATGTTGATAAAGTTCACACTGGAAGAGTATCAAATACCAGGGATTTTACGCCGTTCTAACGTGAGGTAAAGAGACTTGTAATTTGTCCCCACTTTCATAAGGACTCTTATCTATTAAAAATTGATTGCATCACAAAACTGAATTTGACCTTTGAGCCCCTATTTAACTTATTGGATCATTTTTGCAGAACAAGTGAAAACTGCAAATCCCTTAATACCCTCTCAGTTAGAGTTTAGCCAAACACTTAGTTGGCAATGTCTCTGTCATTGTACAAGAAAATTCTTAGTTTACCCAACTTGAATCTGAGCTGATGTTCAGAGTCGATTAACTTGGTTGCCATAAATAGGGTGTCATGGCCGAGCGGTTTAGAGCATCAAATTCAAGTTCTGGTGGTTTAGTCATCGGGGTGTGGGTTCGAATCCGAGTCATGACACTTGGGTCCTTGAGCAAGACACTGAACTATAATTGCTTCTCTTAACCCAGGGGTATAAATGGGTACCTGCGAGGGTAGAGGTTGATATTGTGTTTGAAAAAAGCCTTTGGAGCGCCAAGGCAGCCCATGGCTGTATACTCCCCATGGAGCTGAGAAAGATTAAAGGAATGTTATTGGCCCAATGACCAGGGCACTAATGTAAAGCGCATTGATACGTTATTGTAAAATGCGCTATATAAGAAATAGTTATTATTATTATTATTATTAAATATCAGAGCCTGGAAGTGGTTTTGGGCGGAGTTTTTGCCCATTTTCACCTTAGCGAGTTTTTGCCACAGCAATTACTGACCTTTTGTATACCACTGTTCGGTGTTTGTGTAAACTGTGATTCTTTGTGTTTGCTATCAAGGTAAATATAGCGTATAACTGAATAATTGTTCTTGTGACATTAGTGATAAATTAGTGTGGTGAAGTAATGTTTGCAGGGCCCCAGTGGAAACCAGATTTAACCACTTCACGTTAGATGACGTGTATGCACGCCAGATCATTCTACACTGGCTTATGGCAAAAAAATTTGAACACCTCGTACAACTTTGGAGCACCTTCTATTTTTAGCAGTCAGTCAAACGGCTGACATGTATATTCACCTGGACATTCCATTGTGTTGTGACAAAGGCATGCACCTAATGTGCTACGCTTCATTTCCCCCGTACAAAGAGGGACAGAAGGTACTGGAATTCATGCTCGTAAGCTCCCTTTTCTCTCTCAGAATGTCTTTTGGACTTTACCAAGGAGCACTAAAGACAACAACCACAACATTAGAGCTTCTTGTCTCCCTTTAACTCAAGGCTCAAGGTAGGTGTAATGTTCTAGGACTTGCTCAAGTTTATTGTTGTGGATGCAGGGTTCTCCCCAGGTTTTTTCAAAACTGTGGGGCATTCTGGGCCAAAGTTTCGGAATGTTTGGCTGAAGTGCGCTGAATTGAAACAAGGTCCTCGAAATGTTTTCTACTTGGTGTTTTTCTTGGTTTTCAAAGCCCTACTGTGCAATCTGGAGCATTCTATATGGTTTTCTTTTCATGTTTTTGGTAAAACTACCGTAATTATTATTATATATTTTTTTTGCGTATTGGCCGATTTGTTTTTGCGTATCGGACGAAATTCTTGCGTATCGGCACGCAAATCTTGGGGTGACGCTCTGGGCACCGCCATGTTTGGCTCCAGCATCACATGACACGCATGATTCGGTAGTTCACAGCTCAGAAATAAACCAGGATTGACGTTCATTAAGTTTTCCACTATGGCGTGATTTTCCTTTAGTAATACATAGTAGTAGTCTATTACAGTTTGGCGACGAGGATAATCTTTTCAAGATGGCTACCCTGATCGGTAAAATCAACAAATTTCGCGAGGGAACGGAGGACTAAACAAACTACGTTGAAAGGTTCGAACATTACTTTGTAGCGAATGATGTAACCACATTGGCCAAGAAACAAGCCGTTCATGCAGGCCTCACCCACAACAACAATAGACTTGAGCAAGTCCTATATTAAAACAATACAGTAGGTTACTCAATGGGGGGAAATGTTTGTTTAATATGTATTCATATAATTAAAATGTTTGCATATTTTTGGTCAGCGTTGTGACATTTACAACTTAGGAAAAACACCTTAAAATCGAAACCATAATTCCCAAAATTCCAACCTTTTTCACAGATGTCTGTCAAAGAGTTTCCTTTATCTGTTGAGGGGTTTGGGGGTGGGGGTGAACAAAGAAAACATTGACTAGAGCGGGAGTGGGGGATTTGAACCTGCTACCTCCAGATTAGCGTGCCACCTTGTAGATGCACACCACAAATTTTGGTTCATTTATCTTAGTTTTTGAACACAACAAAGATGCACTACACTAAGTTTTGGTTCATTTTTCATGGTTTCTGAATTAGACGTAGATGCACACAACTAACTTCAGTTCATTTATCACAGTTTTTGCAACTTCAATTATTGACAATAAATCCTTATCTTTCGATTGACTTGAAAATATCTTTCTGTATTTGTGCAGATATTTTCAACAGTATCGAGAACAAAATCCACATCAGAATGAATGAAACAAACAGTACCAGACCAACAGACAGCATCTACTTTGCAGTGTCGCTGACTCTGGGCACGATTGGCATTTTGGGCAACGCTCTCGTCTGCATCACGATCATCAGAGCTAAATTCATGCACAACGTCACCAACTTACTGATCGGCAACCTCGCTGTGGTCGACCTCTTAGTCTGTTTAACACACATCATATTCTTGGAGCAGTTTGTTCCAATCAGTGCAAGTGATGCAATAGTCTGTTCGCTTTTTCACAAAAAAAGTATAGTGTGGTTCTTTGTTACTGCATCATCCAACAATATATTATGCGTTACTTTTGAGCGCTACATTGCCATTGTACACTCGTTACACTATCCTCGATTCTTTACACGTTTCAAGACGTGTTTAATGATCACGGCAGTCTGGTTCACACCAGTGTTATTGATGTTAGGTTTCATCCCTTCCTTTTACTCTTTGAAAGATTCGACACAACTTGAGTGTTTCCCTGCCAAATTTCCAGCATTAAAAATCGCAGAGTTTACAACTTACGCGGGATTCTTTCTCTTTAACATGTGTTTTCAAGGTTTCTTCTACGGTAAAATCGTTTTAAATTTGAGACAAAATGCTGCGCTGCAAAGACGTGATAATAACCACGCCCCTGCAAATGAGCTTATAAAAGCACAGAGGAAGGTGGGCAAGGTTGTCACGATTGTTGTGGGAGGGTATTTCATCTTATGGGTCCCGTTTTTAACTTTTAATACGATAGCATTTGCACATAACCTGCAACAATATTTCAGCTGGTCACAATGCTTTCCTGTGGTTAACTCTATAATTAATCCAATCATTTACTCGTTTATGTACAAGTCGTTTCAACGTGGGGTCAAGGAGGCAGTGCTTCCTTGTTGTTTCAAGGGACACAATAGGATTGGTGCCAGAAATGTGGATTTTTAATAATTCCGCATGCGTAGTCTCAACAAAACTGATAGGAAATTCTGATTATGATCAGTTATCAAAAATACACAAATTATGGTTACAATGAATCAAAGACAAGTAGCAAGACTGCTGCTGCATTATTGTAAGGGCTTTCCTTAGTTTAGGGACATTTCACTTCTACTGGGACACTTCAAGGGGCACGGAGGCAATAACCAGGGGCACGGAGGCAATAACCAGGGGGCACAGACGCAATGACCAGGGGCATGGAGGCAATAACCAGGGGCATTGAGGCAATAACCAGGGGCATTGAGGCAATAACCAGGGGCATTGGGCAATAACCAGGGGCATTGAGGCAATAACCAGGGGCATTGAGGCAATAACCAGGGGCATTGGGCAATAACCAGGGGCATTAAGGCAATAACCTGGGGCACGGAGGCAATGAACAGGGGGCATGGAGGCAATGACCAGGGGCACAGAGGCAATGACCAGGGGCACGGAGGCAATAACCATGGGGCATTGAGGCAATAACCAGGGGCACGGAGGCAATCACCAGGGGCATGGAGGCAATAACCAGGGGCATGGAGGCAATGACCAGGGGCACAAAGGCAATGACCAGGGGCACGGAGGCAATAACTAGGGGCACGGAGGCAATAACCAGGGGCACGGAGGCAATAACCAGGGGCACGGAGGCAATAACCAGGGGCATGGAGGCAATGACCAGGGGCACATAGGCAATGACCAGGGGCACGGAGGCAATAACCAGGGGCATGGAGGCAATGACCAGGGGCACAAAGGCAATAACCAGGGGCACGAAGGCAATAACCAGGGGCACGTAGGCAATAACCAGGGGCACGGAGGCAATAACCAGAGGCACGGAGGCAATAACCAGGGGCATTGGGCAATAACCAGGGGCACGGAGGCAATAACCAGGGGCATGGAGGCAATAACCAGAGGCACGGAGGCAATAACCAGGGGCATTGGGCAATAACCAGGGGCACGGAGGCAATAACCAGGGGCACGGAGGCAATAACCAGGGGCACAGACGCAATCCTGTTCATAAGTGTGATTAAATTACACACAAACGGGAGTAGCGAAAACTTTGGGGGTGCAGCAGATATGCACGCATGTGACGTTATGACTTACAAACATGATTGCCCTAATTGCCTCTGTGAAGTACCAGGCCCAATGTAGTAAGGCGCCTTGTCAAAACCTCCCGAGCCTTCCTCCGCTGACAGTCCGCGGACTGGACAGCAAATACCGCCGTTGTTAAGGACCTCGGACAGTCCGCGGAAGAACGGCCATGTGCGTTGAAGCGCGGCGACGGTAATGAGCTATCCATGCCGGGCGCTATTGTTAGTATAACAATAAGTCTCATGAATAAACAAGTTGTATTTTCAGGTCATGAATATCAGCGGCTTGGACGCGGACCGGCCGTGCTCTCCCAGAATAATACATTTTCAACTCATGAATACCATCGTTCTGGAAGTGGACAGGCCGCACCACAAGACAATTACACCATAAATGTTGGGTGTGCCAGCCGACCCTCCAGCGCATAAGATAATCGCGCACTTCATAAATCAGGGAACGATTTCGCCTTTATCGCATCGCAATTTGCTATGCAATTTGGATGATTTGCGTTGCAATTCTAAAAAGTGCATCGCAAATGTTGCGATCCAATTTGCAATGCATATTTTTGCTTGATACAAAAATATTGATTTTTTATTTGAAACCATTCACATTTTAATCAATTTTCCCGCAAGAAAAACGATGCTAAATTGATAAGAAATCACCGCCGACGACTAACGTTTTCTTCGGTGATGTTGAATACTTTTACACATCGCTCTGGCAGTAGGGAATAATCAACCAATGAAAACATTCGTTACGCGCTATATGGAAACTCAACAGCCAATAGAAACACGTGTCTCTGAGACTGTGGCTTTCTCCCCCTCAGACATTGGACGAACCATATTATTGCTAAAATTATGATTGGTATAATTAAAGACAATTTTCAGTTATGCTACTAATTGCATCATACACGTCCTGTCTTCCCCTATGACAAATATATCATTGCCATGTTCCAAGATATTCCCGACAATAAACACTACCGTTCCCATCTTCCCTTATTAAAAAACAAATTCCCAAATTTATCGCATCCTGTCCCCTGTCACTGCTACTCTGACGCCCACTTGGAACGGAGCTTGCACGTAGCCTGAAACAATTGTCAGTCGAAGCCGGGTAGGCCCAACCAAGATTGGAGGAAATGGCTTTTTACACATACACCCTTACTTTGCTTTTCAATAAGCAAAGGTAAAACCATTGTTAACCACCTGCGTTCCTCCGCGGTTCCGCCAGTCAGCTAATAAGCTGGACCTCACAATGGCCGACCGGTCGCTCCGCGGAGCCGCCGGAATATTCATGTTTATTGACATGTAAATGAGCCGTCGTGGCCGTGGACCTGCCCGGTTGCTACGGGTTCTTTTGTTACAAAAATCCGCGGACTCCCGCAGAATGCACGCGGAATGGAACAGCTTGGAGGTTTTGACAAGGCGCCTAAATCATATGTTGAAAACAAAGATTTTTTTGTAAATATTTTTGAATGAGGGTTTCTGTTAGAATTTGTCTATGGCCTGTAGTAGTTGAGCGGTCAAGTGCATCGGACTTGAGCTCTGGTGTTTCTGGTCAGCAGAGAGTGGGTTTGAGTCCAGGTCTTGACACTTGTGTTCTTGAGCAAGACACTTAACCATTATTGCTTCGTCATTCGGATAGGACAAAAAGCAGAAGGGGTTTGCCCTAGTGTTTTCTGGTATGGTTGGCTGCAGATTGCGGCACAGCACCTTGTAAACCATTACATGGTGTTATGTAAATAATAGGTCTTATAATTCAAACATAGTTCCACATACCTTGTAGAAACAAATTTGAGATGCCCCCTAATGTGAGAGTGTTATTTATCATAAGAACTATGTATTATTGTTACTATTATTATTAGTTGATTTATATTGTCAGGTCAGTGCAAAAACATTGTATCTTGATTTTGCAAAAACGTTGTATCTTGCACGAAAATGCTCTGTGCAAAAACTCGGCGTGTACTTGTTTTGTGTGTTTATCCGGGCTATTTAAGCAAGATTGACAATTAAAATGCACATATAAATTAGGCATGTAGTCGATCCATTCTACGCGCGCTTTAGTAGTCCGCAAACCGCCGGCATCAAGTCACAGAGAAACTGGTACCCTCTCATTCTTCTTTGATCTTGTGGATCTTGATCTTCTAACTGCATGCAGTTTAAGGTGACCGTGTAAAAACAAGATTCATTTGAAATCGAAACGCGTCAAAATACTTGCATTTTTACACGAGCGTACCATCGCGTACTAAGCGTTCTTCAAGCGCATGCAAGCGCTCGAAAGTTTTCAACACGCGTGGACGCAAAATAGTCACTTTAGATAGCCAATCAGCGTTGTTTTTCTACACCAGGGGTTAGTGACGAGAGGTATCGATACGGCGCGCTGCCCATGGTAGCGAGGCTGGCCAAGCAGTTATCACAAACTGCAAGTTTACAAATTGAACCAAGTAAAACAAAACCCCAACAAGCTTCAAATTCCACAGGGTACCAGTGCAGAGATGGGACCCTACTTCAGGACAGCAGACATTTCCATGAAGAGAACGCAATTTTCCATTGGATCTTTACAAACAGCACTGAGACAAAAACAAACAGGGCACTTGGGACAACTCCATAAGGGCTATGGCTTAATCCTATGTAGACAGCTGTCATTTGATGTTGCAAGCGTTACAAGTGATATATACTATTCCGATATGTTTTTAATAGATATTAAATTTTCATTGGGGATAAAGAATATTATTGGTGTTTTACCCAAACACCAATATGTGTTAAGCACTGTATACTAAGTACCTTCCAAAGTCCTTTGATAACAAAAACCAACAGGCATATTCTCGGGTGGATTCGAACCCCTGACCTTTGCCATTCTAGACCAGATGCCTTACCACTAGACCACCCGGTAGCTAGAGGCAGTTTGAATGCTATGTTTTTGCAGCAGGTACTGCAACAATTTGAATAGATGATCAATTTGCCTCGGGGATAAAGAATTATACAGTCGACTCCCGTTAATACGAGCTCGCATGTTACGAGGTTCCGGTTAATACGAGGTTTTTTGCCGGTCCCGAACTGCCCCGTGCGTGTTTCAATGCATTTAAAAATGGATTATACGAGCACGGTAGTAGCGAGAACACGGATAATACGAGGTAATTTTGCGGTCCCCTGGGACAAAATGTATTGTTTTCAGACGTTTGTAGCGAGACCCGGAATAATTGTGTAAGAAACGCTTACCTTCGTCAAGGTTGAGAAATGACATGAAGCCCTTAAACCCCGAATACAATAGAGGTGATAATTGCATGGTGCTCGTAGAGAGCCACCAGTCTATTCAACGGACTGGTTAACCCAAGCAGACAATAGAGGGCTTAAATCACGCGCGTGGCTCAAAACCACCAAAGGTTAGTCCCTGACAATCCTTCTCAATTTCAAACACATGCCGCTTATTTAATAAATTCATGTCGGCGAACGCACTCGGCAGTATTTGGGGGGTTTTAATTATTAATCCTTGCTCGTATCATCCATGCAAAACTTCAAAAACATAACCGCTGTTCTAGGGTTTTTTTTAGTGGAGCCTTTTTTTCAATTAAAAGATTTTATTAATTCAAGAATAACAATTAAGAAGAAATTATTTTAAAAGACACGGATACGCACAGATTTTATTAATTAAATAATAACATTTAAAAAGAGAAATCACAACACATTATCTTTATTGAAAAATGAAACAATATTAAAAAAGGAAACTGCAAAGTAACTGAAGCAAGTCCATGTGCAACGGAACTCCAGAAACATCTCGCTGGTGTCCCACGCTTGACATGCTGTTATCATACACTTCATGTCGATCACCAACGAAAATGAACGTTCAGTGCATGCATCATGTTCATACCATGCGCTACGGTACAGAAACCGCTGTCGCTGAACGGCAAGTTGACATCTCTTTGCTATATTGTTATCATAAATTGTACAAAATATTAAATTTCCATGATTAATCACTCAATAAAAGACATTTAGTAATGATATTCTTGTGTACAGGATGCTCGTAATAGCTGTTCTGGTAAGCAAACAGCTCCGTGCAGGCTAGCACAAGTGTATATGCACGTACACGTGTTGTGTGCATGCACAATGATGACGTGTGTATCTATATTTAGCGCGCTGCGTTTAAGACGAGGTTCGGATAATACGAGGAAAATGGGCCAGTCCGGCGGACCTCGTTATAACGGGAGTCGACTGTATTTGTTATATGCCTGTGGGGTCTTTTCACAGGACTCAGGAAAGAACTAAAGTACACAGTGATTAACACACATTGGTGCCAGCTAAGTAAAGTAAAGTCTGTCTCGAGCCAATATGGCTTATCAGGCTGGTGTTTATATCCGATTTCCTTGACATTAAACAACTGAGAATATTTATATTCCCCCTGGACAGACTGCCAGTCCATCGCAGGTTACTCTCCAGCTCTCGCCGGTACCCATTTGTACTCCTGGGTGAAGAGAAGCAGTAATGGTTAAGTGTCTTGCTTAAGGACACAAGTGCCACAATCGGGACTCGAACCCACACTCTGCTGATCAGAAACACCAAAGCTTGAGTACGGTGCTCTTATCCGTTCGGCCACGACACGCCACTATTGTGGGGTAAAACACAATAATATTCTAATATGATTAAATTTGTACTTACCATTTGATTGCAAGAGCCATGTACATTCTCACTGCATGACTGCCACCATCCCTCACTAACATGTACATCACACTAAGAGCTGTCAGATCGTTATCACCTTGACCACTTTCCTTGACCCTTGACCTTAGGATAGTCCATTTTCCCATGGGGTCAATGAGAACGAGGGCGTGTATGCACTTGGCGATGGCTAGGCGCTCTGGAGGGGTGTAGCCGACGTCGCACTGGAGTTTCCTACATACGTACAAAAAGACACAAGTAAGTAGTGTTGGTGGCGCTATATATGGCTGCACGTAACCGAATTGAGCTCTGACATTTCTTCAGATTTCCCTCAGATTTCCGCCGTTTTATGAACTTATTTTTTACTATGGATGTTACAGGATGATCGTGAGTACTTTCTGATTCTATTATGCCGTTTTATGATATTCTTCGTTGTGCTATATCTTCGAATTGAACTATTCTTATAACTCGTTGATCGTCGATATGCTCAACACACAGAACTGTATACTACGCTACCATCAGTGCACAGTATAGAACTTGTGTTACGTTTTGCAATGTGTCTTATCACTTACTCGCGGGAACATTTGATTCAGATTGGAGAACGTGTAACAAAGACTATTCATCGTCGCCCTTTCATGCAAAACGAATGGGAATATCTTAAGGATTTAAACATTGCTAGACCAACTAAGCGTGGATATCGTGGAGGAGGGTTACGTCATAAGCTATCGATTCCTGTTTGTATTACTCAACGATCATCTCCATTGACTCAGAATAGTGGTGTAAATCAATTGAACCTGACGCAAATACCTGTGCAACATAATCAAAGACCTAGTGTTATACAGGTTGAGCTATTGCGCCCAATCCATTATGCATCTCAACCTAAGCAGCCCAGAATAGCGCCCAAATTGCAAGTTGGTGTTTGGAATGCATGCTCCATGAACAACAAAACTTGGTCAATTAGTGATCTGATTATGGATCCGGATGGCCATCTGGACATCCTGGTTGTGACAGAGTCCTGGTTGCACGGTGATTTGCGTGATGACGTCATCTTTGCTGACCTTAATTGTACTTTGCCGGATTACCGATTCACTCACTTGCCTCGCGGAACCCGCGGCGGAGGAATTTGTGTTATCTACCGTAGTGCACTGAAGGTGTCTGTGAACGAGACTACTCAGTTTAAATCTTTTGAACTTCTAGATATTTCAATAACTTTCGACTCGTCTTTGTTGAGGCTTTTTGCCATATATAGGCCTCCGCCGTCCACCGAGAACAGATTAACATCGGGATTGTTTTTAAGCGAGTTTTCTACCTTGCTTGAGAATACAATGTCTATCACTACTAAATTTATAATGACTGGTGACTTCAATGTACACGTAGGTGATAATGCCGACAGGGAAGCGAGAGCTTTCATGGACATTCTGGATTCCGCGGACCTCTGTCAGCATATTCATGAACCGACCCATAAAGGGGGTCATACTTTGGATCTCCTAATTTCCCGGAAGACTGATCATCCTATCTGCGATTTTAGACTTCTTCCAGGCCAACCGTCAGATCATAAAGCCATACTAGCTGTACTTGACTTGGCACGCCCTTCTGCATCTAGGAAGTATGTTAAATACCGTAGACTGCGTGACATTGACATTGATCAGTTTAAAGGGGATATCAAATCTTCACAGCTTGTACTCTCTACTGCCTCTACTACATCTGGATTGGCTGAACAGTTCAACTTAGTGCTTCGTGATTTGCTGGATAAACATGCACCTGAGAAAACCAAAACTGTGACATTACGACCTAATGCGCCATGGTATACAGAGGAAGTACGCAACGCTAAGCGAGCTAAGCGACGTTTTGAACGTAAGATGACCAAGTCTAATCTAGAAATTGACAAGCAGTTGTACAAGGAGCAATGCAAAGCCTATCAAGATCTAATTGAGCAATCAAAATGTCAACATTATCAGACTAAAATAGCTGAGAGTGATGACAAGGATCTCTTCCGTTGTGTTAACAAACTCTGTTCTCCTAGTTCGGGTCACATCTTACCTGAACACACGTGTGCTAGGACGCTGGCTAATAATTTTGGTGACTTCTTTCATGAGAAGGTGAAGACAATAAGTGACACCCTCAATAATACTGTTGTTCCTGAGATTAGCGTTCAGACTACAGAGGCCTGTGATAGTCATTTTAATGAGTTCTTGCAAGTATCTGAAGAGACTGTTCTGAAAATACTAAGTGAATCTGCGTCAACGACATGCGACCTAGATCCAATACCGACTTTTCTTCTAAAAGACTGCCTTGATGTTCTGTTACCGTATATCACAGATTATAAATGGATCCTTGGAATCTGGAGTTGTGCCATCGATCTATAAAACGGCTCACGTGAAACCACTCATAAAGAAGCGGAATCTTCCCACCAATGATCTCAAGAACTACAGGCCCATTGCAAATCTGATGTTTACCTTCAAACTGTTGGAAAGAGTTGTAGCGTCTCAGCTTAAACCATACCTGCAAGAAAATGGACTTTTCTCAGATGCTCAATCTGCTTATCGTCAATATCACTCCACCGAAACCGCCATGTTACGTGTTATCAATGATCTGCTGCTGGCTGTTGACCAGGGAAATGAGGCAGTACTTGTGCTGTTAGACTACTCAGCCGCGTTTGATACCATCGATCATGAGACATTCTTCAACCGCTTACAGAATAGATATGGAATTGGTGGAACCGTGCTGAGATGGTTCATGTCTTATCTGAAGGACCGTTCACAAGCCGTTGTTATTGACAAAGTCGTCTCTGACTCGTTTCCACTACCACGGGGTACACCGCAAGGTTCAGTTAAGGGTCCACTCGATTTTATCATGTACACAGGACCTATGAGCGACGTTATTAACGCACATAAAGGGATCCACCACATCATCTATGCGGACGATACGCAGGTGTACCTGGTAATGAAGTCTTCGGAACAAAGGGATGCTGTGAGGAAACTTGAGGAGTGTGTTTCGGATGTTCGTGCTTGGGCGATCAAGAACAAGTTAATGCTGAATGATCAAAAACTGAAGTTGTGCATTTCCACTCTCGGCATCGTAAGGTATCCCGTTACCTGATTTATGCATAGGTGACGCGAACATCAAAGCGACTGACTCCGCCAAAGATCTAGGCATTGTTTTGGACAGTACACTTGACTTGACGCAACACACACGTAACATTTGTCGTGCAGCTTCCTTTGGTGTTTACAAAATCGGAAAGATCAGAAAATACCTGGATCAAGCCTCAACGGAGCGTTTAGTACATGCATTTGTCTCATCAAGGTTAGATTGCAACAATAGTCTTCTTTATGGCCTTCCAAAATCCCAACTTGCAAGACTACAACTAGTACAGAACGCTTCAGCAAGATTAGTAACTCTGACCAGGCGTCGAGAACACATCTCCCCAATACTTCGCGAACTACATTGGCTCCGGATTGAGTATCGTGTGGTTTTTAAGATCTTACTCACCGCATACAAAGTTCTTCATGGTATCGCGCCCAAGTATATCTGCGACTTGTTATCCATATTCGCCCCTGAACGTAATCTTCGTTCTGCTTCACAGCTTCTCTTTGAACATGGACCTCGCACAAAAACAAAGTATGGTGACCGTGCTTTCGCGGTTGCGGCGCCACGATTGTGGAAAAATCTACCTCAGGACATTCGTGCAGCTACAACGATTTCATCTTTCAAGAGAAAACTGAAGACATACCTTTCAAACTGAACTGATTTTCAAACTTAACTGATTTCCACTTTATGGACATTCTTCAGCATGACTCTGTTTTAATGCCTTTTACTCATGTTCTGGGGCCGGTTTTTATGGGGTTTTTGAGTCGGATTTTTGGATGCTATATTCAACTTTCTTGACTACATTTCACATTTTATATGGCAAGGGTTGATTTTGGTGGGTAGTGTCTTTTTTGTGGTTTAGTAGTATTGACCCTTTGTCATGTAAATGTTGTTTATAGTGTATGCGTTTTGCGGTCGCAGAGGAGATCTTTACTCCTATTTTCATTTTTCTTCCCTTTTTTATCGGTATTGGGGTGGATTTCCTCTGGGTCCGCGTGACGTTTTATTTTTGTCCTTTATTGTATATAATATGTATGTTTTTAATGTATTTTTTTACTAAATTTTTTGCTCCTTTTTTAACTGTTCTGTATTTTTAAACCATATTGCTATTTCTGCTCATGTATTTTATCCTGCATTTTAATGTTTTTAGTCTGTACAGCGCTTTGAAACAGTGTTAAAGCGCTTTAAAAATACAATTAAGTTAAGTTAAGTTTAAGTTAAGGGGCAGTGTTGTTGATGAGAAAGATTGAGAAATGGGCCCGGTGGCATAAAGCTGTTCACTGGTGAGCAAAGTTGTGCTTACTACAGTAAAAGAGCTTGCATAAGTGCATTTCACAAACGTTCAATAAGATTTTGCAGCGTGTTCAAAATGGATGTGCAATGTTGCATTAGCCTACTCATCAACTTAGAAGAACGGCCAGCAAGTAAGCCTGCATTTTGCTTTATTAAAGCAATGTTCATGAAATAGAAATTCTGCTATACAGAATATATCATGACACTGGCCCCAGTTTGAGATTCTTCCATCCCACTCCTCACTAACCCCTGGAAGGCAAGCACCGACAAATACCCTCACTAACCCCTGGAAGGCAAGCACCGACAAACACTGATTAGTTCCCAATGCTTTGTCAGAATTTTTAGCGCTATTTGGGGCGCTTACTACACGCATGTCAAAATGCAAGTATGTTGACATGATCCCATTCCATGTTTTATGCAGTCACCCTAAAACTGCATGCAGTTAAACATGTCACAAGCTTTAAGAAGAACGAGAGGGGACCAGTTTTTGTATGATTTGATGCTCTTTGGCGCTACTGCAATGCTTGAGGGCGCGTAGAGTGGATCGACCACAGACGTAATTGAATTGTGCCACGCATTTAAATTAAACAATTCCAGGGGTTTTAAGTGAACTAGGTAATGTTGGGAAGAAATGGCATGGTGAGATCGATCACCCCCGGAAACAAGGTTGCAGTGTCAAGATCCTCATGGTGGCAAATAAATAGAGAGGGACTGAATGTGAAATATTTATCATAGTCGAATGGCTTATTTTCATTTTTGCAATAGTATTTAAACAGCTACTTTATCGAAAACAAATTTAACGGGAATGCTAATTATAGAGCATGTATACGTTTGGTAATTGGAACCCACTGTTTGTTTCAATCCTATATAGTTGTAGATATATACCATAAAACTAGCCTTCGAGAAAGACTCTGCTGGGTCGAAACGTCAGGCCATTAACTATTTTTTGCATAAAACTAACCTGTGAACATTTCATTTCAAAAGATGGTAGCGTTTTTGAGATATTGCCGAAAATCAGGAGCGGTTATGTCCACGCAGGAAGAATAATCTGCAATTGGAGTACACAATCTGAGAATCATTACTGCAGTTACGCTTCTCAGATTCAAATTTTGGGGGATAAAAAGTGATATATTTTTCCATAACCACAGTACTTCAAAGTGAAAAGTTTCTCAAAATGCATTATACTATCCAAAGCTGCTGTACTTCTTACCAAGTAAGTTTTTATTGCCAATAATTTTCAGAGTCATTACCAACACATACACCCTTTAAACTTTTATTAAATGTGTTTATCATTTATGTCACCTTCAATTGTATCAACATATTATAATTTTATTATCTATCGTTTGGGTCTTCGTTTCACATGATTATGTCACGCTAAATTGTATATCATTGCATCTGTTTTTATTTTATCTATTTTGTTCTCCTTGATTGCTATTTAATAGCTATATTGTTGGACTGATGTGTAATTGTTTGGTTTATGTTGTTGTTGAATAAATGAAGCTGTATAGCTTCAATGCAAGAGAAAAAAAAAAATGTGTTTATCATTTAATTGTAAGTGATATTTTTACACGTCTGACTTTTTGATAATCAATTCAAAAATTAGGCCCCAACCTCAGAGTTTTGAAAAAAAACCAGCTACACTTCTGCCATTGACAGCGTGCTGCAAGATAACAATACTTTGACTCATGTATGGGATGTTGCTTTGTATTGCAACAAAGCAGCAATACAAAACAAAGCTCCCCCACAAATGACGTCACAGGGATTTTCGCGAATCTTTCTGAAAAGCACCGGAGAAGAGTATTCAAAATGATTGGTTTTTGTTTTTATTAACATCTATTTACTCTCATGTAAACTAAATTTTCTTATTGAATGAACACTCCCAAATGAATTTCAGCAAAGATCAATTGTTGCCGTTTTCATTCAAGCTAGTCTTTAATAAATTCCAATTAGTGTGCAGCTTACCAAACTGCATTGATGAGGCGAAGGGCAACATCTCTGGTTTGTTTGAGTGTCTGGGACACTCCTGCCGTGTCACAATCTAGAAATGGTATCAGCCTTGAGAAGAGACTAAGAGCTGCTGCACATAATTCATGATCCTTCCGATGACTGGCCACAACAGTTCTATAAAGACATAAATGACAAACATTTAACAAGTAATAATAAACATGACATTTATTTAGCGCCTTTTACCAGAGGATGCAAAGCGCTGGGACTACAAATTTTTCCCTGCAAGGTATATGTGGAGGTACGTTTGAAGTATGAGGCCTAGTCATTTATAGCACCATGTAATGGTTTACAAGGTGCTGTGGCGCAATATATGCTGCCGATCAAACCAGGAACACCTGGGCGAACCCCTTCTCTTTACGATAAGTGCACTGGGTTCTTTTACGTGCATTACACAACACACGGGACCAACGGCTTTACGTCCCATCCGAAGGACGAAGCATGTGGTTAAGTGTCTTGCTTAAGGATGCAAGTGTCACGACTGGGATTCAAACCCACACTCTGCTGATCAGAAACACCAAGTATGGAGTATTTTTCTTCTTGTTCAGCGTTCGATCTCCCAGTAAAAGCACTTTATAAATACTAATTATTATTATTATTAGGCCAACTAAAATAAAAGCATGTTTAGCGTCCCCGCCCACTTCCTTTTCAGAGGCCGCCTCCTTTTTTTCTTTTTTTTAAAGAAAAAAATGAATTTTGTTTAATGATCTCTGACGAAAAAAATAAATAAGATTGTATTTTAGACTTGAGCACACCGAAAAAAGCACACCGAAAAAAAGCTGGCAACCATCTTGAAAAATAGCCCGGCCGGTTGTCTCTCGAAAAATGTGTCGGGAAGCCATTAAAAAAAATTTAAAAAAAACTACTCCTTCCTATTCTCAAAAAGGCAGGACGCTAAACATGGTGTTTTTTTTGCCTTAGTAGTAGTAGCAAGGATGTCAATGACCCTCAAGGAATGTTGGAGTATCATCAACTTTTTTTTATACAGGGTTGAGAGTCATTGCTGACAAATAGGTCTGAAACTAGGATCCAAATTTTAGGAGGTATGTTGAAATGATGGCATTTCCACATTTTGATAACCCCTGGAGTTGAAGATTCCAGGAGCTTTTGGAAACAGTATCCTCATTGCTACAGAAGTAGCTCAAAGAGCAGGATTTCTTTACATTTGTAGAAAAGAATGGCAGCATTGTCGCCAAGAAGACCTAAAACAGACTAAATTTAGATGAAAGTCTTAAATTTCTCAGTTCTGTTTAAAACGTGTTGATCTAACCACTTAAAAAGTTCAACAAGTTTCAAGTGAAAGATTTTTCAGAATTTATAGTATTGTTCCGAACTTAATAATACAGGTGATTCCCAGAGCTGTGTATTGAAGAGAGTTGCGACATAGAGGGACCAATTTTCTTTGGTCACGTGGTTGCTGGACGCCATTTTCGGTCCAAATGCAGCACAACCCAATGGGCAGACTAGTCTGGCACCATGTGTTCACTCATGCATTTTTTTGACACAATATGGCAAGTTGTCGCAACTCTCTCAATACACGGCTCTGGTGATTCCCAGTACAGAGCGCCCTCTATAGTTTGCCCAGGAGAGGCTGGTTTTGCAGTATATCATGGAAAAGGTTCACACCTGTTTGATCGTAGCATTGTGTCCGCTGTGTGACCATCAGGGTGAACATGTATATGTTTCATAATTGTTCATGGTTTGCATGCAGATAAAGCAACAAGGTTGTATTTCTGTGCTGTGTGTACGGTATAAGACAGTCTTTTTGAATGCGGCCTGTGAATGTTTTTCACATATATCTGTCAGCCATTTCAGGTCATAAATTGCCTGTGCGGTGCCGAGTTGCAGTTTTGTTTTTGTTTAGTCTATCGCTTTCAGGAAAAATGGCCTCTCCTGGGTGAACTGTAGAGGGCGCACTGTGATGAAAATCACCCATATTAGGCAGTTTTCAGGTGTAGCCATTTCAAGGTATAAATCATTGATTTTAGAATGTGTGAATTCATTCCCATCCTCTTGCTTGCAATAAACACAAACAGCTGCTTTAAAAGCAGAAAAAGTAGCTAAGCTAAGCACACAAATAATTATGGCTACCAGAAAAAGGTTAACAGCCAAATTACCATGTCACATGTAGCATCTGTGACTGGTATCCTGCTTTTTGTTTTGCTTAGCAGACTAATTTGTAGCAGCTCTATAACATTGGGCCCATACGACCAACCAGTGACAACATGTCAACAAATCAAGCGGTGAAGTTTTCAAGAACTGACTGCAAACGGTTTAAGGAATTTTGTGCATGTTCAAGCAGGGCTCGAAATTTACACTGGACTGCAGGCCCGAGGCCAGTGATTTTAGTGTCGGGCCAGTAATCTCAAGACCAAACAAGTCCGACAGTCTTGGTTTTAAGTTATTTTGTATTAATAATAATACCTTCTAGTGTTTTGCACAATAACAAATTGTGTTGAAATGTGGAAAAAGTACCTTTCAACACTATTAAGTAATAAAGTATACCCATAAATGAGATAAATACCATCCACTGTTTAATATTTTGAACAATAACAAATTGTGTTCAAATGTTGACTGTATCGGACTTTACTACCTGCCTGCCACAAACGCTTGAGGGCGCCCTTCGCGTTGGACGGAAAGAGACGACAGGCTATGGTTTCAACAGCCATCCGGCTCGAACGATTTTGATGAGCATTTTTCATAAATACACTGTTTTAATCCTTATCCTTTTGATGTAGAGACTTCTCACGTATTTTGTAAACACCCCGAAACCACAGTCATGTAAGTAATGATAGTTTACCAGGCTTATTTTTATAATAACTTGGTCAACAACGAGTTCTTCTGAGCCTTTAGATTTTCACTGTATTTTATTATGTGCCTCGATCAGTTTTTACCCACATCTGTCCAAAATCAGCTGGTTTTCTCTCTAGATCTCATACTCTTGGATCTCCCTAATGTATAGATATATCTATTCCTTGTTGTCATTGCATAAACTAGTGTTTTTTCTGCCATTCTTATAGTATATTTAAGAGAAGAGGAGCAATACCTGTTTTTAACTGTAAAACGGGACCCCACGTGACCTCAGTGTTGGAGCGGTCCCTATATTTAAGGTTTTGGCTGTTTTCTTCAAGCTATTACCGTTTTGAAGGTTTTTCGTGATTATGGTTGTTTTTCACGTAATTATCGTTAGTTATTCAGACGTAAACAAAGGTTTTCTCTGTTCTTTTTTGTTATAGTTCACCGTGGAAATAAAGTTTGAACTGGAAACCGAAGCTCTGACCTTTGCCAATTATTATTCTTATTCCTGCGGTTGACACTATCTGGCGGAAAGTAAGCTAGCGCTCCCTTGGAGATACGCCTTCGCAGATACCAGAACATTGACTTTGGGTCTGATAAAATACCTTTCAAATCTATTGAGTAATGAAGTATACCCATAGAAGAGATAAATCTTCTCTTACAAGTCTTAGTGCTTGTTCAAATCAATCAATTCAATTCAATTCATATTTATTTCCATACTGTCAAAAAGGCAGCATTACAGAATGCATATACAATGTAATAGCAAACAGAGTGGTTTAAGGTTTATATAGTCAAAGAAAAGGAACAGTATGGAGGCCGATTTGATAAGCCGAGGCTTGTAGTAATCAGCCTGTGGACAGACAGAGACAAGAAAAACGGACAAACAGAGGACGTACCAATAGGAACAAAACAACTTACAAACAACAACAACGTTTAATTAACTAAAATGAAAATATGATGTATATATGAAAAAGAACAAGTGATGATATACCTGGCAAAGCAGTCAATGGAAAGAAAGCTATGTTACATACTGAGAGATAATGACTCTTTTGAAGGAGGCCTTAAAACGGTCCACTGACGGTTGGCTTTTGATTTTCTCGCCAATGAAAACAAACTGTGTCAGGAATCTTTTTCCCAATTTGATTCTGGTCTTGTATTATACAATTCTGGTCGAGTAAACATTTTGAGCTACAAGCCCTGAGGTCTTCTTAACCCTTTCAGCCCCAAGTTCTTTTGACATAAACAACCGCTGTGGCCCACGTTGTTTGACCACTCAAGCGTGAAGCACACATTCTCATACAACAGGAAGCTTGTGTTCAAAGTTTGATTTTACAAACTCTATTATTACCTGGAAGATTTCATTTTAGAGCATAATAAGTAATAAAAATTGTCTTACTCATTGAATTTCCTTTTATACAATTTAAAAATCAGCCAATATTTGTCCAAGTTCTTGGTGTTTGTTTCCCAAGTGTGTTCTGTAAATCCAAACACTTTTTTGCACACAACCATATGGCGCTCTGTAGGTGTTTGTCATTTCGGATCTTTCCACTCCAATTTGAAGTGATTGCATAATAGCAACCCTATTATATTTAACCACCGTTGGAAAGATCAGATTTTTCTCTTTCCAATGATGGTAAGCTTTGGTATGGAAGGTGAACATGGACAAAACTACAGCTTTTTAACAAATGGCCTTTGTGCTCAGGCTTGAATGCTTTTTTGTGTGTAATCTTGGGCGACTATAGTCCCCATTGGGGCTCAAGCAGGGTATAGTGCACAGTCGACTAAAGTCGCCATTGAGCCTCAAGCAGGGTATAGTGCACAGTGGACTAAAGTCGCCATTGGGGCTCAAGCAGGGTATAGTGCACAGTTGACTAAAGTCGCCACTGGGGCTCAAGCAGGGTATAGTGCACAGTCGACTAAAGTCGCCATTGGGGCTCAAGCAGGGTATAGTGAACAGTCGACTAAAGTCGCCATTGGGGCTCAAGCAGGGTATAGTGCACAGTTGACTAAAGTCGCCACTGGGGCTCAAGCAGGGTATAGTGCACAGTCGACTAAAGTCGCCATTGGGGCTCAAGCAGGGTATAGTGAACAGTCGACTAAAGTCGCCATTGGGGCTCAAGCAGGGTATAGTGAACAGTCGACTAAAGTCGCCACTGGGGCTCAAGCAGGGTATAGTGCACAGTCGACTAAAGTCGCCATTGGGGCTCAAGCAGGGTATAGTGAACAGTCGACTAAAGTCGCCATTGGGGCTCAAGCAGGGTATAGTGCACAGTCGACTAAAGTCGCCATTGGGGCTCAAGCAGGGTACAGTGCACAGTCGACTAAAGTCGCCATTGGGGCTCAAGCAGGGTATAGTGCACAGTCGACTAAAGTCACCATTGGGGCTCAAGCAGGGTATAGTGAACAGTCGACTAAAGTCGCCATTGGGGCTCAAGCAGGGTATAGTGCACAGTCGACTAAAGTCGCCATTGGGGCTTAAGCAGGGTATAGTGCACAGTCGACTAAAGTCGCCATTGGGGCTTAAGCAGGGTATAGTGCACAGTCGACTAAAGTCGCCATTGGGGCTCAAGCAGGGTATAGTGAACAGTCGACTAAAGTCGCCATTGGGGCTCAAGCAGGGTATAGTGCACAGTCGACTAAAGTCGCCATTGGGGCTCAAGCAGGGTATAGTGCACAGTCGACTAAAGTCGCCATTGGGGCTCAAGCAGGGTATAGTGCACAGTCGACTAAAGTCGCCATTGGGGCTCAAGCAGGGTATAGTGAACAGTCGACTAAAGTCGCCATTGGGGCTCAAGCAGGGTATAGTGCACAGTCGACTAAAGTCGCCATTGGGGCTTAAGCAGGGTATAGTGCACAGTCGACTAAAGTCGCCATTGGGGCTCAAGCAGGGTATAGTGCACAGTCGACTAAAGTCGCCATTGGGGCTTAAGCAGGGTATAGTGCACAGTCGACTAAAGTCGCCATTGGGGCTTAAGCAGGGTATAGTGCACAGTCGACTAAAGTCGCCATTGGGGCTTAAGCAGGGTATAGTGCACAGTCGACTAAAGTCGCCATTGGGGCTTAAGCAGGGTATAGTGCACAGTCGACTAAAGTCGCCATTGGGGCTTAAGCAGGGTATAGTGCACAGTCGACTAAAGTCGCCATTGGGGCTTAAGCAGGGTATAGTGCACAGTCGACTAAAGTCGCCATTGGGGCTTAAGCAGGGTATAGTGCACAGTCGACTAAAGTCGCCATTGGGGCTTAAGCAGGGTATAGTGCACAGTCGACTAAAGTCGCCATTGGGGCTTAAGCAGGGTATAGTGCACAGTCGACTAAAGTCGCCATTGGGGCTTAAGCAGGGTATAGTGCACAGTCGACTAAAGTCGCCATTGGGGCTTAAGCAGGGTATAGTGCACAGTCGACTAAAGTCGCCATTGGGGCTTAAGCAGGGTATAGTGCACAGTCGACTAAAGTCGCCATTGGGGCTTAAGCAGGGTATAGTGCACAGTCGACTAAAGTCGCCATTGGGGCTCAAGCAGGGTATAGTGCACAGTCGACTAAAGTCGCCACTGGGGCTCAAGCAGGGTATAGTGCACAGTCGACTAAAGTCGCCATTGGGGCTTAAGCAGGGTATAGTGCACAGTCGACTAAAGTCGCCATTGGGGCTTAAGCAGGGTATAGTGCACAGTCGACTAAAGTCGCCATTGGGGCTTAAGCAGGGTATAGTGCACAGTCGACTAAAGTCGCCATTGGGGCTTAAGCAGGGTATAGTGCACAGTCGACTAAAGTCGCCATTGGGGCTTAAGCAGGGTATAGTGCACAGTCGACTAAAGTCGCCATTGGGGCTTAAGCAGGGTATAGTGCACAGTCGACTAAAGTCGCCATTGGGGCTTAAGCAGGGTATAGTGCACAGTCGACTAAAGTCGCCATTGGGGCTTAAGCAGGGTATAGTGCACAGTCGACTAAAGTCGCCATTGGGGCTCAAGCAGGGTATAGTGCACAGTCGACTAAAGTCGCCATTGGGGCTTAAGCAGGGTATAGTGAACAGTCGACTAAAGTCGCCATTGGGGCTCAAGCAGGGTATAGTGAACAGTCGACTAAAGTCGCCACTGGGGCTCAAGCAGGGTATAGTGCACAGTCGACTAAAGTCGCCATTGGGGCTCAAGCAGGGTATAGTGCACAGTCGACTAAAGTCGCCATTGGGGCTTAAGCAGGGTATAGTGCACAGTCGACTAAAGTCGACATTGGGGCTTAAGCAGGGTATAGTGCACAGTCGACTAAAGTCGCCATTGGGGCTTAAGCAGGGTATAGTGCACAGTCGACTAAAGTCGCCATTGGGGCTTAAGCAGGGTATAGTGCACAGTCGACTAAAGTCGCCACTGGGGCTCAAGCAGGGTATAGTGAACAGTCGACTAAAGTCGCCATTGGGGCTTAAGCAGGGTATAGTGCACAGTCGACTAAAGTCGCCATTGGGGCTTAAGCAGGGTATAGTGCACAGTCGACTAAAGTCGCCACTGGGGCTCAAGCAGGGTATAGTGAACAGTCGACTAAAGTCGCCATTGGGGCTTAAGCAGGGTATAGTGCACAGTCGACTAAAGTCGCCATTGGGGCTCAAGCAGGGTATAGTGCACAGTCGACTAAAGTCGCCATTGGGGCTTAAGCAGGGTATAGTGAACAGTCGACTAAAGTCGCCATTGGGGCTCAAGCAGGGTATAGTGAACAGTCGACTAAAGTCGCCACTGGGGCTCAAGCAGGGTATAGTGCACAGTCGACTAAAGTCGCCATTGGGGCTCAAGCAGGGTATAGTGCACAGTCGACTAAAGTCGCCATTGGGGCTCAAGCAGGGTATAGTGCACAGTCGACTAAAGTCGCCATTGGGCTCAAGCAGGGTATAGTGCACAGTCGACTAAAGTCGCCATTGGGGCTCAAGCAGGGTATAGTGCACAGTCGACTATAGTCGCCATTGGGGCTCAAGCAGGGTATAGTGCACAGTCGACTAAAGTCGCCATTGGGGCTCAAGCAGGGTATAGTGAACAGTCGACTATAGTCGCCATTGGGGCTCAAGCAGGGTATAGCGCACAGTCGACTAAAGTCGCCATTGGGGCTCAAGCAGGGTATAGTGCACAGTCGACTAAAGTCGCCATTGGGGCTCAAGCAGGGTATAGTGCACAGTCGACTAAAGTCGCCATTGGGGCTCAAGCAGGGTATAGTGAACAGTCGACTAAAGTCGCCATTGGGGCTTAAGCAGGGTATAGTGAACAGTCGACTAAAGTCACCATTGGGGCTCAAGCAGGGTATAGTGAACAGTCGACTAAAGTCGCCACTGGGGCTCAAGCAGGGTATAGTGCACAGTCGACTAAAGTCGCCATTGGGGCTCAAGCAGGGTATAGTGCACAGTCGACTAAAGTCGCCATTGGGGCTCAAGCAGGGTATAGTGCACAGTCGACTAAAGTCGCCATTGGGGCTCAAGCAGGGTATAGTGCACAGTCGACTAAAGTCGCCATTGGGGCTCAAGCAGGGTATAGTGCACAGTCGACTATAGTCGCCATTGGGGCTCAAGCAGGGTATAGCGCACAGTCGACTAAAGTCGCCATTGGGGCTCAAGCAGGGTATAGTGAACAGTCGACTATAGTCGCCATTGGGGCTCAAGCAGGGTATAGCGCACAGTCGACTAAAGTCGCCATTGGGGCTCAAGCAGGGTATAGCGCACAGTCGACTAAAGTCGCCATTGGGGCTCAAGCAGGGTATAGTGCACAGTTGACTAAAGTCGCCATTGGGGCTCAAGCAGGGTATAGTGAACAGTCGACTATAGTCGCCATTGGGGCTCAAGCAGGGTATAGCGCACAGTCGACTAAAGTCGCCATTGGGGCTCAAGCAGGGTATAGCGCACAGTCGACTAAAGTCGCCATTGGGGCTCAAGCAGGGTATAGTGCACAGTCGACTAAAGTCGCCATTGGGGCTCAAGCAGGGTATAGTGCACAGTCGACTATAGTCGCCATTGGGGCTCAAGCAGGGTATAGCGCACAGTCGACTAAAGTCGCCATTGGGGCTCAAGCAGGGTATAGTGAACAGTCGACTAAAGTCGCCATTGGGGCTCAAGCAGGGTATAGTGAACAGTCGACTATAGTCGCCACTGGGGCTCAAGCAGGGTATAGCGCACAGTCGACTAAAGTCGCCATTGGGGCTCAAGCAGGGTATAGCGCACAGTCGACTAAAGTCGCCATTGGGGCTCAAGCAGGGTATAGTGAACAGTCGACTATAGTCGCCATTGGGGCTCAAGCAGGGTATAGCGCACAGTCGACTAAAGTCGCCATTGGGGCTCAAGCAGGGTATAGTGAACAGTCGACTAAAGTCGCCACTGGGGCTCAAGCAGGGTATAGTGCACAGTCGACTAAAGTCGCCATTGGGGCTCAAGCAGGGTATAGTGCACAGTCGACTAAAGTCGCCATTGGGGCTCAAGCAGGGTATAGTGCACAGTCGACTAAAGTCGCCATTGGGGCTCAAGCAGGGTATAGTGAACAGTCGACTAAAGTCGCCACTGGGGCTCAAGCAGGGTATAGTGCACAGTCGACTAAAGTCGCCATTGGGGCTCAAGCAGGGTATAGTGCACAGTCGACTAAAGTCGCCATTGGGGCTCAAGCAGGGTATAGTGCACAGTCGACTAAAGTCGCCATTGGGGCTCAAGCAGGGTATAGTGCACAGTCGACTAAAGTCGCAATTGGGGCTCAAGCAGGGTATAGCGCACAGTCGACTAAAGTCGCCATTGGGGCTCAAGCAGGGTATAGTGAACAGTCGACTATAGTCGCCATTGGGGCTCAAGCAGGGTATAGCGCACAGTCGACTAAAGTCGCCATTGGGGCTCAAGCAGGGTATAGCGCACAGTCGACTAAAGTCGCCATTGGGGCTCAAGCAGGGTATAGTGCACAGTTGACTAAAGTCGCCATTGGGGCTCAAGCAGGGTATAGTGAACAGTCGACTATAGTCGCCATTGGGGCTCAAGCAGGGTATAGCGCACAGTCGACTAAAGTCGCCATTGGGGCTCAAGCAGGGTATAGCGCACAGTCGACTAAAGTCGCCATTGGGGCTCAAGCAGGGTATAGTGCACAGTCGACTAAAGTCGCCATTGGGGCTCAAGCAGGGTATAGTGCACAGTCGACTATAGTCGCCATTGGGGCTCAAGCAGGGTATAGCGCACAGTCGACTAAAGTCGCCATTGGGGCTCAAGCAGGGTATAGTGAACAGTCGACTATAGTCGCCATTGGGGCTCAAGCAGGGTATAGTGCACAGTCGACTATAGTCGCCATTGGGGCTCAAGCAGGGTATAGCGCACAGTCGACTAAAGTCGCCATTGGGGCTCAAGCAGGGTATAGTGAACAGTCGACTATAGTCGCCATTGGGGCTCAAGCAGGGTATAGCGCACAGTCGACTAAAGTCGCCATTGGGGCTCAAGCAGGGTATTGTGAACAGTCGACTATAGTCGCCATTGGGGCTCAAGCAGGGTATAGCGCACAGTCGACTAAAGTCGCCATTGGGGCTCAAGCAGGGTATAGCGCACAGTCGACTAAAGTCGCCATTGGGGCTCAAGCAGGGTATAGTGCACAGTCGACTATAGTCGCCATTGGGGCTCAAGCAGGGTATAGCGCACAGTCGACTAAAGTCGCCATTGGGGCTCAAGCAGGGTATAGTGCACAGTTGACTAAAGTCGCCATTGGGGCTCAAGCAGGGTATAGTGAACAGTCGACTATAGTCGCCATTGGGGCTCAAGCAGGGTATAGCGCACAGTCGACTAAAGTCGCCATTGGGGCTCAAGCAGGGTATAGCGCACAGTCGACTAAAGTCGCCATTGGGGCTCAAGCAGGGTATAGTGCACAGTTGACTAAAGTCGCCATTGGGGCTCAAGCAGGGTATAGTGAACAGTCGACTATAGTCGCCATTGGGGCTCAAGCAGGGTATAGCGCACAGTCGACTAAAGTCGCCATTGGGGCTCAAGCAGGGTATAGTGAACAGTCGACTATAGTCGCCATTGGGGCTCAAGCAGGGTATAGCGCACAGTCGACTATAGTCGCCATTGGGGCTCAAGCAGGGTATAGTGCACAGTCGACTATAGTCGCCATTGGGGCTCAAGCAGGGTATAGTGCACAGTCGACTATAGTCGCCATTGGGGCTCAAGCAGGGTATAGTGCACAGTCGACTAAAGTCGCCATTGGGGCTCAAGCAGGGTATAGTGAACAGTTGACTAAAGTCGCCATTGGGGCTCAAGCAGGGTATAGTGCACAGTTGACTAAAGTCGCCATTGGGGCTCAAGCAGGGTATAGTGAACAGTTGACTAAAGTCGCCATTGGGGCTGAAAGGGTTAATATTCCCCCCAGAATTCAAGCCCTATCAAGAGTCAAGATAAAGACTTACTTCAAAGCATACAGCAAGCCATTGATGTGAGCATCGTCTGGTCTCTCATCACATGCAATAAATGCATCTGCAACCAAGAAAAACTACATCAAGAAAAAGAAACAATAGACACAGGTTAATAGTGGTTCATAATTATATACAATAACGACTATTCATAAATACCCCACACAGTTTCGCTATTCCTATTGGTGGAGAGCACGTCACGTGGGGGTGTTTAAACGGTTGATAAATACATAGCTAGAGCTGTTTAAGACTGGCTGGCTTCGCGTGTTGGGCGCGCAAGCTCATTTTACGCCAATTTACTTACGCGGAACGCAATATATTGCTATTAGTACCCGAGCGTAATCTTTTTGTACACAACCCAACGCGCACAAAACAGAATTTTACCAAAGTTTTTTTTAAATGTACAAATTCGAAAATTCGCTAAACAAACAGATTGTCACAGATTGTCTACAGGTCTACTTGATAATTTGTTTCGCGTTTTAACAAAAGGGCATTTATAAATGGGAATAAAAGAGTACAGACTCATTCTTAAACGACAGTTTAAAACCTTGCAGGGTCGTGGCCGTGCGATAAAGGCGCTCGCCTTCGGCTCGGGCCTTTATTGCACGGCCACGACCCTGCCGGTTTTAAACGGCCGTTTAAGAACTCGTCACCACTCTTTTACTCCCTTATTAAACAAGCACTTTCTCAATTCAGATTTTTTATTTCTTAGTTGTAAGCTTACTCTGGTAGAGTCTACTTAGTATAGACCCACTCCACAGGCAACAATCGCTGAGGTCAAATAATGCAGCGCCAAGCATAGCCCAAACATGTAGTGTCGTGACTGAGCGGTTAAGATGCTTGAGGCATTCATACAATTTTCTCATTTGTAGAAAGGAAACTAATTGTTGCAATGCCAAACTTATATACATGTACCTCTTTAATACACACATAGCTTACTCTGGTAGAGTCTACTTTATATAGACCCACTCCACAGCAACCATCGCTGAGGTCAAATAATGCAGCACCAAGCATAGCCCAAACATGGTGTGTCATGACTGAGCGCTTAAGAGCACCGAACTCAAGCTCTGGTGTTTCTGATCAGCAGAATGTGGGTTCGAGTCCCGGTCATGACACTTGTATCCTTGAGCAAGATGCTTTACCATAATTGCTTTGTCCTTCAGATGGGACATTAAGCCGTACATGTAGGTCCAGTGTACTAGGATTGGTAGTGCACGTAAAAGAACCCAGAACACTTATCGTGGAAGAGTAGGGGTTAACCCCGGTGTTTCTGGTTCACAATAGCAAGCACCCTTGTTTACAGGTTTCCTCAGGCTTGCAAGCTACAGTGATTAAGTTCACTTTGAGGCATCCTTGGTTTCATTACAAGAAATATATAATAATTATAATAACAACATCTGACGCCACACTTCGAGGCTCGTGAATAACCCCAGATACCGGCCTTTGGAGCCTGGCAGTTACCTGCCAGATGTACCTTTGACCTTGCATGCCATGATGCTGTGTGTGTACCATGGATACACACAGACTCATGTGTGTAGCATCAGTCAGGTAGTTATGCGTCATTGCATGTAAATGACTATCCCATGAAACCATTTGGTTTGTAAGACCAGTGCCCGTCTTTCTAGAAGGACGGGGGACCAGTCTATGTCATGCACAACTCTCACCTTTGACCTCAGTGAGGGCGCTGTTTTGTTAGGTGTTCGGGCATTCAGCCCGGAACACCTCTTATTTTTGTTCGGTTTTTTTTTTTTTTTACTTCTTCTGCTTCTCTTCGTCCCTTGTCCGGTAACTAAGACACCTTTCCCAACATCACATGAACTTGAAACTTCACATATGATTAGATATTCATTAGGAGATGAAACCGCTTCAGGTATCAAGGTATCAAATTACAAGCCATTTAAGGGGAAAAAGTGACCATATGCCAATGCCCGTATGTCTCTGAATATTACAGCTATGGTATTCATATTTGGGCATATGATAGATCAAGACACGGGCAACATTTAAAAAGTTAACGTCAAAATCGTATGACCTTAACTTCCGGTCGTACCGGAAGGTCAAAGTTTGCCTTGGTGTAATTCTTCAAAAAACACTTTCCCGGCAAAAACATTAACTTCTGTGTATCAGATCAACTTCAAATTTACACCGTGTAAGGAACTTGATAAAACCTCAATCAAGTAGTTGTGACGTCATGATTACGTCATCAAGTGTTGAAATACAGTAAATCAAAGTTTAATCATTTAAAAATTCATAACGCAAGAAGTACATATGCTATTATAACAATCTATACATCATCGGAGAGGTCTTGACAAATGTAGCAAATACTAAACAGAGTCTTATACCGTTTGACCTTGTCTTCCTGTTCAAACCGGAAGTTGAAAACTTCACAATTCAAACTTTAAGGAATACTTGTACTTTTTACATACACATTACTCACAATTTTTACATCATGTTGTAGATTTTTAAGCCATCTCAAACTTTTTCACAGAGATGTTACCTTTTTGACCTTCACTTATGGTTGTAATTGGGTATACATTGACCCGCTGTCAAACCGCGGGAATAAACTGCATTGAAAACACACACAATACGCGATCTAAACCAGTTAGACGGTGAGTGGCTGCTTGCTCCATTGAATCAAACCGCAAGGTTCAAAGTCCTTCAAACATGCTTGTAGTCTAGTCTCTTTTCAAGGTTCGCGCAACCTGATTTTGACATTACGCTTTGTTAGTCTCTAAAACAGCCGTCCGTGCAAACCTCGCTAACAATCAAATGTCAGATTTTAAAAAAAAACATAATTCAAGAACTACACAACCGATTTTCAAACTTTGTTCAGTTATAAACTCCTTGGGCATTGGAGATTAGCCTTGGGTAACCGTGATCCCATGTTGACCTTTACTTCCGGGTCAACCGGAAGTGGGACCATATCTCAAGAACTACACAACCGATTTTCAAACTGTTTTCAGTGATAGACTCCTTGGGCATTGGAGATTAGCTTTGGGTAACCGTGACCCCATGTTGACCTTTACTTCCGGGTCAACCGGAAGTAACAACATATCTCAAGAACTACTAAACCGATTTTCAAACTTGTTTCAGTTATAGACTCCTTGGGCATTGGAGATTAGCCTTGGGTAACCGTGACCCCATGTTGACCTTTACCTCCAGGTCAACCGGAAGTGAGATCATATCTCAAGAACTACACAACCGATTTTCAAACTGTTTTCAGTTATAGACTCCTTGGGCATTAGAGATTAGCTTTGGGTAGCCATGACCCCATGTTGCCCTTTACTTCCGGGTCAACCGGAAGTGACACCATATCTCAAGAACTACACAACCGATTTTCAAACTGTTTTCAGTTATAGACTCCTTGGGCATTAGAGATTAGCTTTGGGTAGCCGTGACCCCATGTTGACCTTTACTTCCGGGTCAACCGGAAGTGACACCATATCTCAAGTACTACTCAACCGATTTTCAAACTTTTTACAGTTATAGACTCCTTGGGCATTGGAGATTAGCCTTGGGTACCGTGACCCCATGTTGACCTTTACTTCCGGGTCAAACGGAAGTGACACCATATCTCAAGAACTACTCGCCCGATTTTCAGACTGTTTTCAGTTATAGACTCCTTGGGCATTGGAGATTAGCCTTGAGTAGCCGTGACCCCATGTTGACCTTTACTTCCGGGTCAACCGGAAGTGATACCATATCTCAAGAACTACTCAACCGATTTTCAAACTTTGTTTAGTTATGGACTCCTTGGGCATTGATATTAGCCTTGGGTACCGTGACCCCAAATTTCATAATTCATAACTCCTGGACCAGGCATTGGATTGATAAGGTAGAATGTTTATTCATTCAATCACTCCCCGCGAACACCTTGTTTTTGTCACATGACAAAAACTCATCTCTAGTTTTGTTTTGTTTTTATGCAAGTTTGCCCCAAACACTCTTGGTAAGGGGCTACAAGAAGAAAAACATTGAAGAAGAAAATAACTCAGGGGAGCTAAAGGTACGAAATGAGATTCCTCATACAGCAACTTTGCACAACAACATATTTAGAATAAAACCAAGTTTTGTGCACACTGGACGCTAACACTGAGCAGCAAATGATGATCTACCTATCTATCTTCCACTTAGTGCATCCCTTCAGTGGAGTATAGTCGTACTTGATCTTTGAGTAACAACTGATACATTTCGTGTAGCATTTTTCTATGCCGACAAAGGAAATCATTTAATGAGTATTAACACGTTGACTGCCGCTCATAAATTCGTGGGGCGTTCCCATTTGCCAATCATCGAAGTGTGTGCGCTTCCCATTTTTTGCCAAAAGCATCAAAGTGTGGTGCGCACGCGCGCATACCAAATAGTTTTGTGTCTACATGTTGTAGAATACAAATTCTAATGATGTGGCCTAACCACTGCCAGAAGCGTCTCACCACTGCCAGAAGCGTATGCGTTGTGTTCTCAGGGATGCCAGTGTATTCAATTCACTATACAAAAGCCTTTGATTCTCACGAGTATACTCGTAGTTGGCAGAATCCATTACACCTGTTTTTACGAGTATACTCGTAGCGGCAGAATCCGTTCACCTGTTATTACGAATATACTCGTAGGCGGCAGTCAACGTGTTAAGATAATCAAGGAACTGCACTTTATAACCAATAATTATTTGGATCAATTTGAAGCTTACCACTTGCACATCAAATGCTGAACTTGGATCCCATACCTGTACAAAAACAAATTGAATTTTATATCAGTCACTGCCTTCAAACACAGAAATTCTCTGCATTCGTCAAATTCTGCTTAAAGGGTGTTTTTTTTCTAAGTACCGTAATTTCCTGCGGATAAGGCGCTCGGCGCATAAGGCGCAGTACCTCAAATTACCAAAATAAGCTTCAAGGGTTATCAGATAAGGCGCTCCACCGCATAAGGCGCAATATATCTTCAACATTATACACGCTCGCGAAGTCCCATACTGCTTGTACATCAACACATACAGGGGTCATTGTGATGGTAAAAGCACACTTACCATAGCGCAAAGGGATCGTAATTTTATAATCACGAAGACGAGTAAAACATCACTGCTATTTTTTCATTATTATTTTGTCCATGTTCGTTTTAAAGATTTTTTTCTAAAACCATAGCTTTACAGTTTTTCGTTTTACACAACGAGCGCGCGCAGATAAACGTTTTGACAACAATTCCCAAAGAATTTGCTGCTAGTTTTTGCTATCTCGCTTTTTAGAATAATACAATACATGCGAGAACCAATGAACGCTAGAGGGCGCTTTCTTAATCATGCTTTCACATCACAGACGTTTCACATTAGGAATGTACGCCCTCTGTTGGCGAAATTCACGATAACATTAAAAAACTACTTGTTTAATAAAGACTAGTACCTGTCATGTGATATACCTGTGTACTGTGTGCAGCATGCATTGATCGTCGCTCATTCGCGACGGCCAGTGACTTCGTTCTTCGGTAAGCTTCCTCAAAAATGTGAACGGTTTAGGTTTTATTTTAAGAAAAATGTGACATGTAGAATACCCTGGACGAAATAAAGGAACTATTTTGCAGTATAAATGTAAGATTTCACATTGTAATCGTCACAATGAACTCAATCGAAATCAGATAAGGCGCATCGGAAGATAAGACGCAGTGACTTTTTTGTACCTTCGTAAGTCAGATAAGACGCGTCTTATCCGCATAAAATTACTGTAGTTCTGAGCATGCACACTTTTTGGAAAATAATAGACTTGCCCAGCTAGTCTGCTGCCACCTAGTGTCCCAAAAAAATCTGTTCAGTGAAATGTCATATAATGTCAATGAAGAAATAATAATAATAATAATAGTGGTTTCTTATATAGCGCTCAAATCCGTCACTCAGTGACACTCATGGCGCTCGAACATTATTATAATTTATCCTGCAAGGTATGTGGAGCTACGTTTTTGAAGTATGAGACCTTTTTCCTTTACATAACACCATGTAATGGTTTACAAGGTGCTGCAGCGCAATATGCCGCCAATCAAACCAGGAACACCTGGACGAACCCCTTCTCTTTACGATAAGTGCACTGGGTTCTTTTACGTGCATTACACAACACACAGGACCTAAGGCTTTATGACCCATCCAAAGGAGGCAGCAGTAATGGTTAAGTGTCTTGCATAAGGACACAAGTGTCACGACCGGGCCTCGAACCAACACTCAGAACCACCAGAGTCCGGAGCTTGAATCCGCTCGGCCACGACATGCCAATAAACAAAATAAACTACTTACATCTTTTTCAAACAAGTCTAGAAGTTTTTCTTGTACTTTAAACGGGCCGAGTCCAGACCGTCCACTCTGCATCTCCTCATGAGGCTTTCCTCCACCAGTGAGACTCCATGAACAAAGACACTGAGCTGCCTTCAAGGCTAGCTGCTCACACTCCGACAGTGACTCACACGACAGCAGACTCAGACAATCTGTACATTGAAAGAATCAAGTGTCACGACCGGGACTCGAACCCACACTCTGCTTCAAAAAATCAAATTAAAACGTGGCCCAGTTTCATAAAGACTGCTAACACAAAAACTAACCACAGACAAATCTTGCTTACGCCAACAGCAACAAATTGTTTGTTTGTCCATAGAGGGTCCTCAAAAGTAGGGTCGGTCGGTCGATTTTTTATATACTTGTTTTGATTTTTTTTTATTATGGATATTTTAGTTGGGAATATAAACTCTTTGGTAATGATGTTGAGATGAATGCTTTACCGGGGCTACCATCTGATGAGTGCATAGCACTTCTGCAGTACTGAAATTTCACCAGAATAAAAAGTCAGGAATGTATCAACACCGTGGGTTGGTAAACTGCTTTATATTAAACATACAGTTTCTTCCTGTTTCAACATTTTTTGACCGATTTGTTTTAAAAAAATTATGAAAATTTTAAGAAAAAAATGAATAAATAAATTGTAAATTTAAATAATAATTAGGACGCGACGCAAGATGATGGTCGTTTAGACGAGGACAAACAAAGAATGTTATTTGGCCTGAACAGAAACAGGTTACCAGCCAAAATTCCATGAAGCATTGTTGCGACTGGTGCCCCACTCAATTTTTTGCTAAGCAGAGTAATTTGCTAAGCAGTATTTTCTTCTTACCTTTCTGATTGGCAGTCTCATCAGGGAGGTTACTGTTGACATCAAATGAATCCACTTCGTCTTGATTATTGTCACTTAAATCATCGTCAAAATCAGTATCCATGAACTCATTGTCAAATGGATCTTTGACAGCCATCTTGGGTGATCCACTCTTACTAGTTACAGCATTGGTTCCCTACAGAGAAGCAACAAAATAATACGACTTCAATATTAGTAGGAAGTATTTGCGATTCCTAATATTTTATGAATGGAAATACAATCAGGAGTAATAAGCCACAAGGGACAAAAATAGGGAGACCGCCAACATTAGGGCTAGATAGCTCAGTAGGTAGAGTGCCGGCACGTTAATCCGGCAGTCACAGGGTCAAGTCTCGCTCTGCTCAATTTTTCTTTTGATCAACCCCAAATTAATTAAAATTTACCCAGTCAGTTTCCCTTGTGGTTTATTACTTAATATTTTAACTAAAAAGTCGCATCCCCTTAAGGTGATCCCTCGGCTGCCGCTTCCCAGGTTGTATCGTAAACTTGGGTGTGATCCCTGGCTACACGGCAGTTAAAGGTTGTATGGATTCTGACTGGCACCCCCGAACAAAGATATTGAGAAAATAGGGAGACCGGCATCATATGGCTAGATAGCTCAGTTGGTGTACGCTGGTGTCATAGGGAATTTTGTCCCCTGTTGTGTGTGTCCCCCATACAGTAAATTACCATGGGCTGAAGAAAGTTGATTCAAAAGAGGGCGCTATCAACCAAAATCTCTACACAATTTGCCATATCGGAGACAGAATCTCCAGGGGGACAGAATCTCGTGCCACACAAGCACAGCAATCCCAGGTTCAAATCCCATTCTTGTCAATTTTCTTTATTCATTTAGTTAGAAGAGGATAAAACTACCTTCTTGTGTATGATTTCAAAGAGTACATTGATGAGCTCTGTGGGAGTGCTACGTCTACAGGTATCAGCCAGCCATCGAGCAGAGTCTTGAACCATCTGACCGTTAGATGGATGGTCCCAGGTTAACATGTCATCCAAGGTCATGATGAGAGATTCCAGAGACTGGATTCGAACCTTGTTATCGGTCTCGTTCTTGTGCCAGAGAGTACGAAGGGCAGCAGAGACTCTCCTCAGCAAAGTCTAACAGCAATAAAACCACAGGAAATTAAAAAAAAGTAAGGGAAGTACAGCAGTTCATTGAACAATAATATATTTTAAAAAATAATAATAATAACAAATAACTAGTTCTTGTATACATGTAGGACATTTTATAACAACATATTAATGCACTTTACATTAATGCCCTGGATCTTCTCTTTAGAATGATGTTCCTCAAGATATTCATGATATTTCTAATGTCCACACTATTAAAGTTCCTCTAAAGGCTCACCTTATCAAGACCGCATTATGTAGCTTCTAAAGTATTAATTTTTTTATTTTTTATTTAATCTATTTGCTTACTGCTTTGCTCGTTTATTTACCACCTGTTGCTATAAGATTAGTTTCCGTTGTGTTTTTGATTTGATTACTTGACTTCTAATTGTCATCATCTCTCTGCACTGTGAATGTATATTTAGCTTGTTTTGGCGCAGGGTTCTCCCCAGGTTTTTTCATAACTGTGGAGCATTCTGGACCCAAATTTTGGAAGTTTGGCCGAAGCATGCTGATTTGAAACAAGTTCTTCGGAATGTTTTCTACTTGGTGTTTATCTTGGTTTTAAAAGCCCTACTGTGCAATCTGGAGCATTCTATATGGTTTTCTCTAGATGGTTTTTTGTTTAAATAATAATAACAATAATAACATCTTATATAATTTTTGGCCGAAATCGCACGCATCGGCCTGATACGCTAGCTTGTGCATTAGGAGAACCCTGTGGCGCATTACAAATAATTACGATTATTACTGTTATCCATCTTAGAGTAAACCAATGATGAAACAACGGAAAGGCACATCTTTGTGCGCGCTGCGCACAGGATTGGCCAATGAGCAGCCTTCTTTTGACCTCTAGCCGAGGGCGCCCTACCCAAACGACGTCATGTGCTTAAGGTCTATTATTCGAAGCAATAAGTGTGTACCTTCAAGCTGTCAGTGACTTTTGATTGAGCGATCTCTTGATTTGATAGAACACCCAGTTGAATCAGCCATGCTAGAGTCTTGCACAGAAAGCTTGCATAATGGATCAAAGCCGCAAAATAAGACACCTGTAAATGAAACAGTATCAAAATATAACAACAAGAAATGGCGAACACCTGTATACAATGTTAAAGCGAGGCTCCAAGGTCAAATTAAGTTTTAAGGTGAACCCATTTTCCAATAGATAGAGTACTACTGAGTAATTTGATACTGCGGAAAAAATAACAAGTCTCTAACTTCTCTTTAAAATGGCGTAAAATTTCTTTTTTTTTAATACTCTTTTAGAGCGAAATTTGAAACATGAAGTCAGCGGACAGCAAAAACAAATGGGTTTGTACATTCCAAAGAGAAATTTGTGCACCAGTCAAAAGGTCAAATTCATATTTACTAAAATTCAGGAATGAACTGAATTTCTTTGTACAAAATGTAGAGACCATAATATTTTTGAAATGTGACGTCATGGATATCTACAAAAATTGCACTTGAAGGATATCAAATGCAGTTGCACTTTACACCATTTAAGCGTGAGGTTAGAGACTTGTACTTTCCAATGCAGATTATTCTTCCTGCATGGACATAACTGCTCCAGATTGTCGGCAATATCTCAAAAACGCTACCACCTTTTGAAATGAAATTTTCACAGGTTAGTTTTATGGTATATATTTACAACTACATAGGTTTGAAACAAACAATAGGCTCCAATTACCGAATGTGTATGATGCCTTTAAATAAATGTATAAGGTACAATGGTATCAGGGTTTGCTCATCTGAAGATTGTTATCTGTAGGGTGTCGTGGCAAAGCGGTTAAGAGCATCGAATTCAAGTTCTGGTGGTTAGTTATCAGGTTGTGGGTTCGAATCCCGGTCATAGCACTTGTGTTCTTGAGCAAGACACTTAACTATAATTGCTTCTCTTCACCTAGGGGTATAAATGGGTACCTGCGAGGGTAGAGGTTGATATTGTGTTTGAAAAAGCCTTCGGAGCGCCACGGCAGCCCAGGACTGTATACTACCCAGGGAGCTGAGAAAGATTAAAGGAATGTTATGGGCCCAATGACCAGGGCACTAATGTAAAGCGCATTGAGACGTTTATTGTAAAATGCGCTATATAAGAACTTGTTATTATTATTATTATATACAAAAGCTTGCCCCGAACCATTTGACATAGCAACTGTCTCTATACTCTGAGGAAAATCAAATTTAAGCAGTTACTTGTGACTAAGCAAGTCATTGTACCAGACATTACTCAAATCTAACTCGCAAATTGAGCAGGGATGATGACCTGGAGCAGAGGGTGAGTGATGGTTGATGAGTTCCTGAGAGTACACTGGTACCAAACCATGGATGTGTTTATAAGTGAGGAGTAAACCTTGAACACTATGGGCTCATTGACAGGGCAACCAGTGGAGGGGGCGAAGTACCAACGATGAAGGTGACTTGGAAAGACAAAAAGTACACGTCCATCAAAGATGTTCAAAATTTGAGTATGTTTCAGTTTGGATGAATTATATGGTTATATAATAACCTCATTGCTTGTGAGGTCTAGAACTTGAATGCCGATGGTCTCAAGGGTCTTCATCAAACTCTGCCTGACCGAGAGCACCACGCTGGAAGAGCCTCCTTTAACATCACTCTCACTCTGACATCTATCCTCAGTAACTTGCCAGACAAGTTTATTGAAGGAGGACTGGAGGTACAGTGTCTCTACATCTTCCAGTGTTTGTTCCGTCTTGCTTCTGGTGCGATCTGGAGGGCTGTTGTGGGTTGGGTCTTGGGGTCTACAGTGGGTGATGCGTTGAGTGAGTTTACCAAAAACCTGGGCTACAAGGGTGGTTGGTAGGCTGTAAATAGAAACAATCAGTCCACAAATTGTCATCTTAAAGGGTGTGTACAACATTGGTAAGGTTGAAAATATAAATGTTCACAGATTTGCACATAACTTACATGGTATAAAGATGGTCATGGTAGAAAAATTACAATTTTTATAAAATCAGTTTTAGCTTTTATAACAAATAGACAAATAATTTGTTAATTATTATTGAAATAAAATTAAAACTCTGGGTCAAGGATGCTTATTTGATCTTAACTTTTTAGAAACAACTTTTGTAAATCCATGCCTGAATATGTGCAAAACTACTAAAAGCACGGTCATAAAAAATTAACGCAGGAAGCAGTTTATATCGGACACTGACGCCTCAATGACCATAGACTGCAATGAAAAGGCTTATCTCGCATCCAAAACAAGTGTTTACATAAGTTTTGTGATCGAAGGTGGGCACTAATTCTAAAAGAAATTAACCGGAAGTTGAGGTCAAGTTTTATTTCTCAGGTTTTCTTTGTAATATTGTTGAATTGATTTTACTTTCATATTTGTTTATCACTAAGTATTACATTCCCAACAACATATATAATTTTCATGGTCATAAACTACGTTAAACTAAAATAACTGTTGAAATAAAATCTTGCCCACGTAAAACTCCATATGGTTGGGACCACAATGGTCCTGGAAGTTTGAATACGCGCAAGACTTGCAAAGTCTGTTATGAAAAAACTGCCTTGCCCTTACAAGACTGAGGTATCAAACCTGCTTTATTTATTACCAATTAACTTTCATTTCATTCATTTCAACCCCAGAGTTTGGTGTACTCGACCGCTAGGCCACAACACTACATCATATGGGGTCCATACCTTTTAAGGAGCGTCATAATTAGTCTCTCTCCAGGCTCATCTTGTTCTTCTATTGGTAGAAGCCAATTCAGTAGCTGATGTCTTAGGGGATAGGTTCCTTTGACAGCGGCTGATCCGGAGACTATGATCCCACCAGGCTTACAGACGTGGTTCTCTGGTAGAGAATGACAGCTCAGATAGGTTGCCAAAAACTTAATAGAGCTCCTGCAAATTAAAATAAATTCAATGCATATTTAACCCGTTAGAGACCATAACGGCCAGAAACAGCTTGTACCAAAATGCCCATAGCGGCCGCAAACGGCTGAAAGATCTGACCTACTTCCACTCAACCAAAAAGGTCAAAGTAAAGGTCATGCTCTGAAGTTACATTTTCCAGTGTTTTCTATGTTAACGTAGTATCTATGTTTCTAAAACAAAACAAAGTTTCTGTTTTATATTGTTTTTTTCCAGACTTGTTTACAAGAAAAAATTGTTTCAAAAAATCAAGAATAAAACCATGTCTGGGCGTATGGAGATGAGTATACAGAAAAGAATGGTCTCTAAAGGGTTAATTTATATGCAAAAGTAAGGTCTTCAACAATTTTGAATGCAACTTTTTCAGTGGAATACTTTTGTATATTTTGCCATTACATTTAATAATAATAATAATAAACACTTGGTAAAATGCCGGTGTCCGCCAAAACTGACGTTCATGGCACATAAGTACATAGACAAACATTAATTACATAAACGATGGAACAATAAATGAGTTTTAAGGGTGTATTTGAATGAAGACAGAAATTGTGTTTGGTGTGGTTAAGGGGGAGACTATTTGTCATTCCAGTATCAATATTCTTGGGAAATATTTGTCTGAAATTCTCAATGTCAATGAAATAATATTATATCCGAGTGGATAAGAACACCGAACTCAAGCTCTGATGTTTCTGATCAGCAGAGTGTGGGTACGAATCCCAGTCGTGACACTTGTGTCCTTAAGCAAGACACTTAACCACATGCTTCGTCCTTTGGATGGGACGTTAAGTCGTAGGTCCCGTGTGTTGTGTAATGCACGTACAAGAACCCAGTGCACTTATCGTAAAGAGAAGGGGTTCGCCCCGGTGTTCCTGGTTTGATTGGCTGCATATTGCGCCACAGCACCTTGTAAACCATTACATGGTGCTATGCAAAAGAATAGGTCTCATATTTCAACACGTAACTCCACTTACCTTGTAGGAAAAATACTGAGCGCTTTGAGACACCCATTGGGAGTATAAAACGCTATATAAGAACTGCGTATTATTATTATTATTATATCAATTGGAGTGTGGCAATTGAAATAAGCTCAATATAAATAGGCACAAGATCCCTCGCAGGTTTATTACAAGTTTATTGAAAACTCAAATGAATCTATATTTTAAAACAAATGTATTTTCCCTTCAAATTTTCTAAGAAATATTGATGTAGCCTGTAATGCTACAGATCGTCGCGGATTAAATTTGTGATATAATTATGCTCAGCAATGAGACGCACCAAGTAACTGTAGTAGATGGTAGTAGAAGGTACTGAATTTTGGACTGAAATAACAATTTGTTTTTGACCCTGAAAACTTGGCAATGGAATGAGTTCGATGATTTACAACAACAAAAAATTAATACAAGACCGCTAAAAATTGTGCCCTCTACTGATACAGCAAAGGGCACGTCTCTGCACTCGAAAGCAGACAAATCAACTTCTGGCGGCTACATTTGACGACAATGCAATGGTGTTGCATTTCCAGATGACGTCAGCAAAGATATCTGCATAGTTGATGGAGACAAAGTTAGACAGGGCATAGTGAGGGAGGAATAATTTACCTCGTTGGTTGAGTGGAGTCTGCCATGAAGAGTCGCCAGTGTTCCTTGTCCGGGTTGACTATCCCATGATGCAACATGCAGGTCAAAAGGTCAAATCCATCACACTCGGCTGAGTGCAAGCTGATTGTTCTGTAGTTAGGGTAAGCACAGCATCTTAAAGAATGCAGATTGTCTTGACATACATGTATATTGAGCTAATTCACCTGAAGTCATCAGCCATGATCAATCCTGGTATTGCTATTTTGGCTCATGCCAGAACACCTACAATTATTGAGAGTTTTTTGTGTGTGTTTTTTTATAAGAGAGCACCTAACATCACAAGACCTGATGGCCACTTCAAGGTAAGGGCTACACTTAACCAATTTGGGCTTTCAACCCAAATCAACTGCCACCAGAGGCACGTTGCCACCTACTCCTGGGGCTGAAACAGGGTTACCCCCTTCACAGTCCGTAAGGATGTAGGCATGGGTATCATCCACTGGGAGCCTGGCTGGTAGAGCAGATTGCACTACGTTCCAAACTTTTTACGAAGCAATTATGGTTAAGTTCAAGGGCACAAGTGTCATGACCGGGATCCGAACCCACACTCTGCTGCTGACAACATTTGGTCTGGTGAACTAGACCGCTTGGCCACGACACACCACAGTTCTGTGTGACTGATTGAGGAAGTCAGCTTTTTGGGGGTGTAGTAAAGTTTTAGAGAAAAATTAGTCGGTAGTCTCCAAAACAGCAGTTTGAAAAGTAGGTCAACTTTAAACGTGATTTTTTAAAATCAGAGGGCAGCAGGACTGTTGACCAGTTGCGACATTTTGTGACAGTCACGAAACAAGAATGTTTTGAAATCTTTTACTCACCTAATGGCACATGACCAGATTTTGTTCCACTCTGTTTGCAATGCTGTTACCAATCCAGTGGGTAGATTGCCAAGTTTAGATTGACAAACAGCCAGCGCTTGCAGTGTCTTTAGTAACCATGTTTGTACTTCGGCTCTGGAAAAGCATTACCCAGTTTGACGATTAATTGTTGGATTTAAATATCAGTTATAGCAGCCTGATAAATACTGAATTACACTACACTGTAATTGGTGATCAAAACTGAAGAGACAGAAAGTTACGAGTGCAATTATCTACAGTCAAAACTTATTTGGAATTTTAATTAAACTGAATCAAATTAATATTAATGCATAAAATGGCACAGCAAATCAAGAAGTCCGACCAATAATTGATTTGCGAGTTAGGTTTGAATAATGTCTGGTACAATGTATTTCTTAGTTACAAGTGACCGCTTACATGTAAATGTTAATTCATTTGGAGTTGAACAAAGAAAAATTGACTAGAGCGGGATTTGTACCACTGACCTCCGGATTAGCGTGCCGGTGCTCTACCAACTGAGCCCTATTGTTGGCGGTGTCCCTATTTTGTCAATAACTTTGTTCGGGGTGGCAGTCAGAAGCCATTCAACCTGTAACTGCCGTGTAGCCACGGGATTACACCCAAGTTTACAATACAACCTGGGAAGCCACAGCAAAGGGATCACCTTAAGGGGATGCAACTTTTTTATTTCAAATATTAAGTAATAAACCACAAGGGAAACTGACCGGGTAAATTTTAAATAATTTGGTTTTGAACAAAGAGAAATTGACTACAGCGAGATTTGAACCTGTCTCAGACTAGAGACAGTTGCTATGTTACTTGGTTTAGGGCAAGCTTTTGCGAAGTTATGTAAAAGACAACAAACACCCAAACACAATTCTGAATGAATGTGTTTGGCACAATGGTACCAGGCTTTGCCTGTCTGAATATTGCTATACCAAACCTTGCCCTGAACCATGTGATGTAGCTTACCTGTCTTTAGTCTGGGGAATTCAATTTGAGTGTTCACTTGTGACCAATTAAGTCATTGTACCAGACATTCAAAATCTAACTCACGAATGGTTAATATTACATAACCATTACAAGAATGTTGAGATATATAAAGTGCGGATAGGTTAAGTATCTGGGCCCAATTTCATAGAGCAGCTTAAGCACAAAAAGCAGGTAAGCACAACCAAGTTATGCTTACTATATAATAAGCTTACCGGCCAAAATACCAAGTCACATGTGCCGTTTGTGAGTGGTATCCTGCTCATTTCTGCTAAGCAGGAAATTGCTTTAAGCAGCTCTTTATAATTAGGTGCTGGATAATGACTCTTGCTAAAATCGAAATGATTTGTTTGCATGGAATAAATTTGATCCTCTACACACACCTTTTGCTTTCAGTCTGTACTTGGTGAACTTTTGATATTAATGGGAGTAGTTGGTCCACTGGAAGACTGTTTGGATACTTGTGCAGTACCAACTGGATTAACTGCAACCTGAAGACGATTCAACAAAATCAATCTAAATCATCAGCAGATGAAAACTCCCGCCTTGGAATAAGAAACTTGTAAATTTGCAATTCTATAACTATATTTAAGAAGAAGTTCTTTCTGAACGTTTTAACATCTAGGTACTGTTGGTTAATGTTTACTCTATAAACAAGCGACCACAAAGCTCAGTATTCAGGGTGTCATGTGGCCAAGTGGTTTAGAGCATTGAATTCTAGTCATTGAGGTGTGGGTTCGAATCCCGGTCATGAAACTTGTATACTTCACTATAATTGCTTCTCTTCACCCAGGGGTATAAATGCGAGGGAGGTTGATATTGTGTTTGAAAAGCCTTCGGAGTGCCACGGCAGCTCGGGGCTGTATACTACCCAGAGAGCTGAGAAAGATTAAAGGAATGTTCTTGGCCCAATGACCAGGGCACTAATGTAAAGCGCATTGATACGTTATTGTAAAATGCGCTATATAAGAACTAGTTATTATTGTTATTTTTTTTTTTTATTTCATTGCTACCACAGTCTACCAAAATTTAACAGCAATATGTAACAGACAGTTGAATCCAATGACAGCAAGACGCCATGCAATTATCACAAACTACATGTTTAGCAATTGAACCAAGTCAGCATACTTTACTTTTTTAATTACGGTAATTAGGCTTTGCAACTTTGCACCGAACCTGACAATTTTCAGCGCCACGAAGTAGCACTGATGTTTAATTTACCATTGCAACACACGGCGCACACCAACCTCAAGTGTGAAAAAAACGTTTTTACGAAGTAGCACTGCAATCTTGTGTGTAGCGCGCGAGTATGACCTACATTTTCACCAACTCACAAACACGCATAGTACTACATCGGATGGTGCTACTCCATTTTTTAATTAAAAAGCATTAAAAAGCACCGTATAACTGAAGTTCAATACATCAAGTCTCCACTGTAAGAAAACTAGTTAAAAATATCCTGAAATTGTGTAGGAAAGCTTGATTTTAAAAAGCCTTCAACTTTAAAGGCACTGGACACGTTTGGTAATTACTCAAAATATATATTAGCATAAACACTTACTCAGTAACGAGCAACGGACGGCTGTTCATAGTATAAAACATTGTGAGAAACGACTCCCTCTGAAGTGACGTAGTTTTTGAGAAAGAGTTAATTTCTCACTAAAAAGACTTCAGGCCTGAAGCCTTTTTCAGGCATCTGAAAGCACACAAATTTGTGGCAACAAGGGTGTTTTTTCTTTCATTATTTTCTTGCAACTTCGATGACCAATTGAGCCCAAATTTTCACAGGTTTGTTATTTTATGCATATGTTGGGATAAACCAAGTGAGTATACTGGACTTTGACAATTACCAACGGTGTCCAGTAAACGCCGTTTTCTCCGATTGTTACTTTTTACTGGTATCTAGGACTGTGCTACTTTGTGGCGTCAGTGACGAAATGTGTGAATCACGTAAATCGAAACTTGTGCAGAACTCACCATGGAATGAGATTTGAGGTCTGGATAGAGATCCTGTCTTGTAGCATCTCCCAACTACATCCTGGTGAGTCAACCTTACGGCGTTTAGCTGCACCACCACCCTGGCTGATATAACGAGAGCTGTTTGAAGATTGGTTGAGGTCAGGGTTGATGCCTCGAGTTATCTCACCTGCTGCAGAGTCGCTCCTGCATAGGATCTGATTATCAATTCAATTCAATTGAACATTTATTTCCACATTTGCACCATGGAGGCATCATCCTAAAAGCCGAGGCTTGTGATGGATGTGCCCTTTACAACAATAGACGGGATGTGACCTCTGTTTACATTCAAACCGCCCTCTGTTGACAAAACACTGTCCAAGTCATGTTTCCGCCGGGCAAGAAGACGCGTACTCATGGTAACATTGCGTGTCCTTTATAGCTGGCTGTCAGTACACAAAGGTTTTGCCCGGCGACATGCGCGCGCATCATGTTATGGTTTTCGAATGACGTCAGAGGTCACATCGTCAATACAAAACAAAACAAGATAAACAACACTAATTGTAGAATTAAGAAATAATAACAGTAATTAAATATACAACAGTTAAGACAGAGAGACAAACAACACCAATTATAGAATTAAAAAATTATTGGCAATAATTAAATGAATAACTGTAGAACAAAGTAGACAAAGGGACTAACGATACAAACTATACATTTTAGAGATAACAATTATGTACATGTATCAGGTTAATGTAAGCACGACAATAGATAATAGATAAGTAACTGCTAAACCAACTAACAAAATAAAACATCAATTCCTTTGAGAATTTAATTAATTTTTTTTTAGTTTGTATGTGGGTTCGAGTCCCGGTCAAGACACTTGTGTCCTTGAGCAAGACACTAAATTATTATTGCATAATCGGATGGGACGTAAAGCAGCAGACTCAGTATATGGTATCTGTATAACAGGGGAATTGTTAAAAATAACAATCATCAATTTTAAAAGTAAAAATACACTGTAAATTATTCATCACCAGAATAAATTTCACAAAGCCTGTAAGCAGATGCTTTTCAATTGGTTTGGCAGACTTTCAATTTGGTAATAAGCAAAGTAAACAGAAACTTGCTAAAAACAAATGATTGTAATGGCCGAGCAGTCAAGCGTACTGGACTCAAGCTCTGATGTTTCTGATCAGCAGAGTGTGGGTAAAACACAAATAATAATCATAGGTTTGGTTTTGTTCTTTACCTGATGGCAGATATCTGCTGCTAGGTCTACATCAGCTTCCTTGAAGATGATCTCTCGACCACTGACGATAAAAAAATAAAAAGATTCAAATCAGATTGGTTACACCTCAACACCAGACAATAAACTGTGCAAGTCTCACGTGTATAGGAACGAAAAAAACACGTCAAATAAAGAACCTTTGTTTTAAATTATATCTAATGACAAAATCTAAACAACAAAAATACTCATTACAATTTTTATAAAATTAGTTTTAGCTTTTATAATAAATACACAAATAATGTGTTGACTATTATTGAAACAAAATTAAAACTCTGGGACAAGGATGCTTATTTGATCTTAACTTTTTAGAAAAATCATGCTTAACAGAAACTGGTTACCAGCCAAAAATCCTCAAAATTTACATTGTTGCAACTGGTGCCCCACTCCTTTTTTGCTTAGCAAAGAAATTTGCTAAGCAGTATTTTCTGCTTAAAAGCTTTATGAAATTGGGCCCTGGTGATCTATGTAGAACAGTCACAGTTTAGTTTCTACTCACATGACACCTTTGAGTTTCCGTCTGGCGTTGACTTTTGTCCATTCGTTGTATACTAACTCATCATATAGACACTTCAAGTGACCCTGAAATACAATTTTAGGAAGTCAGTCAAATTGCAACCACTAAGACAAGATGGCAAAGGTTTTCCAGGGCTTTTCATAATAATACGCAGTCAGCAGCCTCATGGTCTGGCTCTTGCGCTTCATCACACCCAATGGCATCAGGGCTCGAATTTTACACTGGACCACAGGCCCAAGGCCAGTGATTTTAGCATCGGGCCAGTAAACTCAAGACTGGACAAGTCCGGCGATCTTGTGTTTTTCAATTGAATAGTAAAACCTCACACAATATCTACAAAAAAAAAAAAAAAAATGATGTTGAATGTTGACTTTGAGTCCATTAAATATCTTGTAGAGTAGGGCCCCCTATCAACAACTTTTTTACATTTAAGACAAATGAGATAAATCTTCTCTTAGTGCTTGCTAAACATCCCCCAAAAATCCCAGTTTAAATCTTAAACTGTGCGGAAAGCTCATTTAGATTCTGGTCTTGTAAACTAAATTCTGGTCTGGTAAAAATTTTCACCTACAAGCCCTTACAGTCTTGTGGTATTTTACCCCAAATTCAAGCCCTGCGGCATGTCAAAGTGTTTGCTATTTTGATGACAGGTGTGCTGTTTCAATTATGAGACTCATTTGTGTAGCACCATGTAGTGGTTTACAAGGTGATGCAGTGCAAACTGCAGCCAACCGTGCCAGAAACACAAGGGCAAACCCCTTCTCTTAATGATAAGTGTACTGGGTTTGTTTACATGCATTACACAATAATAACAATAATAACAGTGGCTTCTTACATAGCGCTCATATCCGTCACTCAGTGACGCTCAAGGCGCTTCAACATTCAATATTTTCCTGCAAGGTATTGTGGAGCTACGTTTTTGAAGTATGAGACCTATTCCTTTACATAGCACCATGTAATGGTTTACAAGGTGCTGTGGCGCAATATGCAGCCAATCAAACCAGGAACACCGGGGCGAACCCCTTCTCTTTTACGTGCATTACACAACACACGGGACCACAGCTTTAAGTCCCATCCAAACGACGCAGCAATTATGGTTAAGTGTCTTGCTTAAGGACACAAGTGTCACGACCGGGACTCGAACCAACACTCAGAAACACCAGAGCTTGAGTCCGGTGCTCTTATCCACTCGGCCACGACACGCCAATAACCATGACAGGTGAGCTGTTTAAATTATAAGACTCATTTGTGTAGCACCATGTAAGGGTTTGTGAGGTGATGCAGTGAAATCTGCAGCCAACCATGCCAGAAACACCGGGGCAAACCCTTTCTCTTAACGACAAGTGTAACTGGGTTCGTTAACATGCATTACACAACACACAGGACCTAAGACTTTTTGTCCCATCCGAAGGATAAAGCAATAATGACACAAAGTGTCATGACCAGGGCCTAAATTTGATAGAGCTGCTGAAGCACAAACAGTAGCTCAGCACAAACAAAGTATGCTACCAGAATATGGTTACCAGCTAAGATACCATGTCACGTGCACAATTTTTGACTGATACTCTTCTCTTTTCATCCTTCACCTCTACGAGATTCTAGTTTTATGATTTGCCTTTTTGTTCCGTCCTAGCTAGTCAAATTTGCTTTGTTTGTTTGTTTGTTTGTCCTGTTTCGTCTCTGTCTGTTTGTTTTTTTGTCCCTTAACTTCCGTTCCGAAGTCGAGTATGTTGTTTTACAAGGCATTTCTATACAAGACATTGTCTTTTGAGTATGCCTCCATATTTGCCTCCGTTTCATTGTGTTCCCTCAAATTATTATTCTAGTAGTTCTTTAGACATATTTGTTCAACACACCTTCGTTATTATTACTTGTATGTACATTTTCCAATTTGGGAATAAATATTGAGTTGAATTGAATTGAATTGAATTTCTGCTTAACAGAAAATTGTTAAGCATTACTTTATGCTTAAGCAGCTCTACGAAATTTGAAGCACAAAAAACAGCTCAGCACAACAAAATTATACTTACCAGAATATGGTTGACAGCCAAGCTGCCATGTCATGTGTACAATTTTTGACTGGTACCCTGCTCATTTCTGCTTAGCAGAAAACTGTTAAGCAATATTTTTCTGCTTAAGCAGCTCTATGAAATTGGGCACATTCATACAAAAACCAGACCTCGAGTCTGATGCACCAGACCGCTCGGCAATGACTCTACTACATGAAATTCATGAAATTCATAAGCAGCAATAGACAAAGGTTAGCGTACTCACCCAGCTGTGCTACCATGTGCAGCGGGCCGTATCAATACCTCTCGTCACTAACCCCTGGAAGGGAAGCACTGAAAATCAATGCTGATTGGCTCACAAAAAAGTGACTGCTTTGCGCACACCCATGTTAGAAAATATATTCGAGCGCTTGTAGGGCGCTTGTCATGCACTTAGATTGCGCGTGTAAAAATGCACGTATTTCGACGCAATACACAAATGAATCATGTTTTTATATAATCACCCTAAACTGCATAGAGTTAGACGTATCACAATATCAAAAAAGAATGAGAGGGGGCCAGTTGCTCTATGACTTGATGCGTCTTTTGAAAACGCGCTCTGCGTAGTCTCTAACACAGAATGGATCAACCATAGGACTAATTACAATATCCAATATAATTTGATATTTCAAAGTCACACTTCTAGGGGTTATGATCAAGCAAGGCATTCTGGGAAAGAAAGAAAAATGGCACGGCGAGATCGTACACCACTGGGAACGAGGTTGCGTACTCACCCTCCAGACTGTGAAGTCTTCAGCATATGCTCCTTGCTCCTCAGTAACAACTCCCTTAGGATGATGTAATTTCATCTGCATCCTCAAGAACTCAACAACCTCCTCCTATAACATCAACATCCAAAGCACCATAAATTTAACTTACCATCTTTTTTTTAATTCTTTGAATGAATGATGCTCATTTTGGGCGGTTGGGTTGGTATAGTGGTATGTTTCCTCACCTTCCACCTCTAGGACCCCGCTTCGAATCCCACCGGGGGCACTATGTGGATTGGGTTTTCAGTTCCTACCTGACTGCGTGGGTTTTCCCTGGAGTATTTCTCTTGGGTTTTCCTCCCACATCTAAAACTGAATTTTCCTTCTTTGTATTCTCTCAATGGGGTTCTTGGCTAGTATAGTGATTAAGTTCACTTTTCTGAGAGTCCTTGGCTTCACAACCAGAATTAATAAATGAAATGAAAAAATGAAATGCTTGATTTTTAATATCTACCGATATTCACACAGTTTTAGATGGGTGAGGGAAACTACCAAATAGGGAAATACCATGTAGCCAATAACAATAATAACTAGTATTTATATAGCCCTCTATCTACATGTCTCTCAAGACACTTATCATTATTTATTTCCAAACAGGTTTTTTGTAGTGTTTTTTTAATTATGAGATACATTTATGTAACACCTTGTAAGTGTTAACAAGGTGGTACGGTGCATTCAGCAACCACTGCAAGAAACACCAGGGCAAACCCCTTCTCTCAGCGATAATTCTAACTGGGTTCTTTAACCTGCTTTACACAACACTAGGGACCAATGACTTTCTGTCCCATCCGAAGGACACAACAATAATGGTTACGTGTCTTGCTTAAGGACACAAGTGTCAAGGTCTGGTTAGCATGATTTTGTTTTGCTTAGCTTATTTTTGTGCTTAAGCAGCTCTATGAAATTGGGCCCTGATCAGAAACACCAGAGCTTGAGTCCAGTGCGATTGACCGCTCGGCCACGACACGTTAAGTAGGGACTAAAAACCCAATCCAAAAAGGGCTCTGGTCTGAGGTGGGATTCGAACCGGGGTCCAGAGAGGTGAAAGGCAGGGCAAGACACCCCAAAGCCAACCTGCTCCCTCTACGCCTTAGGCCTAAAAAAACAAATTGTTATGTTGTTGTAACCCGACCGACCCTAAAAATACGGCCAACCCTGGATATTTTTTTTTTTTCAACTTTTTTTCCCCAAGCTGAAGTTTTGTCAATGATTAAAAAAACAACTTTTCTTACCACAAACGAAGCCAAAAGTGAAATAAAAAAAGACTGACATCCTTTTCTCTATTTAATGTCAGCCCCAGACACTCTCCAGCCCTGGGAGAATGATTGACACTCCTATTGAGATCCAATTACGTCTTATCTTAATCCTCTGCAGTTTGTTATACATTGTTTTAGTGGGTATGTTCAGACAGCGTACTAAGTTAGACCCGAACCGGTTTAACTTTTACGAGCAGCGGGGGGTGGTCGTAAAAAAAATTCCCCTTGTGTTCAGACAGCACAGAGTTAAACCCGATCCGGTTTTAAGAGGTCAAAGCAGACGCGACCCCATTACTCTAACATCATTTTATTCATTAGAATTCGCGCGCCGAGATCATACTGCTGCCGAGTGCCCTGGACGATCATCGGAACATGTTATATATTGGATAAAAATGGCTCAATCGAACGCGAAAAACAGTTTTACCGCAGGGAGGATATGAGCACTTAAAACAAACAAGAACACGACTGTAAAAAAATGAATTAAACAAACAAAACATGACTGTAAAGTGTACATAAAATTGATACAAACCGCCGAGGAAACTCACCGAATTAGCATCCATATTCCATGAAACAGAACACGTTATATTTTTGTGTTTTATACCACCGTTTCTGATTTAATTAATTCATAGTTTGTACCTCAATTGATTGGAAGTTGCGATCTCTCAAAAGCTGGTGCCGCGAATTTTATTCCGATTCGTTCATAAACACCACTATACACGTGCAAGTTACGTAAATACATGTACTTTTCAGTATTTCCCAACAACGTGGAGATTGCTGGCCAAGGGAATTTCTCCCACACAGCCTCGCACCCACGGCAGTTCATTCTCCTAGTAATAAAGTATAGCCACTAGTAACGGTGACAGCAATAAGCACATCCACGGGATCGGTGATGGATAACTATGGGATATCAGTGATTGATCACTATGGGATGGCAGCGCTGTGCATGTGGATTGTGAGATTCATTAAAAAATGTTCATGCTCCTTCGCTGCGCTCATAGTATACGCATGAAAAACAGTTTCAATATTGTAGGACACACAACAAAACACGCTTGGAAAATATAATTTTGTTTCAGAATTTAATAAATCATGGGCGTGGGCCGTTGTTAAACTGCATACACCGATCAAGAGAGTTTCGCCAACTCGGTAAGCGGCAAGAACATTTGTACTCAGTGCTTCGGCACTACAGACCACTGTATACCACTCAAGTGCTCCGGGTCCCGGGCGTGTGCATCGAACCGGGTCCCGGGTGTGTGCATCAAACCACAAAATGGGTCGTCCGTTGTGAGTTAAACCGGATGTCATTCTGTCCACACGCAGTGTTAAAAGATAAACCCGAACTGGTTTAGACTTAGACCACCCCGCTGGACGGTCTAAGTTTTTGGGTTTAGACCCGATCCGGTCTAACTTTTTTTGCGTTCAGATGCAAAAAAGTTGAACCCGAACCGGTCTAAATTGAGTTAGACCAACTTTAGTACGGCGTGTCAACGACCTCAGTTTGTAATACTCTTGCTTCAATCAAAACCACAAGCCGCGCTCACTATGTCTTTGTGGTTTTATGACCTGCATTACGGGAATGCTCCATTAAAGCTAAAACATCCTTTTCAAAGTTTACCTACTTCAACTCCTTATCTCATTGTAATCCCTTCGACAAACATAGACTTTTAATCCCATTAACTGGACGAAGAGTGTAAGAAGCCGGTACTACTTTTAACCAGTGATGCGTGGAGCAGTCCGTTGCAGCATGCATAGAGCGTGCATAGAGCCTACCTCCATGCATAGAGCAAGGGTTGCAGAGTTCTCCATCCAACATGTGATACAGACCCGCCATGCTTTGTGCGGCGCCAGCCAGCAATTTGTTTTCCGTACCACATGTTGACTATTGGGCCAACAACAGTAAAGGCATAGGGGCTGTCGCCATGTCTTAATACATGTGTACATGTACAGTTTTTAATATTATTTGTTTTATTTGTAATTTCATAACATCATATCTGGTCAAAATAATCGTTTGGTAAGCCCCATCATGTTCCACAAATTTAAGGAACAGGGTGAAGTATGTAGGAGTAGTATGCGATGTTTATAAGGGGAGATATTTGCAATCAATGTGGTACGACTTGCTCGTACTTTGATTTTAAAACCTAGCGTTTTAGACACTGGGGTGGGCTGTAATGGACCTTCCTCTACGTTAAGACCGATCTTTTAGAAGTGAGAGCCATAACAGCCCAACAAGGTGGGCTAGTCCATGTAGCCCCATAAGTAGGGCCAATCCATTTCGTATTATTAGCCCTAGCACTGAATGCAATCCGATTTCTTTTACCCGGATTTAATTTTGTGTTTCTTTCTCCACTATGGAAGTGTTCCAACAACGGGACATATAATGACAAATATGGAGTTCGGTCTTTCTTACCCTTTAAACAAATATTCTGCCTTCACAGAAAGGAAATATTATTAATCAAAGGAGTTTGGACTTTCTTAACCCCCTTTTACAAATATTATCAAATATGCAAATGTCCCACAACGGCAATATTATGATAAGATGGAAACGTATTGAAGCATTAGCGCTTTAACAAAATAATTTAGAATGATTTTGTATTAAAAGTAATGCATACAAGCGAAAACAGTTTTGATTAACCATTTAAAACCCTGCCATCAATGTCCAAGCTTACAAGCGACCTGCATGTTGAATTGATTTGTGGATTTACTGATGCATTATCAAATACATTCTGGTTGTATGATTATAAAATATATTGGATGATGTACAATGTAAGCTTGCTAAATCAGTCATGCAAGGCGACAACATCAGCTCTCGTAAAATTCGTAGCAAGGGATCATGGTATTTTTGGGGGGCTGCAGCCATCTTATTAATAAAGCCCATTTCACACATGTGTGAATATGGGCTTTATACACTACAGAGTAGGCTACATGTACATCCATACATGTAAGTCGTTGACTTATAGTCCTGCCATTGGTTCTTCATGTACCATCTTCGGAAGCTGCAGAGAGAGGCATCGTATTCGGGCAATGGGGTAAAAAGCTTTTGCACAGCCTGATCAAGGCTAGTTTACGTCCGTAAATCCTCAAGCTATTTGACGTTTTTTAAGAAGTTTTTTTGAGAAGGTTGTTTCTGCCTGTACATGTTTACGTGCAAACGATCGTCTGTTGGACGGACGGGAACATTTGCCGTAGGTAATCTTAATTCTGAGGCAACCTACACTTCTTAAACGGTGACCTGTTCCCATGCACGAAACCCGGACAAAGTAGCAAAAAACTGAAATTGAGTTTATAGTATTTTCATATTGTCCAATAATTCAGCTTTCCAATGGTATATAGATTGTATTGATTATCCCTCCATAGAACCCCAGGAGAGTGGATTTAGACCCAAGCATTGCCCGACCAAAAAAAAAATTATTCCGAGAAAACCAGTTGTTTGTGCACAGAAAGAAAACTCGACACACACATAGTACACGCATCAGCGCACACCGCTCGGTCGAATATGTCCCCGGTAAATCGGTCTCATTTCGTGACACTTCTGTCGTAAAATATCACAAATTTGTTTTAAAAACACAAATACTGTAGTAATTCAGAAACTACGGGTACAAACTCAAACTCAAAATGCCTAAATTGATGTCAAACTCTGGCTCCGACACACCGAAGATTTCCCTCAGTACACGTCGAACAGGTTGTGCGTGCATTAATTCATGAACGAACTAGATAGTCTGGCTCTCGATATCGGCGTGCAAACTGTACTGATAATGTACGTGTACGTTCAGGGAGTAAGACGATGAAACCGATCATGTGATACAACTTGGCGAATCACATTTCCCGTAAGAGATGACCACAGCACAAGTGAAATAGTTGTTTACGTGTTTTAGCTCTGTAACAAGCACTGCTATTGGCTTATTATGACGTGATTGACAAATTTTATGAATGAAAATAGAATCTGCAGACAGCAAGCTTTATGATGGTACCACTTTTTCAATGGGTTTACATGTGTCGTACGTGTACATAAAACTACGCCAGAGCCAAAAATAGTGCAGTGCACCATTGCGCGAATTGCTTTACTTTTTGGGTTAAATCAAACAAAACACAAATTGGTATACAAATAAACTAAATATCTTTACTTAGTTTCTTTATAAATGTTGCAATCATAATCATTTTACAAGACATGACCATGCTCTACGACATGACGAAGCAACAAATGCACAATCAGTACAAATCAATCCGCACGTACCTCGGCCTTTTCGAGGCAGCGCAGGCGACGTACAAGATCGGTTCTCAGGTCGTACTTGGTCCTTTTTCATGATTGAAACATGAAACTATGTTAACTTTTTGTACATATTAACAATGTATTAGGAGTTTAGAAGAAGAAAACGGCCTTCTGTAGTATATTTATTTTTTACAAACTTCCAGTCCTAGTGCTTACATTGGTTAAGAGGATTAACTCTTACTAATCCGATAAGTTTATTGACACACGTAGATCAAATGTAAACAAGTCGTTCATTAAAAAGGATGTGGAATTCCGAGTTTGGGGCTTCAAACTCGGAAAGGCTTTAATGGAGCATTCCCGTAATGTGGTTCTGTGACCCTTAAGAGTGGGTATAGTGTTCTATTAAACCTGGAAAGTGTGTTGACATCTGCTGGCTTGAAGTTTTGATTTGAACAGTAGAAACAGGTAAACAGTTAACTGGAATTCACAAGTTTCGTTTAACTGTTATGGGGGTTAAAAAAAAGAATCCCGACCTACCTACCCTATTTTTTCTGGCCCGTTACGCCAACAAAACCCTCTTTTTTTTTTTAGGCCTTACCTTGACAGCAGGTGTGGAGTATTTCTTCCATACATGTAGCAAGTTATCTATAGAGTCTTCACCAAGCTTACAAAGTTGTGTCCTTAAATCACTGGCACAAGTCAGAGTGAACGTGTTCAGTGAACCCAAGATGTTCTCCACCACCGTTGCACTTCTTTCACTAGATCTAGAAGACAACACATAAACAAATATTTATCTCAACTCCTTCATGGAGTATGCAGCACCAGCAGCCAAATTGGCGTACAGGTTGCTAATCATTCACATCAACAATCTCTACCCTCGCAAGTACCCATTTACTCCTGGGCGATGAGAAGCAATTACAAGTGTCTTGTCCAATAACACTAAGTGTTAAAACCGGGATTCGAACCCACACTATGATGACTCAGCCATCAGAACTTGAGTTTAAAGGCACTGAACACTATTGGTAATTACTCAAGATAATTGTTAGCATAAAAACTTACTTGGTAACGATCAATGGAGAGCTGTTGATAGTATAAAACATTGTGAGAAACGGCTCCCTCTGAAGTAACGTCGTTTTTGAGAAAAAAATAATTTCTCGGTAAAATATTTGAATTCATTTCGAGACCTCACGTATTTTGAATGATTGATTGATTAATTGATTTATGGACAAAAACAAAAATCAACGCAAAGCACCGTGTTGCAAGAAAATCTCAGTTTTTGTAAACTTACTAATCATTTTCCCAAGTCATACCTCAGTTTGAACTTGTGGCTTCCTGATTTAGAAGCTTTTGTAAGAGAAATTCAATTTAGTTCCAGTCTTTCACACATTTATTTTGACAAGTAACACAATTTTGACTGGTCCCAGAGAAAAACAAATTGAAGTGTTTTGACTGTTTGCACTCTGGTGAGCGGGTGATTGCTATAGTCAAACTCCAGGTTATGATCAAATTTTGTTGACCTCCCTTAAAGGGTCTGTATACGTTTGGTGATGACTCTGTAAATTAATGGCAATAGAAACTTAGTTGGTAAGAAGTACAGCAGCTTTGGATAGTATAATGCATTTTGAGAAACTTTTCACTTTGAAGTACTGCGGTTATGAAAAAAGATATCACTTTTTATCCCCACAAATTTCAATCTGAGAAGCATTACTGACAGTAACGTTCCTCAGATTGTGTGTTCCAATTGCAGATTATTTTTCCTGCGTGGACATAACCGCTCCAGATTTTCGGCAATATCTCAAAAAACGCTGCCACCTTTTGAAATGAAATTTTCACAGGTTAGTTTTATGATAGGATTGAAACAAACAGTGGGTTCCAATTACCAAACCTATACAATCCCTTTAAAAAGGAAGTCACTTTGAAACAGCATCTTGAAGCATAAAGAGCGGCCATACTATCACCTTACCTGAACTTGTTAATGATTGAGTTGAAGAAAGTCAAGATGAATGGTGTTGAGACAATGCTTTGAGTGAGAGCTCCTGCTAAGATTGATCTGACGATACGAGAGAGTACATCATGGCTCATTCGCTGCACAGGATCACGTAGTGCCTTACAAAAGTACTTCAATAGCTCTGAAAGAAACCACCAATAATAATAATAATAATAATAATAATAATAATAATAATAATGAGCAGCGTTCTCCCTAACGGTGGTCCGCTGGCCAAATGCCAGTTAAAACACCTGAGGACCAGTCAGAATTCACTCCAAGTGGTCCGGCTGGCTTGTTCAGTGTTGAAAAGCATCCCTATTTCATTTGAAAGATTGACTAGTGAAGAAGCCGACGGACGAGTAAAATGACAAACTAACTGGTCCTGCTGGCCGGACATAAGAAAAAGTTAACGGCAAACCCTGTTGGGCATTTATAGAGCGCTCTTACATTGGGTACCACAGCGCTTTACAAGAAAACTATACAATAAGCGAATAAATAAAGGCACTAATAATGGGAAAGACAGTTGGTCCTTGGCAATCAACCATTGTACAGGAAAGTTTTTAGATGTTTCTTGAAAACTTCCAGTGACTCTGCAGAATGAATTTGATGAAGGAGACAGTTCTGGGATGCAGGGCATGTGCGTGCGTAAAACGCACGACCCCCAGCAGCAGAATGCACTTCAGAACCGCCAGGAGTGTAAAGTCTGGACAGGGGCAAAGGCCAGGTCGTTCGGGATGGTAAACCTTGATGAGACTGGTGAGGTATGCTGGAGCGGTATTGTGGAGACATTTGTATACAATGGTGAGGGACTTGAAAACATTTCACTGATGGATGGGAGCCAGTGGAGTTGATGGAGGAGTGGGATGGCATGGTTGAACAAAGAACATTTAATATTTAAAAGTTACTGACTTGTAAAAAAAACCTATTTTCTGATCTAGATCGTACCAGAAGTAAACCAAACTTAATTCAATTTACTGCTATCAAAAGCACAAAATGTATAGTTATTTTAAATTCACTGAATGTTGTTGTGGATAAAATATAACACATGAACCCTTTATCACAATTTAGGCTCGATTTGCTGAGATGTAGAACAAAGAGCCATTCCAACAGCTTTATTCCACGTACTGCATCTCTTTGGAACTCCTTGCCTGGTACACGTTTCCCTTCCATTCTACAATCTAGAATGTTTTAAGAGGAGTATCAATTCCTACCAGGTCCCCTGGGTTATTTTCATGTTTAATATTTTAACCAAGAGTGGCTATTTAGCCTTGTTTGGGGCAAACTTGCATAATTTTCTTTTTTACAAGCACAAAAAGTGGCTAAGCATAAAAAGATTTCCCTTCCCAGATTAAGGTTACCAGCCACGATACAATGACACATGTACCATCTGTGACAGGTGTCCTGCTTATTTTAGCTTAGCTGAAATTGGGCACTAATCCATACCTTTCCAATTATCTGAAGAAATCTGACAAAAGTACTGACGACTTCTTAGTATATCCTTCTGTATGATGCTGCAACATACTTCACCAAAAGCAATACCTGAGAAGTCATCTTTCATCAGCGTTAGGACATGATGAAGGAGATCAGAGCAGTTCAGCTTCTCACCTCCTGGTCATTAGAAACAAATAATGACAACAAATGAATTACACTACTCAGGAATAAAGGCAAAAAACAATACTGCTCTTAAAGGCATCGTACACGTTTGGTAATGACTCTGAAAATTAATGGCAATAAAAACTTACTTGGTAAGAAGCAGCTTTGGATAGTATAATGCATTTTGAGAGACTTTTTACTTCAAAGGACTGCGGTTATGGAAAAATATCTCACTTTCTATCCCCAAAATATTTTGAATAATGAGAAGCATTACGGTAACGCTTCTCAGAGTGTGTATTCCAATGCAGATTATTCTTCCTGCGTGGACATAACTGCTCCAGATTTTCGGCAATATCTCAAAAACGCTACCACCTTTTGAAATGAAATTTTCACAGATTAGTTTTATGGTATATATCTACAACTATATAGGTTTGAAACAAACAATAGGCTCCAATTACCAAACGTGTACGATGCCTTTAAAGGTAGGGTAGCGGTAATAGAATGTTATTTGTCAACATAATGCTGATTTATAGGCAAAATTATAAAGAAAGCTACAATAAAAGTCACATGTGAAAGTTTCAGCTGAATACAGTGTCGATTGCTGAGAAAATAGCAAAAAATAGTGTTAGTATTTTCACAAGAGCGACGAAGGTGACAGCAACCACTCCAACCAGCAGTGTTTTTCAGTTTTCTATTGCACTGTTGATAAAGACAAAGAGGACATCATCAAATCAGCACAAAAGTTGCATGCATGAATATTCAATCCATCCAAATTACAAATATTTCTTGCGAACTGCAAATCCAAAACCAGGCCAGATACTTCATGGAGTAAACAGAGGCAACTGCCTTCATGCCCCTGGTCATTGCCTCGGTGCCCCTTGAAATGTAACTGGAACGAGTTTGAGATTAGACTCCACCGCGTGTCATCCAACCCTGGAAATTCCAGTTGTTATGGGGAATACCAGGGAATCCCCGATTGGATACTTGCACAATGTCAGAGCTAAGGTCAGCATACGCTCACTACGCTCGCATTGTCAAATTTTAGCCGTCACTCAAAATTGGCTAGCTATAACCCTGATCTTGGACTTGTCTCCACTTCAATCTTCAAATTTTAGTCCGCAGTCTCAGACCTCAAGGTTTGTCTCATGTGCTTTTTGAAACCACGGCTTTGGCTTCAGCTCCGGCTTAGGTTCTGTCTGCCTGTCTAAGCCCCATACCCAAAGCACATATTCTAAAACAAATTATGGCGCTTAAGCCGGAACCAAAGCCAAAGTCTTGGACTCAAAAAGGACATTGTCTTAGTCTTAATTCTTTGGGTCTTGGTATTAGTCTTAGTCCAGATTATTTGGGTCTTGTTTTAAAGATCTCGGTCGACAAAAGACTCATTTTGCTTGATCGCATCACATTTATGCTGTGACGTAATGGGGAATACCAGGGAATCCCCGATCTGATTGGATACTTGCGCGATGTCAGAGCAAAGGTCAGTATACGCTCACTACACTCGCTACACTCGCATTGTCAAATTTTAGCCTGTGTCCCAGGGAAATCTGTCCCCCCAGAGATTCTGTCCCCATAACATGGGCTGGAGGAGGAGGATTCAAAAGAGGGCGCTATCAAAAGTAGTTTGTACACAGTTCGCCGTATGGGGGGACAGAATCTCCTGCCACACCGGCACTCAAAATTGCCTAGCTATAACCCTGCTGACTTGCCCTTACACAACAAAGTATCTGGTCTGCGTAACACTATTTATGGCTGCTTACTTTGATTTGCTTTGCGGACAAACCACTTGAAAACTTCCACAACTGTTTGCTTCTTACGGTCCTTGGTGCTCAAACTTGTGCTTGATTCTTGAACAAAAAATATACAAAGTTAGTGTTTTACAGTTTAAAGTTGTAATTGGTCTACAATCTAGGGCTGAAGTCATGGAATTGCCAAAACTGTCTGGCACCTCCGAACAAAGATATTGACAAAATAGAGAGACCGCCAAACTTAGGGCTAGGCTCAGTTGGAAGAGCGCCGGCACGTTAATCCGGAGGTCGCCGGTTTAAGTTCTTCGTTCAACCTAAACATTTTTAAAATTTACCCAGTCAGTTTCCCTTGTGCTTTATTACTTTATTTACATCACTTCATTGTCTTTGATTACACAAGTACTCATCAAACGAATTCATCCACGACAAGAGGGCAGTAGACCAATGTTTCATTCTTGCATTCATATATACATACCTCCCTTCTGCTTCTTGAGGTGATCAATTTCTTTCAGCATGTAAGAGCTTAAAGCTTTGAAGACAGCATTCCATGTTAAGCCACGCCCATTGTCGCTGTTATGATCTAGGTGTCGAACGATCACATTACGATTCAGCTCTCTCTTGAAAGACTCAATGTGTTTCTAAAGTGTATTAAATAAGATTATAAGAATTAAAACAGATTATATATAGGATTTGAGGCATTGCTAGTGGGATATCAAAATTTGGCTTGCGGTAACACCATGTGTATAATTATCAATTTTGATGTGTAGATTGCAGATTATATTTTTTTAAATTGACATTATTGTTGATAGAAGGGCTGGATTATCTGTAGGCTCCAGGCACCAGTGTCTGGTAGGCCCCGAAGTACCAGTGTTCTGTAGGCCCCCTGGCGTCATTGTTCCATAGGCACGAGTTTCTCTTAGGCCCTTGGTACCAGTGTTCTGTAGGCCCTTGGCAGCAGTGTCTGGTAGGCCCCGAAGTACCAGTGTTCTGTAGGCCCCCTGGCACCAATGTTCCATGGGCCCTAGGCACCAGTGTTCTATAGGCCCTTGGCACCAGTGTTCTGTAGGCTCTGTAGGCCCCTGGCCCCTGGGCCCTGGCACCCAGTGCCCAGCACCAGTTCTATAGGCCCTGGCTTGGCACCTGTGTTCTGTAGGCCCAGGCAGCAGTGTCTGGCCCCTAACTACCAGTGTTCTGTAGGCCCTGCCCCTGTTCCATTGTTGTTCCCCTAGGCACCAGTGTTCTATAGGCAGCCTAGGCATCTAGGTCCCAGGGCCCCAGAAAAGAACCAGTTCGCAGGCAGGGCCCCACCATGTTCTGTAGGCCCCCCCACCCCCACCCCCCCATCCTTAGGCACCAGTGTTCCACAGACCCTTGGCACCAATGTTCTATAGGCCCTAAGCACCAAATCAAATCAAATCAAACCAAAGCAAATTTCATAGCTGATAGCAGATCATACAAGAACGACTCATTTTCTTTTTTTCAAAGGGCACTTCCATTGAAAAATCTTAAAGTCTATGGAAACACTTTTGAAGGGGCACCAAGGCCATGACCAGGGCAACAGAGGCCATGGCCTCCGTAGCCTCCATTTAATTCCAGGCCTTAACTCATATGATTGTCACAGGCTATTATTAGCTCATGAGAACTGCAATGTTGGAATACTCAGAAATCTGGGTGCATACTTTTTCTCTTTTGTTTACATTTTACTTTCATTTTGGATATTGGAGTTTTCTATTGCCAATTAAGTATGACAGACTGATAAGTGTGATGATGATGGCTCATTTGGGTACAGTCAAAATCATCAGCACAATGCCAAGAGCCGCTGTCTGGCTCAAAGGCGCTCACAAACAAAACGGCTGTGTATAAAGTTTGTGATTTCCAATTCTGCGCAGCCCTGTCTCCTTTATTTCAGCAACTGAAGGACTGCTCCACTGTGTCACGTTGTTCAACCAACTAGAGCTCGAGGTCATCCAGGTCCTCTCCTTGTATGCACCTAAAACCCTGAATCACCGCACCAGCTTGCTTTGCGCGCATACACTGTGTACGACGAAAAATTCCATCGACCTCCAATGCATCTTTCCCATTTAATATGTTGGGGGGAAAAAAAACATCAAAAATTTGCCACATTTTAACATGTGTCTTGTCATAGCTCTTAGCCTATAAGTCTAAGGGACGTGACCAAGAGCAACGATTATTATTATTGTTATATATTTCTGGTAATGAAACCAAGGATGCCTCATAAGTGAACTTAATCACTGTAGCTTACAAGCCTGAGGAAACCTAAAACAAGGGTGCTTGCTATGTGAACCAGAAACAATGGGGTTAACCCCTACTCTTCCATGATAAGTGTTCTGGGTTCTTTTACGTGCACTACCAATCCTAGTACACGGGACCTACGGCTTAATGTCCCATCCGAAGGACAAAGCAATTATGGTAAAGTATCTTGCTCAAGGAAACAAGTGTCATGACCGGGACTCGAACCCACACTCTGCTGATCAGAAACATCAGAGCTTGAGTCCAGTGCTCTTAACTGCTCGGCAATGACAAGCCACAACTAGTTTTCAAAGACTTACCTTTCTCTCTGTAACTTTGTCCGAGTCAAGTTGATCACAGTGCTTCTGTAGTGATAGCAGACTCTCAGACATTGTGACTGCTGTTTACCAAGCAACTCACATAAAGATTCTTGTATACATCTGGTATTCCTGCAGAGAAATTATGAATAAGACTGAGTTTTCTTTGGTAATGTTGCTAAAAACAGACAGATACTTCTATTTCAGACCATTCATGATCATGCCATGTAACAAAGTTTGGGTTTCTGTTTCCGGTCACCCGACCGACCCTAATTTTACAGCGTGACACTAAACTTTTTATTTGGCTTTAAAAAAAAATTAAATATACAAAATATAAATATAAAAACGAAAGGAAAAACAACCAATAGTTCCAGGGAGAAAATGTCTGACTTTGACTAATTTAAAATGTTTTAAACAAAATTTAAACAAAAACCAATAAACATCAAGAAAAATTTACCATCATCTCTGTGATTTTAGTTTATTTTGTGATCTACCCGGACGTGTAACCGTTTATCCTACAGCTATGAGTGAAAAATACCCATTGATCTCGCAATAGTTTCCAGTCATGTTGATCATTAGGCCACATAAAAAAAAGAAATTGTTGATCGTCCCCGCCCAACCCTACAAAACCCCCCAACCCCATTTTTTTTCTTTTTTTTTAAAGGAACACGTTGCCTTAAAATCTCAAGAAATTTTGCTGTTTGGAAGTGTTCCATATCCTTATTAAGAGTTGTTCGTGCAATAACATGCCTTTAATGTGTTATAATTAGTGAATGGTGATTAAAAAACAACAACATTGCCATCTGACCCCGAGATCTGCCCCGCGAAACGTATACGTATTTCCAGCCGTAAATACCACCGTCCATGTAATGGGCAAAATGCGCGACGAACAGTCGTTACGCTAGTGCCGTAGTCAGTGGCCTGGTAAACCAGTCAGATCTCCTTGCTCTATGGTCAGATGAAAACCGGGTAATAATCTCATTTTCTACCTCGCTCGCAACTTGTTAACCGAGCTAAAGCTAGCTCAGTATTGGGTCCGAAATATCCAGCCGCGTATTTGCGGAACGGCCAGCCGCATATTCAGAATATTAGAACACATGCAGTACAGGGAGGAGACAAACTATCACATTTGGTTCACCTCCCTGTACTGCATGTGTTCTAATATTCTGAATATGCGGCTGGCTATATCGGGCCCAATACTGTGCTAGATTCAGCTCGGTGTTGGATATTTATTGGAATACAATAAACAGATGGTAATCGTAACATTTTTAATAAAATAATTGCTCAGTCGTAGTTCAACAGCTGCGACTGGAAATAAGACTAATAGAATTTGTCTGCCATTTATGGGAGTCAAAATCTTGACTCCCATAAATGGCGGAGTGTTTTGTTTCGCGAAAGTGAGCAAAAGCGAAGCATTTCTAAGGCACGTTTGTGTGGATAATTATATTCTACTTTTTAAACATCTTTCCGACCGTGCTCATTATACATCAAACGCTTGTTATAGCCCAAAAGCGCCCAACAGCGCCCAACCCGAAGGCAACGTGTCCCTTTAATCATAAAAAATGTTGTTTTCAGTCAAATTTGGCTCCCAGATTTTTCAGCTGATATTTTTTTCAAAATCCATAGGTTGGAAATAGATATTTGAAGAAAGGTTGTGTTGGCAAAAACAAGAACAATTCTTCAAATATTTACTTAAGAAAATGTTCACAGAAAATGTCATCTAGGAGTTAAATGGGTTTAACAAAACAATTAAAAACATCAAAATCACACAAACCCTCTGTTTTATAGTGATTGTGATGATTTCTTATTCTTTATTTCATATTTTGCCATGTCCTAAAAAATAAAAAAATAAAAATAAAAACCGCCCTCCCACCCCAACTTCCCACCAAAAAAGGACGATCAACAATTTTTTAATTTTATGTGGCCTTACAGGAATTTTTCCCATGGTTGTAAAGGCCTCTTTTCAATTCAATGCACAGTGCGCACCTGTGTTAATGCTCTGTGCACACAGGAAATTGCCTTGAACATTACAACTACCTAGGGAAACAAAAACCAGCGTGTTGAGCACATTCTCCGGGTTTGTACAATCTGTGCTTGATTTTACCCAATCTGTAGATTGAGCTGCCATATCTGCAGAGCGCAAACTGTAAATTGTGCAAATCCATAGAATGCACTCATCACACACACAAGCGTGGTGGTGGTCACACAACAGATGTCACAGGCGGACAATTATTTTTGGACAACATTTTTGCCGACGTATCTGACATATTGTACCACCATATTAACCTGCAATATTTCCTGCGTACCTAAAGTGAGCTTAAGTATATTTATAGAGGTCTTTGATGGATTTTGGAGCTCCAGTTTTTTGTCACTCGCTTTTTTTTATGAGGGAAGTTGAATCAACCCACACAAGTACAGTAGGGTATTTTTGCACCCTCGTCATGGCTTATCAGAATTTAAAAAAATGCAAAACAAAAATTATTGACCTTCCAACCCTATTTTGAAATGTTATGTATTGTAACCGGAAACAGGACATTGTACAAAAAATTGGGAGGCCTCAGATGAAATCTCCCTAAATAGGATTATTTCGATTTTTGAGGATTAGGCCTATTAAATTATGAGCCTTCATTCATTCGAAGTTCGATTTGACAATGAATGACATGTTTGGATTTATAATAACAATTTCTGTTTCCAACTTACATGACTTAGAAATAATTTTGTTCTTTAATCAGTATTAGGCTTTTAAAGTTAATGGAAAGTCATAGAATATAATTATAACAAACATGAAAAATAACCAAACCCACCACCGTGACTCTGTAGTGAAATTTCTCACAATAATGATGGACAAACGGGAAAGCCCCTGCCGCGGCCAGCCCGCGCCGTACAGCCAGTGGTTGGTGGTTTGCAGACAACACTTGCACTAAAAAGCACAAAATAAGACGAGGCGTTCAAACATCAGCAAATTCACAAACTAAATATCAACATATACGCAATACAGCTGACCATTTGAATATTTAGATGTAGTGACAGTATTTACCAGCGCTTTAGCTTGACTGACTTTCAATTTCTCTCATGCGGTCGTCGTCATCCTCATGTTTACCGCGGAGTTTTCTAAAAATAAAGTGAAAAAGGTCCGTGTGTACACAGCGCCCTCATCCGGCCTGGAAAACGGTAATAATGTTGAACGGTACCCTGACCCAATCACTTAAATAACCTTATGACTTTGTGTATGGATGGAGCACCAAACGCCTACTGCCCCCCCCCCCCCCCTTCTAAAGTGTGTTGTTGATTGGAAATAATGGTGATAAATTTTATAAGTTACAAAAATAATGACAGGAAGTAAAACATGTCAATATGTATTTAATTATCTTCAAGAAAATATGCAAATAAACGTATGAGCATCCGTATTTTTCCAGTATAAACCATTTTTTAATGTTTTTAAGCCTGGGTACCGTACTAAAATCACCGACTATAGTGTTAGGGCATTGCTAATGCGCATGTGCACGGTGTTTGTGTAAAAACTCGAGCTCGCTGAAAAGATAGACTTAAAGGGTAACTAGTAGCCGCTTGACATATTAATTATTGGAAGGGGGTCGCGTCTGCCAGTTACCTTTTAGAGTGAACTCACTGAAAAGTGTTTTGTCGCGCGAATTTTATTCACTTCGTGTTTTCCCAAATCCAGTGGTGTTTTGTGGACCGGTGGTTCGTGAAAAAGGTTTATTTTTCTGTATTTTATCAAAGTATACATTTCTAACACGTTTTCCTCTGGTTTGTGAACAATTCAAAGTTTAAATTATGAGTGCTGGGGGTCTTTCGACACTGCTGAATAAATTTAGATATCAGGAAAGATCTAAGAAATTGCTGGCTGACCATGACGGAAAACATGCTGCTGATGGTAAACCAATAATTGTCAATAACGACAGTGCCATTTCATCGCGTTCAAACGTGTCCCCTTCAAACACATCGACAATTGCGACATTGTCAAGTCCATCACTGAATTCCCAAGGTGGGTACTTATGACAGTAATATAGATTTTGTGTATTCATGATTTTCTGGTTTGTTTGTTTGTTTCTTCATTTCACTTTTCAACCACCGGTGTGGTGAAACAATCAACCGCAGTCGATCGGTCAGTGAGTCATGCCATTAATTAAGTTTGTTTGTTTGTTTGTAACTGTTTGCTTGTCTGTTTGTCTGCTGTCTGTCTGTCTGTCTGTCTGTTAGTTACATTGAGGGGCTAGGCCTATTTGTAAGTAGGATCTGTACTTGTGGGCTTTTCTTACATTGTGGGGTGATGCCCACAATGTTTAAAACAAAAGATTAAAGAAAAGGGATCATTTAGTCACAACCTGTGGAATGCCCACTATGTCCCTCTACAATTCAAGCATGTCTGTCTGCTGTCTGTCTGTCTGTCTGTAGGAGTTTTTCACTCATCCCCAACTGAAACCATATTATTTTATGCAACCACATGACATATTAATCTTAACTTTTAATTTGTTTGGTCTTTTAACTACAAAACTGTAGGCCTACCAAAACAAAAAAAGCATGACATTATTGACAAGGAAGAACATGAATAAGTGGCAATCAGATAAACAGCAAATACAGCACTTGGCAGTCGGCCTCGTCAGTTTTTGGATTTTATTTAAAAAACCTTTTTCTGTTTATTTAATGTTTGTTCAAGTTATTTATGAGTACTATTATTTTAACATTTCTTTATGACTTTTGATATTGTTTACTTCTACTTCTACTCTGATACTCGGTAAGATCCATAAGTCTAGATATAACGCCAAGGGACTTCTTGTCCATGAGCGGTGCAGGGGTGCGTATGTACAAGTGCAAGTGGCGTGTCTTGGCTGAGCGGATAAGAACACCGAACTCAAGCTCTGGTGTTTCTGATCAGTAGAGTGTGGGTTCAAATCCCAGTCGTGACACTTGTGTCCTTAAGCAAGACACTTAACCACATGCTTCGTCCTTTGGATGGGACGTTAAGCCATAGGTCCCGTGTGTTGTGTAATGCACGTAAAAGAACCCAGTGCACTTATCGTAAAGTAAGGGGTTCGCCCCTGTGTTCCTGGTTTGATTGGCTGCATATTGCGCCACAGCACCTTGTAAACCATTACATGGTGCTATGCAAAGGAATAGGTCTCATACTTCAACACGTAACTTCACTTACCTTGTAGGAAAAATATTCAGCGCTTTGAGACACCCATCGGGAGTATATAGCGCTATATAAGAACTACATTATTATTAAGTAAAAATCATCGCTGCTTACATGTGTGCAGCCACTACTCCCCTAAATGCCTCAACTGAAGGTGAGGCAACGATGTTGCCTGGGAGTGTGTTCCACCAGATGACGGTTGAATTGGAGATGAAAAATGAATTGGAGAAAAGCTGTATCCTACCTGCCTACCTGGGATGATCTGGTATTTTGGGGGGTGGTATGCCCTGGTGTTCTTCTTCTTCTTCCGTGAAAGTACAGTCCACCATCTGGTGTATTACGTACTGTGGTTGTTGTGTGCATGCAAGGGTGTGGACATATACAGTGCAGGTGGGTGAACAGTGAACGTAGAGTGCGGCTAAAAACAGCTCAGGCTGACCTAGCGGAGCTGGACTGACTGTACACCCTGCTTAAAACTAGCAAGAGTTGTGCAGTTGATCAGGTCTTCCGGGAGATTGTTCCATATCCTAATGCTATTGGGAAAGAATGACTGTTGGTAGACCCCTGTCCTGGTGAGTGGTATCATGTGTTTGTAAGAATGACCCCTCAGAGAAACGGTGCATGGTGCCAGAAATGTGTGTGGGACGTCAACCAGGTTGTTCACAATCCTGTACATCATAACTGCCTTGGCCTGTGCACGTCGTTCTTGAAGTGTGGTCCACTGAAGTTGGCTGATCATGGCAGTTACACTACTTGTTGTTCTGTAGTCTCCAAGCACAAAGCGTGCATAGCGTCGCTGCACCATTTCTAACTTTTGGGTGTAGCTAGTTGTCTGGGGGTCCCATATGATGCTGGAGTACTCTACAATAGGGCGCACTAGGGTCTTGTAGCACAGCTCCTTTGTTTTCCTGGGACACTGATGTATGTTGCGCTGCAGAAAAGCCCTTATGGAATTTGCTTTGTTGGTGATGCTGTTGATGTGATTATACAGCTTAGGGTTTTGTGAATGTTAACCCCAAGATATTTTGTAGAGTCGACTTCTTCCAGAGTGTGGTTGTGAATTGTGTAAGTTTGCTTGATGAGCTTCCTTTTGTTGGTGACATGGATAACCTGGCACTTCTTCGGGTGGAACTTCATTTTCCAATCACTCTCCCATTGCTGTAGGTGGTCTAGGTCCTGCTGCAGTATAGATGCATCTTCCTCTGTCTTGATGTTACGATACAGGATACAGTCATCTGCAAATAATCTGGCTGTTGTGCCCTGTGAGATGCAGTCAGGAAGGTCATTTATAAACAGCAGGAACAGTAATGGTCCAAGAACACTTCCTTGTGGCACTCCAGATAGGACTGGTGCAGGGATTGAAGTAGCTCCATCTAAGGTGACTTGTTGAGTGCGGTTTACTAGGAAATTGCTGACCCACTGACTTATGTTGCCATCAATTCCATAGTAATTGAGCTTGTATAGCAACCTTTGATGCGACACCTTGTCAAAGGCTTTTGAAAAATCTAATAAGATGACATCTATTTGACCTTTGGCATCAATGGAACTAGCAAGATCTTGGATGGTCAACAGTAGTTGTGTTTCACATGAGCGCCGTTTCCTAAATCCAAACTGAGCATTGGTGAGAATGTGGTTTCTGTCGCAGTGGTTCAGGATCTGGCTGCATAACACATGCTCCAGCATCTTACAGGTTATGGAAGTCAGTGACACAGGTCTGTAGTTCTCTGGCTTATTTCTCTCTCCCTTTTTGAAGATGGGGGTGACGTTGGCTTCCTTCCATTCCTCCGGTATGACACCTTGATCGATAGAAGCTTTGAAGAATAAAGCAAGAACTGGAGCAAGTTCATTTGACAACTCCTTCAATACCCTGGATGGTATACCATCTGGACCAGCTGCTTTATGGATGTTAAGACCATCAAGTAACTTGGGATGGCTGGGTTAAGGTAGAAATCTGGATTGACTGCAATAGTTTGGTTCTGAATCTTGTAGAGAAGTGTGAGGCTGGCTGCCTGGCGTCGCCTTTCTAAGGTGTCCCATTCCAAGGTGTTCAACATGGCTGACACGCTTTCAGTACGGTGGTACAGCTGGAGAACGAACCTGGCAGAACGTCGTTGTATAGCTTCAATTCTGGTAATGTCTTTCTGGGTGTATGGATTCCAAACAGGGCTGCAATATCCCTGGTGGGGTCTGACGAGTGACGAATAAGCTTGCTGCTTTTTTTTTTGACTGAGCATCTCCTAAGGTTAGAACAAGACCTAACATTCTGTTGGCACCAGTTGTGATTTTGTTGATGTGTTTCTGCCATGACATGTTATTGGAGAAGGGGAGGCCCAGATACGGGTGGTCGGTGACTGTGGCAAGATTTCTTCCTCCAAGGTGGTAATTTGAGATGGAAGGGTTGCGGCGCAGAGTAAATCGCATTACGTAACACTTGTCGGTGTTGAATTTCATCTGCCAGGATTTGGACCATTGATGTAATCGGTCAAGATCTTCTTGAAGCTTAACACTGTTACTGGCGTTGGAGACGGAGCGATACATAAGACAATCATTTGTGAAGAGGCGCAGTTGGAAGTGACACCATCAGGCAAGTCATCGATGAAGATCAAAAACAACAGGGGACCTAGTACAGCACCCTGTGGAACACCCGACTCAACTGGTACCCAATCTGATGCCTGGCCATCTACGACTACATGCTGGCTACAGTTGGTGAGAAAGTGTTCCATCCATTGCAGTAGAGAACCTCTACCCATAGTGGTGTAACTTAAGCAGCAGCCGTTGATTGGGAACCTGGTCAAAGGCTTTGGAAAAAACCAAAACCACGGCATCAACTTGTTCCTGGTTGTCTAGTGACTTGGAGAGATCATGTGGAGTTATGAGGAGCTGCGTCTCACAAGATTGTCCTGGGCGAAACCCGTGTTGGACATCGAAAAGGATTATTAGGGGCATGCTTCATTGTTCTCTTAGAACTATTATGTTGACGGTTGTGTTTAGTTTTGATCAATCAGCTTTAATTAACTAAAAGTTTTATTCCAGCATTATTGAATTGAAATGACCACTGGGCCCCAATTTAATAAAGCCCTTCATAGTGTTACGCACAAAAATGGGTTACTAGCCAAAATACAATGTAATGTATATAAGATTGTTTACAACTGGTTCTTTGCTAATTTCTGCTTAGTAGAAAAATTTGCTAAGCACCATTTTTGCTGAACACCTTTATGAAATAGGGCCTTGGATTAAACTATGATTAATAATCAACATCAGGGCCCAATTATATAGGGCTGCTTAAACAGTTTTCTGCTTAGCGAAAATGAGCAGGATACCAGATTCAATGGTACATAACATGGTATTTTGGCTGGTGTCCTTATTCAGGTAAGCATTATTTTGTTCTGCTTAATTAATTGTTGTGCTATTTTGTTGCTACTTAAGACTCGGATGTGACCTGCATACCAGAAACTCCAACATCTCTTGCGTCCAGCCCCGTCTTCCCAAAGATTAAGGAACGCTCAGCGAGGCCAAACCTCAGCTCATCATCCGACTCAGAGGAGGAATGCGACAAGGACTTAGCAGAAACACCAAAGACTTCCAGAGGAGCCAAAATCAGCAGTAAACCAACAATGAGATCACTAGGTGAAAGGTGAATGAACTTAAGATATTAGTACTGTTATATTTTTCTGGTAAACAAAACCAAGGGAGATTCAACCTTTTCCCGGGCCTTGCCCTCTTAATGATAAAACTCCAGGCCTGACAATGTCTGATGTCTAGATGGTAGACCCATCCCAAACAAGGTTTTAGCCAAAATTTGGTAAAAGGGTGACAATATTTGCTGGAAATTTAAAAACTGGGTGTCTAAGGTGTTCACTTACAATACATTTACATGTAAATGACAGATAAAACAGGGTGTCCAAAAGACACCCAGACACCCCTCTGGCTAACACTATGATCCCAAATAAAAACCACAAACCAAGTTTAGTTCTTCTTGTTACTATACTGCGTGTGTTAATAACTATTTCTACCGCAAACCGAATATACAACAACTATTTCTTTACTGTTGCATATTTCAGGAAATTTCGTTTAGTTTCAACCGGGAGTGAAGATTCCGATACTGAGGATAACGATGCAAGTTCAGCACCAACATCTGAGGAGAGATCTGATGGCTCAGAAGAAGAGGATACAACAGATACATCCTTGGATTATGACAGGGGCCGTGTACCAATAGGTGCGTCTCCCCACTCCCCACTCCCCCACCCCCACCCCCATCCTCCCATCCTCAAATAAACAAGAAACAACTAAGTAAATACCTGTCTTCAGATACCATATCCTACATCTCAGATCTTGTCACTCAATATACTCCTTCACGCAGTAACCTTAGATCAGCTGATCAATGTCTCTTGGTAGAACACATGGCAAAGAACACATGGGGAGCACGTTCATTCCTAGTTACTGCAAGGAAAGTGTGGAATAGTTTTCCATACCACATCAGGTGTGCTGATACAACATCATCATTTATAACTGCCCTCAAAACTCATCTTTTTAAAGTAAATGTTGACCAGTGATTTTCAACATACATATTTTTGTTCCTTTTTTAAACTGTTTTTTGTATCATGAGCGAGCGCCTTTTTTGGCGGATACTGGCACTTTACAAGACTCCATTATTATTATTATTATTATTATTATTATTATTATTATTATTATTATTATTATTATTATTATTATTATTATTATTATTATTATTATTATTATTATTATTATTATTATTATAATATTGCAGGCTGACATAGCTTATAATTTAAAACCACACTGGATGATATTGAATGGTCAAACAGTGGGAGGATTGACTATGTACTGAGTAGATGCATTCACCACATGACATGTTGCAGGCAGGAAGAGTTTGTCTACCATTCAAAACCACAGTGGATGATATTGAATGGTCAGACAGTAGAAGGGTTGACTGTGTACTGTGTAGGCATTCACTGCATGACATCATATTACAGGCTGTTATAGTTTGTCTACCATTCAAAGCCTTGGTGGATAAGATTGAATGGTCAGACAGTAGGAGGGTTGACTGTGTACTGTGTAGGCATTCATCACATGACTTCATATTACAGACTGTTTTAGTTTGTCTACCATTCAAAACTACAGTGGATAAGATTGAATGGTCAGACAGTAGGAGGGTTGACTGTATACTGTGTAGGCATTCACCACATGACATGTTGCAGGCAGGTAGAGTTTGTCTATCATTTAAAACCACAGTGGATGATATTGAATGGTCAGACAGTAGGAGAGTTCATGAAGAAGGTTTAGTTTGAAAGTTTTTGACGCATAGTTTAAAAGTGCATCAAGTGCAACAAAATGCATAGGTTTTTGATAATTTGTATCGCATTTTAAACTTAAAAGTGAGATTTCATCATCAAACTAAGCAAACTCGGGCATTGCCCTCCACTGGTCTCTTTATTCCATGATTGCTGGTAGGTCACGGCGGTTAATGCCAGAGTCACGCTCCAGGGTGTCCACAAATGTTGCTGCAGGGCGCCCTCGTGATCTTTTACCATCTTGAGGCTCCCAGAGTAAAACTAGTTTAGCCAGCTCTTGTTTGTTTCTCCAGCAGTGTCCACTGAATCTTTTCTTCTATTTCAAGTGGTGTCCTCGGTCAATGATGTTACGACAGAGTTGTCCCCAGACCTTCCTGTCCCTCATGCATGTAGATATTTTACCAGCTGCCACAAAACCCAGTGCCCTTCTTAGTGAATCAACATAAGTCGGGTGACCTCAACCTCTTTGGGCTTGACCTTGCTTGGGCTCCCAGAGGACAAGCTTGCTGGCTGGAAGCTCAGGGTGGCGATAGCAGTGCCCTGCAAACTTGAGTCTTCTTGCACAGATTTTGGCACTAAGCTTGGGCAACCCGAGATAAAGATCTGAATTGTAGCGTAGATCTGGCGTAGCATTCTGGTGTAGCAACCATTGAGTTGTTTTTCTAGAACAGATGTAAATGTCCATGCTTCACACCCATAAAGTAACACTGATTCAACAGTGGCCATACCTTTTTCATGCTGTGAAGTCGCCTTTGGAGAAAGGTTTGGTGAAGCCTTTGGATTATTTCTGTAAATTTTAATGTTTTGATGTTGATTTATTAGGTGCCAGAGTGAAGGGTCCAGGCGTACTCTCCTCTCCCAACAAAGCATCCTCTAATCATTACTCTCCAATGAAATACACCGCCTTACCAAGCTCCTCATCAGACTCAGACACAGACATCACGACCCTCGGCAGTCATCAAAGTCTCAATCACAACCCAGCAGGCAATGGACTCAGTGATCTGGAAACTCCGCCTCCAACGGTCAAGAGACAGAAAAGGAAGAGGAGGCGGATTTTATCGGAGGGGCAGGAGAGCGTTGATGGAGGAGGGGACAGTGAGCAAGAGGAGGATGCGGTAGAGATGAGGCGGAAGGGGGATGTAAAGAAACTAAAGGAGATGTTCCCTAAATGGACTACTGAGGTATGATCATAACAATGGTGATGTGTGTGTAGGCCTGATACTCCATGCCCCTAGTCATGGCCTTGGTGCCCCTTCAAATGTTCCAGTAGAAATTGAAATTTCCCTCTTAGGGGTGACCTTCAACAATGCGACGTCACAACACAAATCACTATGGTGATAATAACAAAAATCATGAACTAGATAGAGTGCTGACACGTTAATCTGGAGGACGAAGGTTCAACTCTAGTCATGTTTTCTTTGTTCAACCCAAAATTGTTTTAACATATACCCAATCAGTTTCCCTTGTGGTTTATTATTTTATTTGAAATAAAAAGTCACATCCCCTTAAAGGTATCGTACACGTTTGGTAATTACTCAAAACAAATATTAACATAAAAACTTACTTGGTATCAAGCAATGGAGAGCTGTTGATAGTATAAAATATTGTACAAAACGACTCCCTCTGAAGTAACGTAGTTTTTGAGAAAGATGTAATTTCTCACTAAAATAATAAAAACTTCTTGCAAGAAGTTTTATTCCTATCTGAAAGCACACAAATTTGTACAACAAGGGTGTTTTTTCTTTCATCATTTTCTTGCAACTTCGATGACCAATTGAGCCCAAATTTCCACAGGCTTGTTATTTTATGCACATGTTGGGATACACCAAGTGAGAACACTGGTCTTTGACAATTTCCAAACGTGTTCAGTGCCTTTAAGGTGATCCCTCTGCTGCCGCTTCCCAGGTTGTATCGTAAACTTGGGTTGTGATCCCTGGCTACACCGCAGTTACAGGCTGACAAAGCTATTAACAAAATAGGGAGACCGCCAACATTAGGGCTAGATAGTTCAGTTTGTAAGAGTGTCAGCACGTTCAACCCAAAATTGTTGTATTAAGTTGTGTGGTTGTTAATATTGTTGACAGGACATAGAAGAAGTGTTAACTAAGGCTGGTGGGTGTATGGATACAGCAGCTTCTGCGATGGCAAACAGAGACAGTGATAGTAATCAATCAGGTAAGGTAGCAATAAATGTGCCAACCTTATATGGTATTTCACCTTTGAAATCCTCTGGGCCCAATTGCATGGCTCTGCATACCGTTTTCTTCTGAAAAAGGAAAAGAGTAACAATAGAATCACCTCGTAACTGCCATGTATGTGTGTGCGGGTAGGTACACACATTCAAACCGGGGACCTATATATGTATAACAAAAGAGGACAATAGGGACCTCGGTTGGGGAAAGGTCCCCAGTTGGAAAGTGTGTACAAAACCAATGGTTGAAGTTGAAGTTCAAACAAAAGATGGCCAATAGGAGGTCCCCGATTGCAGGTGTTTACACACTTAAGTGCCCTTACACACGCCAACTTACAGGGAATTTTTAACAATGGAACAATGCTACCTCTTTGTTCTAATGGTACCCCACATAAGCTTGGGCGATACCACGATATTATCGAATATCGCAATACTAGTTCTGAAATGCTTACGATATCGGGTAGATTTTTTTTTGATCGTGATATCGGTAAATCGCGATATCGTCTAAGTATCGCGATGCATTTCCTAACCAAGACGATCTTGCAACAAAAATCTCCTAGTGGAGACAATCTTGCAACAACAAAGAGCCGCAAGTCACAGACCGCAACCGCAAGATTCCCCAACAGATCCGACCCGACCGGGTTTCTTCGAAAAAAACAACATCAAAACCTTATTAGCGATCAGGCGGTCTCACACAGACTACCGAAAAACTAGGACATCGCGCTTCCGGGTGTTATCACGTGTTGCATCAACCTCGTCCCCATGGTTTACTTTATTTCCAACCATGTTTACAATAGTACCTCGTACTGCTCGACACACCTTGGGGACGAGGTTAGTTATGCACACATATAGAACAGTCTGTCATGCGCAGTAGACACATTAAATGCGTGTAATAGGCCCAGGTTTTCACCCCATAGGTTTAGAGTAAAACCCGAAGAATAGCTCATTGGAGAAAAGTAGAAATAAAACGGCTGCTTCTACAACTAAAACTTGCACAGTGAGTTTCGTGTTGGAGATTGACGTCATCAAAAATTAATCGCCATATTATCGAATATCGCGATATATTCTTGATGATACATCATGGATGAAAAAAAGCGATATCGCCCAAGCTTAACCCCACAGAGAATTTTTTTCAGAAAAGGGAATAATAGAACAACAATGGAGGTATCCCGTAACTGCCATATGTAAGGGTGTGTGTGTTTGTGTGTGTGCAATCATTGTCTAAGCGAGAACTCAAGAAGGACTTGGCATATCAGCTCCAAACTTGGTGTGTGGATTGGTCTTGAGATCCCTCAAAAGTCTATTGTTTGTGGACCCCCTTGGCTAAAACAAACGAAAACGTAGTAAAAAACGATAACTTCAGAAGAACTTGGCATATCAACTCCAAACTTGACTTGTGGATTGGTCTTGGGATCCCCCAGAATCCTAGGTCAAATGTCAAGATACGGACTGGCATTTGTGTTTACCTGACACAACTTTTCTTGTTTATTTCTCAGTTCAACAATTATATTATAATCAAAATATATACTTAGTGAATGGTTTATCCTTTTATTTAGATACTAAAGAATCTCCAGTGAGAAAAATAATTCCAAGGAAAAAGCGTCGTAGAATTGAGCATGCGTCTGGTAAAGAAAATAGTCAGTGGATGTCTAAATCTAAAATGACGGCATATTTCCCTAAGGTAAATGGCTTTCTGGTTTTTTATATAAAAAGATTTTGAGATATCGCCTGACATCACAAGGCCGGACGGCCACTTCAAGGTGAGGGCTACAATTGACTGATTTGGGCTATCGACCCAAATCAACTGTCACCAGGGACGCGTTGCCACCATCTCCTGGTGCTGAAACAGGGTTACCCCCTTCACAGTCCGCAAGGATGTAGGCATGGGTATCATCCACTAGGAGCCTGGCTGGTAGAGCAGAATGCACTACCTTCCCAACTTTTTACAAAGCAATTACAGTTAAGTGCCTTGCTCAAGGGCACAAGTATCATGACCGGGATTCGAACCCACACTCTGTTGATGACAACCGTCGAACTAGACCGCTCAGCCACGACACGTTTCTGTTTTATGTGACTTGGATATGTTTTACTGGTAGACAAGGTAGATTTCTTTTTATGGAAGATTTAAAGAATGTTGAAAATTGTATAGAAGAGGAAAAATAAAATCAGATTTTGATCATTGAGAAATGGATTTGGTGACATTGAGATTTTGAAATACAAAACAAACTTGGTTTCTTGTGGACAAGTTTTTCTTTCTCAAAATCTAAAATAATGTTTCTAATCAAAATGTTTGTATTTCCATTTATAAAAAAAATATTTATAAAAAACTTGCCTGGGACACATCTTAAAAACACATTCATATAATATTTTGAAATTGTAATGTTAAGATTTTTAAAATCAAAACAAATCTATTTCTTGTGGACAAGACTTTCTCTCACAAAATTTGAAATGTCATTGCTAACCTAAAATGTTTTAAAAGAAAAGGTTTGTGGGACACTATGACAAAAATATACAATTAAATCTATACTTTTTTGATTGTCTTGTTTGAAAGGTAACTAAAGTGACTACTGATGAGTCGTTGCAGCAGAGAAAACCAGATAAAGAGATAATGAGTAGTGAAGATGAGAATTACTCGATGAGTAGCGACAGTGAGAATACTGAACAAAGAGGTAACTCAATAACGCCCATCTAACCCCCTCCTTCTGTCTGCAAGTTTATCTTAAGTAGATGATTAGTGTTTGAAGTACTCATTGAGTAGTGACAGTGAGAATACTGAACAAAGAGGTAACTCAATAACGCCCATCTAACCCCCTCCTTCTGTCTGCAAGTTTATCTTAAGTAGATTAGGGTTTGAAGTACTCATTGAGCAGGGATTTCCCTTAACTTTTTTCTTCGCTTGCCGGCCAGGCGAGTCAACCAGAATTTTGCGTCGCCCGCAAGTTTTTTCAGTCGCCCACATGTTTTAATAATGCACACAATTTTCGAAGTGTCCAAATAAACAAAAAAAAACACGGAAATGAAGTTCACAAAATTACGTTTCTGGACGATCTAACCCCCTAATTTCTGCCCTTAATAATACTTTTTTCACCAACAACCATTTTAATGGATTCGTGGTTTGGGAATCGGTTTTATAGAACTTCTTTTGCAATGAAATCTTTGTGATTAAACGATCGGTCGACGACGCACATTGGGAAAAAAATCAATGAACTTTGCCCCGCATGCGGCATTGCCTCTGTCAGCAAAAGTTGTCGATGTTTGAATAGCCTTAATCCAAGGCTGTGTATAGTACAGAATCTGCAGGCGTGCGCCACACTGTGCAGCTATTCTTCCTCGGCTCGTGAACGTGTAACGAGTTGGAGAATATCAAAGTTTTCTTATGAATATGTAAATTTCAACGGCCAATCACTGCGTGTGGAATGTTGGTTAGCATGGACTCTGGACCCACTGTGTTGTATACTGCACAATACACCATGTGTTGTGTGTGCATGGACGACTGGCCGGCCATTTTACGAAACTAAAAGTAATCTCTCTTGAGATTTTACCACTGTATCCTTCATTTATTGTGAAAAAGAAGAAAAAAATTGACTCGCCCGGCGGGCTAGTAAGGGAAGGGTTTTGACTCGCCCGCCGCTGTTTTCACTCGCATTTGGGGACCGGGTGACTGCTAAGGTCGAACCCTGATGAGTAGCGACAGTGAGAATACTGAACAAAGAGGAAACTCGATAACGCTCCCATCTAACCTCCTGGATTCTGGAGTAGGGATTAGTGCGATGAAGCATGAAGTACTGAAGTACATATTGATTGTTGTTATCTTTGTTCGATGCTTCTTGTCTTGTTAGGTGGATCTAGAGAGAAGACTGAGATGGATGACCTGATTTTATCATTCTTCAACGATGCCACCCCTGAGGAGTTACTTAGTATTAGTCATTGCTCCAAGGCCAAAGTTAAGAAAATACTTTCTCTAAGGCCGTTTGAAGACTATGATGACTTGGTAAGAATTCATCGTTATTACTTAACCCTCCTACTATGTTACTGTTATGAACTTTATAATCTGTGAGCTTTTTGTTGTCTCTAATTGCCATTCATAAATGACTAAAGAGTATTCAGAAAATCTGATTGGTTGAATCGTGATCATGTGATAGTGTTTAACCGGTCTTAAAGGCATCGTACACATTTGGTAATTGTCAAAGACCAGTGTTCTCATTTGGTGTATCCCAACATATGCATAAAACAACAAGCCTGTGAAAATTTGGGCTCAATTGGTCATCGAAGTTGCAAGAAAATGAAGAAAGAAAAAATGCCCTTATTGTACAAATTTGTGTGCTTTCAGATAGGAATAAAAGGCTTCTAGCTGAAGTCTTTTATTATTTAAGTGAGAAATTACTTCTTTCTCAAAAACTACGTTACTTCAGAGGGAATCGTTTCCTACAATGTTTTATACTATCAACAGCTCTCTGTTGCTCGTTACCAAGTCAGTTTTTATGCTAATATATATTTTGAGTAAATACCAAACGTGTACGATACCTTTAAATCACTGATAAAGACATTGTTTGTGGTGTTTAAGACCAGCTTGTACACACCCGTCAAACAGTCATTATTAATCTTCTGCACCCACATGTGAGGATAAGCGAAGTATGTGAGGCATGCTTTACATGAAATGGCATGGGGAAGAGGCATTTCAATTATTATTAGGCCACATCAAGAAGTTGATCGTGGTCCCCCCCCCACGCTTTTTTTTTTTGACATAAAACCGGCCTTTTCAATGAACTTTTCAGTCAAATTTGGTTTCTGCGTCGCATACACAGTTGGGTTTGAAAATATGTTTGAAGAAAGGTTATTCCTGATGGGAAAAAAAAATTAAAATCTTCAAATATTTGCTTAGGCTACACTGCGTTTTAGTTTTTTGAAAATGTTTACAGAAAATGTCATCTAGGGGTTAAATGGGTTTAACAAAACAATTAACAACATCAAAATCACAAAAAAACCTCTGTTTTATAGTGATTGTGATGATTTCTTATAGTTTATTTCATATTTTGCCATGTCAACAAAACTTTTTTTTTAAAAAAGGGTATTTTTTGTGGCCTTATTGTGTAATAATTTTTGGCATAGGAATAAAAGGGGTAATTACTCGGTCTTAAATAGCCACTTAAGACCAGATAGGGTCTTGGACGTGGGGTAACTTTGGCTTAGTCCATTATCCTATTGTCAAGACCCTTTCCTTCCATTCAAGACCTCGTTATCACCCTTTTATTCCCTTCATCCTAGACTTGGTCTTTAACGATGAGACAATCTTGATTTGACCGGCAGGTATCTAAGGTGCAGATGACTAAAGGACTGACCATCTCCTTGGTGTGGAACTGTACAGAGTTGTTTGAGAGTCACCAGGTCATGACCTCCATCATGGACCGCTGTTGTAAGATCTCAGATAGCATTCAAACCATTGTGTCTAAGCTGCTACCTAATAAGGAAGGTGAATGCAGTGATGATGAGAGAGATACTGAGGGGCAGATTACGCAACAACCTCAAATCCTCAATGATAAGTAAGTATTATCTCATCTTGGATCGCTGTTGTAAGATCTCAGATAGCATTCAAACCATTGTGTCTAAGCTGCTACCTAACAAGGAAGGTGAATGCAGTGATGATAAGAGAGATACTGAGGGGCAGATTACACAACAACCGCCAATCCTCAATGATAAGTAAGTATTATCTCATCTTGGATCGCTGTTGTAAGATCTCAGATAGCATTCAAACCATTGTGTCTAAGCTGCTACCTAACAAGGGTTGGCGTAGTGGTATCTTTCCTCGCATTCCACCTCTAGGACCCCGGTTCGAATCCCGCTGGGGGCACTATGTGGATTGGGTTGTCAGTCCCTACCTGATTGCGTGGGGTTTCCCTGGAATAATTCTCCGGGGTTTTCCTCCCACATCTAAAACTGAAACTTCCTTCCTTGTCTTCTCTCCACGGGTTCTTGGCTAGTACAGTGATTAAGTTCGCTTTTCTAAGAGTCCTTGACTTCACAACCAGAATTAATAAATTAAATAAATGAAATCAAATGAAGTGAATGCAGTGATGATGAGAGAGATACTGAGGGACAGATTACACAACAACCTCAAATCCTCAATGATAAGTAAGTAATCTCATCTTCACATAGCCATCTTCCATGTCTCAAAACCGAGGCTTGCAGTAAATATGGTCTGTCCCCCTTGTCGGTATAAATGCAGTAATCATATACTACAGGAAACCAGACTGAGGGACAGATTACACAACAACCTCAAATCTTCTCTGATAAGTAAGTAATCTCATCTTCACATAGCCATCTTCCATGTCTCCAAACCGAGGCTTGCAGTAAATATGGTCTGTCCCCCTCGTTGGTATAAATGTAGTAATCATTATACGCTACAGGAAACCAGACTGAGGGTCAGATTACACAACAACCTCAAATCCTCAATGATAAGTAAGTAATCTCATCTTCACATAGCCATCTTCCATGTCTCTAAACCGAGGCTTGCAGTAAATATGGTCTGTCCCCCTTGTCAGTATAAATGCAGTAATCATTATATACTTCACATTCGTATAAATCCATGTCACTAAATTGAGGCTGGGTGTAGAAATAGGCTGCCCCCTTTTGTGTATAATGTGTAATGATTAGTAATGGCTACAGGGAACTTGACTGAGCTGCATACAATACTGTGGCATGTCAGTGAGGGGCTGGCCAGCCTCGCTACCATGGGCAGCGCGCCGTATCGATACCTCTCTCGTCACTAACCCCTGGTAGGGAAACACTAAAAATAAATGCTGATTGGCTCACCAAAAGTTGCTGCTTTGCACACACACTTGTTAAAACATTCGAGCGCTTGTAGGGTGCTTAGTACGCGCGTGTAAAAATGCATGTATTTTGACGCAATACATTTCAAATGAATCATGTTTTTATATGGTCTCCCTAAACTGCATATATCACAAGATCGAAAAAGAACTGATGGGGCCAGTTGCGCTGTGACTTGATGCGTCTTTTGACAGCGAGCTCTGCGTAGTCTGTAACACACAATGGATCAACCACAGGACTAATTAAATATCCCATTTATTTGGATACTTTAAAGTCACACTTCCAGGGGTTACAATCGAGCAAGGCATGCTGGGAAAGAAAAACAAAATGTCGCGGCAAGATCGTACACCACTGGGAACGAGGTTGGATGCTGGCAGACTTGGTAAACCTATTTGTGTCATAGGACAATGCATGTAGGAATTGCCAGTGATGTACAGTACCTACAGGGGAGACATTAACAGAATTATCAGATGTTGATGAGGTGAAGTTTTCAAGAGAATCACTAATCTGACATTGATTGTAACCTTTGACCTCTGTGTGTCTTGTTCCTAGACTCGCCCTGAAGCCTTATCAGCTGGTTGGACTCAACTGGCTGGCTCTGATGCACAGGCAGGAAGTCAATGGCATCCTAGCTGATGAAATGGTAAAATATCTTCTCAAAATTGCTTTTATGATAATATAGGCCAAAAAAATTGTTCCTTCAAAGTGATAAGGCCAAATAAAAATAAAAACATGTTTAGCGTCCTGCCTTTTTGAAAAAAGGAAGGAGGGCCTTTTTTTTTCTTTTTTTTTAAATATAAATACAGTAGTAATTTGATACAAATTTATTTTTAAAAAAAATTAAAATGTCGGGGATCGTAAAAAATGCATCATTTTTTTGGTGTAAAAAAAACACGGAGGCCTCTAAAAAGAAAGCGGGTGGGGACGCTAAACATGTTTAAAAAATTTGTTGGCCTAAGTGGGGGATTATGTTGGTCTTGTGGTTTCTTTCCCTGCTTTTCATCTCTGTGGACCCCGGTTCGAATCCCACCTCAGACCAGAGCCTTGGATGCGGATTGGGTTTTCAGTCCCTACCTGATTACATGAGTTATCCCATCTTCTCTTCTCAGGTATCTTTAGACGCTAGACACTTTTGTATGAACGTAGTAATTGACATGCATAATTGATATTAATAACTGTTAACATATCGTCACCGTTTTCACGAAGAGCCACTTGTCTTAAAATGACAACATATTGATTATTACAGGAAGGGGCCTTTATCTCAATAAATGCATTTTGCGTTTTCACAAAGAGCCACCGGCCCCTAAAATGCATTGTGATACATTGCAACAGAAGAGCGTAAAATGTAGGTCAAATCGTTTTTCAGGTTTCACGAAGAGCCACTTTTGTCAGTGTGCGCTTGATCACGTGACATACGCGCCCCTTTCCTATGTAAAAACACGTTGACCAGTTGGGTGTTTAATAGGTCAACTCACTTGTTAGGTTTCACAAAGAGACACGTATCTTTGACTAATTACTATGGCAATTGCCTTGAGGCGGAACCGATCTGCAACTGTTTGCGCTTTATAAATCTCTCTTTATTATTAATTAGCCAATATAATTAAAGGAATTAGTTAGCCAATGGAGAGGTTAAACTTATTCAGAATCATATGAGAGGTCTTTAACTGAAAACGGTGTCTGTAGTATTGCAGATTTTGCAGTTTTAAGCCAAGCACAGTGTAAAATGTAAATCTCAATCAAATGTTTGGACATATCGTCGCCGTTTTTACGAAGCGACGATTTAGTCCTGCAGCAACAAATTCGGGTTTTAGAAAATCGCGTTTGAAGTTGAACTATTTTTAAAACTATTGTTTAGGACACTACTTAATATTTTTTCTTTGAAAGTTTACTATCAAAGAAGAGCTGAATACTTTAGTCATTCAGAACTGTTAGCATTTTTCAATTCTGCGACTGTTTTGATGAGTAATTAGTTCCTAAACACATTTGTCACTTCGTAAAACCCCCAAAACAGACCTGCCCGCAGAGCGCTGTGTACAAACCAATGCGTATTTAGGTTTGTCACTTCGTAAAAAACGTAATGAAATGTTTTGTCACTTCGTAAAAACCCAAACGTTAAACCACGCCTATTTTTGGCACCGTGCCCGCGCTATGTAGTTCAATGGACTTCAGTGGCGAATTTTGATTTGTCACTTCGTAAAAACAAAATATGTAAAATTATTATTCGTCGGTTATTCTAATTAGTGTAATTAAGAAAATATAACGTATGAGGTCCTGAAACTTTGTTAAAATTTTAACAGCATTCAACACATCAATAATTTACACAAAAAAACGTTTTGCAAAATTTTATGATTTTTGACACATTTGCCACTTCATAAAAACAACGACGATATGTGGCTCTTCGTGAAAACGGTTACGATATGTGACACCCCACACCAAACTCAGGCACTTCTTGGAATTGGTGAAATGGCATAAAGTGAAGATAACCAAAACATTATCCATGATATCAATGTGATGTGAGTTTTTAACATTAAGATATACTTACTATACGGAGTTACTGAACACCAGCTCCACAAACTACAACTTGTACAAAATGCTGCCGCTCGTGTTTTAACAAAATCTAAAAAACATGATCATATTACACCTATATTGCAGGAACGTCACTGGCTTCCCATTCGACAACGAGTTCAATTCAAAATTTTACTAATTACATTTAAATCTCAGATTGGCTTAACTCCATCTTACATTGCAAATCTTCTTGTACCTTACCCCCCCCCCTCTCGCACTCTTCATTCTTCTGCTAAGACCCTTTTAACTATTCCTAGAACTTCCTCATCATATGGCGATCGTGCCTTTTCTGCTTGTGCTCCTAAACTTTGGAACACTTTACCTAATAACATTAGATGCTGTAGTTCTCTTCCATTGTTTAAAAACTTGCTGAAAACTCATTTATTTAACTCCACATACACTTAGCTTGTAACATGTCTTAGATTATTCATTGTATAATTGTCTTTGTATTCTATATTTCTCTTTTGTTGCTTATATGTTTTGCTTTTTTGTTCTGCGCCTCGGAATAGGGTCTTGTACACTAGATAGATGGCGCATTATAAATGCATTATTATTATTATTATTATTACCTTGTAGGTCCTAATTAGATATTACGCTGTATTTGAAAGCTCATCTTCTCACCTATTTGATGAGCAAATAAACCTAGTTTTGAGTTTTGGCAGGACGTGCCTGGTTTTGGCATGGAGCTTCTGAAATAAATTACTCTTCTTCATGCAGGGACTTGGTAAGACGGTACAGACCATTGCATTCTTGGCTCATCTCATGGAGCAAGGAGACGGAGGTCCTCACCTCATTGTGGTTCCATCATCAACTCTAGGTAAACAAAAAACATACACTCCTCATCACCAATCATTAACACTTCTTATTCCATACTCATTTAATTCTGTCATTGTTACAAATAATATTGGTGTAGTAATTCATTGATACTGACATGTAGCTTGTGATTGCCGAGCAGTTAAGACCGCCAGACTCGAGCTCCGGTTTTTTTTCTTTTCAGCAGAGTGTGGGTTCGAGTCCCGGTCTTGACACTTGTGTCCTTAAGCAAGACACTTAAGAAGTATTGCTTTTTCTTTCGAATGGGACATAAAGCCAGAGGCCCAGTGTGTTGTGTAATGCACGTAAAAGAACCCAGTAGACTTATCGTTTCTGACGAGCGGTCAACTGCACTGTACTCAAGCTCTGGTGTTTTTGATTAGCAGAGTGTGGGTTCGAGTCCCAGTCTTGACACTTGTGTCCTTAAGAAAGACACTTAACCATTATTACTTTGTCCTTCGGATGGGACGTAAAGCCGTAGGTCCCGTGTGTTGTGTAATGCACGTAAAGAACCCAGTACACCCAGTAAAGAACCTCTTAACTTCCACGTATTTTAATCAAATTAATATTATTTGTTTTTCTTTTTAGTAATTGAATCTTTTTTTGATTATATTTTTTTGTGATCAGAGAACTGGGCTCGTGAGCTTCACACATGGTGCCCGGCCCTGGAGGTGATTTTATACGCGGGTAATGCAGAGGAGCGGAGAGAGCTACGATATAACATCTTAGCTGAGTGTATCACGTGTAATGTCATTGTTACATCGTAAGTAAAAAGAAGCTTGATTTATCATCATGCCTTAGGTAGGGTCATAGATTGTTTTTTTTGTCAACGTAATGCTGACTTATAGACAAAATTATAAAGAAAGATTCAATAAAAGTCACATGTGAAAGTTTCAGCTGAATAAAGTGTCTACTTGCTGAGAAAACGGCAAAAAACTGCACGGTATTTTCACAAAACGTTGAATCCATCCCCGTTTAGCGAAGTGACAGCGGGTACCAACCGCATCTCTGGCTGCAGCATTCGTGTATGGACAACAATCCTCAGAAATCTGAGTAAAATATTTTTACGTGAGAAATTATCCAAACATATTACTTCGAAGGGAATCAGAACCTCTCCCCCCTTCCAGGGCTTCCATTATCAAGATGCACCTGGAGGCTGGGTACCAGACTCATCTTGAAATCAATCTTGCTGTAGGACGTTATGATAGATTCACATTACTCTGGTCCTCATGTTTGTTTATCACTTTTAGGCTTTACTAATCATGTGGTAACATGTTGATGTTATTTGGCTTCCATTCTCAAGATGCATCTGGAGCGGGTACCAGACTCATCTTGAAATCCATCTTGCTGCAGGACGTTATGATAGATTCACATTACTCTGGTCCTCATGTTTGTTTATCACTTTTAGGCTTTACTAATCATGTGGTAACATGTTGATGTTATTTGGCTTCCATTCTCAAGATGCATCTGGAGGCGGGGTACCAGACTCATCTTGAAATCCATCTTGCTGTAGGACGTTATGATAGATTCACATTACTCTGGTCCTCATGTTTGTTTATCACTTTTAGGCTTTACTAATCATGTGGTAACATGTTGATGTTATTTGGCTTCCATTCTCAAGATGCACCTGGAGGCCAGATACCAGATTCATCTTGAAATCAATCTAGTAGCAGGCCGTTACTATAAGGATTCATATTTGCAGCGTGTCATGACCGAGTGGTTGAGAGCACCGAACTCAAGTTCTAATGGCCGAGTCATCAGAGTGGGGGTTCGATTCCCGGTCTCGAAACTTGTGTTTTGGGGCAAGACACTTACATATGTGCTTCTCATCACTACTGACTGGGTACCTGCAAGGGTAGAGATTGTTGATGTGAATGATTAGCAGCCTGTGCGCAAATTTGTCTGCCGGTGCTGCATACTCCAAAGGAGTTGAGATGGTTTCAGGAATGCTTCAGGCCCAATGAACGGAGGTCGTAGAGCGCTTTGATACATTAATATTATTACTCTAATCATCATGTTTGAACACCGTTGTTGATGTTTTTGTTTACAGATACAACATGTGTACTAGTAATGCGGATGATCGCAGCCTGTTCAGGAAGATGGGGATACACTATGCTGTGTTTGACGAGGCACACATGCTGAAGAATATGCAGTCCCAACGCTATGGTACTCTCATGAAGATCAGGGTCAGTCATCTATTAGAATTATTTTAAGCGATACTTGGTATCACTAAGAAGGACTTAAATCCAAAAAAATAATATCACAAAGTTTGGGATAAAGTTGTCATGCGAGAACAAGGTTCAAATTTGTTGTAGTAAAGGTTTTCTTGCAACCTGATATCAGGGCCCAATTTCATAGAGCTGCTTGAGAAGAAAAATATTGCTTAACAATTGTCTGCTAAGCAGAAATGGGCAGGACACCAGTCACAGCTTGTACATGTGACATGGTAGTTTGGCTGGTAACCTTATTCTGGTCAGCACAATTTTGTTGTGCTTAGCTACTTTTTGTGCTTAAGCAGCTCTATGATATTGGGTTGACTTAGTGTTATCATACCCTGTCTTTCACCTCTTTGGACCCAGGTTCGAATCATTTCTCAGATCCAAGCCTCACTATAGATTGGTCTATCAAGCCCTACTTGATTTCATCATTTCTTTATCGTCTTCTCCACACATTTATCTTCAGGCCTATGGGTCACAGTGGTAGTAGCTTTCCAGGACTCCTCGGTTTCATTACTAATGAATTAATTTGTTCTGTTATTAATAGGCTGAGAGGAAGCTGCTTTTGACCGGTACCCCGCTGCAGAACAACCTCAAAGAGCTGATTTCGTTGTTGAGCTTCGTCATGCCAAAGATGTTTTGTGACAACGCAGCAGAACTACAGAAGATGTTTACACTAACGGTAAGTTGAGTTACATCAGTTTCTCGACAATGTGCCAGTGGAATATAATAATAATAATAATAATAATGGCTTCTTATATAGCGCTCATATCCGTCACTCAGTGACGCTCAAGGCGCTTCAACATTCAGTATTTTCCTGCAAGGTATGTGGGGCTACGTAAGTATGAGACCTACTCCTTTACATAGCACCATGTAATGGTTTACAAGGTGCTGTGGCGCAATATGCAGCCAATCAAACCAGGAACACCGGGGCGAACCCCTTCTCTTTTCGATAAGTGCACTGGGTTCTTTTACGTGCATTACACAACACACGGGACCAACGGCTTTACGTCCCATCCGAAGGACGCAGCAATAATGGTTAAGTGTCTTGCTTAAGGACACAAGTGTCATGACTGGGACTCGAACCCACACTCTGCTGATCAGAAACACCAGAGCTTGAGTTCGGTGCTCTTATCCGCTCGGCCATGACACGCCACATATATCGCACTTCTGCGCATAGTGTTAGCCAAAAGGGTGTCTGGGCTACTTTTTGACACCCTGTCTGAAATTTGGACACCCTGTTTTATTTTTCATTTACATGTAAATGTATTGTAAGTGAACCATTTGGACACACAGTTTATAAATTTCCAGCAAATTTGAAATAGCCTTTTTACCGAAACCTGGCTAAAACCTTAGGGTTGTATGCTCATCAGGGAGTTGGGAAAGTTTGAGGAATGGTCTAAGTATACCTGATGAGCAGGGATAATAATGTTGTAAAGCGCCTTGATCTATCTACTAGGATATGTGCGCTATATAAGAACCAAGTATTATTATTCAAGAAGAACTTAAAGGCATCGTACACGTTTGGTAATGACTTTGATAATTAAAGGCAATAAAAACTTACTTGGTAAGAAGTACAGCAGCTTTGGACAGTATAATGCATTGTGAGAAACTTTTCACTTCGAAGTACTGCGATTATGGAAAAATATATCCCTTGTTATCCCCCAAAAATTTGAACCTGAGAAGCTTCTCAGAGTGTGTATTCCATCGCAGATTATTCTTCCTGCGTGAACATAACCACTCCAGATTATCGGTAATCTCTCAAAAACACTACCACCTTTTGAAATAAAATTCACACAGGATAGTTTTATGGTATTATCTACAACCATCTAGGTTTGAAACAAACAATAGGCTCCAATCACCGAACGTGTACGATGCCTTTAAAAACTCATTTGTTTTGATCTACCATGCATTCTCCCTAACTGTTTGTTGTGTTTCTGTCTCCATGTGCCCGCTAGCAGCACCCTAATCTAGATGGAAGTTGTGTTATACAACAAAACTTGTTTATTATTATTAGATAGTTAAACTTGTGTGCATTTCTGATTTTGTTTGATTGATAGAAACAAAAGAGTGAGAATCCGTTGGAGCAGAGTTCCTTTGAGAGAGGTCGGATTACTCATGCTAAGCAGATCATGCAACCATTCATGCTAAGGAGACTTAAATCACAGGTCAGTATACCAATCCACAATTCTCAATAGACTGTGCAAGTCTCGCGCGTATCAGAACGAGAAAACACGTCAAACAAAGAACACTTTTTTCCTGAAATCAAATCTTTGTTTTAAATTATATCTAATGACAAAATCCGAACAACAAAAATACTCTTTATAAGTTTATTAGTTATAGCTTTTATAATAAATACACTAATAATTTGTTAGTTATTATTCAAACAAAATTTAAACTCTGGGACAAGGATGCTTACTTGATCTTAACTTTTAAGAAACCCGTTACGCGGATTCGCGATGGTCACACGCGCATAAAATTGATGCGTGACGCAGTTTATAGAGGACGCCGACATCTCAACTACCATAGACTGCAATGAAAAGGCTTCGCGTTGCAATAACAGCATCTAATTCATTGCGCATCCAACACAAGCGTTTACATACGTTTTTGTGATCGGAAGGATGCGCAGTGTGTGAATATCATCATCGGGTGAATAGACTGTGCAAGTCTCGTGCGTATCAGAACGAGAATACACGTCAAACGAAGAAATTTTTTTCCTAAAAATAAATTCTTTGTTTTAAATTATATCTAAAGACAAACTCTGAACAACAAAAATACTCATTACATTTTTATACAATAAGTTTTTTGGCATTCTGGGCAACAATTTTGGGATGTTTGGCTGAAGCGCGCTGAGTGTTTTTCTTGGTTTTCAAAGCTCTACTGTGCAATTTGGAGCATTCTATTGGGTTTTCTTTTCATGTTTTTTGTAAAACTACTGTAATTAAAACAAAATGAAAAATCGGCACGCAATTCTTGCGTATCGGCCTGATACGCTAGCTTGTCCATGGGGAGAACCCTGCCTTCCGTGTAATTCCGGGGGCCGATTTCACAAAGAGATAAGACTAGTCTTATCTGAAGTTAGGACCAGTAACTGGTCTTAACTTAAGACTAGTCCTATCTCTTAGCATTGCCTAGGACAAGTCCTAAGTTAGGAAGAGTTTTGTGAAATCGACCCCAGGCCAGGTAGTTGGATTCCGAGGGGTTGGGGTGGTTAGGGTTAAACCAGTGTCAGATATTGAGGATTTTTGTTTTTTTCTAATTTTCACAGGTGCTTAAACAACTACCAAAGAAGAGTGAAATTGTACTTAAATGTCCAATGATCGCCAGTCAACAGGAGTGCTATAACAATATTAAACTGGCCTTATCACAAGATCTACGGAATCTCGGAGATGGAACAAAGACTAAGATTGGCAAGCTGTCTTGTGCTATGATGCAGCTACGTAAAGGTGCTAACCATGAGATGTTGATGAGAAATCACTACGACGATGCTAAACTACGACAGATGTCGAAACTCATGCTCAAGGTCAGTCAAGAAAATCTTATAGATGTTACTTTTTCTCTGCCATTCATTGATCTAAGGGAACATGGATAAATTATGTCACAGGCACAGCTGCAATCCGACGCGTTCCTATGCGTGCCAGCTCAAACAAAAGAAAACCCACCCAGTGTCTTGCATAGGAACGGGTTCTTCTGCAATGTTCTGGTCTTGAGGGAGACTCACTGTATAACAAAGGAACAATGCTGTCGGCCAGCTTAAGCCAAATGTCACTTTGTAGTTATAGTCGGCTCAACAGATAAACCATTCTCCGATATACCTGAGCTAGACCGCAAAAACTTATCCTTCACTCCTTTGTAGGCTACTTTTGAGCTGCCTTGTCCGTGTAATCCGGTGCCGTGCGATTTTGGAACGACTCCGTGCAGCCACGCGTGCGAATGCGTTCTTAATTTATCCATGGTCCATAAAGCTGAGAGATTGGTGTTTCAATTGAAACTTTTTTATCATAAAATGTTAGTGGAAAATGTGTGCATTCAGCAAAAGCAGGCTTTTTTACAGGGATGTGAAATTTCAGACTTTTATCTGAACTCAGACTTTTTAAGTCTGTCTGGTGAAGAAAATCAGCCGTTATTTTTTCCACATATAAAGAATTCCTGCTCTTTGATCTACTTCTCTAGTGCTGAGGACACTGTTCCTAAAAGCTCTGTGAAGTATAAACCCTAGGAGCTACCAAAATGTGGAAATGCCAACATTTCAACATACCTCCTAAAATTTGGATCCTAATTTCAGACTTTTTTTGTCAGCAATGACTCTCGCCCCTGTACTTAAAGGTATCGTACACGTTTGGTAATGACTCAAAACAAATATTAGCATAAAAATTACTTGGTAACAAGCAACGGAGAGCTGTTGATAGCATAAAACATTGTAGGAAACGACTCCCTCTGAAGTAACGTAGTTTTTGAGAAAGAGGTAATTTCTCTATATTATGTTTGCGGTAACACCATGTGTGTATCTACTTGCCAGGTAGAGTTTGTTCTTAGAGAACTGTCTTGCCTAATTCTACTACCGCGGAGTAGATTGTTCGGGTGTTCGGGAGACTTCTCAGTTCTGAAAAGAACTGTCCTGCTTATTAACTATTACCTGGGCGGATGGTATAGAAATAGGTTGGGACTACTACTTTAGCTTATAGGATCGTAATTAACTGTACTACCGCGGAGTCAGTTCTTGGATTGGTCTCAACGTTTCGACTAGCTTGCTCTAGTCATCGTCAGGTAATTTCTCACTAAAATAATAAAAACTTCTTGCAAGAAGTTTTTATTCCTATCTGAAAGCACGGTGCTCGGATTGAGGGTCAATTTAACTCCTCGTCTGAACGTACCCTTGGTTGTGTTGTTTATCACAGGGCCCTCAGGGAGAACAGTGCTTTCACACTGATGGGGCTACCCTGTATAAATAATGCTTAATAATAATAATAATAATCCCTGATTTAATGAACATAGATTGTTCCCTTCATTGTATCTGATTATTTCTACCTAAAGCCCATGCAGGTTTTTTCATGCAGTTGGTCTTTAAAGGCATCGTACACGTCTGGTAATTGTCAAAGACCAGTGTTCTCATTTGGTGTATCCCAACATTATGCATAAAATAACAAGCCTGTGAAAATTTGGGCTCAATTGGTCATCGAAGTTGCAAGAAAATGATGAAAGAAAAAACACCCTTGTTGTACAAATTTGTGTGCTTTCAGATAGGAATAAAAACTTCTTGCAAGAAGTTTTTATTATTTTAGTGAGAAATTACCTCTTTCTCAAAAACTACGTTACTTCAGAGGGAGTTGTTTCTCACAGTGTTTTATACTATCAACAGCTCTCTGTTGCTTGTTACCAAGTCAGTTTTTATGCTTAATATATATTTTGAGTAATTACCAAACATGTACAGTGCCTTTAACCCTTTCGAGACTGTTCCTTTCTGTATAACCATCACCATACGCCAAGACATTGCTAATCTTAGAGATTTTTGGCTCCGTTATACTCAGAAAAAATGTCAGGAAAATTCATATGAAACAGAAATACATGGCTTTGTTCTAGAATTGTAGATTCTATGTTAACATGGGAAAATTTTAAAATGTCAATTCAATTTGATACCTTTTCTTTGACCCTCTGCTTTGAGCGGAAGTAGGTCAAATTTTACAGACGATTGCGGCTGCTGTGGGCATTTTGGTACAAGCCGTTTGCGGCCACTATGGTCTCTTAAGAGTTAAGTGCCACCACTGCCATGTATTGGAATCTGGACCATGAAATCTGAACCTTTAAGATCAAAACTTTTCTTTCATGTGTAATAACAGGAGCCAACTCATTACGATGCAGAACCAGAGCTAATCTTTGAGGACATGTCAGTCATGACGGACTTTGAGTTGCACAGACTCTGTAAGGAATACAGCATCCTCAAACCATTCCAACTCTCCACCGATCTTCTCATTGCTTCCGGGAAATTCCAAGCTCTGGATAAGATGCTTCCAGAACTCAAACAAAACGTAAGGACATGACTTGGATTTCGAGACCATCTCAGCTACCACAGGTCTCTTGTAGTTCACAACTTTCACTGGACCAGAAATATTTTCCAAAAGACCTGGGTCCAATTTCATTGAGCTGCTTAAGTACAGAAAGTAGCCAAGTACAACAAAATTATACTTACCAGAATAAGGTTACCAGCCAAAGAACCATGTCACATTTGCAATCTTTGACTGGTGTCCTGCTAAGATTTGCTTGGCACAAAATTGTTAAGCAACATTGTCTGCTTAAGCAGGTCTATGAAATTGGGCCCTGCATAGAGCTGCCTGACAGAAAGTAGCCAAGTACAACAAAATGATGCTTACCAAAATAAGGTTACCAGCCAAAGTACCATGTCATATGTGCAATCTTTGACTGGTATCCTGCTATGTTTTGCTTAGCACAAAATTGTTAAGCAAAATTGTCTGCTTAAGCAGGTTTATGAAATTGGGCCCTGCATAGAGCTGCTTATGTATCGAAAGTAGCCAAGCACAACAAAATTATGCTTACCAAAATAAGGTTACCAGCCAAAGTACCATGTCATATGTGCAATCTTTGACTGGTATCCTGCTATGTTTTGCTTAGCACAAAATTGTTAAGCAAAATTGTCTGCTTAAGCAGGTTTATGAAATTGGGCCCTGCATAGAGCTGCTTATGTATCGAAAGTAGCCAAGCACAACAAAATTATGCTTACCAAAATAAGGTTACCAGCCTAAGTACCATGTCACATGTGCAATCTTTGACTGGTATCCTGCTATGTTTTGCTTAGCACAAAATTGTTAGGGAAAAGTTGTCTGCTTAAGCAGGTCTATGAAATTGGGCCAAGAAGTTTTTTTGTTTTGTTTTTTATATTTGTTAATACATTTAGCATGAGGGATGGAATTGAAAAGCTTAAGAATACATTAGTTGATCGTGAAAGTATATGTTTGGAGAGACACAATACTTGATGACTTGTTCAAATATTTGGATACTGGCGAAGTGCCAAAATGTGTACAAATCGTGCCTGCAGGAATCCAGGCTCTTTTGTAATAATAGGCATTCACTATTACTGCCCCTCTTCAAACCAGCTCCTTTGGAGTATGCAGCACCGGCAGCCAATTTGGCACACAGGCTGCTAATCATTCAGATCAACAATCTCTACCCTCATAAGTACCGATTTACTGCTGGGTTTATAGTTAAGTGTCTTGCCCAAGAGTACAAGAGTCACAACCAGGATTCTAACCCACACTCTGATGACTCAGCCATTAGAACTTGAGTTCGGTGCTCTCAACCACTCTGCCGCAACATGTTACAAGACAGGTTAAGTGGTCTGTACTTTGAGAAATGGCCAAATAAATAATAATAACTGAAAATAATTTTAATAATAAGAATAGGATTGATAAAGTGTATTCTGTTATTATTGTGGGGTTGAACAAAGAAAAATTTACTAGAGCAGGATTTGAACCAACGACCTCCGGATTAACGTGCCGGCGTTCTACCAACTGAGCTATCTAACCCTTGATATTTGAAATAAAAAAGTCACATCCCCTTAAGGTGATCCCTATACGGCAGCTAACGGTTGTATGGCTTCTGACTGGCACCCCCCAACAAAGATTTTTACAAAATAGGGAGTCTGCCAACATAGGGCTGGATGGGTCAGTTGGTGGAGAGCTGGCGCATTGAGCCGGAGGTCGTTGGTTCAAATCCCGCTGTAGTCAGTTTTTCTTTGTTCAACCACAAATTATTTTAACATTCACCCTGTCAGTTTCCAGTTTCCCTTGTGGTTTATTAATGTTATTATTTTGTGTACAGGGAAGCAGAGTGTTGATGTTCAGTCAGTTTGTGATGGTGTTAGACATTATAGAGATTTATATGAAACATCATCAATATCGATATCTACGTCTAGATGGCCAGACTCCAGTGTGTGATAGGTAAGCTCTCTGAAGAATATTTATTTCAAAGTTACTTTACTGATAGTCTCAAGAAGGAAAACACAAATACTCCAGGACAGTCTACCATTGTGTTGAACTCCAAGCAGGCCCAATTTCAAAAGCCTGTGAGCATAAAAACTTGCTAAGCACAGACAAATCCTGCTAAACAGAAACTGGTTACCAGACAAAATTCCATAAAGTGTACATTGTTGCACCTGGTACTCAACTCATTTTGTGCTTAGCAAATAAATTTGCTAAGCAGTATTTTCTGCTTGACAGCTTTATGAAATTGTGCCCAGAACTGTGCAACAACACAATAAACAGCATTTCAAACAGGCCCGATGCTTGGTTTTTGAAAGGGCAAGGGCACCAAGGCGTTTTCTCCTTGGTAAAGGGCACCTCTATGAGGAAATTGTAAATTTCTATTGGAACCGTTCAAGGGGCATCAAGGCAATGACCAGGGGCAATGGAGGCAATTGGAAATATTTCTCTGAAGAATTAGTACTGGTATGAAATGTATTATTGGTGAGCTTTCAGATGGAAATATTTCTCCGGAGGATTGGTACTGGTATGAACTTTAGAATCAGTGAGCTTTCAGATGGAAATATTTCTCTGGAGGATTGGTACTGGTATGAACTTTAGAATCAGTGAGCTTTCAGATGGAAATATTTCTCTGGAGGATTGGTACTGGTGTGAACTTTAGAACCATTGAGCTTTCAGATGGAAATATCTCTTTTGAGGATTGGTACTGGTATGAACTTTAGAATCAGTGAGCTTTCAGATAGAACTATTTGTCTAGAGGATTGGTACTGGTATGAACTTTAGAATCAGTGAGCTTTCAGATATAACTATTTGTCTAGAGGATTGGTACTGGTATGAACTTTAGAATCAGTGAGCTTTCAGATAGAACTATTTGTCTAGAGGATTGGTACTGGTATGAACTTTAGAATCAGTGAGCTTTCAGATAGAACTATTTGTCTAGAGGATTGGTACTGGTATGAACTTTAGAATCAGTGAGCTTTCAGATGGAACTATTTCTCTGGAGGATTGGTACTGGTATTAACTTAAGAATAAGTGAGCTTTCAGATGGAACTATTTCTCTGGAGGATTGGTACTGGTATTAACTTAAGAATAAGTGAGCTTTCAGATGGAAATATTTCTCTGGAGGATTGGTACTGGTATGAACTTTAGAATCAGTGAGCTTTCAGATGGAACTATTTCTCTGGAGGATTGGTACTGGTATTAACTTAAGAATAAGTGAGCTTTCAGATGGAAATATTTCTCTGGAGGATTGGTACTGGTATGAACTTTAGAATCAGTGAGCTTTCAGATGGGAATATTTCTCTGGAGGATTGGTACTGGTATGAACTTTAGAATCAGTTAGCTTTCAGATAGAAATATTTCTGTGGAGGATTGGTACTTTTAGAATCAGTGTGCTTTCAAAATTTAAACTCATCAGTTTTGTTTTCCAATAATAACCAATCCTCCATTGTCTTCAAACTCACTGTATCTTTGTTTCTTTGTTCTTCCCCCTCTTACAGGTTGACTATGATCGATAAATACAACAATGATGAGACAATCTTTGTGTTTCTATTATCAACCCGTGCTGGTGGTCTAGGGATTAATCTAACGGCCGCTAATCATGTCATCCTACATGATATTGACTATAATCCGTACAATGATAAACAAGCTGAGGACAGATGCCATCGGGTCGGCCAAAAAAGGTAAGTAACAGGAAGAATATTCTGTTCTTATGTCTGAGCAAAACAAATTGAAGAAAACCAGTTAAAATCAAGGAACATAAGGTGCATTTTTACAGGGCTCGAAATTAACACTGGACCGCAGGTTCGAGGCCTATGATTTTAGCGTTGGACCAGTAAACGCACAACACAACAAGCCCAGTGGTCTTGTGTTTTTTCAATCGAATAAAATACCCCATGATTTTAGCGTTGGACCAGTGTACTCACAACACAACAAGCCCAGTGGTCTTGTGTTTTTCAATCGAATAAAATACCCCATGATTTTAGTGTTGGACCAGTGTACTCACAACACAACAAGCCCAGTGGTCTTGTGTTTTTTAATCGAATAAAATACCCCATGATTTTAGCGTTGGACCAGTGTACTCACAACACAACAAGCCCAGTGGTCTTGTGTTTTTTCAATCGAATAAAATACCCCATGATTTTAGCGTTGGACCAGTAAACTCACAACACGACAAGCCCAGTGGTCGTGTGTTTTTTCAATCGAATAAAATACCCCATGATTTTAGCGTTGGACCAGTAAACTCACAACACGACAAGCCCAGTGGTCGTGTGTTTTTTCAATCAAATAAAATACCCCATGATTTTAGCGTTGGACCAGTAAACTCACAACACGACAAGCTCAATGGTCGTGTGTTTTTTCAATCAAATAAAATACCCCATGATTTTAGCGTTGGACCAGTAAACTCACAACACGACAAGCTCAATGGTCGTGTGTTTTTTCAATCAAATAAAATACCCCATGATTTTAGCGTTGGACCAGTAAACTCACAACACGACAAGCCCAGTGGTCGTGTGTTTTTTCAATCGAATAAAATACCCCATGATTTTAGCGTTGGACCAGTAAACTCACAACACGACAAGCTCAATGGTCGTGTGTTTTTTCAATCGAATAAAATACCCCATGATTTTAGCGTTGGACCAGTAAACTCACAACACGACAATCTCAATGGTCGTGTGTTTTTTCAATCAAATAAAATACCCCATGATTTTAGCATTGGACCAGTGTACTCACAACACGACAAGCCCACTGGTCGTGTGTTTTTTCAATCGAATAAAATACCCCATGATTTTAGCGTTGGACCAGTAAACTCACAACACGACAAGCCCAGTGGTCTTGTGTTTTTCAATCACATAAAATACCCCGTGATTTTAACGTTGGACCAGTAAACTCACAACACGACAAGCCCAGTGGTCTTGTGTTTTGTCAATCGAATAAAATACCCCATGATTTTAGCGTTGGACCAGTAAACTCACAACACGACAAGCCCAATGGTCTTGTGTTTTTTCAATTGAATAAAATACCCCATGATTTTAGCGTTGGACCAGTAAACTCACAACACGACAAGCCCAATGGTCTTGTGTTTTTTCAATTGAATAAAATACCCCATGATTTTAGCGTTGGACCAGTAAACTCACAACACGACAAGTCCAGTGTTCTTGTGTTTTTTCAATCAAATATAATACCCCATGATTTTAGCGTTGGACCAGTAAACTCACAACACGACAAGCCCACTGGTCTTGTGTTTTTCAATCACATAAAATACCCCATGATTTTAGCGTTGGACCAGTAAACTCACAACACGACAAGCCCAGTGGTCTTGTGTTTTTCAATCACATAAAATACCCCATGATTTTAACGTTGGACCAGTAAACTCACAACACGACAAGCCCAGTGGTCTTGTGTTTTTCAATCACATAAAATACCCCATGATTTTAGCGTTGGACCAGTTAACGCACAACACGACAAGCTCAATGGTCGTGTGTTTTTTCAATCGAATAAAATACCCCATGATTTTAGCGTTGGACCAGTATACTCACAACACGACAAGCCCAGTGGTCAGTCTTGTGTATTTTCAATCGAATAAAATACCTCATTGTGTAATATCTTTGTGAGAAAATGTTGACTATGAACCTGATTTTTCAATTCTGTTGAGTATCGAAGTACACTTACACATACATAAATGAACTAGATCTTCTCTGTGTGCTTGTTCAACTCATTTTGATTCTGGTCTTGTAAAATATATTCTGGTCCAGTAAAATTTTAATAATAATAATAATAGTGGCTTCTTATATAGCGCACATATCCGTCACTCAGTGACGCTCAAGGCGCTTCAACATTCAGTATTTTCCTGCAAGGTATTGTTGAGCTACGTTTCTGAAGTATGAGACCTACTCCTTTACATAGCACCATGTAATGGTTTACAAGGTGCTGTGGCGCAAAATGCTGCCGATCAAACCAGGAACACCGGGGCGAACCCCTTCTCTTTACGATAAGTGCACTGGGTTCTTTTACGTGCATTACACAACACACAGGACCAACGGCTTTACGTCCCATCCGAAGGACGAAGCATGTGGTTAAGTGTCTTGCTTAAGGACACAAGTGTCACGGCTGGGATTCGAACCCACACTCTGCTGATCAGAAACACCAGAGCTTGAGTTCGGTGTTCTTATCCGCTCGGCCACGACACGCAACGTATTTTGACACGCCACGTATTTTGTATTTTGAGCTACAAGTCTTGTGGATTTCCCCCCCCCCCCCAAAAAAAAAAAAAAATTTGAGCCCTGATTCAGCCAGTAACCTGTTTCTGATCATTAAAGGTTGTTTGTGCTTGGCTATTTTATTCCTTGTGCAATCAGCTAGCATGAGAGTGGGGCCAGGCTACATGTCCACCAGATGTGTATGAACCAGGCTAGCGCCACAGGCAGACTCGATCATAAATAGATGCACATGACAAAATCCAAAGCTCCTCTGACCTACATGAAGCTACAATAGAATCTGTCACAATTAAAACACACAAACCCCCATCCTTCATTCTCCAATTAGTTTTCAGAACTCCAATTTTGGAAAAAAATCAATAAGCAATTGGGATTTGTGAAAACTATTAGTGGACTCATTGATTTTGCCATTAGGTGTTTGAGTGCATTTGTTAGCCTTTTGGCCAAGGACTTTGTAACAGATGTGAAGGTTTTATTTTGTAAGCCCATTTTTGTTTGTTGTATATATTGTTCATACTAGCAGTTGTATAATTCATTAACAATTACATCATTAGGAATAATAAATTCACTTGATATCTTAGAATTTTAACGATCTCTCTTCCAAACAAAATATTGTCAGAAGTTTAACAGATGTATGTGGTAATAGAGAACAATATTATTTTTGTGTTGGTTTTTTACCGCTACTCCGATGTGTGTTAGGCCGTGTCTGAAATGGCAACCAACGCTACGGCTCGCCTAGATTTCCGAGTCATCATGCGTTCAAGTATAGTATGTCCTTAGCAACAGCCGTAGCTGTAGCCACCAATTCCGATATGGCCTTACTGTCTACTTTCTGCCAGGCTCAACATTTTGGAAGTTAAATTTGACATAGAAATTATATAGTAAACGTGTTAACGCCATGTTGCCTAAAAATGCCCACTACACTACGCATGGGAACATTGACTCCCATAATGGCGCAACCAAGATTATTGTGATGATGACGTCAGGGTCCAATTTCATAAAGCTGTTAAGCAGAAAATACTGCTTAGCAAATTTCTTTGCTAAGCAAAAAATGAGTGGGGCACTAGTTGCAACAATGTAAACCTTACAACCAATCCTAGTACACGGGACCTGTGGCTTAATATCCCATTCGAAGGACAAAGCAATTATGGTAAAGCATCTTGCTCAAGGATTCAAGTGTCATGACCGGGACTCGAACCCACACTCTGCTGATCAGAAACACCAGAGATGGAGTGCTCTTTAATGCTCGGCCACGACACGCCACTTAATTCATGTATTAATTGTTCCCATGGAACTTGGGAAAGCTTATCACACATCAGTACGAGAGTTACCATCCCAAACAAATGAATAAATAAACAGATGCAAATACAAATAATAATTATAATAATATTGTCAAAGGCTTTCACCTTTATTAGAATTTCCATTTTCATTACAGAATGTGTATGTTCAATTAAATACCTTTAAAGGCACTGTACACGTTTGGTAATTACTCAAAATATCTATTAGCATGAAAACTGACTTGGTAACGAGCAATGGAGAGTTGTTGATAGTATAAAACATTGTGAGAAACAACTCCCTCTGAAGTAACGTAGTTTTTGAGAAAGAGGTAATTTCTCACTAAAATAATAAAAACTTCTTGCAAGAAGTTTTTATTCCTATCTGAAAGCACACAAATTTGTACAACAAGGGTGTTTTTTCTTTCATCATTTTCTTGCAACTTCGATGACCAATTGAGCCCAAATTTTCACAGGCTTGTTATTTTATGCATATATGTTGGGATACACCAAGTGAGAACACTGGTCTTTGACGATTACCAAATGTGTTCAGTGCCTTTAAACAAACAAAATACATTATTCCTTAACAGAATATCTGAAAGACACCCTCTCCTCAATAAATTAATATAAAATATCTCAACATTTCCATCATCTGAAATGCTTTTTTCAACCTTACCGATCATAATTTGTTTTCATGATATTTGATATTTTGATATTTGCAGTGTAATTTATCCATGTATGATTTGTTGTCTTAGGGACGTGACGGTTACCAAATTGATCAGTAATAATTCCATTGAGGAAGGAATGTTACGATGTGCTAAATACAAGCTCAAGCTGGAGGAACAAATGACGACCAATGAAGATGCTGGTAAGAGGAAATTATAAATATTCATATGATGGAATTTTGAATATTCATAAGTTAGTTTTAGATCGTGTTCATAATGAGCAATGCCTACAATGTATATCTGGGCCCAATATCATAGAGCTGCTTAAGCACAAAAAGTAGCTAAGCACATAAAAAGGATGCTTATCAGAATAAGGTAACCAGCCAAAATACTATAACACATGTACCACCTGAATGGTATTCTGCAATTGTTTTGCTCTGCAGAAAAGTTTTAAGCAATATTTTCTGCTTAAGCAGCTGTATGGAATTGGGCCATGCTTGTTTATGGATAAACGCAATTTGTTAAAGCTGGGGGAACAAATAACCACCTAAATATGACAATGAATATGCAAAAGCAGGTAAGGGGAAAATATAAATATTCATGAGGTAGAATTTTGAATATTCATAAGCTAGTCTAAAATTGAGTTCCTAAAGAGCATTGCTTGAAATGTGTACCCAATTGTTGCAAGGGAAGCCCCCCAAAAAAATAAGTTAGCCTTGAAGCAAGACTAACACTCAACTTGACCTATGACCATAAAGTAAAAAAAGTTAGCCTTGAATCAAGACTAACACTCAACTTGACCTTTGACCGTAAAGTTATATACATTGACTAGAGCACAAACTCTTAGTACTAAACGCACAAAATATTGTGCATTCTTCCCTTGCAGTACAATACTTCTTCTGAGTAGATTCAGAACTTCCATTATTTGTTGTACCATTTCAGAAGGAGATGAAAAGAATGCGGCGGATATTGCGTGTTTACTGAAAGAAGCATTAGATCTATGATAGAGGAAGCTGGCCACGCCCTGGCCACGCCCTGGCCACGCCCAGGCCCCACCCTGATCAGCTTCACAATCCCAGGTCTACCTCAAGAGGGCATTGGAAAGGGTAACAAAGGTACAATGCCCTCTCATCTTGCCAACATAAAGTGAATCGTAAATTGAGATCTAAACTCAATGAAGAGCTTGCCAGTTCGGTTTTAATGCTCAGGGTGTTTTGGTAAAATCACTTTCAGTTTATTTTGTGTTGCCACGTCTCTTTCATTTGTTTTGTATCACGCATAAATATTGCACATGCATGGCACCTCTGAACAAAGATATTGACAAAATAGGGAGACCGCCAACATAGGGCTAGATAGCTCAGTTGGTAGAGCGCCGGCACGTTAATCCGGAGGTCGTTGGTTCAAATCCCGCTCTAGTCAATTTTTCATTGTTCAACCCCTATTTAAATATCACACAATCAAACAATTCAACCCCCAACTGGCGATAGTAATTTTTGTTTACAAATTTGTTCAAGTATTTAATACTTGGTATTTGCACACCCAAAATATGTGACACTTGTGGTTGTGTTGTTGTTTGTACGCTGATGTACCCAAATGCAGTTGATGGAATTGACGTTTCAACTATGAACTTTCAAAAAAAAGAATTTATTCATGCATTTTTGTTCTAAAAAGAGCTTTGTTATGAGATCCAAAAAAACAAACTTTGAGACCACCAAATAATTTATTTATTTGTCTTTCTTGTATGTTTATTTAGTTGTTGTTATTACTAAACGTACAAAATAGTCTGTCTATACCCTCCCCCACTCTTCTGTGATTGTTGTTTTTTGTCTTAAATTAATTGAATTATTACTGTTTAGATTCATAACAAATACACAGTATTTTTGTGAGTCTTTTTAATTTACAATGAGCTGTTTCTATTTCAGTTGTTTTCCTTTTTCTTTTCTTTTTCTTTTGTGCTGACAATTATTGAAAGAATCATTGATCTCACACAATTTTCACAATAAAGTAACCAAAGAATACTAAATGATACCTTAATATCAATTAAAGTTCCAATTCAACAATAAAATGCGAGCTTATTGCTTAAAAATGTATAGACCTGTGCTTGAAACAAAAACAACCCAGAACACCTTGGGACCCCAATGTGAGAATCAAGTACCAAGAATAAAACAGTCCTCAAGTTAAGTAAATGAACTACTGTATGATTTAATGATGTTAAGGCACATTTGACATCTTTTGTCGCCCCCTCCCCCCCCCACAACATTTGCACAGACGGATCCATTAAGCTCTGCCCCAATTACAGCCGTAAACACATGCCCAAAAGTCATTAAAATCATTAACAAACGTGAACAAATTTCCTCTGTTTAGGCCAAATTAAAAAAATACATGTTTAGCGTCCCCGCCCACTTCCTTTTAAGAGGCCGCCTCCTTTTTTTTTTTGAAAGAAAAAAATGATGCATTTTTATTATCCCTGACGATGTTTTTTTTTTTTTTTTAAATAAATAAGATCGTATTTTCGACTTTAGCACAGCGAAAAAAGCACACTGAAAAAAGCTGGCAACCATCTTGAAAAATAGCCTGGCCAATTGTCTCAAAAAACTTGTCAGGCGGCCATTTAAAAAAAAAGGGCAAAAAGGCCCTCCTCCTTCCTTTTTTCAAAAAGGCAGGACGCTAAACATGTTTTTTATTTTATTTGGCCTTAGATTGTTTTGTCTTTTGCATGTGGGGCACAGGATAGAGCAAGAAGCATATGTTGTACCTGCTACCCACATTTGTTAAACAGCTGTGATTGGGGGGGGGGGGTGCTCGGATGGATTAGTCTATTTTAACAAAGGTGATTCCAGAATGCATGAACCTGTAAGAGTTTCATTCATGCATAATAACAACTTTCAGAATTTCATATTATAATTTAATGAAACGCATTGGAAGCGTCAGTGGATTATAATAAAACATATTTATGTATTTTTTAATGTAATTTGGCATTTGTTCTTTATTTAGATATGTGTCTTGTTGTTTATTTTATAATGTTAAACAAACATTTACATGACAGTTGTACACACTATAGTTCTCAACATCAAAACCTTAAATTGTCCATAAACAAAAAGAGATCACCAATTTTATGCTAATGTTTAAAAAAAAAAAAAAATCCCAAAGTGATAGAAGTATCCAATATTTAAAGGGCTTGAATTTTACACTGGACCACAGGCCCAAGGCCAGTGATTTTAGCTTTGGGCCGGTAAACTCAGGACTGAACAAGTCGGACTGTCTTGTGTTTTTCAATTGAATAATATTACCTCTCTGTGTAATTATCTTAAATTAACAAAAAATTATTCTGAAACGTTAATAATGATAATAATACGGATGTTTCTAAGCGCACAATTTGTCTGACTACACATTTTTTCCTGCAAGGTATGTGGAGCTACGTTTGAAGTATGAGGCCTATTCATTTATAGCACCATGCAATGGTTTACAAGGTGCTGTGGCGCAATATGCTGCCGATCAGACCAGGAACACCGGGGCGAACCCCTTCTCTTTACGATAAGTACACTGGGTTCTTTTACGTGCATTACACAACACACGGGACCAACAGCTTTACGTCCCATCCGAAGGACGAAGCATGTGGTTAAGCGTCTTGCTTAAGGACACAAGTGTCACGACTGGGATTCGAAACCACACTCTGCTGATCAGAAACACCAGAGCTTGAGTTCGGTGTTCTTATCCGCTCGGCCACGACACGCCACCATGTTGACTTTGAGTCTGGTAAATATCTTTCAATTCTGTCGAGTATCCAAGTACACTCACCTAGCTAGACTAAGATAACTCTTCCCTTAGTGTTTGTTCAAATAGAACAGTTTGAAAGTTCTTTCTCGTTTAGAATCTGGTCTTCTAAAATGAATTCTGGTCCAGTAAGAAATATTCAGCTACAAGCCCCGCGGTCTTGTGGCATTTTACCAAAAACTCAAGCCCTGAATTTATCAAATTACTCTAAGGGGGTAGGTTGGAGGGTGTCACTTGTGGAGTTCCCCTAGAGGTCAGAAGGGGCAACCCCTCCCCCTCCCCCAATATTTCCAGAATAACCAATGCAGTTTTATTTTGTAAAATATTTACATGGATTCGTGAAGATATTTACTCTAATGCCCTTATACCCTTTAGGCGAAATAAAAAAAAGTCACGTTTAGCGTCCCCTCCTGCTTCCTTTTTACAGGCACAAAACAGGCGGCCTCTAAAAATTCTAGAGGCCGCCTGTTTTGTGGGGTTTTATTTTCACTTTTTCACGAAACAAAACCCAAATTTTTTTTATGATCTCATTATTTTTGTCTTATTTTCTGTTGCATCTTGCCCATGAGATGCCATTATGTCATTTCCTGAGTCCAAGTGGCGGCCATTTTGAATAAAGCTGGCAACCAGTTTTAAAAAAATGTGTCGCGGCCATTTTTTTTGGGGGGGGAGGGCCCTCCTTCAATTTTTCTAAAAGGTAGGACGCTAAACATGTTTTGTTTTGTTTTTGCCTTAGATGTCAAAAAATATGTTACTCTCCACAAATTCTCTGTAAAAAAAAAACATCAAACAGAAATCTATAATGACATTTAAATTTTTTGCATCATTGAAATGAATTTTCCAAATCGGCTGAGTATAAACTTTGACTTCAGTTAAATATGAGCCAACTATCTTCCATATCGTAGATTTTTTCAACACCTTCCCGGTTGTACACTCTTGGACACATGAGTTTATAGGCGATCAACGTCACAAGTAGACTAGCAAAGCCCACTGCCATAAGAAGCCCCGCTCGGATGTAAACTGGTTGCCGTTTGAGCGTTCCGCATATCTTGGTGATCCAGCGAAAAGTTGAGTTGCGTAAAAGTGTCATTTGGATACAAACACTCTGAAAAAAACAATAGAAATGTACGCTTCAAAATTGATTAAGGGGGTCTCAAGTTATTGTTTATATATGGAGGGTGTTTTTTCAATGACTCGAATATTGTATTCACAGGACCCATCGTTGAACTTACTGTGCTTGTCATCCTTGCTGCCTGTATTCCCCCGTAATCCATGGTAATGTTACCATAAGCCTGGCCATCCAATCCAACGGTCACTCCGACAGTTTCAACGGTACCATTGTACCGAGCCTGGCTTCCCTCTTTCCCGGGCGGATCCGCAGCCCCGCGCCCCACCGTTTTTACAGTCGGATTTATTCCATTACTCGTCGATGTCTTGCGTGATTTCTGTTTCCACTTTGATAAAACTGAGCTCTCGGGTTTTCCACTTCTCCCTTGTTGTAGTTCTACGGTTGGTAATCTTTTGGGGGCGTGGTCACTGGTACTTTGTGTGGATGGTTCTTGTGAAGGGTTTACGAGTGTGTTTGCATCCTACAATAAATAAGTTGTTAATTAATATAATCAGCAGATCGACATAATTGCTGCCAACCATTGATGTGAGTTAGTTTCGTGATGCAGGTTGCATGATCACAGTACATTTTTATATACATTGTACATTTACGATACAAACGTATTACGCATTGCCTATATTTTGTATTCATACTTACGCGCTGATAAAATGAAGTCTAGATTTTACTAAAATATACAAAAACAAAATTGTTCAGTAGGCTAGATTGAATAACATTTATACCATAGGTCCTTTTGGTTGGTTGGTTAGCAGTTTGCAACAGCTAATTATATTTTCACATTTGAAACTTAGCATGGTCGGATTAATAATAATAATAATGATTACATTTATATAGCGCTTCATACAAAAAATAAGTTTCTAAGCGATTACAATCTAAGGTTTGCGGAAACGCCAAGTACATAAAACTCACTCTTTGAGTTTTGGTGGCTCTGAAAAGAACCGGTGGCTAACTTGACGTTTCGATCAATATGCTCTGAATGTCTTCAGGAGAATGTTGGACTCTGTTGCAGCAAATAATATTGCAAGAAAAATCTAAACTAACCAATCAGCAAGACTGCAGTCCTGTAAATAGTTGTTGGTATTACATTTTGTTTTGTGCTCTTTCAACGGGGTTTGCCGGTGCGTGTTAAGAGCAGCAGCGTCCCGGAATTGTTGATACTTCAAAAACGAATTATACAAAATTGAAATTTAAAAGAGAGATGAGCTCTAAAATGATGGAATTGTTTCGCTAATGGTAAAACCATGACTCTTTATCACCGATGCAATTACAACATCTGTTAAAATGTTTCATTGTGATATAAACTCACCGCCTCATCCACAGCAAACAAATCGTGCACGTTGACGCTATCCTTGGACTCGTTCGTCAACATCCAAATTGGCGCCCACAAAAATCCAAGAAATAGAAGTAAGATGCATCCTAACACTGTCCGACCTGAAGCCATCGGACCACTATCTAAACCCTCATCCAAAAAATTACCCCAAATTTGAACAATCCCCAGAAGCCGTTTGCCATTTTTTAAAAGTCCTGAGATGAAAGCTGCTGTTCAAGTTTTGAATTTGTAGTGAAATAATACGCAGCGAGTAATACACGATTGAATCGATGAGTGGATGCGTGTTAAACACTCCCAACCTTCCAAATGAATATGCTAATTTATAGCAACAGGTGTGACGGTGCGTCTCCACAGGCTCCCACGTCATCAATGGGTATTATGTGTTATACAAAAATTAGCAATTATATTGTATATTATTAAAATGCCACCATGCACGATGACAGTTTATTTCTAATTGGATTGGACGGTAACAATATGAGGCACTTCAAAACTGCATGTAAAATGTGACGAATTGCTACAATAGTCTGTTGTTCTATTGACTCTGTTTAAAGGCACTGTACACGTTTGGTAATTACTCAAAATATATATTAGCATAAAAACTGACTTGGTAACGAGCAACAGAGAGCTGTTGATAGTATAAAACATTGTGAGAAACGACTCCCTCTGAAGTAACGTAGTTTTTGAGAAAGAGGTAATTTCTCACTAAAATAATAAAAACTTCTTGAAGGAAGTTTTTATTCCTAACTGAAAGCACACAAATTTGTACAACAAGGGTGTATTCTCTTTCATCATTTTCTTGCAACTTCGATGACCAATTGAGCCCAAATTTTCACAGGCTTGTTATTTTATGTATACGTTGGGATACACCAAGTGAGAACACTGGTCTTTGACAATTACCAAACGTGTACGATGCCTTTAAAAGAGCAGTGTTGTACATTTTCAAAAAAATTAGAAATCCAACCTGTATGCAGTAAAAGAATGTGCGTTTGAAATCGTATTCAATTCTAATGGATTGGTGAAGGTTTTTTCGTCAGAACTAAAACTTCACTTTTCGTCGAGTTGCATTAGTCTATTGCTCAACCTGTTGCACATCCCAGGCTTTGTCGTGTTTGTTTTTGGGGTTGTTGTTTTGTGGAGGTTTTTTTTTTGGGGGGGGGTGTTATTCTGCGCTCATAGTTTGCTAAGAGAAAAACAGCTCAGCAATATAACTTATTAGAGCATTTTATTACCAAAATTAACTCAAGTGTCTTTCAAGTGGAAATCTTTCAAGAATTTGAATGCAATTTTGTAGCTTCTGACTGATATGTGTGAAACAGCGGGGCAGATTTCCCTATGACACCGGAATCTGTAATTCAGTAAAGTCAACACAGCGCCCTCTATAGTAAGGTAGGTACTACGAAAATGTGAGTAAATATTACTATATCCGAGACTACTTCTGTGGAGCGATGCAGAGTTGGTTAAATATTGTTTACTTTTCGGTGATTTACAAAAAGTATATCTGGCTGGGGGAAGGTGAGACAGGTGACTATTGGGTACAGAGACTTCAGCATAATTATTTTCCCAACAGTTTGATTAAAAAGAAGCCGTTTCCATAGCAGCCTTGTTTGTCCTTCTTTCTTTTCTGTTTTTACTTTAAAGAAGTTGGATTACGGGTGACAAAATATTTCTTTTGGATGTGGTGGTTCTAAAAAGAACCAGAATTGAGATGGTATCGACCTTTCGAACAGTAGGCCTATACTACTCGTGTCTTCTTTTGTAAACAAAGAAAATATGGTGTACTGGATAATATTCACTGGAATGGGAAACCGAAATATCAACGGGATCTACCTGGTGCGGCATGACGAAGATGCAAAAGACATTCTTAAATTTCATCCAACAAAACCCCGAGGGTAAAGCTCAACTAACAGGTGGGCAGTTTTATCAAACTTTTGAAACAAGAAGATCCCGCAACTTGAACTCAACATGAGCCTCAGCCCCGGTAACCAGTTCCGGTAACTGGCTGATTCTCAGTAGTCGAACCAACCCTGTTCATAGGTGAACCCCTGGAACTTCCCTTTTACTCGGTGGATGAAGCCTAAGGAATCCATTCATTAAAGAGTTTCCTTCATCTTGTAGTGTTCAGGGGTCTGCTACATCTTTGATGCATCCCCATCGCTTTATCATCCGGAGATAAAAGGACGCAGAAATGTTTAAACTTGTAGTAAAAACAGTTCAGGCGTATAAAATTGCCCGCTCACCGGGTGGGTAGGGAGGCGTCGGGAGGGGGTTGAGTGGGGCATAGATGGTTACTCTCCGATCCCCACATTTCCATATAAATCACTACCTGCGTTGGTGTGCTTAAGCTTTTTTCAATGCATGGATTGGTGTTTTTATGAAGAACAGAAAAATGATATTGCCCAACTTGTTTGTCATCTCTGTAACTATATACAGTCACCCTCGTTATAAAGAGCACGTTAAAAAGAGGTCTTATAAAGAGTACATTCTGAAGTCCCGAATCTCATTTCTGCTTTGAGTTTCTTTGTTTTGCTGTCCTCTTATAACAACGTTCCTGTTATAAAGAGGTGATTTGGCCAGTCCCAGTGATCTTAGGAGAGTCGACTGTACCATGCCCGATAAGGCCCAGGGGGAGAGGGTATACCCCGTACTTCAAAGGGATTGTATACATTTGGTAATTGGAACCCAATGTGCTGTGTACGTACATGTACGTCGTTGTTATTAATAAATGACAAGGATACAGGTGTAACGTTTGCGTCTATACTCTCGGGTTCTATCCACGTATAACACCGGGCTCTCGTACAACGAGATCTCGTGTGAAACCAATGATCTCATATCCTATAAATAGATCACTAAAGCTGCATACACTACACAATGTTTGTTTCAATCCTTTATAGTTGTAGATCATTATTATACCATAAAACTAACCTGTGAACATTTCATTTTAAAAGGTGGTAGCGTTTTTGAGATCACCGAAAATCTGGAGCAGTTATGTCCGCGCAGGAAGAATCTGCAACTGGAATACACTAATGAGAAACGTTACTGCAGTAACGCTTCTCAATCTCATATTCAAATTGTTTGGGATAACCGCAGTACTTCGAAGTGAAAAGTTTCCCAAATTGCATTATACTATCCAAAGCTGCTGTACTTCTTACCAAGTAAATTTTTATTGCCATTAGTCATTACCAAATGTATACAGACCCTTAACACACTATTTTCATTTTCCTCTCGTACAGAAAATAAACCCCCTCCCCTAAAACGCTCTAAAGAGTTCCTGATATTCAAAGCACACAATGAAGATGCAATAGGGGACGATAGGGGTACCCCATATCGAGCACTAAATGCTGTAACTTTATAAAACGAATATGCATGGAATGAAGGGAATTTAACATTATTATAAGCACAACAATTTTGTGTTCAAATTAATCATAACAGAATCAGTAATTTTGTAATCAATTAAAAATTATGCTATACCTTCGGTTTTTTTTATAACAGACCTGAAAATCATTTGGCAATGACCCCCCCCCCCCCCCTCGCCACCGCCATCCCCTTTGTTTCTAATTATTAATAGTCATCACTCATCAGATGAAAAACTGTAGGCATGCTTACTAAAAATTACTGACAATGAGGGCGCTATTGGAGCGCCTCGTACCTCGTACAGAGCTGGCCTCGTACTCTGGCCTCGTATCGCCGCGACCTGGTGCGGTATAGATAGGCCTACAATAATGCAGTTTTCTGGAAATATTGTAAATTATTTAGGTGGGCAAGTAATTATTAAAAACACGGAAAATATTAGTCACACAAGTACAATCAATTAAACAGGTCTTCGGCAACTCTAACCCGGTCTTACAAGACAATCAAAAGAACAAATATTATTTTAAAGTTTTATATAAGAATTATTATTCGAATGACTGTGTGCTGTACATAGTCGCTTCTAAAAGTAAGACTGTTGTAGACAATTCAATTATGTTAAACATATTTTTAAAATGTTTTAAAAATACATTATAATTATGACAAATCAAACATAATTTGATTTTTATACTACTTTTAGCAGTAAATTACTTCATACTGAGTTGATGCTATTTAAATTAAAACAATGTTATTCACTGATGATTAATTTACAGTAGTCATCTAAAAATGTAAAGCAACACTTAAAAATACGCAATACGCAAGTATTTACACACAACAAACATCCATTATTTCTGCCTTTTCCTTTCTATACTTTACCATTAGCATTTAATATTTGTTAAAAATTAATTGGAATTGGAATTTTTTTGAGGACAGAAATATTTCTTGTTATTTATTCACATCCAGTAGGCCTAACATCCTTGCTGTCGTCTGTCACACTGATTATATTATAGCGCGCCACCTCAGCCCATCCGCGGTTGCTCTGGTCGCCGGCTGGCTAGCTAGCTCTCCACCGTACGGCCATGCAATTTACGGGCATGACAGAGTCGTGCTCAGTTATTAGACTACTACTGCAAAGAACGGCAAACTAATAATAATCAGGTATTCACTTTCCACGCATAAAGACAGTATGACCTTCAATCTAAAGGAATAGCATGCAACCGCAACTGAAAACATTTGGTTTGTTTTTGTTTGTCTTGTTAAAACACACTTTCTCTTCCAACTAATGGATTTTTTTTTTTTTAATAAAGTAAAATTAATGTTCGCTTGGTAGGTCTTGCAATGTGGTGTTATGTTTACACTAAAATAAATCACTTTAATAAACAAGCAATTTTTGTCTTCCTGCTGTACTGCTTTTTTTCTTTCTGGAGTTGTGACAAAGCGACGCCACCGGGAGAAGCGCCCGTCGCAGGAGGGCAGAGATAACGCAGTCGTTGCGACGGATTTGCCCGCGAAAATGAAAATAACTTCTTCAATTGAGCCGTGAAACGTGTGCTAGCTGCGAAGAGATTGCAAACAAAAGATCGCATGGAAATACAGCCTTGCCTGACGTCACTCTTCAATTACGGCCCGGTAATTTGAGAACTGAGGGCAGTGTGCTTACTCCCTCTGCAACCTTGAAATAATATCGTCATAATTCGACTGCTTTTACGAAAAACGGAATAAAATGAAAATATTTAAATACGTTAGACATATCTTAATCAACTTTGATCAGAAAAGTGAGTTTTTGTAGTACTGAATAGTCTACAGTGAGATATTTAGAGGATAAACTGAGCGTACTCCAGAGGGATGGCACAAAATCCTAATCGAAAGCAGCATGAAAAGAATGCTGGGGACAGTCCACCGCCCAGGAATGTAGTGTCCTACCGAGCCAGCATGAATTAGTTCTCAAATAAATGAAGAATAGGTAATTCCTACGCGCCCATTATCACCTGGGAAACTTGGGTTAGTTTTGAAATTTGATCAAAAAATTATGGGGATGGCAAAATACTGTCGGTTGGACTTTTTTGCGTTGTTTTTTTCCCTGCCTGGCGCATGGATTTCACACTCTAAATATTTGTAATGTCGCCTTTTGCTAGCATTTCAGCCATGCAGAATGTGCGCCATATGAATTACGTGTGAGCAAGTCTTTCCGATGGTCTGCTAAGATTCGATGTTATTCTCCAAATCACTCCTCGAAAAACACGTGTGTCCGACCGAAGAATCGCTAGTCGTTTATCTATGATACCTTGTGGACATACACCAGCCGCGCTGCCTCTTTATAGGAGAGCAGAATACTGGGGGTAAATTGTTCCCAGTATGGCAGCCAAAGTCGCTGGAAATGTCAATTGCGATCAAGAAATTAGCTCTCGTCCGCAGGGCCAGCAAGCATCAAACAACACAATGGACAGCACGGGCCAGGATTTTAGGCCCTCATCCCGCAACAACACCGGTGGGGAGGGGGCAAACGGGCCCACAGAGAACCAAGGAACTGTTATGAATAACGCCATGACTTCGGCAGGCCAACCACCGGGAAATAGTGGAACTGATATGGGGACAAAGACGGCAAGCAATGTTGGTCCTGGCATGCCCGGTTCAAATTCTGTAATGCTACAACAAGATGGTCATGGTGGACAAAGTGGATTGGGCGCAGGCCACCATCCTTCACAGAGTCAAAGTTTAGATCCTTATGCTGGACCAGGAGGAACCTATCAAAGTAACAGCAGTGTGCACAACCAGCTATTAGACAGTTCTGGACAGAAAATTGCCCCAAACATGTCCGGCAGTGAAGGCTACAATGGCGGATATTATGGGAATCGAAGTGCTGGATACGGCATGACAAACCAACATGGCGGACACCAGACAGGAAACGCACCGCCGAACTCTTCATTAAACATGAATATAGGCCCAAACCAGAACCAAAATATGTCAAATAATCCGTATAACCAATACGATGGTCATATGGGCTCTAGACAGGGATATTCCCCCATGGTTATGGGTTCCAGGGCGGGTCCAAACGTCCCACCAATGCCGCCGAGTTACGGTTCGTCGCACCAGCAACAACCCAAACCTTACAGCGGAGACCGAATCTCAAACTCTGCTCCAACCCTGTCCCAACTTCTCCAAGGCCAAAAACACATGCCAAACTATTCTAGTAGTTATCCTAGTCCAGGTGATAACATGGTGAAGGGTTCTGATGGTGGAGGCTCGCTAGGAATGATGACAAACCAAGGCACAGGTTTTCACCAATCGCCTCAAAACTGGGGACAAAGAAGCGCAGCAGGCATGTCGCACTCGCAAGTCCATCCTCAGTCAGCAAGTGGCAGCCATGGCAGTGCTTACGTTGGTCCAAACATGGTCAGAAATCAGGTACGTAAACTTTCCCTTTACCACCCTGTAAAATATCACCCAAATGTTTATGTTAACGACTTTATTTCGGTCAAGTATAAATTGATATAACTGCTTGATAATGTAAATTTCTTGTTCATGTTATTTAGACAACAAACCAACAAAAGTTGTTGCCGAATCGTAACACGGTAACAATGTATTCCTCGAAAGTTTTGAAGTTCTTGAATAGAGGTTGTACTTTTGTTTTGTAGCAGTAGACATTTTTTAACCGTGTGTGTTTGTCTGAGACTGTGGTCAGCGGTGTCAAGTGCAAGTTCGCCGGCGTGTGTGCCTGTGAGTTGTTTTGAATTTGGAGGTAAATCTTGGAGCTGGGTGACAGCTGTGCATTTTGTTGCACGTTCGTGCGATGATTGGTCAACATCTATGACTTGTCCAACCATTCATTAAGATGTTGGTTGACTGAATGTCAAGTTAATAATAACATTTGAGTACATACACACATTCATAATCTACTTATTGAATGGCATGGTATACATTTCAGTCACAGGCACCTGTTTGCCTTTGTGTTTGTTAAAATCAGAGCTTGTGTTTGTTGATTTTGTTTTCTCTCCTGGTGGTGCATCTGTTGAATGCATTGCAAGTTTTGATTTTCTTATTTGAAGATGGTGATTGTATGGATTTGATTACACAAAGCTAATTTAGATACACATAAATGTGAATATTTTACTTTATTCCATTGGTGTATTTTGGGGAGAAACGTTACTGAAATTACCAATTTTGTTGAAAGTGTTTTATGTAAAAAGAAATGCTTACAATTTCTACATTTCAACTTCACTGAATATTGCAATTTTAATCTTTATTCAGCATTTACTTATTGTTTTGTAATTTCCATTGGAAGCATCTTTCAGTTTAAATAACTGCTCCATGTGTCTTAAGTTATTGTTAATGTTCAGCCCTAACGTAGTGAAGTCAGGAACTCATTTGCTATTATTAGTCAATGTAGTGACATTGTACTTATGTATGCGCTTTCTTATCCGCAGTCTTCTCCGATTTGTCTTCTCGGTCTGCAAATCAGCATGGCCTCATCACGTAGTTCAATCATTTCAGTTTGGAAATGTGTATTCATTCTGAACCTCTAGTGAGTCTAAAACAAATTGCTGCAGCTTCCATCCATAATTAAGTGCTTGAGAATTTGGAAAAGAAACAAGATTGTAGTCATGATCTGGACTTGGGGTGTCAACATTTGCTTACAATTTTAAAACAATGCATCCAAAGTGTTCACTATTCACATATTCACGTTAAATGATAAATGATAGACAAAATGGATGAACAAGTTAACAACCTCAAAAAGAAGCCCATATCATAAAAACAGTCCTTAAAAGTTAAATAATGTTGTTATCCTTTCCAATAAAAGATCAGTTTGTCCAGGATGATTTCTACTTGTTCTACATTGACTCAAATAAATTTATTTATAAATAGTAGTGCACTTTTCAAATCAAGTTGTAAAATGATGTTCCCCAAGTAAATCTCTCATGATGTAAAATGTCCGCCAAAAAGTCCTTAGAATAGAATAAAATAAAAGAATGCTTGTTGCCATTGACACTATAACATGAGGCATGAGAAATTTGTTACAATTTTAGATTAGTAAACAATTATTTTATTTTTTTGTAGAAACCTCCAACACTTACGAATAGACTTACCCTTCATGAAACTGTACAAACTAGATCATAGATGTTTACTTTCATAAAATCCAAGAATACCTTGCCCTAATCCAGGAACAATCTAAGGGTCCTACCAAGGGACATTGTAGTCGCAACAACATGTAAAGCTTCAACATCTTATGATATTAGCTTGTCATGAGGTCTGGCTACATGTTCCCATGTGGTACAATGGTATTTTTCTTGCTTTCACCTCAGAGACCATGGTTCAAATCCCATCACTGCCACGCTAGTACATGGCGTTTTATTTTGGCTTCAGGTAAAAATAACCGGGGGAGTTTGTCCCCCTATTAATTAAAATTAGAGGTGATTTCATTGTTTCTCTCCAGGCAAGAGGTTGAGTTACACCTGAGGCATTGTGGGGAATCCTTGGTGTCATAACTGTAAAAAAACCAAACTGTTTGTTGTCCAGGGAAATGTTCTGAAGTTTAAAACAAAATTATGCGTATTGCAAGGCCTGCTCAAAATTTCTGATTGTTTTGCAAATGGGTGTTAAGCTGGTGAGGAAATCAGTAAACAAGACATGTTGTTTGCTTTCCGTTGTATGTTTAATATTTGTCCTTTGTACTAATGTAGTCATGTTCTTACACCAGCCTGCACCTTTTATGTCCTAGGCTAGCTGTTTTTCATGTCAATAAAGTGGACAAACTGAATGGGGAACATGAAAGTTTATTCTTTGAATTTAATAAGCCCATTTATCTCTTTACTGCTTCTTACATGTATGGTGTGTTGATAAAACTAGAGTTTTATGCTAGTCCAAGCTTCTTGAAGTTTGGCCCTTCTATACCTTAAACATGCATTACCATGCATTGTGTATGTGAAGAGGGTTGAATTCGCATGCACAGACTAGTGACCAAGTCTAGTGTGCTATGCTATGATTGGTCAGCTCTGTGTGAGCAGCTCAGGCATCATGGCGGCAATATATTTACATGTACAGTTTGTGCAAGTTTTTAGTATTCTCAAACTCCATTTAGAAAGAGCCAACTATAGTTCAGTATTGCGTTTTGGGAAGTGAAAATATGAACTTACAGTACTTGGTAAGCAGTCCAATGTGAGTGTTTTGGTTTGCTTTAACTGTAAACTTACGACTATGATTTTGTTGCTTCATTGCAAAAATCCAAACGAGGACTGACTCAACAAGTATGGCAAAATGTCAGACAGTTGGAAAGGCTGCCCAGTCTCTCCTTGTGTGATCTCAAAATAAAATCACACGTGAAGTACTTTGAACTTCTTTTGAATGTATGTAGAGTGCAGACTGCAGCAACAAAATATAACTTCATATTCAAGATTTTATTTGAAAGTAATAGTTATAACAAAAAAGTGAATAGGGTTTTATATGTTCCCGCACACCAGCTCATAGATCTGGTCTCAATTTCGCTACAACAACAATAAATCCTAATACAGTCAATCATGTGGTAGTTGTTAAACTTCGGCAGCAATTTGTTCATTGAGTTGAGATGGATTTTTCCCTATGAAAAATACATTTTGTAGGAAGCCTCTTGAAGTATATTCCATCCCCTTTGAATCATGCTTGATGAAATCCTCTGACAATCCGTATGGCACGCTGGCGTCTGAAACCAGCAGCTGCACACACAATCAGCTCTGCAGTATTGGCGGCGTAGGATCAATCTCTAGTGCATTTTTATGAAGTATGGTCGCCAGTTGCTCATAAATGTTGTAGGTTGATGGGCTTTCTGAATATTGCATTTATATACTACTTACCATGTAGTAATATTCTACTGTTGTACGACACAGCAATAACTAGATCAACGCCACTAAAGAAAGTATCGTCTTCATACAAGGACAGAAGGTTTCTCTTGTGGTAGCTCACAAGTGTTATCTCAAATAACAAGTGCAACTTTAGGTTGGAATATCCGTTTTATTGTATAAAAGAAACTTATGAAACAAGAAGTAATGGAAAGACTTGTAATAATTTTAATGAGGTACTTGTTGAATGTACTCCATAATTAGGAAGCTAACAATGTGCGGCAACAACCGTAAGGTTTTTGTAAGGTTTTGTCTAATGTATCTGACTACAGCTGAGGTTCTGTGTGAGGACTAACGAGGATGATTAATGACATGTTTATCTGTTCCAGCAATCTGACAAAAAAACAGAAAAAGATTCTTAAAAAAATTTCCAATAACAACAACAGCAACCACCTATACAATTATTTATGGTACATAAAATGTTGTAAAGTTAAATACATAGGCCTAGAACAGTAGTGCAAAAACGGCTGGCGTAGGGACTAGAGTACAGATTTTTGGCAGGGACATTACGCTTGAAGTTAATTGTGGAAGATTGCATTGCACTAGGTCCGGTTTAATTGTTATAAATATTGAGTTATTAAGAGCAATATTGGTTTCTGCAATGGCTGAGATTCTTTGGTAATGTTCGAATCTGTACCAGTGTTGTAGTGCTGGCGTTCTAAGCTCAGTTCTAAGTGACCTTCTGATGACAAACGGAAGAGCGGAGAATAGTAAAACACAACGGGATTGTGGAAGTGCAACGGCAAATAAATTGCAGCAATACAGATCAACTCAAATCAATGTAGTATTCTATAGCATTAGCGTCAGACCTTGATGTTGTTTGTCACTCTGATATCTTAATGAATGTTACTAATTAGTTGCTACCCAAATCTGATTGCATGTGAATGACTACCTCTTCATGATCCAGGCGGTGTTTATGTGTCAAACAACATTACACTGTTGATGACACCAATGACTGTACTATGTTGAATGATGAATATGATGTTGAGGATATATATTTTGAGGGGGAAATCTATGAATGAAGGCCATGTGGTTGATTGGAATTTATGGAATGTGAATGCCACCTGGTCTGAGTCACAACAGAGGTCAGCCACAAGGGGATTGCCCCACAACCTAACTCAGTCACATGACCTACACTTCCATACATTGGATGTTTACACTCGGGCATTAAATAATTCAGGCTTTCCCCCCATTGTCAAGCAGCCTGTGCTGGGAGATAATACTGATGCTATTTATAGAATAGTGCCCCAGATGAATTTACAGTGCTTGGGTTTTGAGTTGCTAACTGGCAATGTGACTGCTTGAGTAAACACAGACTGCTGCTGCTTGATGCTGGGATAGCCCCTGTCATTACATTCTGCTTATCATTATTATGCTAATGCAGGGGTTTCCCTTTGTCAGTGTTGAAATGGAATATCCCTCTTGGAGTGGCTGTTGTTACTGAGAGGAGATAATTACCTGTGTGGTTGACACAAGAGGCTATCATATGTTATTCAACACTCATTATTGATTTGTCTGGGTTGTCAAGGTTCATGTACAACTCTGTTGTTGTCGTTTACACATGAGTTGGTCAGGGGGGAATTTTTGCATTCCGAATTGTACTCAATTATTTTATTATACTTTAAAGAGAATTCTCCAAGAGAACTGTCTTTTTTATCTATGCAGAAAGTGCATTTGAAATAATATTTAGATCAAGGTCAAGATAGGAAAAAGTCATATCTCTTTTACATATGATAAATGACCACTTGTTTTTTCCCCATAACTGTGCATATTCCGACGCCCCTTAAAACACCAACACTTACCCCCACCCTTGAAGACAAGTGTTTGAATGTACAGATAAGAATTCTGGGTGATCTAAACATTTAATGAATCCTCAAGATAACAGGAAATGCAGGATTTAACCGAGAATTCTTAACTGCAAAATAGCACCTGATTATAATGCATGAATAAACAACTTCTTAATGTTTATGAATGAACTAATCCAGTGTAGATCAGCAAGTTGTTTTCCTGGTTGTTACAACTGGTTGTATTTTTATTCAAGTCTGAAATTAAGGTAATGCAGATTGCAGAAGCCTTTATTTGTCTCGTGATACCACATCTGAACACCAGACTGTATTCACTGCAGTGTTGTGTCACCATCCACTGTGTACATTATATAGAGAGTTGATCTCATGTACTGTATGTACGTGTAGATTATGTAGATTTACTCTTTGAACACATGAAAGCACCAGTCAGTATTTTTCGTCTAGCCACTTCCTTGTTTAGTTTGCAGTTACACATACATTGTACATATAGTGTACGTATGGCATTGTGCACAAAGTTGATTCCTGGCAAAAACAAAAACCTGATGCATTCTGTGAAACGATAAGCATCATGCGTTTTTCAGCTTTCCAATTCAGTGTGCATTTGGATTTGTTGAATTCAGATACTAGGAACTGTGGATGTTTTTGTATTTTACATCATGGAGAATTGTGGAGGGTGTATTTGGTTTTATTGAGTGATGTTTGAATGTTTCTTTGTTTGATGTAGGGTGTGCCAGAGAGTGTACAAAATTCTGTCCTGAAGCGCCCCTACCCAGGGGGCTACCAGCAGCCTGGCGGTCGGCAGTACCCTGTTATGTCACAACCGATGTATCCAGGTAGTCACATGACAGCATCTAGAGCGACCCATAATGCACAGGGACAAGGGGGAATGGTCGGGAATATGATTGGCAACAGCGGTCAGTTCGGACAACCGGTAAGACGTTCATTTTAACATCTAAATCTCTCTGTATGGATCCAATTGCATTTTATTCTCAAAATAAATTTGCCATACCAGACTGCTGAAATAAATTTAACTGAATGGTGATGTGAGTGCAGCAGTATTATTTTTCTATCAATGGTAAGAATCACCAGTGGTCATAATAATGACATTAGACTTGGTTAATGTTTCATGTTAATGTACTGCTGTAGTTAACGCTTACTACAGAACATAGTGCCTAAGAATGAGAAAGGAAACAAATATTTCACATTTGTCTTCATGACTAGTCCATTTTTCCATGGAAAAACTGATGGAAATTTGACCAATTACGGTGTGTATCAGAGGGTTTATAATATTCCAAGTGGACAGATTGAAATTTGTTTTTGCATGTAGCGCCACAACATACCTTTGTCATTTGATGTAATATTTTTTTGTGACTGCACAACAGAGTAAAACTGCACTCAATTATTTGTGGTCGATTTGCCGCTGTGGTGTGGTATATTGCCAGCCAATAGAAATGTGAAAAACTAAATTGTTGATTCGTAACCTTGTCCCCAAGTCTTATCTCTTTTGTTGTGGGCGCACTTAAAGCATGGTGATAATGATCAACAACCTTGAGAACAAGGCAGTTATAAAGCTTTTGATGCGTGTGCAGTGAGTACAGTTGCACAACGTGAGAAACCTGTAGGTGACACATGACGATGTGTGTACATGTACCACCAACAAAATGACAAAGATTACGTTAAAAAGCAAGTTATCCGCCAACAAATTTGATTATTGATTTTGATTGGTCCACAGTCTTGAAATATTTGCATAATTTGCAATTTTAGCGCGTTTTGTTCTCTGTCTAAAAGGAATGAGGCCTGTATTTATTTGTCGTGCATCATTCACATTTTGAAAGATAAGAACCTTTTTTTTCTAGCGTCAAACTATTAATACTAAGTCTTTCAAACAGAAGGCATTTTGAAACTTAATCAGGTATGCTTTTTGCAACGCTTTGACCTTTATGCTATTAAGAGAAAACAAAATATTTGGTCAAGAATGATCGAGTCTGCTGGGGGGGGGGGGTAGCTTGGTTATCAGGCAGACATGTACACTTTCCAAGAACAGGGAAATATCGCACAGCTCTGTCCCCATGCCATGTGCCAGTCAACCTTCTACTACATGGCTAACGGGGCCCAGAAAATGCTATATTTGTTCATGTTAGACAAACTCGTGGGACAACTGAAAATGCTGATCAAAGTTTATGTTTCATTGTTGACAACATTGCACTAGTTAGGGTTACCCCTGGCAGGAGTGGCTAAGGAGTATGCAAGTAGTGGGTGTGCAAAGTGCCATTTTTGAAGTCGGGTCTGTGGAGCCGCTGTTGTTTTGGAATAACGATTTCATTGTTGACCTTCCTAATAATTTAAAAGGGACTTTATTCGGTATTGAATTAATTAATGTAATTTTTGTTTGATTGATTAACCCCTTTGATATAAGAATAAAATCAAAGTGTATTATTGGCAAGGCACTAAATTGGCAAAACAAGATGTAAGCAAATTGCAGGGCATGCACCTTACATACCATGATGCCAGAGGAAACAACTGCTGCATTTTAAATCTTGTGGAGTGGACTTTAAAGGTATTGTACACGTTTGGTAATGACTCAAAACAAATATTAGCATAAAAACTTACTTGGTAACAAGCATCGGAGAGCTGTGGATAGTATAAAACATTGTAGGAAACGACTCCCTCTGAAGTGACGTAGTTTTTGAGAAAGAGGTAATTTCTAGCTAAAATAATAAAAACTTCTTGCAAGAAGTTTTTATTCCTAACTGAAAGCACACAAATTTGTACAACAAGGGTGTTTTTTCTTTCATCATTTTCTTGCAACTTCGATGACCAATTGAGCCCAAATTTTCACAGGCTTGTTATTTTATGCATATGTTGGGATACACCAAGTGAGAATACTGGTCTTTGACAATTTCCAAACGTGTTCAGTGCCTTTAAGAAGTAGGTAGTATTTTAAGATTAATTTGGGTGTGACTATCACTTCAGTATGAACAGATGCCCTCACAATATGGTCAGCAAGGCCAGGGCATGGAGTACAATCATCAACAGTCATATCAGCATGCGCCAACATGGCAACAACAGCAGCAGCAAGGCATGCCACCCTACAGCAACAGCCAGCAGCAGCAGCATCATCACACGTGGAAAGACTCGGTGTCTTCACAGGCAGCGTCTTCACATCAGGTACAGCAGCAGTGCTTTACGAGAAACACGTACATCACATGTACTAACATTGGCCTCCTCCTAGACTACATACTATACTACACATCATGCTAACATGCGACTTGCTATATAGTCTGGTTCCGGGGTGCCAATCACTTTGCTTTCTTCTGACAGACTAATATCTCGTGGTACTGTTGTGGAACTGTGTGTTGAGTCACTAATTATATTTCAAGCTAATGGTTTGGGCTGAATACAACTCTATCATAATTAATCTAATGTACAATGTATTTCACACTGGTAAAGAATGAAGGTCAAATGAAATAAAAGTCTTTAGGCCAGATAACACACAGACAATTTAAACAAAGTCACATCATGAAAGTTTCAACACACTGCATGACCTCAGTGCTTCAAGTAGAATTTCAAATCGACTTTGATTATGTGGCCGACTGGCCGTGCAACACTTTTTATTGCATGTACTTATTTGGTAATGCATCGTTCACCGATTAAGACTCACATAGAACAAAACCAGCACCAGGGTTTTTGCGTTCTGTATCTGTTGTTCAATCTAAACAAGATTTCTCAAATCCTTTAAAAACATGTAAAGGAAGAGTTTAAATTTGGATAATTCGTTGTCAGATAGCATCACTCTACCCTGCCCAACTCCCTCAGTGAATCATACTGCACCATGAGATCTAGTTCCTGAAATAAAATGTGGAAGATGAATATCTTCCGATTGTTAACAGGTTTTTGATGATAAGCCCCATGTGACTATGGGGGTAACTTCAGCTACACAACAAAGCATTAGGGGAGTAAAATAATCATTGAGAAAGTGTTTGATAAGATTCTTATGGTTGTTTGTTCGGGGGAATTTTGCTTGTTCCAGGATAATTATTTGCCAGTTGCTTTGTGTTTTAAGAAGAAGTGGGATGTGTGCTTTGATGTGTGTTTGTAAATTATCATCAATTGTATACGTGTAACATTCAAGTGATTAATTATCACAGAAAGTTAAATTCACTGTGAAACTTTCTCGCTTATTTCTGGCTGTATTCACACCCCAAAAATGGATATGATGTGAAGTTAGAATGTTTGTATTGATTTAATTTTTATCTCTGTGTAATTGATCGAATGAAAGGGATACTCACTCCTAAGTATATTTGTTAAAACATTTAAACTGAAGACGTTTGGTGCACACTAAATGCGTATAGAGGGTCTGTATACGTTTGGTAATGACTATGAAAATTAATGACAATAAAAATTTACTTGGTAAGAAGTACAGCTCGTTTGGATTGTGTAATGCATTTTGAGAAACTTTTCACTTCGAAGTACTGCGGTTATGGAACAATATATCACTTTTTAGCCGCAAAATGTTAATGTGAGAAGCGTTACTGCAGTAACGTTTCTCAGATAGTGTATTCCAATTGAATATTAATTCTTCCTGCGTGGACATAACCGTTCCAGATTTTCGGCAATATCTCAAAAATGCTACCACCTTTTGAAATGAAATTTTCACAGGCTAGTTTTATGGTATATATCTACAACTATATAAGATTGAAACAAACAGTGGGTTCCAATTACCAAACGTATACAATCCCTTAAAGCAGCAAAAGGTGAATTTTTGAGCAGCAACTGATACTTTTTAAACCAAGGCCGGTGTTCACCGAATAGCCTCAGGTCCGTGAGTTACTTTTCAAACCAAACAACATGACAGCTTAACCAATCCCAACTGATAATATTCAAATACTTTCCAAGTATTTCACAGTGGACTGAATTGATTTATCAGAGGATTTTTCGGTTTGACTATAGTCAAACATAGTGTCAAGGTTTTCCCCAGGTTTTGTCAAAAATGTGGGCCATTCTGGGCCAAAATTTTGGGATGTTTGGTCGAAGCGCGCTAAATTTATACAAGGTCCTCAGAATGTTTTATACTTTGTGTTTTTCTTGGTTTTCAAAGCCCTACTGTGCAATTTGGAGCATTCTGTATGGTTTTCTGTTCATGTTTTGTTTTGCATCGCCGTAATTTGCGCGTATCAGCATGCAATTCCCGCGTATCGGCCCGATACGGTAGCTTGCGCATGGGGAGAACCCTGAGTGTGAAACTTTCACTGAATTGTTCACTGTCTGCAATTATCTGTCACTTGAAATGTTACACGTTGAAAATACATTTAAAAACACGTTGTCAAAAGCATATACAATGTATGGTTGGTATTTGATTTATGTGTGTAAATTGTATTGTTTGGTTTTAAAAATTACAGCAAATAAGGCTGAATTGATGATATTGCAAACCATTTAGCAAAAAGACAAACGTTGAAAGCTTTGAATACTAAGTGTATTTCATGGAGGAAATTTATTTGTCAATATAATCAACAGGGTATTTATTTATTTACATTTTTTGTCAACAAAAGAAAAGAAAGTAGTTCACTACCTTTGAAAAAAACCCCGAGGTACTTACATTCGTTTGTCTTTTCAGTGTCCCTCGACTTCTTTGTGCATGTAGCACTGACACACACACAAAAAAGAACCAATTGAGATGATTAAAAAACATTTGATGTTTGTAAAGTGAGATTGTTTATCATTGAATTGGGCCTCATTATTTCATGACTGGATACCCTACACTTCATAATGAGTAATGTTATAAACCACATTTATCATCCATCCAAATTGAATTATCTCGAGGGAGTCATCCCTGACAAAATTTGTGTTGTATTCCCAGAACTACTGAGCCTTTGTGACGTTGATATACAATCCACTTTTAAACCACGTAATTAGATAATTCCATTAATATAATGATCCCCCCACTGAAAGGGAAAACCCCAACGATGTCACTTCTGTGCAGACGTGAAGTCGTAAAGCTGGAATTAATTACAGGGGTTTTTACTATAAAAGAAAAAGGTCATTTTCCCCCCTTATGTATTTCAGGAAAATGTGATGTATTTTTGTGTACTTGTGCTGCAGGCAGTGTTTTTGTAGTGTTTTATAAATGCTTGATTTTAAACCATGACTAGGTACTGTGACAGTTAACATTTGGAGCTAACAATTCGTTTATTTTGACGTTCAACAAGTTTAAATTCTGATTAATCCTGTTTTCAAAAAATGAACTCTGCCTGTTTGAGTATTTGCTGTTTGGGGGGTAAATTTGTGAAATCCATGTGAATAGTGCGTTATGAACTAGCAGTTTTTGTCAAACCTTAAAATATGTATGGTAAACTGATCTTTCCATAATTTGCATTAACATGGTGCAGTATGGTCCATGTGGGAGTTATGTCAAGTTCTTCACAGTGTGGTTAGCTTTGCAGTCAAATAGGTACAGCATTGGTAATGTTAGCTAAACCTTGAATCCATAGGTAGAACCTTAATTGAAACCAACTAACTGGTGAAAAAATTTGCCTTATTTTCTCAACATCAAGTTAGTGTTTTATAAATTACAATTTATAAAATTCAGGCCTCAAATGAACCCATGGCACCCACAGCAATTGTCGTGGTGCACTGTGGTTTTGCTATGGTGTCCTTTGCAAAGCTGCAATACATATAAGTGCCACTTACCAGAGGAAAAGTTCAAGGCCTGTTAATTTAGGTGCATGCTTTGCAAATTCTGGCCGTTCCCTGTTTAAAACATGGTCTCACTTTGCTTGCAACTGGCCCCCTACCAAATTGACATTTAAATTCTATATTCGTTGATTTGAGCTGGACAATTTCTGCAATTTGATGAAAGAATTGTCTAGCACTAGCAGGTTTGCATGATATGTTTGATTCCATTTTTTGTTATTGGTGTTCCTTTTTTTACAGTGAGTTACCAATGCAATACCTTGTAACTGGTGAAAGAACAACATTGGGTTGTGTGAACATCCATGCTCACATCATGGAAAATGTGCTGGTTTCTATATTTCTACAACATTAGTAATATCACAGAAACACATCATTTTCCATCTTTTCCTTTACTCAGACTCAACAAAGGTCAAATTTTAGCCAATTATTTTGTATTCATACATGTCTGGAACAAATTCAAATGAATGCATGTAAGGTATAATGTAAGGATTCTAAACTTTCCTCTTGTTTATATTAATAAAATAGCCCGATAATTGAGGCGCTGTCAACTCACTGCGAGTGACTTTGTTAAAGGGTGCACTTGTATACTTGCGGTGAATTGACATTTGTCCATAGAGTTATTATGTAAGAACTAGACGGAGCTCTGGCTATGTCACGTATGTTACGCCGCTGACCCGCCGTGGACACAAATTCCTATAGGGTCAGTTGAAAATATTTGCTGTGAAAACTGCAAATTGACCAGTGTAATATGATGGGTCAGTATTGACTTCGCGCAATCACCCTGCAAAATAAAACAACCCCCTCAAAAAACAAAATCTAAAAAAAAACAAAAACCAAAACTTACATTATACAGTAAAATTCTCTTTTTGTTCATCCAGGGTATCCTAAATAAAAATTGGTCATTTTTGTAGCTTATCTCAATGAGCACCATTGTCTCAATGATAAAAAAATGCGTCTTGTCGGAAACGTCGGGCCATGTCACATGGGTTTTTACGCCCTGTAGTTCTGATTTAACTCTACCTTAATCATGGTGCCGCCATCTTTTTTTAACCCCCTACCATTCAAATCAATGTAAACCAAACTGAGGCCTGGAGGGAAAAATAGTCTGGCATCAATTCTTTCTAGTAGAATGAAAATCAGTACTCGGTAATGCTATTTCCACAAGGGGTGCAAGACTAATAAATGTGGTGGCAGCAGGGTAATGGTCTATAAAGAACAGTGTGGGAAGTTGGAAGATTTTATTGTAATATTACAATAGTGTTGATTATTTCCCATGTGATTTACATTGTTGCCGTTTGTTACCACAGCAGCAGCAGCAGCAGCAACCGCAGCAACCGCAACCGCAGCAGCCACCGTCCCAGTCTTCATCCAACTATCAGCAACCGCAGCAGACAACACCTAGCTTCAATAGAGGAGGGCAACAGGCCACGCCCAGCAACAGCAAATCTGGAAATCCCCCTGATGAAGTGAGTGTTGCTAACAGACCACCCAGTCTGCCTGTAAGTCTTTCATCCAAACTAACCCGCACTGTGTGCAATGGCCAACCCAGGGTAGCAGTGAAGGGAAAGGGAGTATTCCCCCTAAACAGGAACATTCCTCCAAACGGGTTCTCTCCAGAATTGGGTACTCCCCAAACAGGGCCAACCCCCAAACAGGGTCATACCCTAAAACAGGGGCATTCCACCAAACGGGGGCATTCTCTCAAACGGGCATTCTCCCAAACAGGTCTTCCCCAAACAGGGGCGTTCCTTCAAACAGGGGCGTTCCTCCAAACAGGTGCATACTCTAAAAAACAGGCATACCCCAAAACAAGTAAAGGATGAAACTTGCCCGCTTTGACTCCCTCCCTGGGTCTGCTAATGCCTTTACTTTCCATGGGCATCTCTGTGTCGTTTCCTTTTTAAATCTATTTTGGTGAAATTTGTTTGTCCTTTTTGTTTATTTCCCACTGTTTATTACTTCACCATTATGATCATTCACAACACTTGCATGGTATGTTAATAGGATTTAACATTGTTTGTTTCTTGTTCACCTTTATGAGGAAAAAATCTGGGTACATCCTAAGTTGTACACATTCACAGTAATAGTGCAAATGTTTTCTTATTGTGCTTGTGGGTAAAGTACATGACTAAATAATGACTGTATACATGTGACACATCTTTGTGTGTGATGTCGAGCAATGAAAATAAAACCCCTTATTGTTGGAAAAAAAACCACCTCAAAAAGACAAGTAGTCCCAGGCTATCATATTTGTGCGGCGCCCTCTAACGGGATTGGCGGTAAACATTATGGATTTGATGAGAGGCCGGGTCACATTGCAGCTGAATTTGACCGTCGTCGATGCCAGCGATGCAATTTGCCATGAGCTAGACCGGTGATGCAGTAAAAGCCAAGAGAGAGGGAAAGTGGAGAGAGTCAGAGCGACTGAGGTCATTGACTCTAGGGAGATAAACACAAGCGCAGACTACGTGGAGCCGTGTGTGCTCTAAGAAGTCTGCCTGGCTCATGGGCATTCACATGTCCTGTCGTGAACTTCCTCATGAATGAATGAGAGCCCCATGCATGTAAGGTGTACTGGCCACACTATTACCCTCCAACATTCAACCTCATAAAAGGCAGTGGTTATAACCCGAGCGTTGATTATTAGCTTGACGGTGCGGCGGCGTTAACTTGTACTCAGAGTCGACTAACCATGCCTTTAGGTAGAAAAGTCTTATTAAGAAATGCACATTTTTTTGTATATTATTGTCGTGGTGATTTATTTGTTGATTTGTAGTGTAGGTGAGTTAAGGTGTAGTGATGTTGGTGTAGTGTTACAGAGAAGGCCTGCTAGCGGTATGTAGCCTGTTGATGCTAGGAAGCTATCATGAAGTGCTATTGACTCTTCACTGCTTCCCACTCAGGGATTGATTTCAATGTTTGGAAAGGATCCCCTATCCATGCCCTATGCTCAGCCTGTCGTGGCCTGTACACAAACTTCTACATGAAGTTGCCATTCAATGCTCGCAGTGGATATCACAGAGTAGCAAGGCGCCGTCTGTGTTGTTAGTCAATATTGTGTGATTGAGACAAGGAACTACATGTACAATGAGCTTGAAAAGAAGAGGGTCATACTTCGGAAGGCTCACATGCTTTGACAGTTTTTGTTATCAAAACTGACGAGCACATGTGAAATCCTAAACGTCGTCTAAGATCAATTGTAAATGATTGGAGACACTGTAGTTACTAATGTACTAGTCAAAGATAATGCTGAATAGAAAACTACATGTACCTTGTGCAGCCTTCTATCATTTTGAAATCTTAGAGCTTCTAAGACACACAGTTCTCAATTGACCTTCGTTTGAACATGGGTGCAAAAAACTGTGTTCATAGAAACTTGTACTGTTTGTTTACGTTTCCTGAATGAAAAGCTAGTGGGTTCGAATCCCACCTGAGTGGTCTGTGGATTGTTTCTCCTCAAGACTTGGAAGCCATTGAGTATATTTAGTGCTTTAAAAAAGTACTTTTTAAAAAGTACAATTTGCTATTATTAGTATTAGAGAGTGACACTTACAGTTGTTTAATCTAACAACCCACAAGTCTGTAAAACTCCATACAGAATCCAAAATTCATTGAGCTTGAGGAACGGCAAAGCAATCCTTATTCCAGAAGTCAGCAACATAAGATGTGGAGTTGGTTGGCTATTGATTCTTAGATATTACTTGTAAACACTGTCCAGAGAGTTAAAGGTTGTGTACCTTCGTCATACAGTAGTACCAATGGAATATGAACGATGTCTAATCCGGGCTAATCAATTTAAATGTACTGAGGCTTTTTTTAGATCAGGAGAGCAAATCTCAAGCTCCAGTGGCAATAGTGGGAGTCTTGGGGGCGTGTCTGACTCACTAGAAGTGATAGGTTAGTACTTAGTGCATTCAAGGTGAATGGGTGTACTGTTCAGAGTATTAGGGTCATTCAGCATTTCTGTATGCCCCCTTTTTACTCTGATTTTGCTTCGTCTCTTCAATACATATCAGGAACTGGTGCTTCGTTCTTAAAAGGCCACATAAATATAAAAAATTGTTGATCGTCCTTTTTTGATGGGAAGTGGAGGAGGGAGGGCGTTTTTTTTTTTTTTTTTTGACATGGCAAAAATGAAATAAAGAATAAGATATCATCATAATCACTATAAAACAAAGGGTTTGTGTGATTCTGTTGTTTTCAATTGTTTTGTTAAACCCTTTCAAATCCTAGATGACATTTTCTGTAAACATTTTCCAAAAACTAAAACGCAGCCTAAGTAAATATTTGAAGAATTTTTCTTGTTTTGCAAACATGAATAATCTTTCTTCAATCATCTGTTTCCGACCTATGGATTTTGAAAAAATATCAGCTAAACAAAAATCTTGGAGCCAAGTTTGACTGAAAAGATCATTAAAAATACCGTTTTTTATGATTTAAAAAAATAAATAAATAAATTACAAATTGGGGTCGGGGTGTTTTGTAGGGTCGAGCGGGGACGATCAACAATTTTATTTTTTTATGTGGCCTAAGGGCAAGGCAGGTTCTAGTAAAGGGCACATGTATGAGAGGGAAATTAAGTTTGTTCTGGAGCATTTCAAGGGGCACCAAGGCTGTGGCATGGAGGCCTCCATTACCTTTGTGGAGGTTCAGGCCTCACATGTAGTGATAAACACAAGAATGTAAGCATTGGATTATTTATTTTTTTTAATATGATGTTTTGAGGAAATATCTGATGAGAAATTCTGCATGATTGAAGGAAACTTGGGTGTTTTTAATTGGATTGGCAGCTGCTGTTGCTTTTTTTATTTTACCGAAGCACGATGCTTGAAATTAATACAAGGTAATAGTCAGGGTCTAGAAATTGGCTGCTCAAGTTTAATGAAAAACCAAAAACAGGTTATCCAAATTGTCATCTTTAACACATTTGACATGTAAATGACAGATTTAGCAGGGCCAAATTTAAAGTCAGGTGCCCGAAAGATGCATAGACAATATGTTGACTAACAATCCAACAGAAAAGACTGGACTTTTTCACCAGTCTACACAACTTCTGGCAAGGATGCTTTTACCGAAACTTTACCTCGGGTGAAGAGCTTGGCCGTGAAGAAGCGTATAATGGCATTCATTCCCACATGGTCATAGCGGCATACCCACACTGGGCATTCAGTTGCTTCCAGCATGTCATTTGGCCTTTGACAGTCTCAAATACAATTCCCTCATCCAAGCTAGTGGTACGACAAAACTCATCTTCAGCTCAAATTAACTTGTGAAAATCTCTGATGATCCAACCATTTAATTGTAAATCGAGATGTTGAAATTGTGGTTCTTGAAAACAGAACTAATAACAACAGGATTGTTGTGTTGTTGTTGTTTTTTAATTGTCGGCTAGTAAAAACAAAAGATGGGGAAAAAAGACACTCTTTCATCCCAAGGCTAGTTCCTTTGCTCCACAGATGAAATGTCAACTATTTAAAGATTCAGGTAAAGATCCATAGGTATTCAGACAACCTTGCTGTCAAAAAAAAAAGGTCGCTTGAAAAAGTGTAATGACGCCCACGCTGCTGTATCGCTTCTATGGGTTACCCATTCACCAATATCCTAATTAGTGTTTGCCTGAGCCGCGTTTATTTCGCTCAGCGCAAGTTGGCTGCACTATAAACATGTGAGCAGATAATGCCATTTGCAAATTTATTCAGGGCTGAGTGTGATGAATAATGGATGACAACATGAATGTGATACTCGACTACATAAATGTGATCCTGTGTTAATGCAGCCTATGAATGAACAAGTATGTGACAGAAGGACAATTTGCTCTGACTGTCATTGTCAAGATGATCAGGCATTAAATTTCTAAAGGCTTGCGTATGAGGGTTATGGAAATACTACAGTATCTTGTATCAGTTTAGTTGGAGCACCTTCTTGTCAATACATTGGGATTCTAAAATGTCAATCGTTTGATGTGATGGAGAAGCGTCTTCCAATTGATGAGTCTGGGGACAAGACGTCTGAGGCTTGTTTGCCCTTATCACTAGTCTGCTGGACGAATGCCAGTTTATAACAGCTGTAGACAGCTCCAGACGTTCCCAGAGTAGTCCTATAGGCTGACACTGAAATCTCCCTTTCAAAAATTATCAAGGAAGATTTGGAGACATTTGTGGAAAGCGCGGTTTGCTTTCAAAAGTATTTCACTGAAATCCTGACCAACATATTGGATGAATAACTTATGCAGAGACTTGACAAACTGGTTTTACAGTGGGTGTGTTTTGTGTGGATAATCAACTGGACACTGGCCTGATAGTGATACTTTATTCTGGGGCATTGGGGTAATTGCCTCCATTTCCCCTTAGTGAAGTCATTCTTGGAATTACACTGAGGCAATGGAGGCTACAGCCTCTTGGCCTTGGTGCTCCTCAAAAAGTTTCCCATAGACTTTAAGATTTTTTAATGGAAATACCCTTTGCAAAATGAAAATTGCTATGCCCTTTCAAAGGTAAAATTCCAGGCCTGGTGTGGTATCAGGCCTGGGCCCAATTTCATAGAGCTGCTTAACAATTTTCTGCTTAGCAGAAATGAGCAGGATACCAGTCACAAATTGTTCAAGTGACATGGTAGTTTGGCTGGTAACCGTATGACGGTAAGCCTAATTTTGCTGTGCTAAGCTACTTTCTTTGCTTAAGCAGCTATCTGAAATTGGGCCCTGTGCTCAGAATGGGACTAGCGATACCTTTGATCCACACTAGAAATTTAATCAGACACACTTTTTTCAAAATCAAAATGTGTGTTGATAAAAACCAGGCTTGGAAAATTACACAGCGGCCACGGAGGCGATTGCCTCTGTTGCCCTGGACTTGGTCTTGGTGCCGCTTCAGAAGTTTTTTGTAGACTTTGTAGATTTTCCAATGGAAGTTCCCTTTGCAAAATGAAAATGGCCTTGCCCTCTCAAAGATGAAAATCCAGGCCTGGAAAATATCTTTTACCGGTCAATTTGTCTCAAAATGTTATTGAATGTTTCCACTTTAGATAGCTTTACTAGAACCACGTAATTTTAGTGTGAAATCTCAGTGCTGGATAAAGAAAATGTGTTAGCTCAAGTTAGGTCTACAGTATTTAAAGATTTCTGGATCATGTTTACATTTTTTGTAGTATAAATTCGCGGCATTCATAATGAATGCTGATATTCTAATCTTCGCAATTTAACTGTAAAAACTAATTTCAAATCCTTGCATCTAAACTTCATCTTCAGACAGTTGTCTCGATGATTTGTCACTTTTGTTAGACCCCTCGAATATATGATGTCACAAGACCCAAACAGCGCCCTCACTGAGGTCAATAAAGATCTATCATTGGCTGAGAGTTGTATGCGACGTGTACACACGTGTACGTTTCCATTGTTTGACCTCGGCGATGGCGGCAGATGCAAGGGGTCTATTTCGAAAAATGTTTTCATAAAATCCACATTTATTATGCACTGCATTTTTACAGACTGCACATTAGTCTTTTGCGTATTTGAATGTTGAAATTACGTTATTTTGTTTCACTGCACATGTTAAAGCGATGTATGTGGGAACCCAAGGTTTTTGAATAGGGGAGACTTGCATTGTTTAAATATTCTGGACAGTAATCAGATCGTATTTATGTACATTGGGCCAATTTCATAGAGCTCCTTAAGCATAAAAAGTAGGCACAAGAAATTTATGCTTACCAGATTAAGGTTACCAGCTAAAATGCCATGTCATAGGTACAATTTGTGACTGGTATCCTGATTATGTTTGCTTAGCAAAAACAAAAACAAAAGGGGGAAAAGAACAATTGGCAGATGGTGAGACCGACCTGTCAGAATGTCAAATTCCTAAGCGTACGAGTACATGTAGTCCTTCATAATTTTCCAGATAATTACTATGTGTACCTAAAGGCATAATTATTTTAAACAAATCGTCAAAAAGTACATTTGGGGGTTTTTGGGGGTTTTTTTGTGGGTTTTTTTTTTTTGGGGGGGGGGGGGTGTGAATGTTGACATCATGGTCCCATGGTGGTGAAAATAGTTTATGTGCAGCGTTTCTGTTCACGTTGTGACAATGTTCTTGTAATATTTATAATATATATTTAAAAGTACTCAATTATTTTTTTGTTCATGAAACGAACAAAAAATGTGAGAATTTCATTTGCATCAATATATTATAGAAAACGCCATGTTTCATTTAATAAGAGACAGATTGACTATCTGTTTATATTGAAGCATATACCAAAGACATGGGCCCCGTTTCATGGCTCTGCCTTACATGGAATTCTGCGCTTACAGAGCTCTGTAAGCGCAGAATTATGTGGTAAGCAGAGCCATGAAACTAGCCCCAGAATGAAAGCTACTGACTTGTCCAGTATATTATGTTGTTAGGCATGTACCATGATGAGATGGGAACTGTACTGCAGTCATGGATAATTGTGTAACCACACAATTTTAGTTAACAAAGAATAGATGACTCAGTGTTTAGAATTTAAGCAACAGCCCCAGTACATCTATCTGCAATTGATAAAATTACAGACTTAAATTGTAGTTGTTTATTTAGGCGTAATCCTGTCTAGTTTATAGTTAGAAAACAGTGTGGGAAGAGTTTTGGAGACGATCCCTTAAGGTCACTCGGCTGACCTCCCTACATGGTGAAAAATGTATACGGCTTTGAGCTGCGCAAGCTGTGCCCTTTGAGCCCAATGTGTACTGATAAAAACCTAACTCTGCCTGACTGCATACAATGGCACAGTGTACAGTAATACAATGCAGGGATCGTGTCTAAAAAGGTTGTTTCAACGGGTTTGTTTATTCAGGACCAGGCGAAGGTAAACACTGATCAGACCAGAGGGGGAAAAAAGTTCTGTACACTGTTGTGGGTCTTTTGTTGTGATTCGGTGGCAGGACAATGTTTTGATTAATGAGTTTGACTAATTGATCAAGATTCTTGGAAATGAAGGCGATTCGGGGAAACCTTTTGTGGTTTTTGAGGATTTAAAGGTTATTTGAATGAAATGAAAGTGTGAGATTTTACAACAAATTCATTGTATTTCTCTAGTCTGTATTTTGTTATGTATCTGTTTAATCTCAGGACAGTAAGATATTTCTGAACTGTCAAGCTTTTTTATATTTTTCTCTGGCGGAAAAATCTTTTAAAAACATTCCTGCTCGAAAGAAAACCATATTTTCTGATAGGCCTATATAAAACAAAAATATACTCAAAATAAATTTACTTAAGAGAGATTTGTAATTTTTTTTAGGGGGTTTGAAAATGTTTGGACTTCTCAGTCTAAAAAAACCCAACAGATTCATTGTTCTTCAAAATGTTTTTTGATTTGTGTTTTAAAATCCAGAGATTTTCAACTCTGTTAAAAAAATCCAAAAGTGTTACAACAGCTAACAAAAACAATGTAATAAAAAAGGTGTATTGGCAATTATACCCTTTTTGTGTGTGTAACATTTACTAAAGTTTCTAAAGAACAGTTTGAAAGAATTTTTTTGGGTGAAGAATGGCACATTTTTTTGTTGGGAAAAGGTTAAAATTAATCGAGAATTCAGTCATTACAAGAGAAGAAATTGTGGGTTGGACCAAAAGGAAACTAAAGGAGTAGATCTTTTGATTGGAACGTTAACTTAAAAAAACAAACATTTTGGAGAAATTGAAAAGTGTAACTTTTCCTTTGTTGTATCTGAAGATTTAGTTTTATAACATTTTTTTTATTCCCAAGTCTGGTGTGGTTTACTGGTATTTTTCTTCAGGATTATTTTTCGTATTGAGAAGGAATATTCTATGCATACACTGATTCCTGTTGAGGCTGGTGAGTTAACAAAGCCCCAAGTTACCCCCTTATTTCATTTGCATGTGTAGCCAAAGGTCGTCCTGTGTACCCACCATTATTATAAAAGCAGAACCAGCCTGTACTCTTTTATTGCTTTAGCACTTACTGTAGAATCCTTACACCCTGAATCCCATATGCAGTAAAACCCGGAGAGAAAAAAGTCCACAAACAATCCATGCATAGAGATGGCACTACAGATCTCTATTGCCACAACCTGCCAGCAAGGACGGAACTACTTTCAAATGCAAATGAGTGTGCGTGCTCATAAATAAGCCATTAGTCATTCAGCAGGCATACACTGTACACAGGGCTAGTCAGCACAATGGCGCTGCATAATGTGCACTGAGTGCAGTTCATGCATGTAGTACAACCTCCCGGGAGAAACCTACACACATGCTCACATGCACTGTGCATGCATACAGGCAGAAACCAGCCTTTTAATTGGACCTTAAGGGACGGGCTGAAAATCGTCCTCACTGTTATTCTTACCGCTAGCTCTCTGCATGAATATTTTATAATTTTCTCCAATATTTCAGATGGCACAATAAACTCAGTTTGGCATGCGAAAAAACATTGGGCCATGTCTATTATTTCCTTGGGGGTATCCTTGTAGTACCTGGGTAGGAGAAGAGAATAAGCCAATGCTTGACTTGTATTCACCTGGACTCTCTAGGGTTGGCAACCCCTGTTATGCTAATGCAGCTCGCTGATTTCCTGGATGGCTGAGCGTGACTCAAGTTGGACCTGGCCATTTTTCAGCACAGAATGTGACAGGCGCAAAGTCTGGGAACTGAGGCCCACTGTTTGGGCTTATGCTGGGAATTTAGCGTAGATTTGACTTTCTAGAAGATGTAGGTGGTGGGTGGGTGGTTGGGTACTGGATGGGTGGTTGGTGTCGTTTCATCACCCAATCTACGTTTTTAGTGGTAAATCCTAGGTGGTTATTGTTGCCCAAATGTGAAAGTAATAAATTTAAATAAAAGGAAAAAAACAGATAGCGGCTGGGACAATGGAAAGTTAATTTTTCACGCTCTCGGCCGATGAAGGTCTGTGTTTTTAAAACAGCTTGATTAAAGATACAGTACAGGATTCGTGTTTATAAACAAATCTGAAAGCCCACTCATTATAATTTTCGTATCACTCAGCAGTAGGCTATATTATTATTTTCATAGCAGCAATTCTACAGAAAAATGTTTACATCTAAAATACTATCTATTTGAGGAAATAGCATGTGACAACCCCAGAATCATCATTTTTTATTTAATTTGCCACAATCAAAATAACTTGATGTGAACGTGCACAAAATCTCTGACAAATCTTAATCAGTTTTGCTCTGTTTCCCTCAAAATGTGACCATCAAATTTAATGAAAATTTCACAGGTTGTTTGTGTATTGGTGTGTTTTTAAAAACAAATTATGTGAAAACAATGAAATACTGAGATTCCGAGGTGTAATTTGGGGCCAGTTTGGGTAGTGTTTGAATGATTAATCAGTGTTGAATAAATACTGTCTTCTATTTGTTTCTAGTTCTAGGGTTTCACGATGGCCTTCTTGCCTTGGTTGGTATGCCTTCCGAGAAATTGCAAACTGCCTTTAGGAACGCAGTGGAATTTTGCTGGTTTTTATCTTCGATTCCTTCAAACGTCCACATAACATACGCATTTACCACTGCATCCATACCGGTTTTTCTAATCATGGTCTAAAATCCGTCTGAATACAACAAGAAGTGTTCGTAGGATCCAGAATTCATAGGTTTATGTCGTCAGCACATAATTTGACGACTTTCACCACCAAAATTTATATTCGTCTCGATCTACTAGGTTTTGTAGAGTTGGAGGTCTTATAAATGTTACTTACAAGCAGTTGAAAATAATGTTCAACCATTTAAATTCAGTATTTAATTTACTGTATCATTTAAGATTTCATGGAATTCCCACGTCATTGATTGAAGAGATGTGTTGTTTTTGTTTTTGTGGGAATTTTCAATTTTGTTGTAGCCACGTAGGCAATTGAAGTGTTTGTGAATCAATGAAAGGTAATTGTAGCGTTTGGTTTGGCCAAGTACTCTTGAGACTACTCGAGATGTCCTCATTCAAATTAAATCAAGAGGACTCGAAGTTTATACATGTAGGCCAAAAGGTGAATGACCGACGGTGCTACCTTATCACATCACCACTCTGGCTCAAGGCTAGTTGTTGGCCCCATCACTAAATTGCTATAAGAATAATGTACAATTTGCCTCTATGCTGCATTCTTGTACAAATGTCTTTGGTTGATCTGTTCTTGATGGGGCAGGGAGGGTTTCTTTCCAGAGGAAAAAAAACCAAACTTACTTAGACTAGTAATTTAGAGTTTGAAGATTGTTGAGCAAAACCATTACTTGTTTTGCATCTACTCTGAAATTCTAGGCTTGTATTGATATCTTAACCTTTGAAATGTACCACTAAATTATTGTTATACTTTTGTTACAAATGAGGTTTTTTTATATATAGGCCTATATATAATAAATGTATTACTGTAAACCAATGTGTTTCAAAAAGTATTTGAATTATTACATTCAAGTAGCTTCTGTTTTACTTATTGTGCTTGTTTACTTGTATTTGTGTTATGATTATTATTTGCTATTATTACTATTTTTTGTTGATGGGTCAGGTGAACTTGCTATGCTTAAATGAGTAGTGTATAATTTATCAACATTTTTAAACTATAAAGCAGATTTGATATTTCATTCCCATGGAAGGTTGAAGTATCACTGGGAAACCCCTGTAGATATCTTTGCTGTATTCCTACATTGAAGCATTTCAAAGAGGTTTTCAAGAGGAAACTATCAGTTTTGTTAGTGGTTTTATCAAATTAAAGTGAAAGGTGTGGCGAATGTGGTAGAATTAATCAAATAGACACTTTCTTGATAAACAAAACCACAAACTCTGAAACTGAATCTGATGTACATGCACAATTTGACAAGAAAACAGCAAGTCGTAAAAAGCCATTTAGCGTATGGATGTATACACAGCATGGGTTGTAGCTTGTAACGCTCTAATTTGCTACATCCTCGGTACTGCGCTTGCCAGATGCAGTCCTCTGCCACATGAACACCTGTCCAAATCAAAACTGTTGCTTATTTGAAAATAAGATATTATTCTGACCTGGGCCCGATGTCATGAAGCCTGTTAAGCGCAGACAAGTATCGCTTAGCAGAAATACGTTACCAGCTAAAATGTCATTGAGTTTAGCTTGTTGCAACTGGTACCCTGAGAATTTTCTGCTAAACAGCTTTTTGGCATTAGGACAGGGACCCAATGTCATAACATTTCTGCTGAGCAAAAATAAGCAGGACACCAGCCACAAATGGTACATGTGATGCTGCTGGTAACCTTATTCTGGTGTCAGACAATTGTTTTGTGCTTAGTTACTCTTTGTGCTTAAAAGCAGCTCTATGAAATTTGGCCCTGGCGTATACCTTGCGCTGCGTAGCACAGTAATCTCTGCTTGTTGGGTTAGCGCATAATTTCTTCAGTGGCTAATAATATGGACAATGAATCTTAAGTTACGTGAAGAATGCATGCTTTAACCAAGAGTAACCTGGCTTGTGCATCAGCTTCTTTGTCCTTGTTCCACTGTGAAATTTGTGTAGAAAAACAATTCAGTGGTAAGTCCTTTTTTTTTCATTTTAGATACCGTCATCTGTCTATCATTTACATTCAGGGAATGAAAATCCTAAGTGTCTGAGTTTCGTTTTTTACTAAGTTGTAGGAGCTTTTCGTTTTGATGCTCAGATTTGGTTCAACGTATCCTTTCGATTACCATACAGGTCCAGGCTTGATATTCACTCTTTTAATAAGGGCAGGGCAGTTTTTCCTTAGTAAAGGACACCTCTATGAGGAAAATTTACATTTCTATTGGGACATTTTAAGGGGCACCAAGGCAGTGACCAGGGGGCATGGAGGCAATTTTCCTCATTGCCTCTGTGAAGTATCAGACCTCAGATCCTCTTAAATATAAAAGAAAATATCTTTAACATTTCTCTCATAAATTTTGACTGAGAAAGTAGAATTAGCTGTTTGCAAACTGCTTTATTATTACTGTGACATAAATAAGTAGAAAACCAAATCATAACTGTCATAACAATGAAGTAGAAACTTCTGTTTTAATAAGTACTTACTACATTGGAGATGTCTATAATTAACGTCTTATACTGTCTGTGTACTTAACAAGAAGTCAGCTATCAGGACTGATACATCGTTCTTGTTGGGGGTATGGCAGTTATTCCTTCCTAAGGGCACTTCCAAGTGAGGGCAGATTGAACATGGAACATTTCAAGGGGCACCAAGGCAATTGCCTCTGTTGCCTCGGTGAAGTATCAGGCCTGGCTAGAGTAGAAGAATTGTTAATGATTTGTTTCACCTGTTTGCTAAAATCACCGGATTCAAAGACCTATCACTTTTCTCATCAAGACGATCAGAGCATACTGATCGAAACATCCAGTTGTTTCACCACCGGTTCTGTTCAGAACCACCACAACTCATCGGAAGATATTTCATGTACATTGTGTTACCGCACACTTTACCAGACTATCACTCTGTATTGACTGTTGATCCAAAAAATGACCACTAGTAGAAATTGTATGGAAACCTTTGATTCAAATAACCTTCCCCCCCGTGTGATTTTAGTACCATATTAGCATTCCCAAAAATATTCAATATAGTAAAAACTAATCTGTATGAGTTAGTAATCGGTAGCCAGTTCTTTCATCCAAGAAGAAACTGTATTTCTAATTATTGACATATTTAAAACAAAATCCTGACCAATACTTTAATCTTAATTACTTCCACATGTATGTTATTCATACATCATAATAACCTGTTGCAATCATCATTAAAAGAAACCTGATTACTAAAATGAAAAAATGTTGGCACATTAAGTGTATTAAAAATCACTAACAGATCATTCCATGTTTGTGAATCATCATAACCAGTACTTTCTAATCAGTCATAATTCAGTGATTAATTTTGGTGATTGTATTTTATCAACTCCTTCTTTGAAATTGCTAATGACTGCTGAGTTAAGAGCTGTCAGTGTAGCACCAGTGTGTATCTAATGATGCGAGTCTTGGCCCATGCAGCCTCTTAAAGCCTCCTATTCATTTCTCCATTCATGATGTGCTTTCCCCTGGGGCATCAAGCGTCATTGTAAGACCCCCATTCTGACAACTTGTCAACATAACCGTAAGGGAGGAAGAAACCCAGCGTTTTCCCAGAAACACACATTGGTGGTCCGAAAAAAGTAGTGGGGGGTAGCCGGCTACGGAGGGCGGGTTGACAGTGCATGGAAGGCAGGCTGACTCGGCATGAGTAGATAGGCCTCACAGCGGACGTAGCAAATACGTGAGCAATTTATAGCTTCATCAAGCCATGTGAGTCACCCTTCCACACAGGAACATACCAATTTTGCTGCGTTGGTTTTTTTTATTTCTGTGTGAGGGTTGTGAGTGCTTGTTCATGTGGACCTCGCAGCCAGCTCTAGGCCTTGGCTTGATTCATTCCACCCAAACAGCCGTATTCAATCTATCTGGACTCTCCAATTCCCATTTGCTGTGATAGGAACGTGCTAAGTCACCAGATTTCCTTCATTTCCTCCGTTATTATCTCCTCCTTTTTTCCCCGTTGCAGGATCTCTCTGGTTCTCTAGATGACTTGCCAACTGGAGCCGATTTCTCTCAGAATAATGTGCCGACCAGCTCTCAGAGCGTGGATTCCTACTCCCAGTCCTCACAATCGCCTCACATGCATCCCTCTGTGTCCGCGCTCAGACCATCTCCCTCGCCAGTCGGCTCACCCGCAAGTCACATGTCACGCTCATCACTGTCTCCAGCCAGTGTACCAGGTATCAACAAACACTCAAAATATAAACCTCTCCTTCAAAAAAATATATATCATCAATCAAAGTTTTCTTCGTCTCGTCCATAAAATCAATCTTCAGATATGATTTGATCAGGTTATACAACTTTGCTAGAAAATATAGGATTTGAGGCATTGCATGGTGAGGTATCAGTGAAATAATAAGCAAGACAAGTTCTCAAAGAACAAAATCTACCAAGCAAGTAGATTTCAGAACTGAGAAGTCTCCCGAATTCCGAATATTCTACTCTGCGGCAGTAGAATAATAAGCAAGACAAGTTCTCAAAGAACAAAATCTACCTAGCAAGTAGATTTCAGAACTGAGAAGTCTCCCGAATTCCGAATATTCTACTCTGCGGCAGTAGAATAATAAGCAAGACAAGTTCTCAAAGAACAAAGTAGATATACACATGGTGTTACCGCAAACCAAATATATATTGCTAGAAAATGTTTTTCAATTTTGTTTGCAACCCTGATAAAATTGCCAGTTTACATCTTGATATTTTCTTCAAGTGTAAACAACTTATTAAGAAGGATAGTGACAATTGACGTTTGGTTAATGTCAATTAGAGTTGAGTCAACATCAATTAATAGTCATGTAGAGAATTTAAGACTTCCTGCTCTATACATAAACATTGCTGGCGTTTGTTTTAATCTCAGACCAACTCTTGACTTCAAATATTAAGGCTTGTTTATTTGTTTTTTTCTGATGTAAAACCCACTTAATTTGTACACATTAGGAGGATCGCTAACTCCCCAACCCCCTTCCATGCCGCCACCTTCCAGCCAATCGGAGTCCAGCTCTCATAATCAGATGACTCACTCACCAATGGGACAGCCGGATAGAGGTCAGACACTACATTGATTGGATATTGTTTTGATATTAATTGCGTCATTCGAGAATGGAGTTTTCCCCATTCATCGTGCAATCTGTAATGTCACGAGGAACACGATCCATAATAAATTACGCTAGTTATCAAACCATTTTAGTGTGTGTTTCCCTTCGTATGTATATTACAGTGTATCTTTTACAAATCAGGATTATTAATTTGTCCTCCGCATATAACATGTTGAATGCACACTGGATTGTTTCAAATTTATCTGCTGGAAACAACTTGGCTCTCATGGGGAAGTGGTAACCAGTGGAAGTTCATTTCTCACAAAACTGAACGCTTGACAAAAATATCTTTAAATTGTTCCTAACAGGCATTTGATTTTGTTTTGATGAGAACATAAATGATTGAAAACAAATGGTACTTGACTGTGTAAGATTCGATCTAGTGATATGATGGCAATTCAGGGTACACAGTGTTAAATTTGTTGAAGCTTTTGTGAAAATATTTCCACAAGAAATGCTGCTGTCTTTTTGGAAATAAACAATTCAATATGCGCTCAGGGTCACATTTCTTGCAGCCAAGTTTCCTCACATTGGAACAGATGAGATAAGGGGTTTTTTTCAGGCAGGAACGGATTGCAATCTTAACTAAATGAACCCAACTGGTCTTTGGTTTATTTTTTGATTTGTCGGTTATTATTGTAAATTGTGTACCAGCTTAGTAAGAAACAAACAAAATGCACCATTGACATAATTCCTCGGATCTAATTGCCTGAGGCAAAGTTATCTATGTCATTTGAGACATAAATAGATAGTTACTGAGGTAAACTGACGATTACCTTTTTTAATGTTGAGGTGTTGCTTCCTTAGTTACTGAAAAAAGGGTTTTGCATTGCTCTTGTGTCTGTTTGACGTTTGTAAGTTCCTCTGAAATAGTTTCACAGTGCTTCATGATAAACTAAAAGTACATCTGGATGATAAATGTGTTCAATGATCTGTCAATGTTTTGCTCCTGTAGGTTTTAATCAACCAATGATGCCTGGTGCAGCCCAGATGGGAACAGCAGCCCAGATGGCAACAGCAGCCCAGATGGCTTCAGCAGCCCAGATGGGAACACCAGCCCAGATGGGAACAGCATCCCAGATGGGAACAGCATCCCAGATGGCAACAGCATCCCAGATGGCAACAGCAGCCCAAATGGGAACAGCAGCCCAAATGGGAGCCAACCAGATGCCCCCTCCATATGGTTCCCAACCAGGTACACCTAAGATGCACCACGGCCAACCACAACCAACCCACCCACAGAACACACCAGGAGGACCTCAGATGTATCCTGGTATGGTTGGGAATTACCCTGGAGGAGGGACTGGGTTTGGGCCTAACATGGGCCCCCAATTCAACCAGCAAGGTAACGTTACACAACTCATATTTGCCAACTCTAAATCCATCAATCTTTGTGAACTGTGTTACTCAGAAAAATGTCCGATCATGTTTTTGCAGAAAAACAAAAGTAAACAATTGCTTGTTGATTTCATTGGTGGAGAGTGAATAAAAAGTATTCAAATATTGTTTTCTTTAACATTGAAGCAATCCATGTCAACACTCCAGCAGACTTATGTTGTTGAAGTTTGTTTTGCACGTTAGCAGTAAAAACGATATTTGTGCGATGTCGTCCTATCTGAATGTCAGGCTTTGAACTTCATTCTGGAAGAGGCAAGGCAATACTAATTTGGTGAAGGGAAAATACTAATTGAATGTAATTTTCATGGGAACATGTCTAGGGAGTCAAAAGGCAATGACAAGTAGCGAAGAGAAAGTCATTTTCCTTGCCTTAGTGAAGTTCAAGACCTGTAATTCATCCTCGCCAACGGGTTGAGTTTCAAACAAAATGAATCAAATGTTTCAGGAAAAGCACTTGTTAGCTCAAGATGTGTATTTTTGACTGACAAGGTGCTGGAAAGCTCTGCTTTACGTCGACCTATCCACACTTTGACTTGACGGTTTCTTGAACGTCAACTTCCAGTAGGGTCGGCAGTAATTTGATGCTAACTTGTTCTGATGCAAGTATTTTATTTGGATTTTCCTCATTAGGGAACTTCCCAAGGCCGGCTGGTATGCAGGGTTTTGGTGGTGGACCTCATAGTAACTTCCCGTCCCATTCCTCGGGTAATGGTGGCAGTGGAATGTACATGGATGGTCGAATGCGCAGTACAAGTAGTAGTAGCAGTGTGTCTAGCATGGAGGGATTTGGCAACTCACAATACCCAGGATACAACTCAGGAAGCATGCCTAATACTTGCGGGCCTGGAATGAGTCCCTCACATGGTACTCCAGGAGTGAACTCGACTGGTATGAAAAGTCCAGGCCTAGGAGGGCATGGTTATGGTTATAACCAACCCCATAGAACAGAGATGCCCGCAGTGGTCCAGGGAAGCAGTAATACAAGTAGTAGCAGCAGTGGGATGGGCAGTCCAGGAATGATCACAGGTGCTTCTGGGACCCCAGGTGCAACCAGTGAAACAAGTTTGACTGGTGGAACTACATCACCGGGTATGCCCAACCCGACGCCGGGGCTTCTAGGACCTGGAAATAAAGGAGCTCAAGCTGCTGCAGAGGCAGCTGTTATCGCTGCTGCCAACATGGCATCGGCTAAATCCTCGTATCATAGAACACTTGGTGCTCAACCACAACATGCACGGCAACAGCAGCAACCTCAACCCCAACCCCAACCTCCTTATCCACCACCCTATCAACAACAACAACAACAACAGCAGCAGCAGTGGCCTCATGTACCACCAAATCAGGGAAATCCAAACACAGCTGGTCCTGTACCCTACTCTTCATCCAGTTCTATGCCAGCTTCCATGCCAAACTCTATGGGTAGTCCCATGCCTCCTAGCTCTATCATGAATTCCATGCCTAACTCCATACCCAACTCTGGGTACGGTTCAATGCCTGGCTCCATACCAATCTCCATGTCCAGTGCTAACGTTCCAGGCGCCATGCCACCATTCCCTCACGGAAACAATTCACAAAGGAATAACTCCTTCATGTCGGCGGATCCATCAGGACAAGTTACGACCACAATGGCTAATAGTTTACCTGGTGAGTCCACTTCTACCACAACTAGAGTGTCTTGAATACATTTTGTTTTATTGATTTTGAAATCCTTGAACTTCACAGGGGCAATGAAGATTTGGTTCTTCTTGTCTTGAGGCTTCTTGAAACATTCCCTGTCTTGCCTTTACTTAAACAAAAAAAAGCAAACTTGATAAAGTTTTAGGTGCCACAATATTCCTAGTTGCATAGAATACAGGAGGTATGCATGCTGTAATTGTAAGTTTAGAGTAGAGCAAGAGTTGCAATGGTTTTTGATGTTTGCATCTATCCAGGTATGATGGGAACTACAGTGACTCCAAGTATTACAGCCCCAGTGTGTATGCCTTCAGTAACGACCAGTGGGGGAGGTGGCATGCCTAGTATGCTGGACACGCCCAAAAACAGCCCGGCGATGTCCAAGGATGACAACAGGGCAGACACTCCACAGTCACAGAAAACTGTCAAGGTAATAATCCATGTACAAATTGTACAGCACCATTTATTGAAATCGGTATGAGAAAACAACTTATCCATGGAAATTTATTTATGGGGATCGTTTGTTAACCCTGACAGTGTCCCGTGGCTGTTTCAATCGGCCCAATTTTTGGACTGTTTTGGCAGTGATCGGCCTTATTTATATTGAATTTGTATTGGCCGAAATACACCATGCACCCTAAAAATGACCTTTATGAAAATTCAAATCACAACCAAAAGAAAGTTTGAGGAGTCGGGTTTGACGTTGTATTTGCCTTGACTGCGATTATTGCTTCTAGAATTTGTGTCTGCAATTTCTAAAATAAAAAAGTAGTAATATACAGACTAAAATGATGGCATTGCACACGTGTATGGATTAACTGTAACACCGTCTGCACATGTATGGGCATACAATGCTACCAATACTCTGTTATTAGTAGAGTGTTGGATGTACTCTGTGCTAGAATAACTAGTGTCATGCAATTACTACAATGGTTATAAAAATACTGCTGTAGTCATAGAGGCACTGCACATTGTATTGTGGGCTCGGGTAACTCCGGTAAATATAAGGGGGCCTCAGTTGTACCCCAAATCTATTTCAAGCAGTCCAATAAATAATCACCCTATCCCATTATACCTCATCATAACCCTTCCCACACCTGTGTACTAACTCCAATCTTCCCATGTGTACCTTATCCTACACCCAAATCTAATCTGATACCCATGTCCACCCAGATTTACACCTACTCCAATCTTCCCATGTGTACCTTATCCTACACCCAAATCTAATCTGATAGCCATGTCCACCCAGATTTACACCTACTCCAATCTTCCCATGTGTACCTTATCCTACACCCAAATCTAATCTGATACCCATGTCCACCCAGATTTACACCTACTCCAATCTTCCCATGTGTACCTTATCCTACACCCAAATCTAATCTGATAGCCATGTCCACCCAGATTTACACCTACTCCAATCTTCCCATGTGTACCTTATCCTACACCCAAATCTAATCTGATGCCCATATCCACCCAGATTTACACCAACTCCAATCTTCCCATGTGTACCTTATCCTACACCCAAATCTAATCTGATAGCCATGTCCACCCAGATTTACACCTACTCCAATCTTCCCTTGTGTACCTTATCCTACACCCAAATCTAATCCGATAGCCATGTCCACCCAGATTTACACCTACTCCAATCTTCCCATGTGTACCTTATCCTACACCCAAATCTAATCTGATGCCCATATCCACCCAGATTTACACCAACTCCAATCTTCCCATGTGTACCTTATCCTACACCCAAATCTAATCTGATGCCCATATCCACCCAGATTTACACCAACTCCAATCTTCCCATGTGTACCTTATCCTACACCCAAATCTAATCTGATGCCCATATCCACCCAGATTTACACCTACTCCAATCTTTATACATTGAAGAATGTCAAAATTTAGAAAGGTGGTGCGGTAGATCTCATGAAATGATAAATTTATGATCATCTAGTTCTCTTTTTTCTATTCCAGTGTTTTAAAAAGGCACATTTTATCCAGAATCTTGTACTATTACTCCGATTTTCAAACGTCTGATTCTTCCTATTTTAATCTGATTTCCAATAGTTTTGCCCAGTTTGCCTCTAATTTTCGGACTGCTTTGGCAGGGATCGGCCTTATTTATATAAATACACCATGCGCCCTTAAAATGGCCTTTGTGAAAATTTAAGTCACAGCCAAAAGGAACTTTGAGGAGTCCGCTTTGACGTTGTATTTGCCTTGACTGCGATTATTGCTTCTAGAATTTGTGTCTGCAATTTCTAAAATAAAAAAGTAGTAATATGCAGACTAAAAGTATGGTATTACACGTATTTCCTACGGGTCACTGCTTAGGTTAACATGGTAGTTATTTGTGGTCATAAAGCTGAGGGAACTTATTTGTCGATGCCACAAAGAATGAAGTTGCGCGACACTTTGTTTACTGCTCTCAACTTGAACATTGAGGCTGTACCCCTATTGTCTGTGCCACATTCAGAGAAGGAAAATTAGCGCTTATACCAATAACCAGTGGTATGAGTGTCAGTCACCTTCTTACACGATTGATTCAAGCCATGTTCATGCCGACAATTTGAGAACAAGTGTTCGGATGATAGAGTGGTCTCATTGAGCCATGACATTGTTAAGTAATGACGATGTTGTTGTTGTTGTTTGAATGAAGCAGTCGGAGACGGCCTCTCGTCCTTCATCACCTCCTCTTGGACTCCTTGGAGCCTCCCCGCTAGGATCACCAGGAGCCATCAGCAAATCATCTCAAGAAGAAAGCGCCCCAAGTCCGTCTCCCAGTCTCATCAACAAACTCCCTGCTAGTCCTGCGAACAAACCTCCTAAAAGGGTGAGTCCCCAAAACAGTGGCGAAGTGACGGGGTCGGTGGCGGTCGTATTTGCTTATATAATCGGTGATGGTTTATGCACTGGGCCCAATTTCATAGAGCTGCTAAGCACAAAAATTTGCTTAGCATGAAATTTCTTCCTTGATAAAAACAAGATTACCAACCAAATTTCTATGTGTTGCATATTGCTTGTTACTGGTATTCAGCTGTTGTTTGCTATCCTGAAAATCACATGGAAATTTGGTTGGTAATCCTGTTTTTATCAAGGAAGAAATTTCATGCTAAGCAAATTTTTGTGCTTGGCAGCTCTATGAAATTGGGCCCTGGTGTAAATTCAGTTATGTAACTGGCTCGGTTTACCCAGCTGTTATCCATACTATCGTAGTGAAGATTGTTCATTGTCACTAGTCTCAGACAATGGATTAACTGTAACACCATCTGCACATGTATGGGCATACAATGCTACCAATACTCTGTTATTAGTAGAGTGTAAGATGTACTCTGTGCTAGAATAACTAGTGTCATGCAATTACTACAATGGTTATAAAAATACTGCTGTAGTCATAGAGGCACTGCACATTGTATTGTGGGCTCGGGTAACTCCGGTAAATATAAGGGGGCCTCAGTTGTACCCCAAATCTATCCCAAGCATTCCAATAATATAATCACCCTATCCCATTATACCTCATCATAACCCTTCCCACACCTGTGTACTAAACTGTACCAAACCCATATTTCCCCACCTACATGTGTACCTTATCCTATACCCAAATCTAATCTGATACCCATGTCCACCCAGATTTACACCTACTCCAATCTTCCCATCTGTACCGTATCCTACACCCAAATCTAATCCTATACCCAAATCTAATCTGATACCCATGTCCACCCAGATTTACACCTACTCCAATCTTCCCATCTGTACCTTATCCTACACCCAAATCTAATCCTATACCCAAATCTAATCTGATACCCATGTCCACCCAGATTTACACCTACTCCAATCTTCCCTTGTGTACCTTATCCTACACCCAAATCTAATCTTATACCCATGTCCACCCAGATTTACACCTACTCCAATCTTCCCAAGTGTACCTTATCCTACACCCAAATCTAATCTAAAACCCAGATCAACACCTACTCCAATCCCACATGATCTCAAAGTATACCCATCATGAACCCATTCCATATGGATCAAACCTCCCCTTCGCAGTACACGCAAGATATTCAAGTTTCTGCTAAAAGCGGTCAGGCGCCTTGACAAATTACCCCGAGTATGATCACAAGTTGGAATAGGGCTCCAGACCTAAGCAGTGAAATTGTACAATACATGTACCTGTTTTCATGGAAAGCCAAGTTGTATATCTAGTTTGACAGTTGGAATGTCATGTCTACAAGATCACCCCCCCCCCTCTCTTTCAGCACATGTGACCATCCTAGGCAAGATTGCCGCCTGTAGGATTAGTATAGTGTCACATGGTTGGAGCCACTAGCAATATAACCATTTATTGGTGGGATTACTTAATCAATACAATAGAAGGGTGGTTGCATTTTTGCATGCTGCTATGCTAACACTGGGTGCACAGAGTTTTTCAAACTTGTTCCAACTACAAATCTCTTGCATTCAACTCCTTTTGCACTTCTTTCTATGGATTATGGGAGGTGATTGCGTTCAATCCCTCGATAGCATGCAAGATATTTGGGCAACAAATATTAGCGAGTACATTAAAAAATGTCACAATGTTAACATTTTGTTGCTGTTTTTGTTCTATTAACTCAAGTGCATACATTGTTTTGTTCTGACATTTTGCAAATCTTGTTTTTATTATTTAAGTTGTATATTTTGATGTTTATTTGGTATTTCATTGAATCATCCTGTTTTAGAATCGACAACTTTTATAAATGAAATCAATGTTGTGTTACAAGAAAGGACAAGATGCTAACGCTCATTTGGAAACTAATTCAAATTCAAAAGTTGATCAATCTGGGGTCCATTGCATGTACACTTGACCCTTGCAGATGCTAATCTTTGAAATCAAGAAATCCAAATGACGTATTATGATCGTTGGTGTTTATTACATTGAGGGTGTCTCAAACAAAGATCGACAAGTTCAATTTGGCTGTCCAAACAAATGCTGCTACTTCCATGTATAATTATGGCAAACACAAACAACCTTTTTTGCTTTATGCCTCATTTTTGTGAATTGAAATTCGACAGTGTTAAATTTAAAATGTCAATCCAAACGGTTGTTCATTTTATACATTGAAGTATGTCAATAATTAGAAAGGTAGCGGGGTAGATCTCATGAAATGATAAATTTATGATCATCTAGTACTTTTTTATATTCCTGTATTTAAAAAAAGACAAGAAATTTGTACTATTACCCCGATTTTCAGACATCAGATTCCCCATATTTTAATCTGATTTCTAAAAGTTTTGCCCCGAAAATTAGTATTATTTAGCTGATCAGCTGAACTTTTTAGCTCATCAGCTGAACTTTTTGGCTCATCAGCTTATTTCCTCTCAATTAGAATAAAAAAAAAGTGTTGCAGAAAACTGACAAAACACTTCACATTGCTTCATTAGCTCGGCCATTTTGTTTTTCAATTCTCTAAGTGGTATGTCTGTATCATATAGACTTACAAAGTCCAATCAAAGCCTATGTTGTTCAGCCATCGTACTCAATCAAATATTCCCTTTTTTATTCCAAGATATAATTTCATTCCTGATTTTCGAAACAATTCCCACAGCAGTTTTGACAAAAGAACAGCCGATTGCTATGCCGAGTCCCAAGTCATATTTAAAGGGAAGTTATTAATTTAAGTTTACTCCTGACGTGCCTTTACTATGACCTGACACTTTGATTGGGACACCCTTTATGATATAGTATAGCAAGATGATTAGCTGGATAATGCACAATATTGGTAATTCACTTTAAATGATTCAAATTGTATTGTAAATCCAACATGGTGTAAACCAACGACAATTATCACGGGGGGGGGGGGGGGGGGGGAAAAAATGTTTTTAGTCAAATTGTATAAAAGTCCAGAAGTGATCTTTTGTGAAGAGCATATTGAAATTTATCAAAAGAATTCCGACCGCCATTTTGTTTCACAAATGTTGTCAACAGAGGGCAGTATTTACTCCCACTGTGGATAGCTGTTGGGGTTGAGAACCAAATTAATGAGTGGTGTTTCTCTTGATGACAATCATGAGGGAATGTGTTGTGATCATCAGAGCATAGATTGATTTCAGAATGATTTACATGACTTGGTTTTTTTGGGGGACAAAGCTTTTTTGAGTGAGTTATGAATGTTTGTGACAATGTGTTTGTTGAAGCACATGGTGGTATGGCTTGCATGGCACTATGGGAGGGGGCTCTTGCACTGACTCTGTCTCTCTTTTCTTCTTCAGTCCACTTCCACCAAGCCTTCGGTGCATGAACAGGTACGACCATGCACTCATTTTATATGACCTCTGTACTATGTAGCTTACTAATTGGATCAACACAGGTTTTTCTTAACGTGTGCCTTTCCTGCATTGTGTGATTTGTCAACGTAATTTTCTAGTCACGTTTGTGTTGATTGTAAGTTGGGGGGGGTGGAATCTGTACGCCAATTTAAGGCTATCAATAGGTGAGGTGAAACTGAATCCTGGTGTGGAGTTTGATATTGGCCCGTTCTGTTACGTCACTGGCAAAGATTTCGAAAACGTCAACTTGTAATGATACCAAACTGAATGTGAGGCATTTCAATTCTGTACAATTATCAGATATTTAAATATCGGACTCTGAGCTTGAAAGGTTGGCCGGTAACACCTCGTACAGTATCAACCACACTGCCATTCAGGCATGCAGTTGATCAGCTGGTTTCCTTGTTGTGGGTTTCTCAGCTGTGCCATTGAAAATTGAAAAACACAAAAACAAAGTCTTGCAGTAGCATGCAGGGTTCTCCCCATGCACAAGCTAGCGTATCGGGCCGATTTGTTTTATATTTTATTTATTTCAGAAAAAACAACAAGAGAAAACCATACAGAATGCTCCAGATTGCACAGTAGGGCTTTTAAAACCAAGATAAACACCAAGTAGAAAACATTCCGAAGACTTTGTTTCAATTCCAGCCAAACTTCCCAAATTTGGGTCCAGAATGCCCCCCAGTTTTGAAAAAACCTGGGGAGAACCCTGGCATGCCTGACAGACGTATGCCAAGTTGAAGTAATGTTTTTCATATTTTTATCCAAACTGATTGCTGTATTCTCCCCTTGTAGATGCTGTAGTGATAGTTCTTAAAAGTGGGAAATATCGGTTGATAAATTTCATATTAACTGCCTCATGATCTTTTTATTTTGAAGTGATTTAGAATGGATCGTCATTTACACTTTGGCAATTTATATAATAACTAATGCATGTCATGCAAAATAACCGAGATGAGTTTACTACTAACAAACACCACGATTCTGTTAGTTGCGTTTTTGTGTTTGCCTGCTCATGTTTGATTGTAATGCTGTTAGTTTAGTAATGAAGGTCTCCGATTGACATGACTAATGATTGTTGTCATGGCGATGCTGCCTCCTTCCTCCCTCCCTCCCTCCAGCTGATGAAGCTGTATGACTTATGTGACCATCCGGAGCGCAAGCCTTTCTTAGATGCTGTGTTTAGATTGATGGAGGACCGTGGCCAGCCTATACGTACCATGCCACAGATCAGTACACACACCTTGGATTTGTTCAAGCTGTATCATTCAGTGAAGGAGCGCGGAGGTGTAGTCAAGGTAATTTAAAAAACGATTAGATGCGTACTCCAAGATGCCACAAAATCTTCCATGTGCAATGCTCATAATGGTGAAGTAATCCATGCCACACTCTCCTGTCATTGTGTTTGTATATGGTCGATCAGGGCCACAGATTGCCACTGCAGAAATTGACCAAGGTTGAGAATTCCTTATCTCTTCCAACAGTGGCACGAATTCCATAGCGATTGAGCACAGCTGGTGGCTTCTCCAGTTTACCACTCTCATTGAGAAGCACTTTAGGCACTGGCTCTACTCTCTACATCAGCATGTGTGTGCCTCAAAGTACCACTGTTGTAGCATAGTGAGGTATCGGTTGGTTGTCTCAAGAAATACGCTGATAGTAGGAGGGTTAATCAAGTAATCTTGATTAGTGATTACTGCTTTTAGTACTACTTAAAGTTTTTTAATGATTGATAAACGGTGCAGTCTCAATTACACCAAAACTACTTTTTGATCTACTTCTCCAGTGCTGAGAATACAGTTCCCAGAAGCTCCTTGGAATCTATAACTCTAGGGGTTACTAAAAGATGAATATGCTAACATTTCAATGTACCTCCAGAAATGTGGATCCTAGTTTCAGCGCACTGTGATTGCGTGCACAAGTCACATCAATTGTGTGTACAAATGCATTGACCTACTCTAGTAGTAAACTGCCCCAATAAAGTATCTAAACACTTACAAATGGTCAGATTTATCGGAACCTGAAATAGTATGCAAACAATTAATTAATCCGATGCACAGTTATCTTCTGCGCATTTTGATACCTCTTTTGTTGCGCTGCGATGTTGTTTGGCGGATTTATGGGCACTTGAGTGGCTTAAGGTCGAATTTCAAAAGTTGCAAAAGCCCCTATTCACCCCAATTCCAGAAGGGAATAAAAGGCGGGCAAAAATAATGCTGATCTTATTCGTCACAGTACAACGCTCTTGCTTGAATAGGGGCTTTTGCAACTTTTGAAATTCGACCTTAAGCCACTCAAGTACCCATAAATCCGCCAAACAACATCGTAGCGCAACAAAAGAGGTATCAAAATGCGCAGAAGATAACTGTGCATTGGATTAATTAGTTAATTTTTTGCATACTATTTCAGGTTCCGATATATCTGACCATTTGAAAGTGTTTAGATACTTTATTGGCGCAGTTTAGTACACTATAATGCGCACCGCATGCAGCTGCATTTGTGAACTGCTTGTAAGCATAGAAACGGCAATGCAAAGCATACATTGTGCCAATAAAATTTCAGGTTTTAACCTTAGGCTTAGGTCTAATGGACTTCAATTTTAACTGGAGTTACAACCTTCCCTATTCACTGGTACCACAGACTGCCACACAGTACCATACCTTCTATTCTAGGCTAGCATTGAGTTTCTTCTGTTTATACAGCTGGTATTATGTGGGGAAAAACTCATGGCTTGTGTACTGTGGACTTAGTCTCCACAGTCTGCTGTGGAATTTTGTGGCAACAGCCAGTTGGGCAGGAGAGTGCATGGATAGTCATAGAGTTAATGTAAAATGAATTGACAGTGTCGGTTATGGTGCTTGTTATAATGCTACCAACATGGTTTAACTGGGTCGACTGCTACCTAAGAATTGTTCTGTCTTAATACTTGGATTAGATATTTTAGCTTTATTGTAAAGTCATGGTGTAAAGTTCGATGACTGTTTAGTATAAGGGAAACAAATTGTTTTTGTTGTGGCTGCACAGTCATGTGACAATGTACATGGCGTGTCGTGGCCGAGAGGATAAGAGCACCGTACCCAAGCTCTGGTGTTTCTGATCAGCAGAGTGTGGGTTCAAGTCCCGGTCGTGACACTTGTGTCCTTAAATAAAGACACTAAACCATTATTGCTACATCCTTTGGATGGGACGAAAGCCATAGGTCCCGTGTGTTGTGTAATGCACGTAAAAGAACCCAGTGCACTTATCGTAAAGAGAAGGGGTTAGCCCTGGTGTTCCTGGTTTGATCGGCAGCATATTGCGCCACAGCACCTTGTAAACCATTACATGGTGCTATGTAAAGGAGTGGGTCTGATACTTCAGAAACGTAGCTCCACATACCTAGCAGGAAAATACTGACTGTCGAAGCGCCTTGAGCGTCACTGAGTAACGGATATGAGCGCTATATAAGAAGCCACTAATATTAGGCCAAGTAAAATAAATAACATGTTGCTCGTCCCCGCCCGCCTCGGTTTTGGCGGCCGCACCGATTTTTTTGTTATTTGTTATTAAAAAAAAAATAAAAAAAAATAAAAAAATAAAATCAATTTACATATTATTTATAGCTATTTCCAATGTACCCTTTATTTTTATTGAGCAGTTTCATCATCTGTCTTACATGTAGGCCTACAAGAATAGCTAACGCAACGCATAATGAGAAACTTTGAAACGTTTTGTCCTTCAGGTTTGCATGCAACAGTTCTTTGCACAAGGACGCGATGCCACGCACACAGAATAACTTTGGAGCAAAATCAAGAACGACTCTTTAGAAATAATTACAATGTATCAAAATGGACACAGAAACACACACAGAATTTGAGGACATACAGAACATACTCATAAAACCATAAAACCATCTTCAAATACGATATGGCGGCCATCTTAGACATGGTGGCCACCTTGGAAAAAATAACAAAAAAATTGAAAATAACAAATAACAAGGACCTCCCTCACCAACTTTTTCAAAAAGTCCGGACGATCAACATGTTATTTATTTTACTTGGCCTTATTATTATTATTACATTGTTGGTTTGACTGGGTTAGTGTGAGCAGTTTATCTTTCAAACCATTGTCTGTTGTTTGCTTGTAGGTTTCTAAGAACAAACAATGGAAGCAGATTGCCATCCATCTGACCGTTGGTAGCTCCAACAGCGCCGCTTTCACACTCAAGAAGAACTACATCCGTTACCTTCTGCCGTTTGAGTGCTTCCATGACCGTGGGGGCGTTGACCCGCAGGTCATCATGGCCGAGATAGACACCAGCAAGAAGAAGAGTAGCAGTAGCAGCAGCAGCGCCAGCGCCAGTGTCAGTGCCACCAGCGATGCCACGCATCACCACGCAGCACAAAACCCCATGATGGATAACATGGCAGGTAAAGGTATTGTAAACAACGCTCTTTTTCTCTCCCCCCGTCTTGTCATGACCTGAATCTGATTGGCAACATCTTTGTCTTCATACTCAAGTGTTCTTATGTTTCCTGCGTGGCGTGTTCTGGTCGGGCGGTGTAGTGCATCCAACTCAAGTTCTGATGGTTGAATCATCAGAGTGTGGGTTCGATTCCTGGTCATGACACTTATGTCCTTAAGTAAGGCACTTGACCACAATTGCTTCTCTTAACCCAGGTGTATAATCGGGAATCTGGGAGGGCTGAGATGGTATTAACCCCATATCGCTGATATAAGCAGCTTGGGGTTGTATGCTCATCAGGGAGTTGAGAAAGGTAGAGGAATGGTCTAAGTATACCTGATGAGCAGGGATAATAATGCTGTAAAGCGCCTTGATCTATCTACTAGGATATGTGCGCTATATAAGAACCCTGTACTATTCAAACTTGTCCACAAAGCACTTAATGGCAAGGCTCCTCACTATATTTCTGAACTACTTCAAGTTTACACTCCATCAAGGAATCTTCGATCAAGTTCCATGCTTCTCCTCATTGAACCCAAGTCTCGACACTCATGGGGTGACAGGTCTTTTTCTTCAGCTGCGCCACGCATCTGGAACTCTCTACCACTTAATCTTAGATCTTGTCTTTGTACCACAAAATTCAAATCTCTTCTCAAAACTTATCTTATGTAACAGGTTTTCATGGACTAATTTTGTTGTGTCTGTTTTTTTCTTTGTTTTGTTTTGTTTTGTTTTTGGTTTTTTACTGCGCCTTGAACACCCAGCAGGGTGGATATGTGCGCATTACAAGTCTTATTATTATTATTATTATTATTATTATTATTCTCATCATTATTATTAAATCTCCCTCTACACTGGTACCACAGACTGCCACAAAGTACCATGACTTCTAGGCTAGTAATGGGTGCAGGGGTATCTTCTGTTTGTACAGCGGGTATTATATTGAAACCCATGGCTTGTGTACTGTGGACTTTTGTCTCCACAGTCTCCTGTAGAATTTTGTGGGTGGGCAGGAGAGTAAACATTGATATAAATAGGGTTAGTGTTAACATCAAGTTTGAATGTGTAATTCTGTTTGTTTCACCAGGTCCCAATCCACAAGACTATCCCGGTGGACCTAGGGATATGTATCAACAACGTCCCCACCCAGGAGGTAAACCCATGAACCAGATGCACCCCTACCCTCAAGCCATGCATAACAACATGGCTAGAGGAATGTCACCCATGCCCAACAATATGATGGCCATGCCCAACCATACTGCTAGTAATAGTGTGACCGTACGAGATCCCTTCTCAGATGCTGATTTCCAGTCGGCTGGTAACGCCCAAGGACCACGACCAGTTCAGGGTCCGTTCCCTCCCGGTATGGCACCGAACTCCATGGACGGTGCGTATGGACCCGGTATGAATCAGTACCGTAACAACTCAATGGGAGGCGGAGGGGAAGGGTTCAATGCCATGGGTAACATGCCGCCCTCGTCAGGCCACCCTCCTGGGGAACCCTTCCCCAGCGGGATGAGGAACAATGCCATCCCCGGGAGTGATCCGTTTACAGCAACTCGACGGGAAGCAATAGGAATACCTGATGGATTCAATAGGAGGACTAACATACCTGGTACTGAGCCTTTTCCTGTCAATAATCGACCTGCTGGCTTGCCAATGGCTCAAGGAGGCCCTGCTGCTGCTGTTGCTGCTGCTGCTGCTGCAGGACAGTTTCCATATGGAGCGCCTTTTGACAGAGAAAGGTAATCAACGTTCATTCTTATAGATCTCTATTATCAACTTCAACAAAGATCCAGTTATGTTTCGGTTTGATTTTCAAGCAATAGAAAAATCGGCAAGATAGAGAAGTTGTAGTCACTTAAAAGGTTTACTGTAACCATATGGAGTTATCTCCGATACTGGCGTGTAGTGGCCGAGTTGTTTAGCGCACTGGACTTGTCTCAGGTGTTTCTGATCATCGGAGTGCTAGTTCAACTCCCAGTCTCACTACTTGTTCTTTGAGCAAGACATTTAACCATAATTGCTTTATCCCTCGGATGGGATGTTATGCCATTGTTCTGGTGTGTTGTGTAATGCATGTAAAAGAACCCTGTACACTAGCATCTTTAAAAAGAAGGGGTGTGCCCTGGTGTTTCTTGCTTACTTAGCAGCATATTTCACCACATCACCTTCAAAACCCTTACAAGGTGCTGTCAAATGGGTATCATATTCCAGAAACTTAGCATAACTGCCTTAAACATATTAAGCGCTTAATGTTAAGTATTATTATTTGTGAGTTGTGGTGATTCTGAAAAGAACCGGTAGTTTAACGACTCAAGGTTTCGATCGGTATGCTGTGATCGTCTTCAACAGAAAAGTTGTTTAGCTCATTTTCATGCTCCCTTTTGTACAATTGTTAAACTGAACTATCTTTTTCTCTTGTCGTGGCTAAGTAAGGAGTTTGCTTGTCGTACAGCATACAGCACTATCCTAATAACCAACATGCCTGTACAGTAGACTTGTTGGGCACACTGGTGCTAAAAGTATCTCGCGTATATTTCTTCACAGTTAACATAAATCAGTTGTTGACTCTGAAGTTAAGCTGCATACATTCCTTCTACTTGTAGAAACGTCCAGATATTCCTGTGATGTGATTTTTGAAAAGGAGTTTGTACAGTTTTGTTATGTTGTTTAATCATGTAGAACCTTGGAGTAGTGTTGTGGCAATATTTGAGCTCAATGGAAGAGCTAGCGGTATAACTGCAAAGTTAACCACCATTGACTGCAGCGTTCTCTCTTAACAGTGGTCCGCTGGTCAAATGTCAGTTAAAACACCTGAGGACCAGTCAGAATTCACTCCAAGTGGTCCGGCTGGCTTGTTCAGTGTTGAAAAGCATCCCTATTTCATTTGAAAGATTGACTAGTGAAGAAGCCGACGGACGAGTAAAATGACAAGCTAACCAGTCCTGCTGGCCGGACATAAGAAAAAGCTAACGGCAAACCCTAGACTGTGGTTGGTAAATGGGAGACCATTCCATGTATTGTCATGGCTGGTGGCTTGTCTGGGACACGATTGGGCTCCTTCGTCGGTCGGATGGGATGAAAACAGTAGATTCTGTGCACTGTGTATTTTGAAAACACCCGGGCATTTATCCTGAAGTACAAGGGGCTTGCCTCGGTGTTTCTGGATCGGCGGCATAATGCGCCCTCTCTGAGCATGTTTGGAGTAAAGTTTATGTGATGGGCATCTGAAAATATGGAATGCGCACAATATAAATTAATAAATTTATTTTTATATTTTGCTGAAAAGAACAAAAATGCATTGGCATCTTCCCTTGCAATCTTAGGTAATTGAAATATTATTTGAAATGCAAAGTGCTGTCTTTTATTTGCTACTTAATTAAAAATTGATAATTCCATTATAGTTTCCACAATTTAAAGCTTTACATTACTTCGCATTTAATGGTGGTCTTGTTTTGATGTTCAGATTTGACCAGCAGAGATCGAGAGTATCAGCCAGCCCCGGCCAGCCCAGTCAACAAGGAACCCCCGGTATCATCCCACCGTACCCCAACAATTCCATGGACCAAAACATGTATTCCTCTCGGTTCAGTCAGCAGCATGCCGGGTCAAGACCAGCTACTCCTAATGACTCCTTTGGCCCGACCCCTTTACCTAATCAGCAGAAACCTCCAGCTCTTGGGACTGGATTACCGAATGATCAACTGAGACAACAGTTCCCTCAGAAGAGACCTGTAAGTACCTCACTGGTTGTTCCACGTAACCGAACCTTTTTGCCGCATCCAACTGCTCACTCACACCCTTTAAACCCTCTTACTATTGATCAATGCACTCTCCTGCCAAACTGGCACGTTCCACAAATTCCACAGGAGACTGTGGAGACTAGGTCCACAGTTCTCACTTCTGCTTCAGTAAATTGCTACATGCCAGGCCTGGAAATACATGGAGGGCATGGCCTCTATTTCCCTGGTCTTGGCTTTGGTAACACCATGTACATCTCTTGTGAGTTGTGGTGATTCTGAAAAACCCCCAGTGGTGTAACAACTTGACGTTTCAATCAGTATGCTCTGATCGTCTTCATCATAATGCACAGTTAAAGGAATGTTACAGAACTGGTAATTAAAATTTTCTTTAAGATCACAGATTTACATAAAACTTACACGGTCTAATGATGATGATAGAAGAAAATATCCCTAGAAATATTTCTGTCTGAAATGCCATATTTGATGAGAAATAAATGAAACTAATTTCCGATTGGAGTTTATCGCTCATGAGCGTTTTATTCATGCATTGTATAACACATGCAAATGTGTAATCGGTTTCTCACTATTTTCTCGTGACCCAGATGGCCAATCGATCTCAAACTTCTACAGGTTTGTCAGTTTATGTATATGGTGGATTATATAAAGTGCTTAACTGTTTTGTTAGCAAAAACCAATTCTGTAATGTTCCTTTAAGAATCATTTACATGTACAGTGGTGTTATGAAGTTACTTACTCTATCGTTTTACATGATGTCTGGAAAATTAATTAGCCATTGGCATCAATGGATTTCTAAAGCTGAATTGTAATTGCAGAAGCTTACCTATGTTTAGCCTGAACATCTGACGTTACACTTCGAGGCTCGTGAATAACGCCAGATACCGGCCTTGAGCACCTGGCGGGATCCTGCCAGATGTACCTTTGACCTCGTATCTCATTCACACGTGTACACATTACACTTGATTACACACAAACATTATGCACACGCAGCAGCAGACGATCGAAAGTACAGTAACTGCTGGAAGTGTGGCTGACAAACTACGTCACTTTGGAGCAGACCAATCATAACGCAGAAATTGGAAGCGTACGTCACTGCACGTTTATCCAATGAAATCATTGTATCCAATGAAATCATTGGGCCTGTAAGACCAGTGCCTGTCTTTATCCTTGTGGATGAAGACAGGGGACCAGTCTAACCTATGTTCAGATGATTATATTGGTTCTTTGGGGACCGTAGGTGGCAGCAGACTTGCAGATAAATCCCTTGTTCTCAGAAATGTGGGCATGGTCAGAATTATGTACACAATGCAAAATTTACCTGGGTTCAATTTCATGGAGCTGCTTTTAAGCACAAAAAGTAGCTTAAGCACAACATAATTATGCTTACCAGAACAGGGTTACCAGCCAAAATACCATTTCACATGTACAATTTGTGACTGGTATCCTGCTTATTTCTGCTAAACAGAACATTTTTCTGCTTAAGCAGTTCTATGAAATTGACCTGGTGTGTCTGCTGCCACCTAGTGTTCCAAAGTCTCTCATTGTTATTAAGTATGATCTGACTGAGTTTGTACAGAGTTGTGACAGTAATTTATTTTACATGGTAGGGTGAGATGTACGGTCCGGGGCCACCCGCTAAACGACCAGACATCATGACTCCAACTCCACCAATGGCCAGGCCTGATGAAGCAGCGTTCAGGGGGATGCCACCCTTTGGTCAACAGGGTCCATATGCACAAAATGCTTACCCGGGAGGTGATCGACCCATGGGAAATCAAGGAGCGTATCCCCCTGGCTACAGGGAAGGTAGACCTCCACACCAAGGGCCTACACCTGTGCCGCAGCCAAGTAAGACATATTTCTTCTCGATAGACCATATGCATTTAACGTCATTTGAGTAGGGCGCCCTCGCCTAGAGGTCAGAAAGAGGTGGTCCAATCCTGTATGCCGCGCGTACTATGCTGTGCGTTTCCATTGTTTCATCATCAGTACCTCTAAGATGGCGGCTGGATGACATCAATGAAAAAGAATCTTGTTGACTTAGTAATCAGTTTAAGGACTTGTCAGTAGCTGTTTTGGTTTGAATCTGGGCCCAATGTCATAGAGCTGCCTGAGCACAAAAATAAGCTGAGCACAACAAATTATGCTTACCAGCCAAAATACCATGTCACATGTACCATTTGTGACTGGTATCCTGCTCATTTCTGCCAAGTAGGAAATCGTTGAGCAATATTTTTCTGCTTAAGCAGCTCTATAAAATTGAGCCCTGGTATGAACTAAGCTCACTTACTAATATTTGCTTAAAACTGTGAGCGAAAAGCATAAATTTATGAACAAAAACAAAAGAAATAATATCAAACAATCTCAAACACAAATAAAGCTCACTTTGGGAGACTTGAAATTGAAAATGTAATATAAGATCTGTGCAACAAGATCGTTGGCTTTTATGCGTACATACAGGAACTTTTAAGAAAGATACAACATATATGGACATTTAAGATTTAAAATTTGTAATAGCTATTTATATACATTTGATAAAGTTATGAGCTTTCATTTAAGGTATTGCACAAACAAAATCCTCCAATGATAAGTGTTAATTAATGAAAAGTAAAAGTGAATTATTGTCAAGATCCCACATCCATCAGCCATGAAATATCAATTTTGCATATATTATTTTGTTCATTGTCCTTGTTTGGGCTTGTGACGTCATATGCAAGGGATCTATTGAAATTGAAAACGAAGCTTGTCGGTATTTCAAAAACAGCTCTCGGTGTCGTTCTGCATTGATCAGATACTGTCAGAGCTACTCTCCCTGATTCAGCAGAAAGGTTCCTGAAAATAAACTAAACCAATCTTTCCATGTTCTGATGAACAAATTTGAAAATCTCCCTGATGTTGGAAACTTTTTCCCTATTATGTTGAATGTAGTTCTAAATATCTCTCTGATTGTTGTACAAAATCTTTCTGATTGCCAAATGCAAATGTTGGCAGCTCTGTGCCAGGTCTGGAATTTCATCTTTGAGAGGGCAAGGCCATTTTCATTTTAGCAAAGGGCACTTCCAATGGAAAGACTTAAAAGTATATGGGACACTTTTGAAAGGGCATCAAGGCCAAGACCAGGGCAACAGAGGCCATGGCCTCCGTGGCGTCCATGTAGCTCCAGGCCTGCTGTACTGTGCCCAAGCTTACTGGTGGTCAGAGTTAAGGAATGCTTTGTTTTTTTCTTGCATTGAAGATTGATTTGTAATGTTTGTACCGTGGTTGTCTTTGTAGGTGCCAAGCATGATCTACCACCTGGTAGTGGAGGCGGATTCATGGCAGAACCTTTTGGGATGAGGGATCGAGCTCTCTCAGGAGGAGGACCTTCCCCTTCTTGGGGAACCATGCAGCAACGTCAGCCAGCTCCGCCCTATACCAACTCTTCCCTTGGACCTCATACCTTTGTGAGTCAAGCTGGTCCTCCAAGGACTCTCCAGCAGGCCCTGATGGCAGCTCATCGCGACCGACACCCTCCTAGTAAGATGATGAAAGCCTCCCCTCCCCAGATCCACACTACCTCACCACAGAAGAAGGAGATTGTGTTTCCACCTGACTCTGTGGAGGCTTCCCAGCCGGCTCTCACCAAACCAAAGAAGAAAACCAGTCGAGATATCGGTGAGTAGTATCATGTGACACAGTTGACCTGCTCACTTCATGTAATACGGTTAGACTGCTGGGTCTGAATAGACACCAGAGAAGTTACTGTAAACCCAGTGGGGTTGCACTGGTATTCAATAAATAAAGTTGTCTACACACTACAAATTGTGTCTCAATAATCTTTCTTGCTGATTCTTATTGATAATCCAAGCCGATTCCCCACCCCCCCCCCTCCCAAAATCAAGATATCTTCGTCGATAATTGATTTGATGTCAACCTGCACTATTTTGTGCTGGTGATTATCGATTGTAAAGAAGTATGCATGGTCTTGATGCGTGTTAAACTTGAATCTTGTCCTTGGGTTAGCTCGTGATTTATGGTTTCAACACTGCAATGTAAACCCTGCTTGCAGATTGATACCAAACTTACATTCTGGTTGTGCTTTGTCTTTATAAACCAGGCACTGTGGAGGCGTGGAAACTGATGATGGCACTGAAGTCAGGTCTCTTAGCCGAAAGCACTTGGGCTCTAGAAGTGCTCAATATTCTACTCTATGACAACAATACCATCGTCTACTTTGACCTAAGTCAGTTGAAAGGCCTTCTGGAGATCCTGGTGGACCATTTCCGGGCAAGTCTTATCCGAGTGTTTGGAACCTTGATGGATATGGAAGTACATGTAAGAACTCGTAGGAAAGATGTTTCTAATGAAAGCAGAGCCTCACAGAAAGACTCTGATTGTGTGTGCAGGAAACATTTAGACGGTAGTCAGAAGTATATGAAATCGGAACTAGAGTTGATCCAGGAAGCACTGGGATTGTTTGACATTGAGAAACTGAAAGGAACCGATAAGGAGAAACCCATTCGGATAGAACCAGGTATGGATGGATTCTATTCTAGTGTGAAGGAATGGGATTGTTATCAAGGCTTTAAGAGTAATCATCAACATTGGCAGCTCGGTGGGGGAGATATGACCAAACATGTTGTACATGTGTTTGAGAGCGATGGAATCCTGGCGGACATCATGAAACGACAGGCTAAGAGAAGGAAGGTAGAGAGAGAAAAGCTTGTCAAAAAGACCAAGAAAGCCAAGAAGATAAAAGAAGAGAAAGAACACAAAATAAAGGAGGAAGACGGTGATGTTAGTCAGGATGGCATGGAGGAATGTGAACAGGAAGAGGCATCAAGAATCAAAGAGGAAGCAGATTCGGAGGAAGAGTCTGAGGAAGAAGAGGAGGAAAGTGAAGATGAAGAGCAGAACATGGAGACAGATGTAGGCTTGGATGATATGTGGCTGGATGCATGCAGTGAGGAACTCCGCGCTTCTAAAGAAAAGAAAAGTGTGATCGCGCTGTTTGAAAGGCGACCCTCCCTTCCCTCTCCTATGTCATATCTTGAAGATGAAGGGACATGTAATGACCATACGGCTCTTGTCACGTCAACGGATGCCCAGCATTCGTTGGCTCAACGCTGTATCACTATTTCTAACATCATCCGCAGTCTGTCTTTTATCCCCGGGAATGAAGTGGAGTTATCAAAGCATGCTGGTGTCCTCGTTGTGCTTGGTAGAATACTCCTATTGCATCATAAACACGCAGAGCGGAAGCAACTCCCCCAAACGTATGACCGAGAGGACCATGACGATCTAGACACTGAATGCCCCATCACAGATAAGGACACATGGTGGTGGCATTGTTTAAATTGCTTACGTGAGAATGCCCTGGTGACCCTGACTAATATATCGGGACAGTTGGATTTATCACTGTATGCTGAGAGTGTTAGCCTGCCCATCTTGGATGGCTTGCTACATTGGGCAGTGTGTCTATCAGCCTGTGCAATGGATCCTTTTCCTACACTGCCCGCAACGTCTCCGCTCACGCCCAAACGCATTGCCATTGAAGCCCTATCCAAACTCAGCATTCAAGAGAGCAATGTGGACATGATTCTGGCCACTCCACCATTCCATCGTTTAGAGAAGCTTTTTTCCACCTTGACGCAGTACCTGAGCGATCGCAAAGAGCCAGTTATGAGGGAGTTTGCAATCGTACTTCTATCCAGCATTTCCCAGGGTGAAAGCGTGGCGAGCCGTGCCATCGCAACCCAGAACTCCACCATCTCTTTCCTACTTTGTTACCTGGAGGATTCTGAATATGCCAAGTCATTGGAGAACGGCAGTAATGCTAAGCAGCTGAGCCAGAACCCAGACATTCAATCAGTTAGTCCTGATATGATGCGACGGACAGCGATCCTCTTAGCATCACTAGCTAAAGTTCCTGATAACCGACCACTGTTCCTCCAACACCAACACAGACTGCTAAACCTGTCCATGTCTCATATGGTGACGGATCATGTTAAATGTCTCATCGCTGATGCCTTGTATGAGATCTCCAGGTCATGAGCTCTGACCTCTGACCTCTGAGTCCTCGTCTTTTAGACTTGGACAGTTTGAGTTGTGTGTTCACCAACATCTTACCATGGATTAACACATTGGTAGAGACCGAAGATCTGGTATCATCACTTAAGCCTTTGAGTTTGATGAAACACTTAATCTGTACAAGGAAGCGTGATTTCTCCTTGTGAAACATCTCATTATATCATTTTAATTCCCCGTTAGATACTTCATTAATGTTGGGCGTGAACCATTTCATCCTAGATACTCAAATGAATAAGCCATGTGCCTGTGAATTTCACAAGATTGCGATTCAATCCATCGATAATCATTTTACATCAGTTGTTTCAATATACAAAGTCACTGACTGTTTCTGTGAAGGGGATTTTGTTTTAAACACTGTGATACCATTTTGTGATGACTTCCGTACAGTTCCTTGCATCTTAAATGTCAAGCCCTTTGAGTGGGTGGGGCGGGAGGGGGGGCATTGGTAAGGGTGTCGTTATATGTAGTTTATGATTGTTACTGCATCACTCTCCCTTCATGTACTGCTGCTGGAGTTAACTTAGTACTTAATCTTGTATTAACGCTCCCTTATCGGTCACTTTTCTTCAAGACATTTATAGCTTTCCATTGCGGTATTGGTTACATCTTACCTTGACACTACTTGAACTTTAGTTAGTACTGATTTACCTCATGATGATGTGTCACTTACCTACATGTCAGCAAACATGTACACTTGCACCTATTTCTCACACACGGCACACTATGAAGTTAATTTTGTTGTTGTTGTGTAAACATTGGATACTACAACTAGTTTTTTTTTCAAGATTGGGCCATTTTTTTCTGTAGTTTTTTTAAAGTAATAAGATTATGATGATAATTTTGTGTAATATAAATGCAGGAATACCGTTTCCTGCTTACCACGGTGTCCCCAAATTACTTGATTCATTTATAAATGTTAGATGTGCTACTTTTTCTTCACAATCATCCTAAGGTGACCACATTTTGATTGTAGTTGATTGATACCATTTTTAAGTTATTCGTAGCTCACCAAATCGTTTCTTTGTTCAGTTGATGTTGGGTTGTAGTTGGTAAATTTATCTTAATTTATTGTCGTGTTATTAGTTGTATGTGAAAACACCTTGCATTTTGTACTGGAGAAATCAGACCAGCTTTGCAATTATGATGTTCTAGATGCCAAACCACTGACTAAAATGTAATCTATGTTACCATGGTGATTGTTGTGTTAACGATGAGAACTTTAGTTGGTGAAGAAATCAGTTTCACTGCGGTGATGATGTCACACTGGCCATGCTTGAGGGCGCTATTATGTCAACAGGAGTTGTGAGTTCTTTTTATGCGAAAGCCTTACACTTAAAGCTGTTAAATACGGAAAAAGATTCAAATATTGTAGGAATGAATTCGTGACTTATCGTTTGATTGATGTGATCAGGATCAGATTAAGTCTCAACCCAGTGGAGATCAGTTGCCATGGTAACATCAACAGGACGCCCTTACTGGTAAAATATCTCAGAATAAATAATAATGACAAAATGAAATAGTTTTCTACGTAAACACTTTATTTATTTTACAACTTGTAATAATGGTGTAAGAACTGGTCCTAGCACGGCATATGAAAGACGGTGAAACCAAAGTAATAAGCTTATTGATAGCAAACAGGTTGTTTCCTAACATTGCATTTGATGCTGAAGGAATAAGAAAAGTTTCAGTGTGGGGAATTTGTCTTCAAGTGATTCAAGATCCCTATGAATGGTTTACATTAAATCAGTACTTTAAATCGCTCTTGTTGTTCAGCTGGGGAAAAAAACAGGTGTATTTGGTTCATTTAGTTGGTGAACATCAACCCTTTCAATTAGATATTTTTGGTTTTAGAGGCGAACATTGCAGTTGTTGCTAACGTCACAGTTTGAGGTATTTGGCGATTCAATGTAAATTGATTTGGTGGCTTGAACCTCAAGCCATTATAAGTGTAGTGTAATGTTTTTTGAGATGTCCTTTAAAAACATTGCAGTCTTTATTTTTTGCTGTAGGTATAATTGAAAGTTAAACACTGTATTGTTCTTTCACTCAGTTGTGTTGGGCAAACCCTTAAGGGGGTATTTTGACTCAAGTTATGTGGACTAATTGGTGCTCAGTTATTGTTATCGAGTAATGTCTTGTAAGACGACATAATATTTATGATTTGCACTCCTAGTCGTATTGCTGTATTGCAATAACTGACTGATATGCCTATAATAGAGTATAAACTTCCTTTATAAATTAGTACACAGATTTTGAGACGCTTTATTCAAAATAATGAGAGGAATTATTGAAGTGTCGGGGGCGGGCAGAGTAGACGCCGATGGTGAATGCATTTCTGGCACAAATGTTTTTATGTACAGCTAATCGGCATAAGTGGGGGTTAACAGAACCAGATTACTTCCCATGTGTAGTTTTGTAAAAAAGAAAACTTGAAGAAAAAAAAATAACAAAAAAAAAAACTATTAAAAAAATAAAATAAAAACAAAAGAAAAGAAAAATGACTATCAAAATATGAATTGTATCAGTGTCATTGGTGACCTAATTTATGGTCGCACATATTTATGCTTAAGGACATTTTCACAATTTTTGTATATCTTATCTTGTATTAAATTCCATACTGATAATTGCTTGGGTTCCTGCAATGCCACTGTTGTGTGTGACCACATTAATACAACATATTTAAGACAATAACTGGTCATTTTTGCTTGGTTTTCTTTCCTTTCTTTTTGGACACGTCTTAAGCATGCAATGTTGTCTTCTTTCTTGATGACTCGATATTATTATCATGTGCAAGAATCTTTATTTGTCCAGCTTTTTTGTATGGTTGTGAGTCAAATCAAAAAGGTTTGTTTTGACTGAATATTACTTGTATATGTTCACTGTACAGTCCAATTTAGAAAGTTTTGGTGTAGCTTATTAAGAGGCATCAAACTTGGTTTAAAGAGAACCGTGAGGTAACGTGACAATGTAATTTGTCTAAACTAGGCGAGAGGTTTCTCTTATTATTGTAGTCTTTTCTAGAGCATTAGGCTTAACCATTGTAAAATGTCCTTAAAATGGTTTATATACAAGTGTCTATGAAATAAAGTGTAAATACAGAAAGTGGATCTTCACAATATGATGTCATGGGCCTTGAGCTTTCATTAATAATGAACAATTTTAATTTACAAGTTTACCCCTGGAAGTTTTTTTTTTACCCCAAATCCTGGCCCATCTTTAAAATTTGGTCAAACACAAATTGACTGGTCTGAAAACGCTCAAAAGTACAAGTTTAACCCATTGCAGTTTTTGTAACCCAAAATCCAAGCTCAAAAAGACCCATTTTTTTAATTTGGCGAAACAATTAAATAGTCCGACATCCCGCAAAAATACAAGTTTAACCCCTTGCACGTTTTTTTTAAACCAAAAACCCTGGCCCAAAAAGGCCCATTTTTAAGATTTGGCCAAAAGACAAATGGTCCGAAATCCCTCAAAATACAAGTTTAACTCCTTTAAGTTTTTTTAAATTAACAATCCTGGTTCAAAAAGGACCATTCTGAAAAATTCGGCCAAAAAATAAAAGGGTTCGAAATCGATTTAAAGTACAAGTTTAACCCCTTGCAGTTTTTTAAACCAAAAATCCTAGCTCAAAAGAGCCCATTTTTAAAATTTGGCCAAAAAATAAAAGGGTCCAAAATCGCTCAAAAGTACAAGTTTAACCCCTTGCAGTTTTTTAAACCAAAAATCCTAGCTCAAAAGAGCCCATTTTTAAAATTTGGCCAAAAAATAAAAGGGTCCAAAATTGCTCAAAAGTACAAGTTTAACCCCTTGCTGTTTTTTAAACCAAAAATATTTGCTCAAAAGAGCCCATTTTTAAAATTTCGCCAAAAAAATAAAAGGGTCCGAAATCGCTCAAAAGTACAAGTTTAACCCCTTGCAGTTTTTTTAACCAAAAATCCTGGCTCAAAAAGACCCATTTTTAAAATTTGGCCAAAAAATAAAAGGGTCCGAAATCGCTCAAAAGTACAAGTTTAACCCCTTGCAGTTTTTTTAACCAAAAATCCTGGCTCAAAAAGGCCCATTTTTAAAATTTGGCCAAAAAATAAAAGGGTCCGAAATCGCTCAAAAGTACAAGTTTAACCCCTTGCAGTTTTTTAAACCAAAAATCCTAGCTCAAAAGAGCCCATTTCTAAAATTTCGCCTAAATTAAAATGGTCTGAAATCACTCAAAAGTACAAGTTTAACCCCTTGCAGTTTTTTCAACTGGAAATCCTGGCCAAAAAAGGCACATTCTTAAAATTTGGCTAAAAAATAAAATGGTTTGAAATCACTCAAAAGTACAAGTTTAACCCCTTGCAGTTTTTTTAACCGAAAATCCTGGCCCAAAAAGGCCCATTTTTAAAATTTGGCCAAAAAATAAAAGGGTCCGAAATCGCTCAAAAGTACAAGTTTAACCCCTTGCAGTTTTTTTAACCAAAAATCCTGGCTCAAAAAGGCCCATTTTTAAAATTTGGCCAAAAAATAAAAGGGTCCAAAATTGCTCAAAAGTACAAGTTTAACCCCTTGCAGTTTTTTAAACCAAAAATATTTGCTCAAAAGAGCCCATTCTTAAAATTTCGCCCAAAAATAAAATGGTCTGAAATCACTCAAAAGTACAAGTTTAACCCCTTGCAGTTTTTTCAACTGGAAATCCTGGCCAAAAAAGGCACATTCTTAAAATTTGGCTAAAAAATAAAATGGTTTGAAATCACTCAAAAGTACAAGTTTAACCCCTTGCAGTTTTTTTAACCGAAAATCCTGGCCCAAAAAGGCCCATTTTTAAAATTTGGCCAAAAAATAAAAGGGTCCGAAATCGCTCAAAAGTACAAGTTTAACCCCTTGCAGTTTTTTTAACCAAAAATCCTGGCTCAAAAAGGCCCATTTTTAAAATTTGGCAAAAAAAAAAAGGGTCCGAAATCGCTCAAAAGTACAAGTTTAACCCCTTGCAGTTTTTTCAACTGGAAATCCTGGCCAAAAAATGCACATTCTTAAAATTTGGCCCAAAAATAAAATGGTTTGAAATCACTCAAAAGTACAAGTTTAACCCCTTGCAGTTTTTTTAACCAAAAACACTGGCTCAAAAAGACCCATTTTTAAAATTTGGCCAAAAAATAAAAGGGTCCGAAATCGCTCAAAAGTACAAGTTTAACCCCTTGCAGTTTTTTTAACAAAAAATCCTAGCTCAAAAAGGCCCATATTTAAAATTTGGCCAAAAAATAAAAGGGTCCGAAATCGCTCAAAAGTACAAGTTTAACCCCTTGCAGTTTTTTAAACCAAAAATCCTAGCTCAAAAGAGCCCATTTCTAAAATTTGGCCAAAAAATAAAAGGGTCCGAAATCGCTCAAAAGTACAAGTTTAACCCCTTGCAGTTTTTTTAACCAAAAATCCTGGCTCAAAAAGACCCATTTTTAAAATTTGGCCAAAAAATAAAAGGGTCCAAAATCGCTCAAAAGTACAAGTTTAACCCCTTGCAGTTTTTTAAACCAAAAATCCTAGCTCAAAAGAGCCCATTTTTAAAATTTCGCCAAAAAATAAAAGGGTCCGAAATCGCTCAAAAGTACAAGTTTAACCCCTTGCAGTTTTTTTAACCAAAAATCCTGGCTCAAAAAGACCCATTTTTAAAATTTGGCCAAAAAATAAAAGGGTCCAAAATCGCTCAAAAGTACAAGTTTAACCCCTTGCAGTTTTTTTAACCAAAAATCCTGGCTCAAAAGAGCCCATTTTTAAAATTTGGCCAAAAAATAAAAGGGTCCGAAATCGCTCAAAAGTGCAAGTTTAACCCCTTGCAGTTTTTTTAACCAAAAATCCTGGCCCAAAAAGGCCCATTCTTAAAATTTGGCCCAAAAATAAAATGGTTTGAAATCACTCAAAAGTACAAGTTTAACCCCTTGCAGTTTTTTTAACCGAAAATCCTGGCCCAAAAAGGCCCATTCTTAAAATTTGGCCCAAAAATAAAATGGTCTGAAATTGCTCAAAAGTACAAGTTTAACCCCTTGCATTTTTTTTAACCAACAATCCTGGCCATAAAAGGCCCATCTTTAAAATTTTGCCAAAAAATGGACTGGTCCGAAATCCCTCAAAAGTACAAGTTGCAGTATGGTGAACCAGCATGGGGATCCCCGTAGTTCCCTTCTGGGATTGGCTAGTCCTGGCCCCTCCTTGTCCTTTCCCAACCGATATATACACCCTATCCTAATTTGGGGAGAGACATGACGGATACCCAATCCATTACAGGTGCCAGCAGTAAAAGTCATGTCCCTTTTGGTACGGGTAGGATTCGAACCGGGTGTACCAGCTCCGGACTGCACGCAATTGAACAATCCAGTGCACCTCTGTGCCCGTAGGTGTTTTCAGGTGATTTTAAATACTACTTAAATAATGCACTTGCAGATTTTCCAAATCTGGCAGAAAATGTTTGGTTTCCAAATCGCCTGAAACTTGATATAGAGGTGAAATGGGGTGCAAGGAGCAGAACATTCTTGCTTAAGTGTAAATTCGTAAGGTCACTCATGCGTACATCTAGTCAATGCTAAACTATACTAGTGATCGTTCATTCGGTGTACGATCTTCTTAGAGAACAGATGGACCAAGAAAGACCATCAGCAAAACTCTCGGTACTGCAGATAGATCTGTCATGTCGGACATTCAAATACCATCTATATCAACTCAGGAGAACTTGCATCTTCATCAAAAGACAGCCATCATTTCATATTATCGTTAACGTTAATATGCCAAAATAACTTTGATCATCTTGTTATTGATTGATAAGTTTGTTTATAACATAACTTTTACAGATTGTATGTACGTAGTGTGATGCCTTGGTTATCTAATTATTAAGCTTTTTGCTTGTGAGACAGTTGCTAGAGTGTATTCATTTCTTTGAGTTAATTTTGAGGCAAATAGCCGCATGTGACATTGGTGTCACATTCAATATTCATGGTAATTTGTCACATATGCAGGGCCCCATGCCATGGCTCTGCTTACCGTAAGCAAAAAAACGGTGCTTACGGAAGCAGGGAATTCTGCGCTTACGTCAACTGTATTTCACATGTTAGCAGGGAATTTCTGCTTTTGCAAGTGCGTAGTCCACGTTACTAGTCATTCTATCGCTTACACAGCTAGCGCAGAAATTTGGCGCTTGCCCTGTAAGCGAAGAATGGTGATTGCAAGCGCAGAAATCGGCAGTAAGCAGAGCCATGAAATTGGGCCCAGCTGCCTTCAACCCAGAGTAGTCCACTTTACTAGGCATTCTTCTCTTACACAGAAATTCGGCGTTTGCCCTGTAAGCGAAGAAGGGTGATTTGCAAGTGCAGAATTCAGTGGTAAGCAGAGCCATGAACTTGGGCTGAGGTCTAACACACTGCAGATGTTTAAACAAGCCACACGACTCAATTAAAAATGTTATCATATTTAAAATGCAAGTCTATTCTGGACTTCGGTTATCCAAAACTGCCTGTGTTCCATTTTAAATATTTAAAAAAATTCAAAAATTCTAAGAAGAGCTGGTGGTCCAGTGGAGGGGCTTGTGACTCTGAAGCAAAATGTCATGGGTTCAAATCACACTGTTTCCCTTTTTCGTCCCTTAAAAACGGGTTTTAATTAACTACAAATGTAACTTTGTGATTAACTGTTCCATATGTAGGTGCATTTCCCTATATTGATTCTCACTCTATTTATTGTTTTCATTGCCCGTGTCCATTCTAAGGGTTTTAATTAACATCAGATGCAAGTTTCTTAAGATGAGTTGGTGGTCCAGTGGAAGGACTCGATGACTCTGGACTCTGGGGTCCTTGGTTCAATTCCTACTCAGTAACTTTTCCTATTTTTCATTGCCTGTGATGATTTCTGAGAGTTGTTTTAGTTTAAACCATACACTAGTTTGTTTATAAAGTATTCCAGATGAAGAAATCACACCTCAATTTATTCAATTCCTACTGTTTTTTTCCATTGCATTTGAGAACTGAAAAGGTTTAAATTAAAAGATAACACAAATTTCTTAAGATGAGTTGGTGGTCCAGTGGAAGGACTCACTGTCTCTGGACTCTGGGGTCCTTGGTTCAATACCCACTCTATAACTTTTCTTTTTCATTGCCTGTGTCCATTCTAAGGGTTTTAATTAACGTCAGATGCAAATTTCTTAAGAAGAGTTGATGGTCCAGTGGAAGGACTCGATGACTCTGGATGCTATGTTCGTGGGTTCAATACCCACTGTGTAAAACTCTTGCCATTTTCTTTTTCATTGCCTGTGTCCATTCTAAGGGTTTTAATTAACGTCAGATGCAAGTTTCTTAAGATGAGTTGGTGGTCCAGTGGAAGGACTCGATGACTCTGGATGCTCTGTTCGTGGGTTCAATACCCACTGTGTAAAACTCTTGCCATTTTCTTTTTCATTGCCTGTGTCCATTCTAAGGGTTTTAATTAACGTCAGATGCAAGTTTCTTAAGATGAGTTGGTGGTCCAGTGGAAGGACTCAATGACTCTGGACGCTATGGTCCTGGGTTCAATACCCACTGCATAAAACTCTGGCCTTTTTATTAAAACGAGTTTAATTGAAAAAAATAAAATTTTAGCAAAAGTAGCTTTTTCTTTTTCTTTTTCTAGTTATGGAAGCACGGACCTCAGGTTCGGCGGACACGACCAGGTATTGAACCTGGGTCAGTAGCTTCCTAACGCACGGTCTACCCAGTTGAGCAATCGGGTCCCCCCGTTGAAATGTGTTCGTTTCTAATATATAAAGAATAAATTTGTACTTAGAAATTTTTTAGGACTTGGCTCAGTGCATTATGTATACAGCAGGCACAGGAGTCTAATGACTAGGTATTGGGACCAGACAAGGTAAGGCCTATGGGGGAAGTTTGTACTTAGTAAATTTTACTCATTCAGCTCAATAGTAAGTAATGGGATAAGATGACTGGACATTGGATGGGGTTTGGGTAGTGTCTTCTAAGGGGAAGTTTGTACTTAGTAAATTTTACTCATTCAGCTCAATAGTAAGTAATGGGATAAGATGACTGGACATTGGATGGGGTTTGGGTAGTGTCTTCTAAGGGGAAGTTTGTACTTAGTAAATTTTACTCATTCAGCTCAATAGTAAGTAATGGGATAAGATGACTGGACATTGGATGGGGTTTGGGTAGTGTCTTCTAAGGGGAAGTTTGTACTTAGTAAATTTTACTCATTCAGCTCAATAGTAAGTAATGGGGTGGATGACTGGACATTGGATGGGGTTTGGGTAGTGTCTTCTAAGGGGAAGTTTGTACTTAGTAAATTTTACTCATTCAGCTCAATGGTAACTAATGGTGTGAGATGACTGGACATTGGATGGGGTTTGGGTAGTGTCTTCTAAGGGGAAGTTTGTACTTAGTAAATTTTACTCATTCAGCTCAATGGTAACTAATGGTGTGAGATGACCAGACATTGGATGGGGTTTTGGTAGTGTCTTCTAAGGGGAAGTTTGTACTTAGTAAATTTCTGGACATGGACACAAGGCATATGGAAAATGACAGTGGTTTATTTATGGTCCTGGAACTGGTTTTGGAATATGCCAAAATACCACAATTTACAAAGATCAATAACTTCATTAAAAAGATAAATGACCCTACAAGTGTGAAATGTCAAAAGAAGACAATTCTAGGACAAGTCAATTTTGTTGAAGTCTTCTGGGTATATAAATAAACATGTATGCATTTGATGTGCGTCTAAAGTACAAAATACATCTTGTCTTGCTCCTTGTATGCATATTGCCATTGCTAGTTCAAATTATCATTTTGTATATGGCAACCAGACTATTTTTTCATTCTGACCTCATTTTGATTGCATGAATTTAAATGGCAAAAAAACAAGATAGCCTTTTGGCTTTATATACTTAACAGTTAATGTAGCATAATACTTATGAAAAATAAATCTATTTCAAGTTTAAAGGACATGAAGTAACATTATTTTACTTAAAGTTTTGAATCCATTTCAGAAAATCAATATCCCCAGAAAGACTAAAGCTCTAAGATTTTACCATAAAACAAAAATATGTCACAGATTTCATTGTGACTTTTCTTTAAATAACTGAAGTATCTTCAGGGTAAACCGTGGTTTGTGTGTTTAAAAAAAACAGGACTTATTTTCCCAAATAAAGAGAACACTGTATTTCAGTTAGACTTCAAAGAACTTTGTTCATTTCAAAAACCTCTAAAGACAAATATACAAAAGTCTAAAACAATACATGAACTTTATAAGTTCATCAACAGTCCAAGGCCCAATTTCCTACAGCTTTTGAAGCAGTAAGTTTTACTTACAAATTTTCTGCTCGGCAAAAACGAGCAGGATACCAGTTACAGATTAGTGTTACACGGTACTTTGACTGGTATCCGTGTTGTGAATTTCTGCTGAGCAAAAAACGAGCAGGATACCAGTTACAGACAGTACTTTGGCTGGTATCCGTGTTGTGGTAAGCGTAATGTTGTTGTGCTTAGCTACTTTTTGTGCTTAAGCAGCTCTATAAAATTGGGTAATGGACTACACTTTGGATCTTGAATGAATACACAAGTAGGGGTGGGGTGTGGGAGGTTTCATCACAGTCTATGCAATCAGTAGAACTAATTGTTGAAAGCGATAGACTATGAAGCTGTGAGTTATTTGCATTTCCATTCTATCTTGCCTGAATTTACGTCCAGTTTAGCGGATCCTGAAGCTACTAGTTCCAATGCTCTTGGATATGCGCTATGTTCGGCCGTCTTGATACGTTCCTGTAGAGTGTCGATGGTGTCTCCGGGTATGACTGGTACTGCTTCTTGGACTAGGATGGCTCCAGCATCAACCTCCTCCTGTATGAAGAAAAACGCAAAACATTCTCAATAAGTAGATGTTAATTTTGCATTGGGGATAAAGAATATACATTTTTTTCACCCTTACCCTTACCCTTGTACTTTTGAGCGTTTTTGGACCATTCCATTTTTTGGTCAAATTTTAAAAAATTTGCCTTTTTGGACAAGTATTTTGGGTTAAAAAAACTGCAAGGGGTTAAACTTGTACTTTTGAGCGTTTTTTGACCATTCCATTTTTGTTGGCCAAATTTTTAAAATGGGCCTTTTTGGGCCAGGATTTTTGATTAAAAAAGCTTCAAGGGGTTAAACTTGTACGTTTGACTATTTTGGACTTCTTTTTTGTTGAGACATTTTTAAAATTGCTTTTTTGGTCCAGGTTTTTGCTACAAAAAAGAACTGCGAGGGGTTAAACTTGTACTTTTGAGCGTTTTTTGGACCATTCCTTTTTTGGGGCCAAAATTTAAGAATGGGCCCTTTTAGGCCAGGATTTTTGGTTAAGAAAAAATGCAAGGGTTTCAAACTTGTACTTTTGAGTGTTTTTGGACCATTTTTTTGGGGGGCCAAATTTTAAAAATGGGTCTTTTTAGGCCAGGATTTTTGGTAAAAAACAAAATGCAAGGGTTTCAAACTTGTACTTTAAAGTGTTTTGGGACCATTTTATTTTTGGGCCAAATTTTTAAAATGGGCCTTTTTGGGCCAGGTTTTTTGGTAACAGAAAATACAATGGGTTAAACTTGTACTTTTGAGCATTTTCAGACCAGTCCATTTTTGGGGCCAATTTGAATTTTTTTTTGGTATTTTGGGATGAGGATTTTTAGTTTAAAACAAGCGCCAAGGTTAAACTTGTTTCCCAAAAATGTTTGGGCCATTTCTTTTTTGCCAAAGTAAAAAAAAAAAAAAAAAATGTTTAAAACGCTTTTTGCCCAAGCTTGTTTCTGTTTTTTTCCCCCTTAAAGTCCTATAATGCTTCATTAAAAAAACTTGCAAGGGACTAAACAACTGTCTTTTAGATTATTTTCAGACCATTTTATTTGTGGCAAAGGATTTTTGGGGCCAGGATTTTTCACAAGAAAAGAAAAAAACCTGAAGAGGTTTGAGCCTTGTATCGGACTGTTTGTTTTTGACTAAACATTAAAAATGAGCAATTTTGAGCCAAGATTGTTGGTTTAACACTGCAAGAGTAAGACTTCTTTTTCTCAACTTAAGGTCCTACTTTTAAAGAAATAAAAAAATGTTAGCAAATGTATTCTGTTACTGAACATACAATGGATACATTGGTAGTTTTTACATTCCATATATATTTGGTTTGCGGTAACACCATGTGTATATCTACTTGCTAGGTAGATTTTGTTCTTTGAGAACTTGTCTTGCTTATTATTCTACTGCCGCAGAGTAGAATATTCGGAATTCGGGAGACTTCTCAGTTCTAAAATCTACTTGCTAGGTAGATTTTGTTCTTTGAGAACTTGTCTTGCTTATTATTCTACTGCCGCAGAGTAGAATATTCGGAATTCGGGAGACTTCTCAGTTCTGAAAAGAACTGTCCTTCTTATTAACTACTACCTGGGCGGGAGGTAGGAAATCGGGCGGGACTACTACTTTCGCTATGTGGATCGGGGGGACTTCTCGTTAATAACTACACTGCAGTGAGTCTAAATAGGTCTCAACATTTCGACTAGCTTGCTCTAGTCATCGTCAGGAGACTGAAGAGTGTCATGCATGTTTGTCCATTTATAGGGGTTCAGAGGTTTCAGTGTAGAGTCAGTCACTGCTCTGATTGGTTCTTCTCAAAGGAGAACAGTGGTTGGCTGGCCCAGGGCTATTGTGAGTGTTGCCCATTGTGTGGGAAAGCCCTGTGTAGTGGGGCGTGTTACATTCCACTTAATTTTTTTTAAAACTAAAAAAACCTTAAACTAGGAGTCCATTCGATACAGGGACGACTTGAAAATACCTAAGAGACAATCACTGTATTTCACTTACCACAACATAATGAACGGTACATCCAGACAGTCTAACTCCAGCCTCTAAAACCAACTCATGAGCATGCATTCCTCTGAATGATGGAAGCAATGAGGGATGAATGTTAATCAAACCACCGTGCCAACGTCGTACAAACTCCCCACTCAGTATTCTCATGAATCCAGCCAGGCAGATAAACTCCACTCCTGACGCTACCAACGCTGCATGGACAGCCATGTCAAAGTCTACACGTGACTTGAATTCTTTGTGGTTAATCACCTGTGTTAAAATAAAACACAAATATTCTTCAAGATTTATGTAAATAAGGGAATAAAAGAGTTCTTAAACGGCCGTTTAAAACCGGCAGGGTCGTGGCCGTGCGAGGCGAAGGCCTTTATCGCACGACCACGACCCTGCAAGGTTCTAAACGGCCGTTTAAGAACGAGTCACTACTCATTTATTCCCATTCGTAAATGCCTTTTTATTAAAAAGTGAAAGAATAAGGAAAATCGGTGGTAAAAAGACAATCTTTGACATCGAAGTTTGTACATTTTCAAAAACTTTTGTAAAATTCTGTTTTGTGCGCGTTGGGTTGTGTGTACGCGCGTGTTCAAAAAGATTAGGCTACGCGCGGGAACTATAGCCATGTATTGCGTTTCGCGTAAGTAAATTGGCGGAGCTTGCGCGTCCAATACGAGAAGCCCAGCCGGTTATAGACACTCTTGGCCGTGCTTTATCATCCGTTTAAACACCCCCACGTGACGTGCTGTCCACCAATAGGAATAGCGAAACTGTCTGGGGTATTTATGAATACCTCTGATACACACTCTAAATTTCAGGGCTCAATTTTTTTGACACTGGACTGCAGGCCCAAGGCCAGTGATTTTAGCATCGGGCCAGTAAACTCAAGACTGGACAAGTCCGATTGTCTTGTGCTTTTCAATTGAATAATATTACCTCACTGTGAAATTATCTGACATTAACAAAAACTGATGTTCAAATGTTGACTTTGAGTCTAGTAAATATCTTTCAATTCCGCGAGTATCAAAGTACACCTAGCTAGACTAAGATAAATCTTCCCTTAGTGTTTGTTCAAATAACAAAGTTTATATGTTAAACTTTGTAGAAAGTTCTTTCTCATTTTGGTCTTGTAAAATCAATTCTGGTCCAGCAGAGATTTTTCAGCGACAAGCCTTGTGGTCTTGTGGCATTTTACCAAAACATTCAAACCCTGGATTTTTCCTCAAGCTCTGCCAAAGTTTAGTCGCTTCAATTAGAATGCGTGAATATCCACCAAATTTGTCTAAACTGGCTTATAATGTCGGCTATTTTGTTCCTACCCGGGACAACTTTGGAGTACCCTCTATTTTTGTGCAGACAACTGAAGTGAACATCCACTCGGACATTCCATTGTGTAGCGTTCACAGGCATGCACCTACCCTGCTACGCTTCGTACAAAGAGGGACAGAAGGTACAGGAATTTATGCTTGTAATCTCCCTTTTACCGGGGGTTACCCCGATTCTAGACCTTTGTCCTTTTGTAATACAAATGTGTCATACAAGAATGGACAGGCTGCCTTCATTGTTTATCACCGTATTCGGCTCGATGGGATTAAGTCAGAGTGTTCTAAGACTCCAGCGTACCATGGCAGATTATCGGCCGCGGCTTACGGCCGAGGTTTAACAAATAGTGAATGCATACTTATATTTTCAGAAAACAATAAAATCCCAGTGTTTATTAAAGGCATCATACACGTTTGGTAATTGTCAAAGACCAGTGTTCTCACTTGGTGTATCCCAACATATGTATAAAATAACAAACCTGTGAAAATTTGGGCTCAATTGGTCATCGAAGTTGCAAGAAAATAATGAAAGAAAAAACACCCTCGTTGCATAAATGTGTGTGCTTTCAGCTGCCTGAGAAAGGCTTCAGGCCTGAAGTCTTTCTCCGATTTAAATATTTTAGTGAGAGAGAAAACATTGCCTTAAAAATTTCTGCTAAGCATCAATAAGCAGGATACCAGTCACAGATTCTACATGTAAAATGGTAGTTTGGCTGGTAACCTTATTCTGGCAAGTATAATTTTTATTGTGCTTAGCTAGTTTTTGTGCTTAAGCAGCTCTATGAAATTGGGTCCAGGATATTGGCTAATTTAGACCTGCAGCAGCAGCCTTCGGAAATAGCGCCCTCATCTCACACCACTCTCAACTTCAAACGGTGTCTGACTGTCATTTCTTTGGCTTTTTGTCTTGAATAATCCTCCTCCTTGTTAATCGGGACGTCCCAGTTTAGGAGTGTTTAAAAACTCTGAAATCAGACGGTCCCGGGAAAAACAGGACTCTTCCTATGTGATTACTAATCTTGTATTTGGTATCCAAGGCCCCAGACACGAAGGTAGTCAACTTACCTTGGTGGGTATCCCAGCTTCTCTAGCTCTCTCCAATCCCAACACGCCATCCTTGTTAGACACCACCAGAACAATCTCCGCTCTGCTGTTTATTGCTGGGTCTTTAGTATGGTCAATCAAGGCTTGTAGGTTGGTGCCTATAGAGGGCGCAATACAGAGATTCAACGAAGCAAATTACTTATTGTACTATCGGAGCTTGTAAAAAAAGACGTGTTACCTGGCCTTCCGCTAAGAGAAAAGAGGGCGCTTTCGTTGCAAGCATAGACTACTTCGAAAATACTCCGTGCGCATGCGTTAGCCGTGGAATGAGGTGCATGCTGGTCTAGTTAGCGATGAAAATGTGCCGCTAACTAGACCAGCATGCACCTCATTCCACGGCAAATGACCGCGTCCTGAGTATTTGCGAAAAAGTCTATACCGCAGGACACTGTGGTTAGGAATGCAGAGTGTGCTATTGAGTGAAACTCTTGCCGATAATAACCTGTCGATCGGGGATTATGCAAATGTAGTTGCTCTACAGGTAAGTAGAATGACGTAGACTTGTAAAATTTTGGGTTGAACAAAGAAAAATTTAAAAGTAATTTTTATTCTTTTTCAACACGAATATATCTAACAATTTTCCCAGCTTCCCTTGTGGTTTATTTATTAATTCTGGTTGTGAAGCCAAGGATTCTCAGAAAAGCGAACATAACCCCTATACTAGCCAAGAACCCCATGGAGAGAAGACAAGGAAGGAAGTTTCAGTTTGAGATGTGGGAGGAAAACCCCAGAGAAATATTCTGAGGAAAACCCACGCAATCAGGTAGGGACTGAAAACCCAATCCACATAGTGCCCCCGGCGTGATTTCGAACCGAGTCCTAGAGGTGGAAGGCGAGGAAAGAAACCACTACGCCAACCCGACCGCCCCCTTGACTTGTGAATTTGATACAGGGTTTAAACTGGCCTCTTATCATAGGGGACACTCGGTGGCCTGGTGGTAAGACATCTTCTCTGGAAAATGGCGCGGGGATCATTCCAATCCCAACTGAGCAGTACGCATGTGGATTTGTTTTCCATAGGACTCGAAAAGCACCGAGTATACAGTGCTTGTCACATATCAGTGTAAGGGTGAAACACACGGGTGCGATGTGAACCCCCTACCTTTATTTTATGGCTAGCGCCCTCTGGCAGCTCCCTGCTTGTTCTTTTTTCTGTTTTGGGCCGAAAAACGGTAATGAGGTATCTGTGTTGTCCTCACCGAACAGGTAAAGATCCTTTTATATTGTATTTAAATGTTTCATAATAACAACTTAGATTAGTTGGTATTTAGTCAATTCTATTCTTAAAGTCTAATTTTATTTAGACTGTTAGTGGATAGACTGTTGTTGACTTTAGTGGATATTTGGTTGATTTTGGAACATGACGCTAGCTGCTGACTGACTCTCTAGAGATTCTCCTAATAATCTTATCATTATTAATGATCGTGTCATTGAGGAAATCCTTTAGTTTATTTCATCACTGCTTCTATAATTGGAAATAACTTGCATTTATAAGATTTCCTCGGTTAAATTTTGGTTAAATCCAACATGGCGGTCGCTTCTTTAATTTTGGCGCGGTAATGTTTAATTATTTCAGTGTTCAATATTTTATAGTAGTTTATCTATTTATAATTTATTATTTTGCATTTTGATATCATTCTGTTTTGTGCCGAAGATCGGTAATGACGTATCTGTGTTGTATTCACCAAACAGATTGTATCAATACAACAGAGTCCACTCTGAATGCCGTTTCAGCCCGTCTTTATTACAAGGGTCACACACAAATAATATTTCAAATGGCGTTCTTTGTCCAATAAATATTCCTCAGTGAAACAGTGAAGGTAGAAATGGAAGTTACCTGTTCCAGATATAAGGACGGCCACTTTCATTTTCTCCGAGCCGATGCTTTGATACTGTGAATCCTCCTTGACGGGACAAGAATTGATGAGGGAAGAAGATAAATTGTCAATGGTAACCGCTGGAGAACCTGCAAGACAGAAATTCAATCGATTTTGGTGAAACAAAACGAAAAAATTACAAGGGGGGTGAGACTTGCATGGCTGATACCTCCTGGAGGCAATACACCCCTTGCATTGGCCGCCATCGCTGAGATCAAACAAAAGAAACGTGCACACGTGTACGCGCCGTGCACAACTGACAGCCAATGATAGGTCTTCATTGACCTCAGTGAGGGCGCTGTTTGGGTCTTGTGACGTCACGTGCAAGGAGTCTATGGAGGTAATTGCCCCTCCTCATTGCCTCAGTGCCCCTCGAAATGTTCCAGTACAAACTTTTCTCCCTTCATAAAGTCGCCCCTTACCAAGAAAGAACAGCCTTGTCCTTGGTGGCATGTCGTGGCCGAGTGGTCTAGCTCACCAAACCCAAGCTCTAGTGTTGTCATCACCAGAGTGCGGGTTCGAATCCCGGTCATGACACTTGTGCCCTTGAGCACTTAACCATAAATGTTTCGTAAAAAGTTGGGAAGGTAGTGCATTCTGCTCTACCAGCCAGGCTCGTGGTGGATGATACCCATGCCTACATCCTTATGGACCCCGAAGGGGGTAACCCTGTTTCAGCCCTAGGAGTAGGTGGCAACGTGCCCCAGCTGACAGTTTAGTCTCACCTTGAAGTAGCCGTCCGGCCTTGTGATGTTTAGGCGATTTCTAATTTTAAAAAAAAGGACGAAGTATCACCCCGGCCTGGACTCTCATTTTCTAGCAAATTTGAGCAATGATTTGAGGTTAAAATACTGCAACTGTTCTGTGTTTTCAAATGATTTCAGAGCATTTTTGTTGTCAATTTTTCTTTAAAATATGGGCAAGTTTGAGCCATGATTTTCATTTTGAGTAATTGATCTTATTGTTTTGGGCAAATTTTAAAAGTGAGTAATTTTGAGCCAATGTTTAGGTAAACAAAAACCTGTGTTTTTTTACTATTGTAATTTCAAGCCAATTTTGTAAAATAGATTGTTATTTTACCTTGTACAAAGTCAACAACTCTGCCAATACGCCAGGCTGTCTCCCCACCGTTCCTCACTGCCTCTATCACCGTGTCTACATCCCCTTCCGATACCACCATCACTCCGCCTATCCCACAGTTAAAGGTCCTTGCCATCTCACCCTCACCAATCCCTCCAGTGGAAGCAATCCACCCAAAGACCGATGGTACAGTCCAATTGTTGGCATCTAATTGGACAGCCAGGGATTTGGGGAGAACCCGAGGGATGTTTTCCAGGAGACCTCCTCCTGTGATGTGAGCAAACGCCTTGACTTTGCCTGTCTGGATTGCTGGCAAGACGGTCTTGGAGTAGATCTTGGTTGGTGAGAGGAGGGCTTCACCTGAAAGGGAATCAAGGAAGATAACTGGATGAGAAGAAAGTGTTGATCAAGTTGCATCAAGAGACTTAAACACAGAAGCTGTGATACAGTTCATTGATTTACTGTCGCTGATCCAGATTGCATTCTAGCAAACCCTGCCGGTCCCTGCTTAGAAATCCAACACCAACATCCCAACTGTTGGACTCTGATTATGGTGGTATGCCTGATCCCATGAGTGATTTACTAGGATCCTTCCTCACTCTAACAAAATCCAACACCATATGGTAACTCAGCACCCAAACTGTTGGAATTTGATTATGGTGGTATGCCTGATCCCATGAGTGATTTACTAGGATCCTTCCTCACTCTAACAAAATCCAACACCATATGGTCACTCAACACCCAAACTGTTGGAATTTGATTATGGTGGTATGCCTGATCCCACGAGTGATTTACTAGGATCCTTCCTCACTCTAATAAAATCCAACACCATATGGTAACTCAACACCCAAACTGTTGGACTCTGATTATGGTGGTATGCCTGATCCCATGAGTGATTTACTAGGATCCTTCCTCACTCTAACAAAATCCAACACCATATGGTAACTCAGCACCCAAACTGTTGGACTCTGATTATGGTGGTATGCCTGATCCCATGTAATGCATGATCAGTTTACTAGTGCAATCCTCTGTCCAACAGAATCAAACAAAACATAGGGATTAATTTTTAAATGTTGTGGATGGTTGAGGGCTTATGTTCACCACATGCGATTTTCATTTTGTTGGATTTATGTCTGAGATATCAGCTGCTCAAACAGCTATTAAATGTAAACTTGAAATCAGTACGAAGCTCAGAGCAGGTAGAAAATCTCCCTTAACAAGTTTACTTCCCAATCAACAAATAACAGGTTACCAACCATGACATTACATGATATTTGAGCTAGTAACCCAGAATGAGGATTTTCATGGAATCAAGCTTACCTAACGTTCGATTGTCTTGGAAGGGGCAAGGAGATGCAAAGCCGAGACCGCTCTTTTCCACGACGCGTCTCACCAAGCTAAACCCGTTGCTATGGATACCGGATGATGCAATGCCTATGATGACATCGCCTGCTATGATATCGGACGTACGAGGGAGTGATTGTTGACGCTCTACGGCGCCGACGGCAAACCCAGCCAGGTCATAGTCACCTGCTTGATACATCCCCGGCATCTCGGCAGTCTCCCCTCCTATCGAAAAACAAAAACAAAAATCAACGTTCAGTGAGTTTCAAATGAATCTTCACATTTTCAAATATCCTCTTGGTCTGAGGGCCTAATTTCATAGGGCTGTTTAAAGGCATCGTACACGTTTGGTAATTACTCAAAATACATATTAGCATAAAAACTTACTTGGTAACGAGCAACAGAGAGCTGTTGATAGTATAAAACATTGTGAGAAATGACTCCCTCTGAAGTAACGTAGTTTTTGAGAAAGAGGTAATTTCTCACTAAAATATTTAAATCTGAAAAAGACTTCAGGCCTGATCGAAGCCTTTTTCACTTATCTGAAAGCACACAAATTTGTGCAACAAGGGTGTTTTTTCTTCGATGACCAATTGAGCCCAAATTTTCACAGGTTTATTTTATGCATATGTTGGGATACACCAAGTGAGAATTGACCAATTACCAAACGTGTCCAGTGCCTTTAAGCACAAAAAGTAGCTAAGCACAACACAATTATGCTTACCAGATTAAGGTTACCAGCAAAACTACCATGTCACATGTACAATTTGTGACTGGTATCCTGCTCGTTTCTGCTTAGCAGACAATTGTTAAGCAATATTCTCTGCTTAAGCAACCTCTTCTGGTCGCTCACGTCCCTCGAGGGGATAGACGTGCTCTAGTGACTGAATTGCCAGTCCATAATGTGTACAATATTTCTGAGGTTTATGGACTATTTACATCACCACTCATAGAAATCTACAGGTTTGATCATAACAAGAGCTGAGGTTTGTATCTCTAGAAGGTGAGTTTGCCCTTTGCATGAAAATTCAAGAAAAAAGGGAGTTTAGGAAAAAACTTGAAATCAGGAAAACTCCTAACAGCTTACAGGCCTGACTATTCAATTAGGGCTAGACAGTTCAGTTGGTAGAGCACTTGGCACTTTAATCTGGAGGTTGTTGGTTTAAATCCCGCTCTGGTCAATTTTTCTTTGTTCAACCCCAAATTATTTAAAATTTACCCAGTCAGTTTCCCTCAAGGATTATTACTTGATACTTGAAAAGTTGCATCCCCTTAAGGTGATCCCTCTCCTGCAGCTTCCCAGCCCTCGATTTCACGAAGCGCTGCGACGCGTCATAAACGCAAGATGCGACCGGATACACGTCTTAAGTTGCGATGCGTATAAAAACGATTTCATCAAAGTTACGATGCGTCGGATACGTCGCAAGTTCCTTGACTACGAGGAAGAAGACTACCCAAAGTGTTGTCTTAAGAAAGCGATGTTTCATTTGATAACGCGCAAATGCTTAAATGGCGTTGATGCTGCTTGCTAATCGAGAAGCCGGAAGAGCATTGCGTAGAGAGAGACTGTTTCGCGACCGAACTAACCCTCTCGACAGTCTCTGATGATGAAATATTTTGTCGGTAAAGATTTACCATGGACAAGGTATTTATCACATCATTGAGAGGGTTTATGGAGACATTGAATGTGTCACAAGGGTAAGCTGTCATTAGAGCTAAATAAAACAATGTTTGGGTGATGGGGGGGGGGGGGGTTGCAACGTCCATGGTGCGTGGAGCGGTACTGAGTGTCTGCCATCTTGAATGACCTACATGTATACACGACTGTTTCATGTTTCATGACCAAGTTGTATACAACACAAAACAGCCACACAACTTTAGCAGTTCATCCTCGTCCAAAGGGTTGTTTTTATTAAGAGTGAAAATGGTTTTGAGTTGCGACTCATCGCGCTTACGACGTGTATGGTGAAACGGAATGTAGAAGTGGTCGCAGCCGCAACGTGTCTTAGGTGTGCGACGCATCGCAAACCATACGATGCATCGCTTCTTGCGATGAGTTTCGTGAAATCGGGGGCAGGTTTCATCGTAAACGTGGTGTAATCCCTGGCTACACGGCAGTAAACGGTTGTTTGGCTTCTGACTGGCACCCCGAACAAAGACTTTGATAAAAAAGGGAGACTGCCAACATAGGGCTAGATAGCTCAGTTGGTAGAGCACTGGCACGATAATCCGGAGGTCGTTGGTTCAAATCCCCCTCTAGTAAATTTTTCTTTTTTCAACCTCAAAATTATTTTAAAAATTTACCCAATCAGTTTCCCTTATGGTTTATTACTAGATATATTCAATTTGTTGATACTTTGATTTGAAAATTTATATATTACTGAAAGATTTAAAATTATTAATGATTTAACTTTGTCATCATGTATTTGCATGGGGGAAGGAGTGGGTTTTCAAATACCTAGTAATGCACATCCTGCCATTCTGCAGCCTTCGGCCACCCCGCTCACGACGTCCCTAGCCACGCCCACATCCAGCTTGCCACACGCAAAGTAGTCCAGGAAGAAGAGGGCCTCAGCACCGTGCGCAAGGATATCATTGACGCACATAGCCACCAGATCTATGCCCACTGTCTTATGAAGACCGCATGACTGCGCAATCTGAAATATATCAATCAATGTATAACATATAAATTCAATGGTTTCAACAGGTAGACATGTTCTTACACACACTGTAGTTTCCAAGATCGCTTTTAGATTGCCTTTAGGTTAATTGCGCATTGTTTATTATTGACTTTCGTATTTGCATATGACATGCTAATTTGCATGTGACCTTCTCTACGTATTTGGCATTTAACCTTTCACGCAAGGTACTATGGGGCGATTTTGTATAGTTCACACACACGCTCACAGATTAAAGAAATAACGTGGCGAAGCCTTACAGTCTGAAACCGTCTTTTACCTAACTATCAAGTATCGTTTTCTTCCATTACATTGTATAAATCGACAAAGCTGTTAAACCAGAACTAGTGAAGTTTACATAAAAGATCAACTGATCATCGTGTTCGCAAGATTTGCTGTGAAACTCCTGTTATTAAAGTTGTGAGTCTTGCCGATCAAGTGAGTGAACTTTATCAATGAAATTCATGGATCGACAATTTTGCATTACAATGATACAGACTGGGAGGAAAGTTTGAGTATGAAGACTTAAACCGACATAAAAGATTAAGGAACGCCATAATACACACACTGGGTCTTTTGGTCACCTAGTTGTGGGGACTTGCTGTTGTTGTTCTATTATTTCCTTTTCTGAAGAATTCCCTTGTGGGGACCCAGTGTAACAAAGAAAAACATTGTGAGGACCTTTGTTCCATTGTGTAAAAGTCCCCCCCCCCCCCCACACACACACGTTTGTAAATCCCGTAAATCAAGGACTTCTCTTTGTTCTCCCAATGTTTGGACTTAGTTTTTTTTAGCGACGTCCCATTGGTTTTGTACATGAAAACGAAGCGAGGACATCCTCGCTCTGTCAAACACCCAGATCCCTTTTGTTAAAGTCCTCGGTTTGAATGGATAGACACGCTCACACACACACATACATATTGCAGTTACGGGGTACTTCCATTGTTGTTCTATTATTCCCTTTTCTAAAGAAATCCTCTGTGGGGTAGCACTAGAAATAAAAAACCTTGTGGAGGTGAAAACCAGACACGGACAGCCTCCTTCCCAAAGAATTGGGAGCGCCATAGGCTGATGTAGCAAGTTTCGTTCTTGGGATCGAGAACATCTTCTGATCATCGTGCTTGGGGTCGAGAACATTTCTTCTGATATCGTGCTCCCTCGAAACGGAGCAAACCGGGCACGTGTGGTTTTGTCTTCCAATCCAGAATAAAGCTTCACTTTCGCGCACGATTTATTTAATTAACTAATCATTTATAATACACAAAATAAACTAATACCTTTGTATTTTCGAGAGCCAGGCTTGCAAAAAAAAAGTTGGAGCCGTGGCTCTTAAAATAGGCTGTGATTTCTTTCACACGGCTGTGCCAATCACGGCTGCATGGCTGGCAGCCTAAAAGCTTGATTCTGCTGCAGTGACTTAGCTGTTCCAAGTTGTTGGTTCGCTTAGACTAGGTTTCAAATGTCAGATTTTTACGAACTAACAAAATTGTTTCAGTCAGTGAATTTGTGTAATAATATTTTTCTAGTCAGGTTCACCAAGACTCGCCCAAGTGTTATGATTTAAAGGGATTTTATACATTTGGTAATTGGAACTCACTGTTTGTTTCAATCCTAAACAGTTGTAGATATATACCATAAAACTAATTTCATTTCAAAAGGTGTTTGCATTTTTGAGATCCTGCCGAAAATCTGGAGCGGTTATGTCCACGCAGGAAGAATAATCTTCAATTAGAATACACGATCTGAGAAACGTTTCGGACAGAAACGCTTCTCAGATTCGAATTTGCTTGGATAAAAACTGATATCTTTTTCCATAACCACATTACTTCAAAGTGAAATGTTTCTCAAAATGCTTTACACAATCAAAAGCTGCTACACTTCTTACCAAGTAACTTTTTATTGCCATTAATTTTATGAGTAATTACCAAACAGATACAGACCCTTTAAAGGCACTGAACACGTTTGGTAATTGTCAAAGACCAGTGTTCTCACTTAATGTATCCCAACATATGCATAAAATAACAAGCCTGTGAAAATTTGGGCTCAATTGGTCATCGAAGTTGCAAGAAAATGATGAAAGAAAAAACACCCTTGTTTTACAATTGTGTGCTTTCAGATAAAAATAAAAACTTCTTGCAAGAAGTTTTTATTATTTTAGTGAGAAATTACCTCTTCCTCAAAAACTACGTTACTTCAGAGGGAGTCGTTTCCTACAATGTTTTATACTATCAACAGCTCTCCGTTGCTTGTTACCAAGTAAGTTTTTATGCTAATATTTGTTTTGAGTCATTACCAAACGTGTACAATACCTTTAAACGTATGGGTAGTAATCATTTGACAAACCTTTAATTTAGTGCCAACTCCATCTGTGCCAGACACTAGGATAGGGTCTTTAAAACCAGCTGCTTTGAGATCAAACAAGCCACCGAAGCCTCCAAGAGACGCATGGCAACCAGGCCGTGATGTACTAACAGCTAGTGGTTTGATTGCTTCTACTAAGGCGTTACCAGCATTGATGTCTACACCACAGTCAACGTACGTCAAACCATGCGACTTAGAAGACCTGCTGGGAAAGTGATCAAAACAAATTTATTTATATTTTATTACACATCCAACAGCACAAGCGCCAATAACGGGATGAATAGGAGATGATGAGGAAATGTTCACTTTCGGATTTTGGAGGAGAAGCCCAAATTGGGACAACCCACTCAATCAGGTAGGGACTGATAACCCAATCCAGGCAGAAGGTTGGGATTCGAACCAGGGTCCACAGAAATGAAAGGAATGTAAAGAAAATACTAAGCCAACCTGATTCCATTATTGTGTGTAAGAATCTCAAACTAACTTTTTAAACAAAAAAATGTTACAAACTTATTTCTAAACCAGTTGATGCTGGATACCGTGTTAACACACCAATATTTTTCCTGCTAAGTTCGGGTGACATGCATTTTGTATTTTCGTGTCTCACCGGATGACTGGAATGAAGGGCGCCTCTGCTTTTCAATTTGGAGCCTGCACTCCTAAATAAATGCTTTGTTTCACGCACACAAAGAGAAAGGTTGGTGATGGAAAAAAGGTACAATTCTGCAAGACGCATAACCATAATTGCCTCGTCCTTTTGGAGATAGTTTCTATGTGTGGTGTCAATTGTGTCAATGTTCAATTCAATCTGCTACACTTAAAATATTGAACACAACTTTCATGCTCTGTCTGTAAAATGACAATATTGAGTGTACTACTTACTTGTTTTTCTGGAGGAACTCACACCCCTTGAGAGCAATGTCCTTCCGATGGAATCCCCCCTCAAACTGAATGGACTCTGCTCCTCTCTGTGCTTGACTAGCAGCCAATCGGAGATCTGCTGCCATGGCTACATTAGCTAAGACCCGCCCACCAGAGGTCACGACCTTGTTATCTCTGAGAGCTGTGCCAGCATGAAACACCATCTGACCTAGGTCATGAACCTTGTCCAGACCTAATGAGATAAAAATGATAGTATAATGAACATGAAAATATGTAAATCATTCAAGCAGATTTTGAAAATTCAATTTTTTGTAACATTTTCCAGCGAGTTAATAATAATAATACTTGGTTCTTATATAGCGCTTTATCACACACACCCAACACTCAGTAGGTTTTCCTGCAAGGTATGCGGAGCTACGTTTTGATGTATGAGACCTACTCCTTTACATAGCAGTATGTAATGGTTTACAAGGTGCTGTGGCGCAACATGCTGCCGATCAAACCAGGAACACCGGGGCGAACCCCTTCTCTTGACGATAAGCAACTGGGTTCTTTTACGTGCATTACACAACACACAGGACCTACGGCTTTACGTCGCATCCGAAGGATGCAGCAATAATGGTTAAGTGTCTTGATTTAGGACACAAGTGTCATGACCGGGACTCGAACCCACACTCTGCTCGAGTCTGGTGTTCTTATCCGCTCGACCAACAATTTTAAACCGTTCAACTGCACAGGCTCTGTGTGGTGTCACAGAACTGTGTACATGTGTGTATTGTGCAGACGCATTCACTACATCATAATGCAAGCTGGCATAGTTTATCTATCATTCAAAACCAGTGTATGATATTGAGTGGTCAGACAGTAGGAGGGTTGACTGTACTGTGTAGATACATTCACCACATGATATCATATTGCAGGCTGCCCTAGCTTATCATTCAAAACCACAGTGTATGATATTGAATTGTCAGACAGTAGGAGGGTTGACTGTACTGTGTAGATACATTCACCACATGATATCATATTGCAGGCTGCCCTAGCTTATCATTCAAAACCACAGTGTATGATATTGAAAGGTCAGACAGTAGGAGGGTTGACTGTGTACTGTGTAGATGCATTCACCACATGATAGCACATTGCAGCCTGGTATAGTTATCTATCATTCCAAATCCCGACAGAAAAACTAGCTCAAAGCATTTCCAATGGATTTCAATCAACGGTTGGAGCCAGTTTGCACTGTGTACAGTGGAATTATGTTTCACTTATAACCAATATTGTAGAAAAGTTGGGGCGACTCTCCATAGTTCTTGTTTGTAAAGGTGGACTCACTAAATGGTTCTAGTTTGTTTTGGACTCACTAAATGGTTCTAGTTTGTTTTGGACTCACTAAATGGTTCCAGTTTGTTTTGGACTCACTAAATGGTTCTAGTTTGTTCTGGACTCACTAAATGGTTCTAGTTTGTTCTGGACTCACTAAATGGTTCTAGTTTGTTTTGGACTCACTAAATGGTTCCAGTTTGTTTTGGACTCACTAAATGGTTCTAGTTTGTTCTGGACTCACTAAATGGTTCTAGTTTGTTCTGGACTCACTAAATGGTTCTAGTTTGTTTTGGACTCACTAAATGGTTCCAGTTTGTTTTGGACTCACTAAATGGTTCTAGTTTGTTCTGGACTCACTAAATGGTTCTAGTTTGTTCTGGACTCACTAAATGGTTCTAGTTTGTTTTGGACTCACTAAATGGTTCTAGTTTGTTTTGGACTCACTAAATGGTTCTAGTTTGTTTTGGACTCTCTAATGGTTCTAGTTTGTTTTGGACTCACTAAATGGTTCTAGTTTGTACGAGCATCCCATGTTACTAGAAATGATACAGTGTTGGCAGAAAACACCTATAGTCTGGTGCTTTCAGACTGCTCGGAACAGACTATTTTACCTGTTATTTCCACTCCCTTCTTGTAGGAGCCAGGGTACCCTCCACTAGCCTTCACCACAGCTACAGCGCTCATGTTGTCATGGAAACTAGGCAGTGCATTGGGTAGGTTCCCATGGACACATGCCTTACATGTGACGTACAAATCACTCGTGAGCAGCGGTAGAACAACCTGAACTTCTGGGTCTCCAAACCGACAGTTGAACTCTAAGACCCGAGGTCCGTCAGATGTTAGCATCAGGCCGGCATATAAAACCCCTGTAGTGAGAAAGTCAAGAAAGTATAGCTGTTTACATATTTTCAATTCAATGTACATTTATTTCCGTACTCACAATAAGAAATTAACGCACTTTTTTACAAAGTGTGTTATCTTTTAGGCTTATTTGTGTCTACGGAAATATGCTACCTCGGGACAAACATTCTTTCTTAAGGGTAGTTAAGCAGGCTAGAAGAATAACCGGAACTCAACTACAAAACCCTGAGGCACTTTACCATGATCAAGTATGTACTAAAGTGAATAGGATTCTGTCGGACCCATCCCATCCCGTGAATCCTAAGTTTTTATTAAGTCGTCGGGGGGATCGCCTTTCACAACGGAAAATTAGAACACAACACTATAACAACTCGTTTGTCCCAACTGCAATTCGTTTTTACAATGATTTGAAGTAGCTGTGCTATTCTGAGTTTTTCAGTTTTATGGACTACCTTTTGTGAATATTCAACCTTGTATATAAATAATTTATGAACCTTTTTAATCCTAACTTAAATATAGTGTTATTCTTATTGATGTTCTTTCTTTCTTTTGTTAGTTTAATTTATCTGTCAGTTTGTTTATTTTTCTAAAATTTAGTGTTTTTGTCTGTACTGTTTGAATCAAGGCCAGTTTAATTTCCCCAGTGTGGGATAATAAAGTTTTTGTTATATTTTGTTTGTATATCTTATCTTAAAAGACAGAATCATTTGGACAAAAATACAGTAGTACAATACAAGCAAAGAGTAAACATGACCAATGATAATGATACTGAATAAATGTAACAATAGAAGCTGTGAGTAAGGAGTCTGTTCAAATAAGCCGAGGCTTGTGGGGAACAGCCCTAGACATAATACAAAAACAATAAGCAGGCATGCAACTGCCCGATGAAAAAAAAAGAGGAAACTTTTCAAAGGCACAACGCAAGCGCGGAGCGAGGCAGCCAAAACGCCAAGGGACTCATGAGACCCACAATGGTACCCTAAAAATTTTGAGGTTTATTATACTCTTAGCATGTACAGGCCTGTGAATGGACCCTTAAAAAAAGAGCTGAAACACTACATGATGAAAGAATGATCGTGGAACGTCAAGAGAGCACGCGTCACTTACGCTGGTCGAATTGGGGCACCCCGTTGATCCAGTAACTTGGCTTATTTCACATTATTGTGGTTGTACATTGTTGTTGCCAAGCATATATAAGGCTTTAAAAAAAAAATCTAAAAAACAAATCTACTTTTTAAAAATTTTTTTAAGCGCTGATCATTTAACAAAAAACGCGGAAATCCGCGAAAAAGGTTGCACGCCTGAATAAGCAAAGACAACATAACAAAACAAACAAACGGACTGGAGAGAATGCAAAATGTACCAGTAATGAGCTAATTATACAGATAATGACCCCAAAATAATGACAAAATTAGGACCAGGGCCCAATTTCATCAAGCAGAAAATACTGCTTAGCAAATTTGTTTGCTAAGCAAAAAATAAGTTGGGAACCAGTGGCAACAATGTAATCTCTATGAAATTTTGGCTGGTTACCTATTTCTTGTAAGCAAGTTTTTTCCGTGCTTAGCAAGTTTTTGTGCTTACAGGCTTTATGAAATTGGGCCCTGCTAGGAGCATAAACAAAAAGAGAGCTGAAGGGGAGCAGTGGAGTCGGGAGAGAAAGCTTCCAACATTAAAAAGTCTGAAATAGGAACAACTTATGTCGTAGCCTAAGGTCAGCAAATGCACAGTGTAAGAATAGTACCTTACAGGGTCCAAAAAAAACAGAGGCACCTGTAAAACTTGCCTACATTGGCATCACATAACACTTTATCTCAGAAGACAAAATTCTGTACGCGTCTTTCACAACATTGTAACAAACTGGCAACACGACCTGAAGTAAATAGTGCCCTATTTTGTTAATTTTCACCAAATGTTGGTGAAATAGCGCCCTCTTTATAAGACTTGAAGGTTTGCATGGTGGATAGACAATCAATTCAGAAAATTTGCAGTGACACCATGCTGTTAAATCTCTCTTTTGAGTAATTGCTCCGAAAAGAACCGGTGGACTCAACGTTTCGACAGTATACTCTGTCAGTCGTCAGGAGACTGCTGGATTCCAACTGGGCCCGCGAAAGTCTCCTGACGAAGTAAAGACCCCTTGCACAACGCACGGCGTACTCACATGCGCCTATCCTGGGTGTCATTTTGGGTGTCAAAATCGTATACAAACGAGCTCAAAAGAGAGTTGACACCCAAAATGACGTGCATTGTTCGGAGGCGCGTTCCGCGTTGTGTAAGGGGGTCTATAGAAATCAATAGATCCCCCTTGCATAACGCTACAGGTACGTACCCAAGACCAATCCACACACCAAGTTTTGAGTTGATATACCAAGTCCTTCTTGAGTAATCGTTCGGACAATGATTGCACACATGGACAGACACAAACACACACACAAGGAAGGTTGGGTTGGTGTAGTGGTATCTTTCCTCGCCTTCCAACTCTAGGACCCCAGTTCGAATCCCACTGGGGGCACTATGTGGATTGGGTTTTCAGTCCCTACCTGACTGCGTGGGTTTTCCCTGGAATATTTCTCTGGGCTTTTCCTCCCACATCTACAACTGAAATGTCCTTCTTTGTCTTCTCTCTATGTGGGCTAGTATAGTGATTAAGTTCGCTTTTCTGAGAGTCCTTGGCTTCACAACCAGAATTTATAAATGAAATGAAATGACAAGGCAAACACTTTAGATCCCCGTTAGGCTTCGCCGGCAGGGCATAAAAAACACACCTTATTTTACCGTGTACAAACTTGAAGATATTGTTTACCTTTGTATGCTCTGCCCTCTGCCTTCAAGCCTGCTACTGCCTTCTGTAGTATCACCTCATGAATGCATTTCAGTAGATCACCAGAAACCTTCACAAAACCCAAAAATAATTTACTAGATAAATATAAAAAACAAAGGAACATACAATGAAAGCTTGTGCCGATATCAAAATTTACCATCGTGTTATATCGCCAGAATCATCCAACTAATTATTATTTGGGAGGATAATCATCCCTACATGCATCTGAGAAGCTGAAATGCAAAGGATTAGGGTTCGAAAAAAGCGGTTGCCTGGTCGCCAAAGGAAAACAGCAGCAAGGCAGTTTTCGTAAGAGCACCTGAATGTGGGAAATTTTATTTTTTACTGGAGTATTTCAAGGGGCACTAAGGCAATGGCCAGGGGGCAACTGCATCTGTAGAGTATCAGGGCTTAATATCATGGCCATGCTTACCATGAAATTCTGCACTTAGGCAGGCAGGGCTCGAATTTTACACTGGACCACAAGCCAGAGGCCAGTGATATTAGAGAGGTTTCGCAAGCGTACGGATACAGATACAGATACAGATACGATAACCGTATCCGTTCACGTTGGATGCGTGTCAGATTTTGTTTCGCAATCATACAGTAATGTGTCAGGCCTAGGCCAAAGTATAGACACACGTTGGCATAGGTTTTGCGAGCAAAACAAATCCAAAAACATTTTATGTATGTTCTTGTTATATTGGATAATTTGTTTGAATAATAATTGTGTTTAACTGTTCGTTTTCGGACCCACACGTTAAACGCATGCAAAAGAAAATTTCAAGCAAGCACGGCAAAATAGAGACCCAGTTTATACTGCATTTCCCCCCATATTTTGCTTACAATGATTAACACATTTTTTCTAAATCATGAATGAGACCTTTAAAAGCGATACTGGGGAAAATGTTGTTAATCTAGGGCAAGAATGCAACTAAAATCAGCAAAACGGTATCCGTTTTTTAACGTACGTGTATGAGCTCCCGTATCCGTTGTTAACGTCCATGCAAAACACGGAAGTCACGGTTACGCGTCACGTGAACACACAAAGTGTTGACGTATCCGTATGTGTATCCGTAGCCTTGCGAAACCTCTCTATTAGCATGGGGGCCAGTAAACTCAGGACCGAACAAGTCCGGCTGTCTTGTGTTTTTCAATTGAATAACAATACCTCACTGTGTAGTAACAAAACAAATTATGTTCAAATGTTGACTGTGGGTCTAATAAACACCTTACAATTCTGTTGAGTAACGAAGTAAACTTAACATGAAAGACAAACGAGATCAATATTCTCTTACATGTCTTAGTATTTATATTCTAGTGAAAACAGTTGAAAGCACGCTGTCAGCAAGTTTTTTTCTCATTTTGAATCTGGTCTTGTAAAACTAATTCTGGTCTAGTAAATATTTTGAGCAACAAGCCCTGCGGTCTTGTGGATTTTCCGCCAAAGTTCAAGCCCTGCCCTGTAAAATCAAACTTTACAGGATGCTGTAAGCGCAGAACTTTGTAGTAAGCAGCGGCATGATCGAACTGAGCCCTGGGCCCCATTTCATAGCGCTGCTTAACGGTAAGCAAATTTTTGTGATAACTGTAGCAGAAATTTGCTTGTTCATAAGCGTATTTCACAGGTTCGCAAGAAAATTAGGCGGCCATCTTGCGCGTTCACCATGGATTTGCATTGTTACGTCATTCATTTTCATACAGTAAGCATTGGAAGGTTAGCATGCCTTTTTGTGCGCTTACGGTTAGCAGCGCTATGAAATGGAAACTCGCTCAGTAAGCACAAAATCGGCCGTTAACAGAGCTGCCAACATTAGCATCTTGCAATCAGGGAGATTTTGTACAACAATCAGGGAGATATTTGGAATTACATTCAACATAATAGGAAGAACGCTTCCACAATCAGGGAGATTTTCAAATTTTTGATAATTTAAATGCTAGTATTTTATGGGTTTCGTGCAGAGTTGCCAACTTTTGTGTCTTGCAATCAGGGAGATATTTAGAGTTATATTCAACATAATAGGGACAAATTTTCCACAATCAGGGAGGTTTTCAAATTTGTTCATCAGAACATGGAAAGATTGGTTTATTTTCAGGGAACTTTCTGCAGAATCGGGGAGAGTTGGCAGCTCTGCGTTAAGCAGCTCTATGAAATTGGGCCCAGGCCTGATACCACACCAGGCCTGGAATTTTACCTTTGAAAGGGCATAGCAATTTTCATTTTCATAGCCATGATGAGTTCCTAAAGTGGTTTGTTACCTGTGGACAGGGGCAATATGCCCCCATGCCTCCAGTATTAGGACCAGTGTCCCCATCCCCTACTCTCTTATGATCCTGAGCGGGGGGCATCGGTGCAAAATGCGTCCCATCACAAAATGCCAAGACCTGAAATGACAAAAAACGTACAACCTCTCAGACTCGGAGCAAACAAAAACACATCAGGATTTGGGATAACTCAGTTAGCATTGAATTAGAGTAGAACCACAGCTACGTTTTCATATATACACAAAGCGTTAACATTCTAAAATATTTGAAAATACTGTATCCAACTTTCAAGCGTGACGATAATTTAAAAAAACTCAAAGCATAAATTTTCTCAAAAGGAACAGAAGTTTAAAAGTAAATTCACATGCACTGAATCGTTTCCTTTTCCTAGCTTGTGACCAGGGGTAATAATGTTGGAATGCGCAGTAGAGTATATTCATATAGGTATTGCGCAATACAAATGTCCGTTATTATTATTGTGGCATAACAAATCTGCGCAAAAAGGCTAGCATGTTTATGCGTTACTCTGTTTATCTTCAAGCAAACTTGAATCCTCTATTCTGATTGGTCGACCCATAGCAACAAGAGGTGTGATATAAACCTACATTGCACGGCCCATATCACACCCCGTGTATTGCGCTGTTCTTACTGCGCTATTTGAAGCAAAACGTACAGCTGTTCCAACACCACATATGGCGTTAAGCTGCCCGTCAAGTTTGCTCAAAGATATCACACGCGCGTTCAATATGCTTCAGCCTCCTTGGATATGGGACGCACAAGCACTATATTTTTCTGTATTTCACTCCCACTTCAGTAGTAACAATACAAGCTCTAGCATATGTGCATGACAGAAATAACACAAGCACTTCACCAAAAGACGATGATGTAAACACATCAAGCAAAACAGGTACATCAACAAATCATATTGCTGATAATCAATTACCTATAAATTTATAATCAATACACATCAAACAAACATGTACATCAGCAAATCATATTGCTGATAATCGATTACCTAAAAATCTCTAATCAATAGACATCAAACAAACATGTACATCAACAAATCATATTGCATAAATTATTCAATTACCTATAAATTTACAATCAATACACATCAAACAAAACACCTACATTGCATATATTCAATTACCTAAAAAATCTATAGTCAATAGACATCAAACACGTACATCAACAAATCATATTGCTGATAATCAATAACCTATAAATTTATAATCAATACACATCACACAAAACACGTACATCAACTAATCATATTGCTGATAATCTATTACCTATAAATCTGTAATCAATACACATCAAACAAAACATGTACAGTACATCAACAAATCATATTGCTGATAATCAATTACCTATAAATCTACAATCAATACACCACCGTGTAGTTTCACAACAATTAAAAACATCCAAATGGATTGAGAAATACTTACAGAGACTTCTTGGCCTTCTAGAAGCTCCTCCACCACGACACTCTCCCCAGCTTCTCCAAACAATTTATCCTGCAATCAAAGATAAACACTGTCTTAACCCAGACCACCACCAGGTGTTTTCTAGGCACCCTGCTAAATGCAGCAAATTACAACACAGTTGAAATGAAAACCCAGCTAAATGCAGCAAAATGCAACACAGTTGAAATGAAAACCCAGCTAAATATCATGACTGGTTCTCCTATCCCTTGTTTCTTTGATTTGATGTACTTCATGTTCAAAGTGTTGCCTGCTTCAAGTTATTACTGCTGTGGACTCGGTTTTAAAGCTGTTTTGATTTTAATCTGTAACTTTCTTTGGCACTGTGTTTTTATTTTTGTTTTTTTTATCAACGGGTCTTGGTTTATTTTTCACAGAGTTTTACTGGGTTTTCCTTTCTTAAGATCTTAAGATCATTTTAAGGTTTTAGATTCACTGGTCTTAAGGTATTTTATCACTGGGTCACCAATAGAGTTGTTTATATATTTTTGTTGAGAAAACCTACAATTTGAGTCACAGTCTGGATTTCCTCGCATCTTGACCCTATTTGATCTTTAGATTAGTTGAGTTTTTCTTAAGTGAGATCCCCAGCATTTAGTTTTATTTAGTTTATTCAAGTAGTTCAATTATACTGCTAATTTCATTTCATTTCATTTATTCTGGTTGTGAAGCCAAGGACTCTCAGAAAAGTGAACTTAAATCACTGTACTAGCCAAGAACCCATTGGATAGAAGACAAGGAAGGAAATTTCAGTTTTAGGTGTGGGAGGAAAACCCTAGAGAATTATTCCAGGGAAAACCCACACAGTACAAGTAGGGACTGAAAACCCAATCCACATAGTGCCCCTGGCGTGATTCGAACCAGGGTCCTAGAGGTGGAAGGCGAGGAAAGATACCACTACACCAACCCAACCACCCTGCTTTACTTCTTTCAGAAAAATTTGTAGGCTTTAATACTAGGCCGGCTGTCGACCTATGTTCAACCACTTGTCCGAACTTGTTCCTAGTGAAAGGATAAGCTGACTAGCTCAGCTGTCTAGGACTGCCCCATTATCATCAACACATTAATAATAATAATAATAGTGGCTTCTTATATAGCGCACATATCCGTCACTCAGTGACGCTCAAGGCGCTTTTTATTTCCTGCAAGGTATTGTGGAGCTACGTTTTGAAGTATGAGACCAAGTCCTTTACATAGCACCATGTAATGGTTTACAAGGTGCTGTGGCGCAATATGCTGCCGATCAAACCAGGAACACCGGGGCGAACCCCTTCTCTTTTCGATAAGTGCACTGGGTTCTTTTGCGTGCATTACACAACACACGGGACCTACGGCTTAACGTCCCATCCGAAGGACGAAGCATGTGGTTAAGTATCTTGCTTAAGGACACAAGTGTCACGACTGGGATTCGAACCCACACTCTGCTGACATTGTCCTGAACATCAGTGATAAGCGAACACAATTCAACCATGATGGAGAATCACCAGATTCCCTTTGTCCGTTACCTGGATGATGTCCCTGACTGCCTGACATGCTTCCTCCTTGGTACTCGCCACAATCACACCTTTACCTGCTGCTAATCCACTGGCTTTCACCACTAACGCCTGGTACTCTGCACTGGAGAGGAAATCACACACAGAACCATACCAAGATAGCATTAATAAAAGGTCGACAGACAAAATCAGACCGACTATTAGAAATCTCTTAACCCTCCTACAAACTGACTACTCAATATTATCCTTCCTCACTCTAACAAAATCCAGGTGGTATGCCTGATCCCATGAGTGATTTACTAGGATCCTTCCTCACTCTAACAAAATCCAACACCATATGGTAACTCAACACCCAAACTGTTGGAATTTGATTATGGTGGTATGCCTGATCCCATGAGTGATTTACTAGGATCCTTCCTCACTCTAACAAAATCCAACACCATATGGTCACTCAACACCCAAACTGTTGGACTCTGATTATGGTGGTATGCCTAATCCCATGTAAATCATAATCAGTTTAGTAGTGCAGTCCTCAATCCAAAATCCAACAGAATCAAATAAAATATGCTGTTGTGTTTTGATGGGTTAAGGTTTTAATAAAGGGCATTATGGAGTGATTATAAGCACAATGTGCAACTCAGCAATCCAATCCTTAGCACTCACTGCTTTGACAATTTTGTTAATGCTCAACAAACATCCAAGGAAAAACATTTTGAAATATGTTAAGAAGTAAGAAAGATGATTTCATGAATCCCAAACAACTTCACGGACAAATAAAACTTGGTGTACCTCATAATGTGATGACAAGCAGACTCGGTGTCAGAGAAAGCCTTCCACCTCGCCGTAGGAATCCCATGTCTGTCCATGAACCCCTTGGCGTACTCTTTACTGGATTCTATCTGTGCTGCTGCCCTCGTTGGTCCAAAGCAGTCAATGCCAGCTACCGTGAGCGTATCCGAGATTCCTGCAGCCAGTGGAGCCTCAGGTCCAACCACAACCAGGTCGATGTGATTGGTTTGACACCATGATATGAGCTGCCGTGGGTCGTTCACTGATACATCACCTAGTTAAGAGATGATTCATGTCAAATCTCAAGCTTTGTACGGTGGTGGGTGGATCCATATCAGTTTGAAGGACACTGTGTGGGTTGTTGATTATTATATATTTCTGGTAATGAAACCAAGGATGCCTCATAAGTGAACTTAATCACTGTAGCTCGCAAGCCGGAGGAAACCTGTAAACATGGGTGCTTGCTATGTGAACCAGAAACACCGTGGTTAACCCCTACTCTTCCACAGTAAGTGTTCTGGGATATTTTACGTGCACTAGTACACAGACCTACGGCTTAATGTCCCATCCCAAGGACAAAGCAATCTTGCTCAAGGATACAATTGTCATGACCAGGACTCAAACCCGCACTCTGCCGATTAGAAACACCAGAGCTTGAGTCTGGTGCTCTTAACCACTCGGCCACGACACGCCACAATCTCTATTCTTGAGGGTTACTGTTCCCAGTATTCACAAAACTTTGCTTAGTGGAGTACTTAAGCTTGCACTTAAAGGTATTGTACACGTTTGGTAATGATTCAAAACAAATATTAGCATAAAAACTTACTTGGTAACAAGCAACGGAGAGCTGTTGATGGTATAAAACATTGTAGGAAACAACTCCCTCTGAAGTAACATAGTTTTTGAGAAAGAGGCAATTTCTCACTAAAATAATAAAAACGTCTTGCAAGAAGTTTTTATTCCTATCTGAAAGCACACAAATTTGTACAACAAGTGTGTTTTTTCTTTCATCATTTTCTTGCAACTTCGATGACCAATTGAGCCCAAATTTTCACAGGCTTATTATTTTATGCATATGTTGGGATACACCAAGTGAGAACACTTGTCTTTGACAATTTCCAAACGTGTTCAGTGCCTTTAAAGGCAAAGTATACCTTTGGTTTTAGGAAGTGTTCAATTGTTTTAATCCAATATAAATGTTGACATCAATAAAACTAACCTGTGAACATTTCATTTCAAAAGGTGGTAGCATGTTTGGGATAGCAGTGAAAACCTGGAGTGGTTACATAGTGTTAGCCAGAGGGGTGTCTAGGTGTCTTTTGGACACCCTGTTTTAAATTGGGACACCCTGTATTATCTGTCATTTACATGTAGATGTGATGTAAGTGAACAATTTGGACACACAGTTTTTAAATTTCCAACAAATTTGGACACCCTTTTACCAAATCCTGTCTAAAACCTTGAGTGGTTATGTCCATGCAGAAAGAATAATGGAATACACAATCTGAGAAACGTTTCATTCTCAGATTGAAACTTTTTTGAATCCCTTTCTCTACAACCACATTTCTTAGAAGGGAATCGTTTCTCAAAATGTTATACATTATCAACAGCTGCAGTGCTTCTTACCAGGTAAGTTTTTATGGTCATTCATTTTTGGAGCTATTACCAAAGGTGTACCCTCCCTTAAGCACCCCGCTAACTTAAGTTGGGCACTTAACAACCTTTTCACAAAATATCAAAGTATCCCACGTATCTTAGCACACTGGTTAGTTAGGCCGTGTCTGAAACGGCGACTTCGGCTACAGCTACGGCTACTGCTAAGGGTGTTGCTAAGGACGTCCTATACTTCATTGCATGATGACGCGGAAATCTAGCCGTAGCCGTAGCTGTAGCCGCCAATTCGAACACGGCCTTAGTCTCAAAAATGAACTTGTTTGATCACACTTGTGCACATCTTGTTGGTCAACAAACGAAATAAATCAATCAATCTACACTTACTTGTATTAAAAACCTTGGGGACTGCTCGAGTGCCAGCATTGCCAGGTGCAACAAAGACTTGAGTGATTGTGTCTGACTGAGCCAACTTCCATGCCAAGGTATGCTCCCTGCCTCCATTACCAAGTACAAGGACTTTCTCTCCCATTTCAGCCGCTGGAAACGAAGGAAATGTTGTAGGTTCAACTATGAACACAAAATGAAGAGCCAGTTTAAACCTTACCCTGACAGGAGAACTCTTGCATTAGTGTATTCTCCTAAAAACATAGCTGTTGTCATAGAGAGGGTGGGTTGCAATTCCATGTGTGTTCTGTGTTTGTGCTGTTACACTAGGCCACATAAAACACAAAAATTGTTGATTGTCCTTTTTGGGGAGGAAGTTGGGGTGGGAGGGCCCTTTTTTTTTTTTTTTTTTACATGGCAAAATATGAAATAAAGAAATCATCACAATCACTATAAAACACAAGGTTTGTGTGATTTTGATGTTTTTAATTGTTTTGTTATACCCATTTAACTCCTAAATGACATTTTCTGTCAACATTTTCAAAAAACTAAAACGCAGTGTAGCATTAGTAAATATTTGAAGAATTGTTCTTGTTTTTCCAACATGAATATAACCTTTCTTCAAACATCTTTTCCAACCTATAGATTAGAAAAAATATCAGCTGAAAAATATGGGAGCAAAATTTGACTGAAAAGACCGTTTTTGAATGATTTAAACAAATAAATAAATAAATAATTGGGGTCGGGTGGTTTCATAAGGTCGGGCTGGGACGATCAACAATTTGTTTTTCTATGTGGCCTTACAGTGACTGCTGTTAGGGTGCTTACAAGATGGTGATATTTTCAACCTAAGAGAGATTGGAAGATCCATCCCTCATTAAAACTGACTGATCCAATAAGCTCCATCCATTTTCGATAATGGAAAAGTTGTTGAGAAACAGAAACTATGATAAATGAACTTTTTTTAAACCATCTGACCCACCTTTTAATTAATAACCACACACGTTCAATTCATTCTATAATCTGTTGAAATCCTTGAAGCTGCAGTCTTACTTCTAAAAAATCATCCACATTTACTGTGTTCACGGTGTACATGCACTGTCACCCATTTTCGATCAGTTCATTGAGCAAATTTAGATACGGTACTTTACAAGTATACCATGTCTAAACAATGTAGAAGTTTTGTCCACTCGTCACTGGTGGTTAGTGAGACGAATTAGTTAACCACTTCACATCAGATGACATGTTTTTTAACCACAAAATTTTGTTGGACAGACTTACGGTTTTTAACCATTAAGCCTGGAACAACTTTGAGTTTTCCTCAATCTTTTGCTGACACCCGGACGGCTGACGTTTATCCACCCAGAAAAAAAACAATTACACAAGAAGCTCCAAAAAAGTTCAAAAAATAATACCGCGGATAAAATTCCGCATCCGGCCACCACATGATTATTCAAAGGTATGCGACAAAGTATGCAATAAAATTCACGACATCACAAATATATTCGCACACGTCTGCGCACATATTTGCGATTAATTTCACGACATGGCACAAGTCTGCGCACATATTTGCGATATGACATGTCCCTTCACTTCAGGGCCACCTTTAGCCCAGGTTGGACTCCTCCGTTGCATACAACGCGACGGAGTCCAGGGTATAAAGGTCCCGTACCATTGCAAAAAAATTTATAACCATTTTTTATCATATTTTTACCTTTTTGAGGAAGCTGAAACTTGACTCACATGTTCCTTGTGTCCTGAACCTTACGCCTGCTCTATTCAGAATTGCCAATTTTATCCTTGGATGACATTATTGTGAAAATAAAATGGAAATTTATGCATTCTCGGCGACAGGCCGAAACTGACAAGACGTGAATGCTTCAGCGCATGTGCGTCCTTTGCATAGCAACCACGATAGAGGGCGCAGTCTTACAGGTTGCTATGCATGTCGCGCATGAGCCTACACAGTCAATTGGTACACGATGATAAAAACGGTAGTGCACAACTCGGACTTATTTGCTAGAATAATGTCATTCGTGGACGAAATTGTTATTGTTGGACCAATCAATAGTGAGTTACGGACATAAAGAATATATGAACGGAATTTCAGCTTGTTAAATCAGGTAAAATTATGAAAAAACACTACTTCAAAATATGTTCGCTATGTAGAGGCGCTTTATACCCAGGACGTCAGTGTACACTGACTGACGTCCTACCAGGGCTAGGCCACCGTCTACAGCTGAGAGCTGGACGTCATGGCGGTATACCAACATGCTCAGATCAACTTCACAAAAATCGTAAATTTGCAGCACAAAACAAAAACGTAACCTGATGTTGAATCTTTATAATTAGTTTTTAGACATATCATCAAGAAGCCGCGCCAGGGCGAGGCATTTTTTGCTGCCAATTATAGCCAATTGAAGATCCTTCGGAAAAAATACAACGACACGCTGGGTGTGGGGCGCTAGTACGACCGATAGTGTCAAAATTTCGAAAAAGGAGTACAGCTACAGCGCCCCAGTTACTGTGTCTAGACATGGCTATGCCGTACACGCGTACCGTCACAGGCGTCAGTGTTTTGTGAAAAAAGGGACCATGGACATGGTTATATGGATGACGGTCACCAACTTCCAAATCCAACAATTTTGTTGAATGAATATTTGTTAATAAATGAAGACATACTTTTGATACCTTGGTTCAGCCGCACTCCACTATATCTTAGTAACTGTCTCCGTTTCTGGTAGTATCGCGGGATTTTTTGATAATTTCAATCGAACTTGCTGGGATTTCGCGGCAAAGCACATGCAAAGCCGCGCGCACCGCACGTGAACTGTCTTTTCCTTAACTCATGGTGGCGGTATTTCGCACAGAGCTCGCTCAGTCCGCACGGCGCATGCGTCGGAGTTGTCTAGAGCATGCAAAGTAAAAATCCGCCGCGCATTATTCCAAACTTGTGTGCACAACATACAACAAGCGATGGCACTCGGTCTGGCAATTTTCACTGTATACGCGGGTTGCTACTTTGCGCTCTCAATCAAGTTTTTTTAACTAACTTTTTCCCTGGTATTTTAATAACGCCCCCAAAATTGCTCGTCATATCATTACAAACAATTGCGAAGCCATCTCCACAAAAAGTGCCTTCAATGAAGGCTTCATTTATTAGAATTCAATCATGTGGTGGGTTGTGAAACTTGAATCTAAAAACAAACTCATTCTTATAAAAAATGACAGTCCAGTTCTAAATGAAAATGATGATTCTCTCATTTTCATCGTGGCTGTCCGTGCAATACAAGATCGAACTGGAAGAAAAATACAAGCCTAAACCTATATATCCTCCCGTGTCCGGTTTTCGATGTACTATGCCTTTTTCTTTGAATTGAAAAAAAAATAATGATGCCATATATCAACTGATGCCCTAATTACCTTCCTTTGTTTATAAGAAGTATGTAAAAATATATTAAAACTTGATAGACATTGAAACTTTCACACCACGCACCGATCTCCGATGACTTCAATAGCGTCCCCGTGTTTTGAGTTTGACCTGTTTTCGAGGCAAACAAGAAAGTATGGTGTCCTGGTGAAGCCATACGCAGAAGAAACATCTGCAGTGACTTCTCCATGCTTCAAGTGTTCTGTGAGACGTTGTGTACGACTCTATAGCCAGCAGTTGTCTTCATTTTATTCAAAATATTTTTTATTTAATTTTAAAAATTACGATGGTAATTTGCAAAAACTTTTTAAAAAAACCTTAAAAAAACCAAGTGTCAATAAGTCTTGGCTTTCAAATCTGATTTTTAAAAAAGTTTTGAATCTTTTTATGTTTCTTAACATTTATAATAAATCAATATCAATAAACAGTGATATTTGAATCACATGATTTTATCATCGTGAATTGTGAATTGAAAAATTGTTCGATGAAACTTTTTCGGCGGGCAAATTTTTTTTTTATGGCCCCGACAGTATGACATATTTTTGTACCTTGTAGAAATGCCTAAAAAATACCACAAATTTTTGCAATACAAGTGCAACTTGCCAGTGGAGCCTCACATAATTCTAAGTTTTGGTCAAAGGAGAGGAGACTCTTTGCTTGGCAAGTCAAACCACAAAAATTGTATCTAGGGACTGTTTACATCGCGCGCAGAGAGGTAAAAGATTTGCATCGATTTCAGGGACGCCCTGAAAACAGGACCTCCAACGGATAAAGAAAAAAATAAATTAATAAGTTCTTACAATAATTGTTATTTTGAGACTTTGAAACAAAGTTGTTACTTTTTCTCTGCATGTTGTACACTTTGACTTTGTAAAAGTTTGTTCAAACTCCGGAGAATTCTTCACACTTGAGAACAAGTTTTTTCCATATTCATCTCATTTTTACACATATTGCTCTCATCAGGCGTCTTAGTTTGTGCTCATAGTCATAGTTAAGTTTAGTTTAGTTGATATCAACCATGCTCTGCTTTAGCCTGTTCCGGCCCCACAACACACACAAGGCATTTAGTTCATATGGGGTTCTAGCTAGAGCACTTGAGTATTATTTTTCCACACTCATCGTATTCAATGTTTACTTTAGGGCCTTGTCATAGGAGGCAACTTTTACAGGCAACTTGGAGGCAACCAACTACAGTGTACAGGGCCACTTTGGTAGCACATCAGTAATTTTTCAAACAGTGTCTCACGATCCCCAAGAAAAATATGTGAACATTCAAATGTGAAAGTCTTTTCTTCATTGAGATTGCCTGGAACTGGTTGCGTGTAAATTGCATTGTGTGACATGGGCCTTAAAGTTAGACTTGTACTCATGAAAAAATAGTATTGTACCTCCTAACTTGCAGAAGAAAAAAAAAACATGTTTTTGTACTGGAGTCAATTGAAAAGTACAAAAACTTGCAAACACAATCAAAACATCCTCATCACAACTCAACTTGTTCCAAACCAAGAAATCTTTGTGGGTGCTGTCCGAATAATTAATTGTCTTACAAAATTGTAATTTTACAGGTCAGTTTTGACGATGGGTCCAGCCTACAGCTGTCCCTGGATGATTTCAGTCCAAAATACACCAGGTTGAAGGCAGATTTGAAGGCATCAGACTTTGCCAAGCAGTTTGCTGAGCACTTTGTGGGCCAGTTATCACAAGCTGCTTCTAAAACTACACAAAAACGCAGTGAGTTATCTTGTAAACATGTGACAAATTCCATTGTCAGTTTGTCACAATCTATTGTTACGTCATCTGTTTCAGTTTGTTTGGGGTTTTGAGAGGAGGGGGCTCAAAGACAGAGTTTGAATTTGACATTTTTTTAAAATCTACATCTTGGCCTCTAAACCTGATATGAGTAAGTTGTTAAACCGGGTTTGTGAGCTTTAATTCTAAACCTGGATTAGTTATTAATTCATCCTGGTAAGGAAGCCTCCAATCCTGGTAAATTAATCTCGAAATCTAGTTAATTGGCCTTTAAACCATAAACGTGTAGCTTAATTATATCAGAGGAAAAGAGAAAGCACAGTGTACTGTGGATAAGGAGTTTATTAGTTCAAAGCTACTTCTGTCTGAAACATTAATGACACATATAGTATACATCACATTTCTATGTCCACCATGCAACTGCAAGCCTAAAATGTCACAGTTTTATAATTTTGTTTTATATTTTAGGATTGTTCAAGAAGAAACATCTCGTAGCAGCAGGCATTGGTGGAGTACTTGCTGTGGTTGCAGCTCCATTCGTACTCGCAGGTGTAGGATTTACAGCAGGTGGAATAGCAGCAGGATCTATTGCAGCAAGCATGATGTCTACCGCAGCAGTTGCAAATGGTGGCGCTGTTGCAGCAGGAAGTGCAGTGGCTGTTCTGCAGTCAGTAGGAGCTGCGGGGTTAGGAGTGGCAGGTACTGCTGCAGTTGGTGGTGCTGGAGCAGCAGCAGGAGCAGCAGCAGGGGTTGCTGTTTCTGGTTTAGCAGATGCAGTTGGGGATAAGGAGACCTCCAAGGAGTGACACAGACAAGATTGTACTTCACAACGTTAAGACTTTTATGATTGAGATTAAACGCATACAAATTGCCTCACTTCTTTCTCAAAGACTCATTTAGACTTTGAGAAAGACTCTTTGCCCTGCCCTTTTAGAAAGACTCTGCTTGGGTTGAAAATGAGACCATTAACAAATTTTTGAATATGTACCACATGGAATTTTTGATTGTTGAAGCAATTTGCAACAGCTCATTTGTTTTTCCCTGATTTGAATTTTAAATGAAAACTAACTGTAGGCCTATTGTACTGATGGTAGATAGTTTTGCTTTGACAATAACAGTGATCAAACTTTTTCCGAGAAGTCAGCATGAAAATATGTTTTTTTAAACATTAAATTGCTGATTTCGTCGCATATTTTGAATACACATTTTATTTAAATTTGGCAAAAGGTAGAGTACATAACAACCAAAATGTAGTTTAATAATTTCTCATTCTCAATTAAAATAGCTGAAGCGCAGAGTTCCGATTCTGCACTTGTTTACCCTTGCAGTTATGTTTTGATCCTTAACTTTACCATTGTAAATTTATGGGTTTTTTGTGTATCTCTCGTTCATGCACATAGTGACCTCTTTTAATGTGCTTTATAAGTTTTATTCCAGACTGTCACCAAAACAATCACCTTTTGATCTATAGACCTTTATCATGGTGCGGCCATCTCGATCTTAGTCTTGAATGGAAAAATAGTCTGGTTCCTTTTTGTACAATGAATATTAGCATTCATAACTATTATTGGATGAAGGGAACATGACCAAGATGGCGGCAGTGTGATAAAGGTCAATTGCTCTTCCTGCTGCCGTGAAAAGAAAAGCTATGGAACAATGAGACTAAAAAAGAAGATCCCCAACATACAGTAATAAAGTATATTTTTAAACTGACCTGCATGATAAACAATTACATATTGGTTTAATTTTTTTTTTAAATATTGCAAATTATTGCTTCATTTGCACGGCCCAAACGAAAAGTGCTCAACAACAAACAGTATTAAAAACTTGTGTCTATTTCACTAATTAAAATATAGCACAGTGCCAAATACTCCTTAAAGGCACTGAACACGTTTGGTAATTTATTGTCAAAGACCAGTGTTTCACTTGGTGTATCCCAACATATGCATAAAATAATAAGCCTGTGAAAATTTGGGCTCAATTGGTCATCGAAGTTGCAAGAAAATTATGAAAGAAAAAACACCCTTGTTGTACAAATTAATTTGTGTGCTTTCAGACAGGAATAAAAACTTCTTGCAAGAAGTTTTTATTATTTTAGTGAGAAATTACCTCTTTCTAAAAAACTACGTTATTTCAGAGGGAGTCGTTTCCTACAATGTTTTATACTATCAACAGCTCTCCGTTGCTCGTTACCAAGTCAGTTTTTATGTTAATATATATTTTGAGTAATTACCAAACGTGTACCATGCTTTAAGTGTGCTTAATCATAATTGTATTTTGTACCTTATGTATTATGATTTAAAATTAGTACATGTGTAAATCAAATTTATGTTAGCTATTAAGTCATCATAGATATGCAAGGAATGCCATGTTTGAAATAATAATAATAATAATAATAATAATAACAGTGATCAAAGAATTGTTAGCTCTTCAGTTAAAGGAACGTTACAGAACTGGTAATTAAAATTTTCTTTAAGATCACAGATTTACATAAAACTTACACGGTTTAATGATGATGATAGTAGAAAACATCCCTAGAAATATTTCTGTCTGAAATGCCATATTTGATGAGAAATAAATCAAACTAATTTCCGATTGGAGTTTATCGCTCATGAGCGTTTTATTCATGCATTGTATAACACATGCAAATGTGTAATTGGTTTTCACTATTTTCTCGTGACCCAGATGGCCGATCGATCTCAAACTTCTACAGGTTTGTCAGTTTATGTATATGGTGGATTATATAAAGTGCTTACACTGTTTTGTGAGCAAAAACCAATTCTGTGATGTTCCTTTAACGAACAAGCTTTCCATCACTTTTTAAAGCAGTTATGAATGTTTTAATCCAGAATAACATGATTTTGTTGTGGCTGCTGTTGTTGAATATAATTGATAATCCACCATGCAATGCCTCAGAACTCATATTGTTGTTGCTGAATAAATCACAATGTATTCCTACCTTTGTTGTTATAAATAATTTGTTTGAGAAATTAAAAAGGAAGCATGTTGAAAAAGTAGTTCGAATTCGAGTTGTTTGAATAAAAAAGTGTCTATTCCTCCTTACCTTTGCTTTTAGTCAATTGTTTTTAAAAAACAAGACGCAAGTTTCAGCAGTGAAGGCATGAAGTGTTAGTCTTTCAGACATCTGGAAGAAAAAAATAAATGAAAGGAACAGAAAGTCGACATAAATTAACGTGTAGCACCATTCTACGCACTATATTACAACTAGTCCATGTGTTCTAGTTAGTGAAGCCCACAAAATAAGGATCAACGTTGAACCGGGGAATTCCCATCAAGATTATTTTCTGTAAACGCGCATGTGTTGGGCGCAATCTGTGATGATGATGATGTCAAAATTTCGAAAAAAAGAGTACAGCGCCACAGTTACTGGGTCTATATGGTCCAGCCTACAGTTGTCCTTGGATGAATTAAGTCCAAAAGACACTAGTTTTAAGGCAGATTTGAATGCATCAAACTTTGTCCAGCAGTTTTCTGAGGAGTTTCGGGCCAGTTAGCGGAAGCTTCGGAAACTAACAGTCAGTCAGTCAACAGAAACATATCCTGTTAAATACACCAATCCGGGCGCGCAAGTGTTGGGCACCGCGCGCCACTGCTGCGGTGTCGTCAGTGCCCAGATAAAGACATGAGGAAATCGTGTTCCTTTTCACTCTCATGGAAATTAGATGTTTTCCTCAACGACTTTACACACACAATTTCCTTGACAGGACATCATGATATACCAATGTAGATCACTGACCACAAATACTTGCAACTAAAATAGAAACCGAATCATCCTGAAAACGGTGCATGTCTTAGGTGAGATTCTACCTCCATGGATGGTTTAAGGGTCATAGACACGGAAACTGCAGAGTCGCATAGTTTAATGCGTTGCATCGGCAAGGTATTTTGTCAGAATTTTAGTATTTTACTTTCTGCTTAATTTTAAAAATTTATCAAGAATGTAGTACATCGTTGTATCATGCAGCCATGTCAGGGAAATTGCATAGATTGTCGAGGAAGACATTCAATTCCCATAAAAAGAGAAAAGGGAAACGATTAAAGTAAAACTTCTTTCTATAGAACATGTAACCTATGTTTACAAAAAGAGTGACCTTGTACATTCCAGGGCCTTTCTGGCAGGCAAGATACTACACTGATCATATGGGAAATTTTTCATTTTGTGTCATAATTTCAACATAAATTAAAGAATTGTAAACGTAACAGCTGAAATTTGTTGGAGATGTGCCCCCTTTCTTCATATCAAAAGTTGATAAAAATGCAATTTCCATAACATAACAAAATACCAGATTTATTGTTTTCTTCAATTGAGCTGTGCGGTGTACAAATTGTGCCTGCACGAAGTGCGGGCTTCGTTGCTCTTTTGAAAACATTTGACGTCACAGGTTACATGGTCTTTTTATATTTTAGCTCCAGTTGTACTCGCAGGTGTAGGATTTACAGCAGGTGGAATAGCAGCATCATGCTACGCAGCATAACAAGCATGATGTCTATCGCAGCAATTGCAAATGGTGGCGCTGTTGCAGCAGGAAGTGCAGTGGCTGTTCTGCAGTCAGTAGGAGCTGCAGGATTAGGAGTGGCAGGCAGTCTGGTGGAAGGTACTGCTGCTGCAGTTGGTGGTGCTGGAGCAGCAGCAGGGTTAGGGGCTGCTGATTCTGGTTCAGCAGATGCAGTTGGGGGTAAGGAGACCTCCGAGGAGTGACACAAAAAAGATTCTACTTTATAATCTTAAGACTTATGATTGAGTTAAATGAAAATAGATAAAAACGATAAATTGAGATTAAATGTAAAAAAATATATTCTCACATCTTTCTCAAAAACTCATTTTAGACTTTGAGAAAGACTCTTTGCCCTGCCCTTTGAGAAAGACTCTGCTTGGGTTGAAACATGAGACTATTAACGATTTTTGAATATAGGGGGCTTATACCATAAGGCTTTTTTTAATTTATTGTTGAAGCAATTTGCAATAGCTCAATTGTTTTTTGCCTGATTTGAATTAAATGAAAACTAACTGTAGTAGTTATTAATTCATCCTGGTAAGGAAGCCTCTAATCCTGGTAAATTAATCTCAAAATCTAGTTTATTGGCCTTTAAACCATAAACGTTTAATACATATAGCCTAATTATATCAGAGGAAAAGAGAAAGCACAGTGTACTGTAGATAAGGAGTTTATTATTTCAGAGCCCCTACTTCTGTCAGAACATTAATGACATGTTGTATACATCAAATTTCTATGTCCACCATGCAACTGCAAGCCTAAAATGTCACAGTTTTATAATTTTGTTTTATATTTTAGGATTTAAGAAGAAACATCTCGTAGCAGCAGGCATTGGCGGATTATGTGCTGCGGCTGCAGCTCCAATTGTACTCGCAGGTGTAGGATTTACAGCAGGTGGAATAGCAGCAGGATCCTACGCAGCAAGCATGATGTCTGCTGCAGCAATTGCAAATGGTGGCGCTATTGCAGCAGGAAGTACAGTGGCTGTTCTGCAGTCAGTAGGAGCTGTGGGGTTAGGAGTGGCAGGTACTGCTGCAGTTGGTGGTACTGGAGCGGTAGTAGCCTCTGCTGCTTCTGGTGTAGTAGGTGTAGTTCAGGATTATAAAGGTAGGGTCATATATTGGGTTGTGTCACCATAATGCTGATTTATAGGGCCAAATGATCAATAAAGATACAATGTGTGAAAGTTTCAGCTGAATACAGTGTCTACTTGTTTAGAAAACAGCAAAAAACTGTGACAGTATTTTCATCAAGAATGTCAAATCCATCCGCGCTTAGTGAGGTGACATCGAGTACTGTACATCTCTGGCCGTAGCATTCACAAACAGCCACCACCAAAATTTGAATCTCGAAAACTCAGCTTTGGAGGCTCAAATTGTCGACAGGCTTTTATTGATTTCTTATCAACAGGGGCATTTCAGACGAAATGATTTTGCAGGATGCTTACTACCATTATTACCGTCTTTATAACAAGGAGGCTTACGGATATAAATAAAACACTTTTATCGGGGCTATTATCACCCTTCCTTCCTTTAAGAAACCACCAGAGTAAAACCAGACAAGATTGTACTGCATAGCCTCATCTCAAGACTAATTATTTGGAATAAATGAAAACTAACTATCCGAAAGTCTCCTTGTTATAACTATTGTTTCGAATGGGGATAATCTTACCTTGGCAAAAATAATGATCAAATCAATTGAAGACTGCCATGTAAAAAAATCAATTAGTAAAATACCAAAGAAACAAAGGCATGCAAGATGCAGAAAAACAGTCCTCATATATTCCATTATAATTAAAAATGGCAAACTTCTCCAACAAGTCCGCATGAAAATAGATTTAAAAACATTTAATTGCTATTACCTCCATTACCTCAGTGAAATCCTAATCAAACATCACTGCATTCATTTAAAACCCTTCCCTGAGGAAAAGGGCCATTATTTAGTTCCACATAATCACTGATTAAGTAATTTCTCCAAAGTGTAATGACTGGGGAGTCAAATTCCTTGATATTGTAGAACAGACCATTCGACACATCTACACTGGGGGTCAGAGGTCCCAGAGGGTTTTGTTTTTGTTCCCAAAATATATATTGAATGGTGTGGTAGTAAATATTGGCCCTTTCGCTCATCGGGATACAGTCTGGGTGTTGCCACGCGCTTAGATAATTAGAGAAATATGTCAATTACTGGGGAGCTAAATTACTCAAATAATCCTAGACAATAGCTGGGCATGTAAATAAGTCACTTAGATGTAAAAATTGATTGGAAATGCAAAGAAAATACTAATTAACACCTTATAATTGGTGTGGAATCAAACATTGGCCATTTCAAGCATTTGAGTATAGGGTTAATAATTGAGAGTTTTGACTATTTCTCCATCATTCCTCTCATGGAACCATTTTTCTTCTTTTGTTCTAGGTCGTGGGGCCCCGAGACCGAGACCTGGTACGAGACCTCCAACACTGGATGTAATGAGGATGATGATGGGGAGGATGAATACATGAATGGTTAAAATGACATTAAAATCAGTAGATTGCATCTAAAATTACATCAAGACAGTTATTGTTTTACTGATTGGAGTTAATTTTGCTTTGACAATAACAGTGATCAAACTTTTTCCGAGAAGTCCACATGAAAATATGTTTTGAAAACATTAAATTGCTGGTTTCGTTGCATATTCTGAAGAAACATTTGATTGAAATTGGTGTTAATATAAAAAAATTATTCACTCATTAGTTATCAGTACTGTAGATTCCTTTTACAATTCAGCAAAAGGAGAATACATAACAACCACAATGTAATTTAATAATTTCTCATTCTCGATTAGCTGAGGGCAGAGTTCCGATTCTGCACTTGTTTTACTCTTGCAGTTATGTTTTGATCCTTAACTTTCCCATTTTGTACGTAGTTTTGCTTGCCTTTTGCTGGCTTATTGGCTTTTTTGTTTTGTAAATTTATAGGTTTTTTCTGTATCTCTCGTTCATGCACATAGTGACCTCTTTTAATGTGCTTTATAAGTTTTATTCCAGACTGTGAGCTATAAAAACAAAACAATCACCTTTTGGTGTATTGCTCATCCTCCTGCCGTGAAAAGAAAAGCTATGGAACAATGAGACTAAAAAGAAGATCCCCAACATGCAGTAATAAAGTATATTTTAAAACTTACCTGCTTGATAAAAATTACATTTAGTAATTTGTTTTGTTATATATTGCAAATTATTGCTTAATTTTGCAAGGCCCGAACGAAAGGTGCTTTACAACAAACAGTATTAAAAACTCGTGTCTATTTCACTAATTAGGCCTACATAGCACAGTGCCAAATACTCCTTGAAGTGTGCTAAATCATTGTATTTTAGGTATTATACCTCATGTATATGATTTAAAATCATTACATATGTATATACAATTTTTGTGAGCTATTAAGTCATCATTATTAGCTCTTCAATTAACGAACAAGCCTGTTATCACTTTTTTAAGCAGTTCTGAATGTTTTAATCCAGAATTCTGTGATATTGTTGTTGCTGCTGTTGTTGAATATACATCGATAATCCACCATGCAATGCCTCAAAACTCATATTGTTGTTGTTGAATAAATCACAATGCATTGAATTCCTACTGTTATTGTTATAAATTTAAAGAAATTGAGAAAATAAAAGAAGCATGTGAAAAAGCAATTCGAAGTCTAGTTGTTTGAATTTAAAAAAAGTGTCCTTACCTTTGCTTTAGTCAATTGTTTTCAAAAACGAGAACAAGTTTCAGCAGTGAAGGCATGAAGTGTTAGTCTTTCAGACATCTGGAAGAAAGAAAATAAATGAAAGGTACAGAAAGTGGACATAAATTAACGTGTAGCACCATTGTACGTACTACATTACAACTAGTCCATGTGTTCTAGTACTAGTAGTTAGTGAAGCCCCTTTAAACAAAATAAGGATCAATTTTTATCACGTGACTTGAACCGGGGAATTCCCATAAAGAATGTTTTGGGCGCAATCTTTGAACATTGACATTTTGAAATTTGCGCAAGCCATTGCGTGCGTGCGTGCAATTTTTGAACTAAGGTCTGAAAGGCGCGGCATACCGCGCGAATTAAAAACATTTCAATTTACAAAGATTGCGCCAAACACCCACCAGCAGCAGGCGCAGCTCACACACAGTTCAGGAGTTCGCACTTAACCAATGTGTATCTAATAATAATACGTTACTGATCTTAGCTATCTACGCTTTGCACTTGCAGGCGAATAGTTGTCATATTATTGACCATTGTGAAACGTAAAGCACCCCAGTCGAATGTGATCATGTGGTGGGTGGAGAAACTTGAATCTGCAAACAAGCTCATTCTTCTTCAAAATGACCGTCCAGTCCGAAATGAAAGTGATGTTTTAGTTTTCATCGTGCGTGTCAGTGCAGTACAAGATGATAAAACTGGAAGAAAGATAAAGGTAAATGAATGACATTTAAAACGTCTCTTTGAAAAGAATGATGGTCCCAGCCAGCTGCTCAGTCACACCAACTGTGACTACATTAATTTAGTTTCAATCTGATTACAGACAGAGTTAGTTAATACTTTGACTGTGGCGTGTCGTGGCCTACTTCTAGAAACTATAAGTCTAGAAGTAGTCGTTGCCGAGCGGATAAGAACACCGAACTCAAGCTCTGGTGTTTCTGATCAGCAGATTGTGGGTTCGAATCCCAGTCGTGACACTTGTGTCCTAATTAAGCACTTGAGACACTTAACCACATGCTTTGTCCTTCGGATGGGACGTTTGCTGTAGGTCCCGTGTGTTGTGTAATGCATGAAAACTTAAAACTTGCACTTATCGTCAAGAGAAGGGGTTCGCCCCGGTGTTCCTGGTTTGATTGGCTGCATATTGCGCCACAGCACCTTGTAAACCATTACATGGTGCTATGTAAAGGAAAAAGGTCTCATACTTCAACACGTAACTCCACTTACCTTGTAGGAAAAATACTAAGCGCTTTGAGACACCCATCGGGAGTATAAAGCGCAATATAAGAACTGCGTATTATTATTATTATTATTATTATTCCAATTCACAAAAAAGAAGAAGACTGAATTGCGGAATCGGAGAAGACTTTTAACAGAGTCAGTAACTGGGGCGCTGTACTAGCTAGTTCGACCGAAGAAGTCAAATTTTCTTTAAAAAGAGTACACTGCCCCAGTTACTGGTGGGTCTAAAACAGAGTTGTCACCTAGTCCTTGCTCGCAACTGCTCCATATTTACAGAGAATTACTCGCATTGAGTACTAATTTTGTCCCTACTCATGCTCAAATCAATATTTATTTGTAATGTTAATGTTCTCATATTCGTTTATCTAGTTGTTCTGGGCCTTGCTCTCTGCTCTAACTTCAATGGCCCCATAACAAATGGCATAAGTCCATGCAATTAGCACATGGGTAATACTATTGACTCGCACGTGGAGTATTATTTTTTCCATACTCATATTCGATGTTTACTCAGACTCGTTTATATGTCATGTATGTTGTCGTACTATACTTGTACCCACATACAGAAATAAGTGTTGTACTTGATTTGTAGGCCTATAAAATGAAAAAAATTGTCTTGAAATCCTATTTGTAGATGAAAAATAGAATTAGCTGTTGCAAACTGCTTACCAACCAAAAGGACCTAAGTTATAAATGTGAAAAATAGTTACTGGCCTGACGTTTCGACCTAACAGAGTATTTCTCGAAGGCTAAATGACAAGACAACACACATGAACAGGTATATATGTGTAACAAAAGCAGTCAAGTGGAAATACATGAAAATAGGCAGAATAGAGGCCTAGTTGTAGATGTTACTTGTACTTACAAAACAACTTGAAGGTTTTCATACTTGATCTCATTATAAACTATAACTGCAACCCTGACTTTCAACTTCTGGGTTTAGACTGTTTGAAATTTTAAATAAATAGCTGCCAAACACAAACACAACCGAGACTCCATCATTAAGACGGTACCAGGCTACTACTCAATTTGTTCCAAACCGAAATCTTTATGGTTAAATTTGTCCACATAATTATTTGTCTTACAGGTCAGTTTTGATAATGGGTCCAGCCTACAGTTGTCCCTGGATGATTTTAGTCCAAAAGGCACCAGTTTGAAGGCAGATTTGAAAGCATTAGACTTTGCCAAGCAGTTTGTTGAGCAGTTTTGGGGCCAGTTACCAGAAGCTTCTGAAACTAACAGTCAGTTACCAGAAGAACCTAAAAGCGGTAAGCATTTATCCTGTTATCATAGGACAAATTTCATTCTCCCAATCAACGAATGTTATGCCACAGGTTACATAGTCTATTATTTACTGCGTACTGCTATACATGGCTATATAATTTTTTTTATTTTAGGCTATGGAACACGACATATTGTAGCAGGGTGTGTTGGCGGATTATGTGCTGTGGCTGCAGCTCCAGTCGTACTCGCAGGTGTAGGATTTACAGCAGGTGGAATAGCAGCAGGATCCTACGCAGCAAGCATGATGTCTGCTGCAGCAATTGCAAATGGTGGCGCTATTGCAGCAGGAAGTACAGTGGCTGTTCTGCAGTCAGTAGGAGCTGTGGGGTTAGGAGTGGCAGGTACTGCTGCAGTTGGTGGTACTGGAGCGGTAGTAGCCTCTGCTGCTTCTGGTGTAGTAGGTGTAGTTCAGGATTATAAAGGTAGGGTCATATATTGGGTTGTGTCACCATAATGCTGATTTATAGGGCCAAATGATCAATAAAGATACAATGTGTGAAAGTTTCAGCTGAATACAGTGTCTACTTGTTTAGAAAACAGCAAAAAACTGTGACAGTATTTTCATCAAGAATGTCAAATCCATCCGCGCTTAGTGAGGTGACATCGAGTACTGTACATCTCTGGCCGTAGCATTCACAAACAGCCACCACCAAAATTTGAATCTCGAAAACTCAGCTTTGGAGGCTCAAATTGTCGACAGGCTTTTATTGATTTCTTATCAACAGGGGCATTTCAGACGAAATGATTTTGCAGGATGCTTACTACCATTATTACCGTCTTTATAACAAGGAGGCTTACGGATATAAATAAAACACTTTTATCGGGGCTATTATCACCCTTCCTTCCTTTAAGAAACCACCAGAGTAAAACCAGACAAGATTGTACTGCATAGCCTCATCTCAAGACTAATTATTTGGAATAAATGAAAACTAACTATCCGAAAGTCTCCTTGTTATAACTATTGTTTCGAATGGGGATAATCTTACCTTGGCAAAAATAATGATCAAATCAATTGAAGACTGCCATGTAAAAAAATCAATTAGTAAAATACCAAAGAAACAAAGGCATGCAAGATGCAGAAAAACAGTCCTCATATATTCCATTATAATTAAAAATGGCAAACTTCTCCAACAAGTCCGCATGAAAATAGATTTAAAAACATTTAATTGCTATTACCTCCATTACCTCAGTGAAATCCTAATCAAACATCACTGCATTCATTTAAAACCCTTCCCTGAGGAAAAGGGCCATTATTTAGTTCCACATAATCACTGATTAAGTAATTTCTCCAAAGTGTAATGACTGGGGGAGTCAAATTCCTTGATATTGTAGAACAGACCATTCGACACATCTACACTGGGGGGGTCAGAGGTCCCAGAGGGTTTTGTTTTTTTGTTCCCAAAATATATATTGAATGGTGTGGTAGTAAATATTGGCCCTTTCGCTCATCGGGATACAGTCTGGGTGTTGCCACGCGCTTAGATAATTAGAGAAATATGTCAATTACTGGGGAGCTAAATTACTCAAATAATCCTAGACAATAGCTGGGCATGTAAATAAGTCACTTAGATGTAAAAATTGATTGGAAATGCAAAGAAAATACTAATTAACACCTTATAATTGGTGTGGAATCAAACATTGGCCATTTCAAGCATTTGAGTATAGGGTTAATAATTGAGAGTTTTGACTATTTCTCCATCATTCCTCTCATGGAACCATTTTTTCTTCTTTTGTTCTAGGTCGTGGGGCCCCCGAGACCGAGACCTGGTACGAGACCTCCAACACTGGATGTAATGAGGATGATGATGGGGAGGGGATGAATACATGAATGGTTAAAATGACATTAAAATCAGTAGATTGCATCTAAAATTACATCAAGACAGTTATTGTTTTACTGATTGGAGTTAATTTTGCTTTGACAATAACAGTGATCAAACTTTTTCCGAGAAGTCCACATGAAAATATGTTTTGAAAACATTAAATTGCTGGTTTCGTTGCATATTCTGAAGAAACATTTGATTGAAATTGGTGTTAATATAAAAAAATTATTCACTCATTAGTTATCAGTACTGTAGATTCCTTTCACAATTCAGCAAAAGGAGAATACATAACAACCACAATGTAATTTAATAATTTCTCATTCTCGATTAGCTGAGGGCAGAGTTCCGATTCTGCACTTGTTTTACTCTTGCAGTTATGTTTTGATCCTTAACTTTCCCATTTTGTACGTAGTTTTGCTTGCCTTTTGCTGGCTTATTGGCTTTTTTGTTTTGTAAATTTATAGGTTTTTTCTGTATCTCTCGTTCATGCACATAGTGACCTCTTTTAATGTGCTTTATAAGTTTTATTCCAGACTGTGAGCTATAAAAACAAAACAATCACCTTTTGGTGTATTGCTCATCCTCCTGCCGTGAAAAGAAAAGCTATGGAACAATGAGACTAAAAAAGAAGATCCCCAACATGCAGTAATAAAGTATATTTTAAAACTTACCTGCTTGATAAAAAATTACATTTAGTAATTTGTTTTGTTATATATTGCAAATTATTGCTTAATTTTGCAAGGCCCGAACGAAAGGTGCTTTACAACAAACAGTATTAAAAACTCGTGTCTATTTCACTAATTAGGCCTACATAGCACAGTGCCAAATACTCCTTGAAGTGTGCTAAATCATTGTATTTTAGGTATTATACCTCATGTATATGATTTAAAATCATTACATATGTATATACAATTTTTGTGAGCTATTAAGTCATCATTATTAGCTCTTCAATTAACGAACAAGCCTGTTATCACTTTTTTAAGCAGTTCTGAATGTTTTAATCCAGAATTCTGTGATATTGTTGTTGCTGCTGTTGTTGAATATACATCGATAATCCACCATGCAATGCCTCAAAACTCATATTGTTGTTGTTGAATAAATCACAATGCATTGAATTCCTACTGTTATTGTTATAAATTTAAAGAAATTGAGAAAATAAAAGAAGCATGTGAAAAAGCAATTCGAAGTCTAGTTGTTTGAATTTAAAAAAAGTGTCCTTACCTTTGCTTTAGTCAATTGTTTTCAAAAACGAGAACAAGTTTCAGCAGTGAAGGCATGAAGTGTTAGTCTTTCAGACATCTGGAAGAAAGAAAATAAATGAAAGGTACAGAAAGTGGACATAAATTAACGTGTAGCACCATTGTACGTACTACATTACAACTAGTCCATGTGTTCTAGTACTAGTAGTTAGTGAAGCCCCTTTAAACAAAATAAGGATCAATTTTTATCACGTGACTTGAACCGGGAATTCCATAAAGAATGTTTTGGGCGCAATCTTTGAACATTGACATTTTGAAATTTGCGCAAGCCATTGCGTGCGTGCGTGCAATTTTTGAACTAAGGTCTGAAAGGCGCGGCATACCGCGCGAATTAAAAACATTTCAATTTACAAAGATTGCGCCAAACACCCACCAGCAGCAGGCGCAGCTCACACACAGTTCAGGAGTTCGCACTTAACCAATGTGTATCTAATAATAATACGTTACTGATCTTAGCTATCTACGCTTTGCACTTGCAGGCGAATAGTTGTCATATTATTGACCATTGTGAAACGTAAAGCACCCCAGTCGAATGTGATCATGTGGTGGGTGGAGAAACTTGAATCTGCAAACAAGCTCATTCTTCTTCAAAATGACCGTCCAGTCCGAAATGAAAGTGATGTTTTAGTTTTCATCGTGCGTGTCAGTGCAGTACAAGATGATAAAACTGGAAGAAAGATAAAGGTAAATGAATGACATTTAAAACGTCTCTTTGAAAAGAATGATGGTCCCAGCCAGCTGCTCAGTCACACCAACTGTGACTACATTAATTTAGTTTCAATCTGATTACAGACAGAGTTAGTTAATACTTTGACTGTGGCGTGTCGTGGCCTACTTCTAGAAACTATAAGTCTAGAAGTAGTCGTTGCCGAGCGGATAAGAACACCGAACTCAAGCTCTGGTGTTTCTGATCAGCAGATTGTGGGTTCGAATCCCAGTCGTGACACTTGTGTCCTAATTAAGCACTTGAGACACTTAACCACATGCTTTGTCCTTCGGATGGGACGTTTGCTGTAGGTCCCGTGTGTTGTGTAATGCATGAAAACTTAAAACTTGCACTTATCGTCAAGAGAAGGGGTTCGCCCGGTGTTCCTGGTTTGATTGGCTGCATATTGCGCCACAGCACCTTGTAAACCATTACATGGTGCTATGTAAAGGAAAAAGGTCTCATACTTCAACACGTAACTCCACTTACCTTGTAGGAAAAATACTAAGCGCTTTGAGACACCCATCGGGAGTATAAAGCGCAATATAAGAACTGCGTATTATTATTATTTTTATTATTATTCCAATTCACAAAAAAGAAGAAGACTGAATTGCGGAATCGGAGAAGACTTTTAACAGAGTCAGTAACTGGGGCGCTGTACTAGCTAGTTCGACCGAAGAAGTCAAATTTTCTTTAAAAAGAGTACACTGCCCCAGTTACTGGTGGGTCTAAAACAGAGTTGTCACCTAGTCCTTGCTCGCAACTGCTCCATATTTACAGAGAATTACTCGCATTGAGTACTAATTTTGTCCCTACTCATGCTCAAATCAATATTTATTTGTAATGTTAATGTTCTCATATTCGTTTATCTAGTTGTTCTGGGCCTTGCTCTCTGCTCTAACTCGCAATGGCCCCATAACAAATGGCATAAGTCCATGCAATTAGCACATGGGTAATACTATTGACTCGCACGTGGAGTATTATTTTTTTCCATACTCATATTCGATGTTTACTCAGACTCGTTTATATGTCATGTATGTTGTCGTACTATACTTGTACCCACATACAGAAATAAGTGTTGTACTTGATTTGTAGGCCTATAAAATGAAAAAAAAATTGTCTTGAAATCCTATTTGTAGATGAAAAAATAGAATTAGCTGTTGCAAACTGCTTACCAACCAAAAGGACCTAAGTTATAAATGTGAAAAATAGTTACTGGCCTGACGTTTCGACCTAACAGAGTATTTCTCGAAGGCTAAATGACAAGACAACACACATGAACAGGTATATATGTGTAACAAAAGCAGTCAAGTGGAAATACATGAAAATAGGCAGAATAGAGGCCTAGTTGTAGATGTTACTTGTACTTACAAAACAACTTGAAGGTTTTCATACTTGATCTCATTATAAACTATAACTGCAACCCTGACTTTCAACTTCTGGGTTTAGACTGTTTGAAATTTTAAATAAATAGCTGCCAAACACAAACACAACCGAGACTCCATCATTAAGACGGTACCAGGCTACTACTCAATTTGTTCCAAACCGAAATCTTTATGGTTAAATTTGTCCACATAATTATTTGTCTTACAGGTCAGTTTTGATAATGGGTCCAGCCTACAGTTGTCCCTGGATGATTTTAGTCCAAAAGGCACCAGTTTGAAGGCAGATTTGAAAGCATTAGACTTTGCCAAGCAGTTTGTTGAGCAGTTTTGGGGCCAGTTACCAGAAGCTTCTGAAACTAACAGTCAGTTACCAGAAGAACCTAAAAGCGGTAAGCATTTATCCTGTTATCATAGGACAAATTTCATTCTCCCAATCAACGAATGTTATGCCACAGGTTACATAGTCTATTATTTACTGCGTACTGCTATACATGGCTATATAATTTTTTTTATTTTAGGCTATGGAACACGACATATTGTAGCAGGGTGTGTTGGCGGATTATGTGCTGTGGCTGCAGCTCCAGTCGTACTCGCAGGTGTAGGATTTACAGCAGGTGGAATAGCAGCAGGATCCTACGCAGCAAGCATGATGTCTGCTGCAGCAATTGCAAATGGTGGCGCTATTGCAGCAGGAAGTACAGTGGCTGTTCTGCAGTCAGTAGGAGCTGTGGGGTTAGGAGCTGCAGGTACTGCTGCAGTTGGTGGTGCTGGAGCAGCAGTAGCCTCTGCTGCTTCTGGTTTATTAGGTGTAATTCAGGATCGCATTAAAGGTAGGGTCATATATTGGGTTGTGTCACCATAATGCTGATTTATAGGGCCAAATGATCAATAAAGATACAATGTGTGAAAGTTTCAGCTGAATACAGTGTCTACTTGTTTAGAAAACAGCAAAAAACTGTGACAGTATTTTCATCAAGAATGTCAAATCCATCCGCGCTTAGTGAGGTGACATCGAGTACTGTACATCTCTGGCCGTAGCATTCACAAACAGCCACCACCAAAATTTGAATCTCGAAAACTCAGCTTTGGAGGCTCAAATTGTCGACAGGCTTTTATTGATTTCTTATCAACAGGGGCATTTCAGACGAAATGATTTTGCAGGATGCTTACTACCATTATTACCGTCTTTATAACAAGGAGGCTTACGGATATAAATAAAACACTTTTATCGGGGCTATTATCACCCTTCCTTCCTTTAAGAAACCACCAGAGTAAAACCAGACAAGATTGTACTGCATAGCCTCATCTCAAGACTAATTATTTGGAATAAATGAAAACTAACTATCCGAAAGTCTCCTTGTTATAACTATTGTTTCGAATGGGGATAATCTTACCTTGGCAAAAATAATGATCAAATCAATTGAAGACTGCCATGTAAAAAAATCAATTAGTAAAATACCAAAGAAACAAAGGCATGCAAGATGCAGAAAAACAGTCCTCATATATTCCATTATAATTAAAAATGGCAAACTTCTCCAACAAGTCCGCATGAAAATAGATTTAAAAACATTTAATTGCTATTACCTCCATTACCTCAGTGAAATCCTAATCAAACATCACTGCATTCATTTAAAACCCTTCCCTGAGGAAAAGGGCCATTATTTAGTTCCACATAATCACTGATTAAGTAATTTCTCCAAAGTGTAATGACTGGGGAGTCAAATTCCTTGATATTGTAGAACAGACCATTCGACACATCTACACTGGGGGTCAGAGGTCCCAGAGGGTTTTGTTTTTGTTCCCAAAATATATATTGAATGGTGTGGTAGTAAATATTGGCCCTTTCGCTCATCGGGATACAGTCTGGGTGTTGCCACGCGCTTAGATAATTAGAGAAATATGTCAATTACTGGGGAGCTAAATTACTCAAATAATCCTAGACAATAGCTGGGCATGTAAATAAGTCACTTAGATGTAAAAATTGATTGGAAATGCAAAGAAAATACTAATTAACACCTTATAATTGGTGTGGAATCAAACATTGGCCATTTCAAGCATTTGAGTATAGGGTTAATAATTGAGAGTTTTGACTATTTCTCCATCATTCCTCTCATGGAACCATTTTTTCTTCTTTTGTTCTAGGTCGTGGGGCCCCCGAGACCGAGACCTGGTACGAGACCTCCAACACTGGATGTAATGAGGATGATGATGGGGAGGGGATGAATACATGAATGGTTAAAATGACATTAAAATCAGTAGATTGCATCTAAAATTACATCAAGACAGTTATTGTTTTACTGATTGGAGTTAATTTTGCTTTGACAATAACAGTGATCAAACTTTTTCCGAGAAGTCCACATGAAAATATGTTTTGAAAACATTAAATTGCTGGTTTCGTTGCATATTCTGAAGAAACATTTGATTGAAATTGGTGTTAATATAAAAAAATTATTCACTCATTAGTTATCAGTACTGTAGATTCCTTTTACAATTCAGCAAAAGGAGAATACATAACAACCACAATGTAATTTAATAATTTCTCATTCTCGATTAGCTGAGGGCAGAGTTCCGATTCTGCACTTGTTTTACTCTTGCAGTTATGTTTTGATCCTTAACTTTCCCATTTTGTACGTAGTTTTGCTTGCCTTTTGCTGGCTTATTGGCTTTTTTGTTTTGTAAATTTATAGGTTTTTTCTGTATCTCTCGTTCATGCACATAGTGACCTCTTTTAATGTGCTTTATAAGTTTTATTCCAGACTGTGAGCTATAAAAACAAAACAATCACCTTTTGGTGTATTGCTCATCCTCCTGCCGTGAAAAGAAAAGCTATGGAACAATGAGACTAAAAAAGAAGATCCCCAACATGCAGTAATAAAGTATATTTTAAAACTTACCTGCTTGATAAAAAATTACATTTAGTAATTTGTTTTGTTATATATTGCAAATTATTGCTTAATTTTGCAAGGCCCGAACGAAAGGTGCTTTACAACAAACAGTATTAAAAACTCGTGTCTATTTCACTAATTAGGCCTACATAGCACAGTGCCAAATACTCCTTGAAGTGTGCTAAATCATTGTATTTTAGGTATTATACCTCATGTATATGATTTAAAATCATTACATATGTATATACAATTTTTGTGAGCTATTAAGTCATCATTATTAGCTCTTCAATTAACGAACAAGCCTGTTATCACTTTTTAAGCAGTTCTGAATGTTTTAATCCAGAATTCTGTGATATTGTTGTTGCTGCTGTTGTTGAATATACATCGATAATCCACCATGCAATGCCTCAAAACTCATATTGTTGTTGTTGAATAAATCACAATGCATTGAATTCCTACTGTTATTGTTATAAATTTAAAGAAATTGAGAAAATAAAAGAAGCATGTGAAAAAGCAATTCGAAGTCTAGTTGTTTGAATTTAAAAAAAGTGTCCTTACCTTTGCTTTAGTCAATTGTTTTCAAAAACGAGAACAAGTTTCAGCAGTGAAGGCATGAAGTGTTAGTCTTTCAGACATCTGGAAGAAAGAAAATAAATGAAAGGTACAGAAAGTGGACATAAATTAACGTGTAGCACCATTGTACGTACTACATTACAACTAGTCCATGTGTTCTAGTACTAGTAGTTAGTGAAGCCCCTTTAAACAAAATAAGGATCAATTTTTATCACGTGACTTGAACCGGGAATTCCCATAAAGAATGTTTTGGGCGCAATCTTTGAACATTGACATTTTGAAATTTGCGCAAGCCATTGCGTGCGTGCGTGCAATTTTTGAACTAAGGTCTGAAAGGCGCGGCATACCGCGCGAATTAAAAACATTTCAATTTACAAAGATTGCGCCAAACACCCACCAGCAGCAGGCGCAGCTCACACACAGTTCAGGAGTTCGCACTTAACCAATGTGTATCTAATAATAATACGTTACTGATCTTAGCTATCTACGCTTTGCACTTGCAGGCGAATAGTTGTCATATTATTGACCATTGTGAAACGTAAAGCACCCCAGTCGAATGTGATCATGTGGTGGGTGGAGAAACTTGAATCTGCAAACAAGCTCATTCTTCTTCAAAATGACCGTCCAGTCCGAAATGAAAGTGATGTTTTAGTTTTCATCGTGCGTGTCAGTGCAGTACAAGATGATAAAACTGGAAGAAAGATAAAGGTAAATGAATGACATTTAAAACGTCTCTTTGAAAAGAATGATGGTCCCAGCCAGCTGCTCAGTCACACCAACTGTGACTACATTAATTTAGTTTCAATCTGATTACAGACAGAGTTAGTTAATACTTTGACTGTGGCGTGTCGTGGCCTACTTCTAGAAACTATAAGTCTAGAAGTAGTCGTTGCCGAGCGGATAAGAACACCGAACTCAAGCTCTGGTGTTTCTGATCAGCAGAGTGTGGGTTCGAATCCCAGTCGTGACACTTGTGTCCTAATTAAGCACTTGAGACACTTAACCACATGCTTTGTCCTTCGGATGGGACGTTTGCTGTAGGTCCCGTGTGTTGTGTAATGCATGAAAACTTAAAACTTGCACTTATCGTCAAGAGAAGGGGTTCGCCCGGTGTTCCTGGTTTGATTGGCTGCATATTGCGCCACAGCACCTTGTAAACCATTACATGGTGCTATGTAAAGGAAAAAGGTCTCATACTTCAACACGTAACTCCACTTACCTTGTAGGAAAAATACTAAGCGCTTTGAGACACCCATCGGGAGTATAAAGCGCAATATAAGAACTGCGTATTATTATTATTATTATTATTCCAATTCACAAAAAGAAGAAGACTGAATTGCGGAATCGGAGAAGACTTTTAACAGAGTCAGTAACTGGGGCGCTGTACTAGCTAGTTCGACCGAAGAAGTCAAATTTTCTTTAAAAGAGTACACTGCCCCAGTTACTGGTGGGTCTAAAACAGAGTTGTCACCTAGTCCTTGCTCGCAACTGCTCCATATTTACAGAGAATTACTCGCATTGAGTACTAATTTTGTCCCTACTCATGCTCAAATCAATATTTATTTGTAATGTTAATGTTCTCATATTCGTTTATCTAGTTGTTCTGGGCCTTGCTCTCTGCTCTAACTTCGCAATGGCCCCATAACAAATGGCATAAGTCCATGCAATTAGCACATGGGTAATACTATTGACTCGCACGTGGAGTATTATTTTTTCCATACTCATATTCGATGTTTACTCAGACTCGTTTATATGTCATGTATGTTGTCGTACTATACTTGTACCCACATACAGAAATAAGTGTTGTACTTGATTGGTAGGCCTATAAAATGAAAAAAATTGTCTTGAAATCCTATTTGTAGATGAAAAAATAGAATTAGCTGTTGCAAACTGCTTACCAACCAAAAGGACCTAAGTTATAAATGTGAAAAATAGTTACTGGCCTGACGTTTCGACCTAACAGAGTATTTCTCGAAGGCTAAATGACAAGACAACACACATGAACAGGTATATATGTGTAACAAAAGCAGTCAAGTGGAAATACATGAAAATAGGCAGAATAGAGGCCTAGTTGTAGATGTTACTTGTACTTACAAAACAACTTGAAGGTTTTCATACTTGATCTCATTATAAACTATAACTGCAACCCTGACTTTCAACTTCTGGGTTTAGACTGTTTGAAATTTTAAATAAATAGCTGCCAAACACAAACACAACCGAGACTCCATCATTAAGACGGTACCAGGCTACTACTCAATTTGTTCCAAACTGAAATCTTTATGGTTAAATTTGTCCACATAATTATTTGTCTTACAGGTCAGTTTTGATAATGGGTCCAGCCTACAGTTGTCCCTGGATGATTTTAGTCCAAAAGGCACCAGTTTGAAGGCAGATTTGAAAGCATTAGACTTTGCCAAGCAGTTTGTTGAGCAGTTTTGGGGCCAGTTACCAGAAGCTTCTGAAACTAACAGTCAGTTACCAGAAGAACCTAAAGCGGTAAGCATTTATCCTGTTATCATAGGACAAATTTCATTCTCCCAATCAACGAATGTTATGCCACAGGTTACATAGTCTATTATTTACTGCGTACTGCTATACATGGCTATATAATTTTTTTTATTTTAGGCTATGGAACACGACATATTGTAGCAGGGTGTGTTGGCGGATTATGTGCTGTGGCTGCAGCTCCAGTCGTACTCGCAGGTGTAGGATTTACAGCAGGTGGAATAGCAGCAGGATCCTACGCAGCAAGCATGATGTCTGCTGCAGCAATTGCAAATGGTGGCGCTATTGCAGCAGGAAGTACAGTGGCTGTTCTGCAGTCAGTAGGAGCTGTGGGGTTAGGAGCTGCAGGTACTGCTGCAGTTGGTGGTGCTGGAGCAGCAGTAGCCTCTGCTGCTTCTGGTTTATTAGGTGTAATTCAGGATCGCATTAAAGGTAGGGTCATATATTGGGTTGTGTCACCATAATGCTGATTTATAGGGCCAAATGATCAATAAAGTTACAATGTGTGAAAGTTTCAGCTTAATACAGTGTCTACTTGTTTAGAAAACAGCAAAAAACTGTGACAGTATTTTCATCAAGAATGTCAAATCCATCCGCGCTTAGTGAGGTGACATCAAGTACTGTACATCTCTGGCCGCAGCATTCACAAACGGGCACCACCAAAATTTGAATCTCGAGAAAATCAGCTTTGGAGGCTCAAATTGTCGACAGGCTTTTATAGATTTCTAATCAACAGGGGCATTTCAGACGAAATGATTTTGCAGGATGCTTACTACCATTATTACCGTCTTTATAACAAGGAGGCTTACGGATATAAATAACACACTTTTATCGGGGCTATTATCACCCTTCCTTCTTTTAAGAAACCACCAGAGTAAAACCAGACAAGATTGTACTGCATAGCCTCATCTCAAGACTAATTATTTGGAATAAATGAAAACTAACTATCCAAAAGTCTCCTTGTTATAACCATTGTTCCGAATGGGGATAATCTTACCTTGGCAAAATAATGATCAAATCAATTGAAGACTGCCATGTAAAAAAATCAATTAGTAAAATACCAAAGAAACAAAGGCATGCAAGATGCAGAAAAACAGTCCTCATATATTTCATTATAATTAAAAATTGCAAACTTCTCCAAGAAGTCCACATGAAAATATGATTTAAAAACATTTAATTGCTATTACCTCCATTACCTCAGTGGAATCCTAATCAAACATCACTTCATTCATTTAAAACCCTTCCCTGAGGGAAAGGGCCATTATTTAGTTCCACGTAATCACTAATTAAGTAATTTCTCCAAAGTGTAATGACTGGGGGAGTCAAATTCCTTGATATTGTAGAACAGACCATTCCACATATCTACACCTGGGGGGGGGGGGGGTCAGAGGTCCCAGAGGGTTTTGTTTTTTTGTTCCCAAAATATATATTGAATGGTGTGGTAGTAAATATTGGCCCTTTCGCTCATCGGGATACAGTCTGGGTGTTGCCACGCGCTTAGATAATTAGAGAAATATGTCAATTACTGGGTAGCTAAATGACTCAGATAATCATAGACAATAGCTGGACATGTAAATAAGTCACTGAGATATAAACATTGTTTGGAAATGCAAAGAAAATATTAATTAACACCTTATAATTTGTGTGGAATCAAACATTGGCCATTTCAAGCATTTAAGTATCGTCAATGGAGTTAACAGACTTAAGGGTTATTAATGGAGAGTTTTGACTATTTCTCCATCCGCATTCCTCTCACTGAACCATTTTTTTCCTCTTTTATTCTAGGTCGTGGGGCTCCCGAGACCGCCAACGCTGGATGTAATGAGGATGATGATTTCTCCAACACTGGATGTAATGAGGATGATGATGGGGAGGGGATGGGGGATTATGGGATGGGGATGGGGGAAGATTGGAATTGGGATGATGATTATAATTAATACATGAATGGTTAAAAAGACATTAAAATCAGTAGATTGCATCTAAAATTACATCAAGACAGTTATTGTTTTACTGATGGAAGATAATTTTGCTTTGACAATAACAGTGATCAAACTTTTTCCGAGAAGTCCACATGAAAATATGTTTTGAAAACATTAAATTGCTGGTTTCGTTGCATATTCTGAAGACACATTTGATTGAAATTGGTGTTAATATAAAAAACGTATTCACTCATTAATTATCAGTACTGTAGATTCCTTTTACAATTCAGCAAAAGGTAGAATACATAACAACCACAATGTAATTTATTAATGTTTGCATTCTCAGTTAAAATAGCTAATGGCCACAACCTGCTTGAACTGTGAGCTATAAAAACCAGAACAATCACCTCTTAGCTTATTGCTCTTCCTGCTCTGTGAAAAAACTTCAGAACAATGAGACTAAAAAGAAGATCTTCAACACAGCAATAAAGTATTCTTAAAATGACCTGCTTGATAAACAATTACATAATTGGTAATTTTTCTGTGTTAAATATTGCAAATTATTGCTTCATTTTGCAAGGCCGGAACAAAAAGTGCTTTACAACAAACAGTATTAAAAACTGGTGTCTATTTCACTAATTAATAGGCCTATATGGCACAGTGCCAAATATTTAAAACCACCTGCTTAATAAACAATTTTTGTTTTCTTTATTTCTTTAAATTGTGCAAATTATTGCTTCTTTTGCAAGACCCCAAACAGAAAGTGCTTTACAACAAACAGTGCTTGTTTAACTAAATAATATTATACGACAAATAAATTAATCAATTAGTTCCAATTAAATACTGCTTAAAGGCATCGTACACGTTTGGTTATTGTCAACGACCAGTGTTCTCACTTGGTGTATCCCAACATATGCATAAAATAACAAGCCTGTGAAAATTTGGGCTCAACTGGTCATCAAGTTGCAAGAAAATGATGTACAAATTTGTGTGCTTTCACTGAACAGTTATGAATAAAAACTTCTTGCAAGAAGTTTTTATTATTTAAGTGAGAAATTACCTCTTTCTCAAAAACTACGTTACTTCAGAGGGAGTCGTTTCTCACAATGTTTTATACTATCAACAGCTCTCTCTTGCTCGTTACCAAGTAAGTTTTTATGCTAATAAATATTTTGAGTAATTACCAAACAAACGTGTACGATGCCTTTAATTGTGCTAAATCATGTTGTATTTTTTATGTATGACGAAAAAACAGAATGTTTGCTATATGATTTCATGTACAATACAATTATCACTATCAGTAGTTTTGCAGTCAACAAATAATATTTAGTATTTATGGATGTTTTATCCTTAATTTCGTTATTTTGTTGTTGTTGTTGTTGTTGTTGTTGTTGTTGTTGTTGTAGCTGTTGAAAATATTAATTTAAAGTATAGGGCCTAGGGCTAGGCCTATACTGTTTTTGTTAAATAATATTTCTGTTCAGAAAGTTAAAAAAAAAGAAACATGAACAAGTAATTTGAAGTCAAGTTGTTTAAAAAAAACCTTCTCCTTACCTTTAGTCAAATTGTTTACCAGTGTGGCATGAAGAGTTAATCTTTCCGACGTCTGGAAGAAAAATACAAACACTAATTGAAAGGTTACAGAAAGTACAGACGACATTATTTCCACATCATGAATAGTTATGTTCGCCCTCTAGAGGGCTCTATACAAAGTGGCAGAGACAATCTGCACCAGACTAAAAGAAGTTGTGTGTTAACAATATGGAGATCGTCTGGTAACGACTGCCGAGTTATCATATTGTTAAGTTAATTTGTTTGTATGCGTTTAGAAAAGTTTTTGTAATAAATTGACTAATTTCTTTAGTCGTAATTCAAGATGCTAAAACGAGTTTGCAAACACTGTATCTCTGTGGCTAGAAATCAGAAATGTCTTCGTATCGTGGGTAGGGGACCAAGAAGGCATCATTCAACTAACGTTACGATTTCAAGGTAAGAGGAATATTTATATTTTAATAAGATTACACTTGAATTCTTTGAAATTAAGAAAAGGTTGCATGTGTACAGTACGTGCACAACATGATATGATGATTACGGATGATTTACGGTAAGGATAGAGTGAAATGTAAATTTGCACAGAATACTAGTACATAAACCATAGAGAGGGTCCTTTCTCTATGCATAAACCAAGACGGTCATTTAAAGGAACGTTACAGAACTGGTAATTAAAACTTTCTTTAAGATCACAGATTTACATAAAACTTACACGGTCTAATGATGATGATTGATAGTAGAAAACATCCCTAGAAATATTTCTGTCTGAAATGCCATATTTGATGAGAAATAAATAAAACTAATTTCCGATTGGAGTTTATCGCTCATGAGCGTTTTATTCATGCATGTATAACCATGGAGGAAGGAATTGGTATAACACATGCAAATGTGTAATCGGTTTTTCACTATTTTCTCGACCCAGATGGCCGATCGATCTCAAACTTCTACAGGTTTGTCAGTTTATGTATATGGTGGATTATATAAAGTGCTTAACTGTTTTGTTAGCAAAAACCAATTCTGTAATGTTCCTTTAAGAAAAGGTTGCGTGTGTGTGTGCACAACATGATTACGGATGATTTTCACAGAATAGATTTTTAATAGTAGTAGTGACTAGTACATAACTACTAAACAGCACGGTTTAAAGACGGTCATTTAACAAACAAAAAAATTGAAATATTTGTGCTTGAATTTGTACTCCTAAGTCCTATATACTTATTATAACTATGACCCTCGAGTTGTCAAAATTCCTCATTGACGAAGTCAAGTCAAATTTTCAAAAAGAGGAGTAGCGTTTAGACCCAGTAACTGGGGCGCTGTACTCCTTTTTCGAAATTTTGACATCATCTACGAGCGATGATGTCAAAATTACAAAATTTCGAAAAAGGACCGATGATGTCAAAATTTCGAAAAAAGGAGTACAGCGCCCCAGTTACTGGGTCTATATATATAATATATGCAGCGTCCCAGTTACTGGGTCTATATTTTTTATAAAGCTGGGCCCTACTTAGCCACACTATTCAATGGAGCAAGGCCTGTTTTTTATGCCAACCAAGCAATTTACTCTCTATTTAATTTTCTTTAGGGTATTTGCTAGTTGTTAATCAGCTGTTTTTCATATTGTTAAAGATTTCGTAATATGGCCGTGCGCGATGGAATGTTTCCTAATAAACCGACTCAAATAAAAAACAAACAAATTATAGCGGCAAACTATGCACTAATTTCTCTGTTGACAGATAAAATTAGTGGAGGTCATATACAAATATTGATATTCTTGCCAAATATTTGTTTGTTAAAAAAGTCAATAATTTATTTATAGCATATTTACTAAATAATACTAGCATTTGCTTGAGAAAAAATTATAAAGAAAGTTACGTCATAAACACTAATTCAATTTAACTTTTAATAAGGCTAAGAGTATGACTAAGTAATAGATAAAGGCTGGACTCTATTTTAATTAAGAGTCTAAACTGTCAATTTTTCAACCAATGTTTCAGAGAATTTTTAAGCTCATTATTCTCAAAGAGGACAAAGATGAAAGAGAGTTTGAATTAATACCCTTAAAAATAGCATTAAGAAATTGGTTGGTAGTAGATCAAACACCTTGTATGGTATGGCATTAGATTCAGAGTAGTTATAGCTTGATTACAGGTATGTGGGGCAAATAATATATGTTGTAGAGCCAAATTCAATTATTGTGTCCCAATTTGTGGACTATATTTCCCTTTTGACAAACGATTCTCTACACCAGGTTAATCTTCTTTATCAGCTAATCACCCATCCCCCACACAAAATGCTAAAAGAAATACCTGTTTTTACTAGCACGTACGGATCTGTTTTTTTATGCCTTGAGTTGTGTCTGCAACGGCTTGTTTGCACTTCAACCAATGTGCGAGTATACTCCGGAGGAGGTTTCTGCACAGTATTGGAAGATGATCATGATGATTTGAAGTCGCCTTGCAATTTCATTTTACAAATTTTACAGCTGTACTTGATTTTCTCCTTTGTGTATTGTTGTCATTTGGTTTGACTTTTTTAAAAAGGTTTTATCAAGCATCTCTTTCATCCATTGGGAAGCAGCGATCCCTTCACACAACAGTGGATGAGGAGGAGGTAGTCAAGTTCAGAATGCTGTCTGAATCTTGGTGGGATGAGAACGGTGCATTCCAGGCATTACACAGCCTCAATGATCTACGTATCCCACTGGTTAGAGACGGTCTGGTCAGAAAAGGTCAAGGGTCAGGTCAAACTCTAGCCAGGTCACAACCACTCACTGACTCGGTCATCTTGGATATTGGATGTGGAGGAGGAATCCTTTCAGAGGTGAGTTTTGTGGAGTAATATTTGCGACAAACCTTTGTTCTCTCCCCCCCCCCCATCCTCCTATACTCAGTAACATTTGCCAGTGAGTTGACAACCATTCAACTGCACGGGCTGTAAATGGGAGTGCAATTATGCACAGAACTATCAGTATGCTGTAGATGCATTCACCACATGATAGCATATTGCTCCAAACCACAGTGAATGATATTAATGGTCAGACAGTAGAAGGGTTGACTGTGTACTTTGTAGATGCATTCACCCTATGAGAGCATTTTGGAGGCTGGCACAGTGCATCTATCATTCCAAATTATAGTGGATGATATTAATGGTCAGACAGTAGGAGGGTTGACTGTGTATTGTGTAGATGCATTCACCACATGATAGCATATTGCCGGCTGACACAGTGATCTATCATTCCAAACCACAGTGAATGATATTAAATGGCCAGACAGTAGAAGGGTTGACTGTGTACTTTGTAGATGCATTCACCCTATGAGAGCATTTTGCAGGCTGGCACAGTGCATCTATCATTCCAAACTATAGTGGATGATATTATTGGTCAGACAGTAGGAGGGTTGACTGTGTATTGTGTAGATGCATTCACCACATGATAGCATATTGCCGGCTGACACAGTGATCTATCATTCCAAACCACAGTGGATGATATTAAATGGTCAGACAGTAGGAGGGTTGACTGTGTACTTTGTAGATGCATTCACCCTATGGTAACATTTTGGAGGCTGGCACAGTGCATCTATCATTCCAAACTATAGTGGATGATATTAATGGTCAGACAGTAGAAGGGTTGACTGTGTACTGTGTAGATGCATTCACCAAATGATAGCATATTGCCGACTGACACAGTGATCTATTATTCCAAACCACAATGAATGATATTAAATGGTCAGACAGTAGAAGGGTTGACTGTACTGTGTAGATGCATTCACCACGTGATAGTATTTTGCCTGCTGACACAGTGATCTATCATTCAAACCATTGTGGAAGATACTAAATGGTCAGACAGTAGGAGGGTTGACTGTGTACTGTGTAGACATGATGTATTCACCATATGATAGCATATTGCCGATTGACACAGTGATCTATTATTCCAAACCACAATGAATGATATTAAATGGTCAGACAGCAGGAGGGTTGACTGTGTACTGTGTAGACATGATGTATTCACCATATGATAGCATATTGCCGACTGACACAGTGATCTATTATTCCAAACCACAATGAATGATATTAAATGGTCAGACAGTAGAAGGGTTGACTGTGTACTGTGTAGATATGATGCATTCACCATATGATAGCATATTGCCAATTGACACAGTGATCTATTATTCCAAACCACAATGAATGATATTAAACGGTCAGACAGTAGAAGGGTTGACTGTGTACTGTGTAGATATGATGCATTCACCATATGATAGCATATTGCCGACTGACACAGTGATCTATTATTCCAAACCACAGTGAATGATACTAAATGGTCAGACAGTAGGAGGGTTGACTGTGTACTGTGTAGATAAGATTCATTCACCACATGATAGCATATTCAGGGGCGGATCCAGGATTTTCCAAACGGGGGCGTGAAAATATTCCAAGCGGCAAAATGATAAATGAAGTTTGTTGCCCCATTTCTCCCCCCCCCCTTCTCTCTCTCTCCCTCTTTTTTTCTTTTCTCCCTCTTTTTTTTTTTTTTTTATATGAAAAAGGGGCGTGCGCCCACGCCCCCGGATCCGCGCCTGATATTGCTGGCTGACACAGTGATCTATCATTCAAAACCATAGTGGATGATATTAAATGGTCAGACAGTAGAAGGGTTGACTGTGTACTGTGTAGATATGCATTCACCACATGAGCATAGCATATTGCAGACTGGCATAGTTTATCTCTCATTCCAAACCACAGTGGATGAAATTGAATGGTCAGGCAGCGGGAAACTGTGAAGTGGCACCCAGACCAGACTGTAATTGACACTTGAGAATCAATGAGAGACCTTGGAACTGGTAGGTCTGCTGCCACCTAGTGTTCCAAGTTGGAACACTAGGTGGCAGCAGACTTACCAGTTAAATTTCCATTGAGTTTGTAGCTCTGAGCATGTGCACATTTCTGAGAACAATAAATTTACCTGCCATCTAGCATCCTCAAAAGTCTCCCATTGGATTTCATACATTGAAATGACATTACAATCAACAAAATAAATGAATAAATAAATGTAACTATTCAAAATATTTGCAGCCATTGGCCAGACTAGGAGCAAGAGTGACTGGTATTGATGCTGCATTGGAGAACATTGAAGTCGCTCAACAACATGCTTCTCATGATCCTCTGTTACAGAGAGGACTGAGGTATATGTGTATAACAGCAGAGGAACTATTAGAGACAGAGAGAGGTGTGTTTGATGCAGTTGTTGCGTCTGAGGTGCTGGAACATGTTAGTGATGTAGAAGGATTGGTATCGACGTGTTCACAGTTAGCTAAGGTTAGTTCAAAACACTTAACCATTATTGCTTTTCTTCACCCAGGAGTACAAATGGGCACCGATGAGAGCTGGGGAGTAACCTGTGATGACTGGCAGCCTGTCCAGGGGGAATAGAAATATTCTCAGTTGTTTTTATGCCAAGGAAACCGAATATAAACACCAGCCTGATAAGCCATATTGGCTCGGGACAGACTTTACTTACTTAATAGTTCATGAAATTACACAGTCACTGGGTGTGAGGGTAGTAGATGTGTGACAGTTTGGAACAAGTGTGCGAGGGTTGTGAACAACTGCAATAAGACCATACAGCTCTGCACATGCGTATTTGTATCACAACCATCGTGGTTTAGCTTCATAAGTCATGATATGCCTCAAATGTTTGTAAGACTAACTCAATACTTTGCTTATTTGACAGCCTGGAGGTTCCATATTTTTCACCACTATTAACAAGACGTGGCTGTCCTATGCTCTAGCAGTAATTGGGGCAGAGGACATAGCGAGGGTTGTACCACATGGCACTCATGACTGGACTAAGTTTATTCCTCCAGATGATTTGCAGAGGTTTCTTGAAGCAAGTGAGTATTCTTCTTAAACCCTTATACTATCGTATACTCTCCTTGCCACAAAATACCACAAGAGATTGTGGAGACTAAGTCCACAGTACACAAACCATGGGGGTTACCACATAATACCAGATGTACAAACAGAAGAAACCCATGCACCCAATTCTAGCCTGGAAGGTATGGTACTTTGTGGCAGTCTGTGGTACCAGTGGCAGCTGTACAAACAGAAGAAACCCATGCACCCAATGCTAGCCTGGAAGGTATGGTACTTTGTGGCAGTCTGTGGTACCTATGTACTAGAAGGGTTTAGTGGAAACTACATTATTGATATTTGGAAGAGTAAATTTTTAAACATCCTCTTTTTTCAGTTAACACACCACAAAATAAACCTTTGAAATTTCCACCACATTAGATGGTCACGTTTAAGTGAAACAATGAAAAACCGTCTTTGTTTTGTCAGAGATTTCTACACATTCCTATCATACTTAGTTTGAATTTTGTTGTTTTATTAACAGATGACTGTAACATGAGATTAGTTCATGGGATGATATTGAATCCAATCACAATGCGCTGGTCATGGGGGACTCCAAAGGCATGTAACTATGCCATCCATGCTATCAAGAATGATGCATGTAGATCAGAGACAGACGCTGATGAAATTGAAGACAGACAAAGTTGACTCCACAAGACTCCAGAGGTCAGATTCTACTGAGTTGAACTATGCCATCGTGGTCAAGTGGTTAGATTGCGGGACTTGTAGTCACAAGGTTGTGGGTTTGAATCCGGTCAGGCTAACCGCTGATTTCACAATGACTAGAATAAGTATTGTCGTCTAGTTACTGAATCACAATTGATTGATTTGTGCAATTCATAATCATAGACGTTAAACCAAAGTTTGTATGAGCGGGATTGGCTGTTGCCAGCTTGGTGTTTATATCCCCTTGTGGGAGTTTGCCGAGTTCCCTTGACGGGAAGATCATCTAAACAAGCAAACAAATGTACTACCAGTCAAGAACTATGGTGATCCAACTGCCAACAGAGGGCGGTATTCAATTGGATAGTGCTAACACAGACAGTCCTAAAACCACAAGACTATTTGATCAAAACTGTAGCAGATAATATCTGCTTAACCAGTAAGCAAATAATGTCCATTTACAAAGTGACTTTTAAACACTGTTTCTACTTTATAGCTACTACAGAAGGCACACTAACTTTTCAGCAGAGTTTTGAATGCAGACAGTGCAAACCCACTGTGCACATTTTCTGCTATTAATTAGCAAACAAATTTACTTACCAGTGAATGGCTTGAGAGCCGAGCCCCAGGCATTTTCAGGAAATTGTTTTCCAGCGTAGATAAGAGTTTGAATGAAAAATGTAAATAAAATGTTCCGTTACTGTATTGAAAAACAATAAAAAAGTATGTATAGAATGTTTCCCAAGGTAAACTTGTGTCCTTGTTTATTTCGTGTCCATACAGTTATTTGTTGTTTGTATTATTATTGTGTTACACATTCAAGGCACTAGGGTATTAACAGGATGAATATGGGATGATAAAGAAATGAGTTTTAGATGTGGGGGGAAAAACCCAACTGGGAAACCCACAGAGGGGACTCGAAAACCCAATCCATTATGCAAGGCTCCGGTCTGAAGCAGGATTCGAACCAGGGTCCACAGAGGTGAAAGGGCAGGGAAGAAGCCACTAAGCCAACCTGAGCCTAATTTCATAAAGCTGCTTAAGCAGAAAAAATTGCTCAACAGTTTCCTGCTGGGTAAAATTGAGCAGGATACCACCAATCACAAATGGCGTGAAATTGTATTTTGGCTGGTAACCTTATTCTGGGTAAGCATAATTTTGTTGTGTTTAGCTACTTTTTTGCTTAAGCAGCTCTATGAAATTGGGCCCCAACTACTTTAGCAGAAAATATTGCTTAGCAACTCCTGCTTAGCAGAAATTAGCAGGAAACCAGTCAGAAATGGTATATGCGACAAGGTATTTTGGTTGGTAACCTTATTCTGGTAAGCATAATTTTGTTGTGCTTGGCTTATTTTTGTGCTTGAGCAGCTCTATGAAATTGGGCCGCTCTGGGCCCAATTTCTTTAAGCCTGTAAACACAAAAACTTGTTGAGCAAAGATATTTGCTAAGCAGTATTTTCTGCTTAAAGGAACGTTACAGAACTGGTAACTAAAATTTTCTTTAAGATCACAGATTTACATACAACTTACGAGTCTAATGATGATGACAGTAGAAAACATCCCTAGAAATATTTCTGTCTGAAATGCCATATTTGATGAGAAATAAATCAAACTAATTTCCGATTGGAGTTTATCGCTCATGAGCGTTTTATTCATGCATTGTATAACACATGCAAATGTGTAATCGGTTTTTCACTATTTTCTCGTGACCCAGATGGCCGATCGATCTAAAACTTCTACAGGTTTGTCAGTTTATGTATATGGTGGATTATATAAAGTGCTTAACTGTTTTGTTAGCAAAAACCAATTCTGTGATGTTCCTTTAACAGCTTTATGAAATTGGGCTCGGCCAGCTAAGCTAAAACAGATAGCAACTAAGCAAGCAAATAAAAATTGGCTTTTGTTCTATAAATACCAACTTCGAAGAAGACCTGTAGATTATAAGTTGCTATTGTTGATTTTAATTGTATGGTTATTTGTTCTCTTTATTTTAAGCGATTTATCAAACATTATAAACTACGCAAAGCCCCTTTAAATTGAAAAAAACATTATTTCTCACAACGGGGAATTCCCGTCATGATTTTTTGACATTTTATGCGCAGGCGCAGATCGCTAAGTGTATGCAGTATAGTACTAAGCAGTGATAGACATTATGGAGAAACTTGAAACAAAAACCAAGCTCATTTTTATTATATTCTTTATGAATATTACTACCTGTGATAACGCCAGTGAGATACAGGATTGTGGAAGGAAACAGGTAAAGGAATTGTCTTTTAACAAGACTTAACAAAAAATAGAATTGCCTGTATTAATCGTTGGGAGCATGGAGGTAGAAAATGTTGTGCGTTGCGATATAAATCATAACTGCCCTCGATCTCCCGAAGGGGGATTCGAGTCGTAGAGAGTCAACAAGAATCTCAGTTAGCTGGAGGCCTAGCTATGTTTCTACCTTCACGTGATTGTCCCATAGATAATGTTGTCGTCAATATTGGTTGTAGATAGATGTAACTTCTTCTAAAGAGTCATCAACGAATGGAATAGTCTACCTCAGAAAAATAGACCCAATAACCGGGGCGCTGTACTCCTTAAAAAGATTTTGACATCTGCGCTAGTACTAGTAGTAGGTCTAGTAGTAGTAGTACATGATGTAGTAGGACTGCAGTTTACTGGGTCTACCCAAAAAAAGTCGGTGTCCATAAGAAAGAGCTTGATGCCTACTGGAAGAAAAAATATGATTGGATGTGGGGTTTTATTAAAGACAGAAGCCTAAACAATTTCTCCCATTAAAACCATTAAAGTGTAAGTAAGTGGTGTTTGAAGCTTTGCATGGTGTGGAAGAATAACACATGGGATAATATATGAACAAAGGAGCCAGTATGAATATGATAACTCACAAATGTGAATTAAACAAGTGGTATTTTGATCCCAAGTATTGATATTGAATATGATTACATTTTTTTTTTTGGGGGGGGGGGGTTTATCCCGGGGATAACAGTTTGTTCATCAACATTTCACAATCATATATTTAAAACATTATAATTCCTAGATGAGAAAGGTAAAAACAAATCACAACCGATACAGGGAATTAATACTTCAAACATTACTCTTGACAAAGTACGAATAAAAAATCCCATTGATAGTAGAAATTATCAAAATTATCGTTACAATTATAAATGAATTTTCCATGGAGTAGCAATTTTTTAAGTTCTTTTTTGAGGATTAAGAAGAATGGTGTATTCTTAGTCATTTTCCTTTTATAAATATGAACACAGCAAATTGATAGAATAAGGTTAATTGCTTTACACTTGAAGTCGATTTTACCAAACAAAAATGCTTCATTGTCCGGGATGATGTTAAAGTTTGTTTTATCCTTTATCCACACGAAACAACTGTGGTCCAAAAGGAAATGGTAGCGGCACACGAGCAAAACAGATGAATAAGAGACTCCTCTTCATCATTACAAAAAGTACATAAATAAGGGTATGTTTTGTCTCGGTAAGGGGGTATCTCGATGAGGAAACTGGTATAATTTCAAGGGCACCATGGCACTGGAAGCAATTGCCTCCGTTGCCTAATGTGAATACTTTGGCCTGTGCAGGTACCCTTGAACAGTTCTTGAGTATAAGTACCAAGTTCGAGTACTAAATCATTGTACTCGGACTTCTACTCAATTTGTTCCAAACCAAATTCTTCCTGATAGATTTTGTTCCAATAATTTGTTGTCTAACAGGTCAGTTTTGAGGATGAGGTCAATTATGAGGACAGAGGCAGCCATGCTGCTTATCCAAGGACTACTGAAAGTAAGTTATCCTGTAAACATAAGACCAATTTAATAGACCCCTTGCATACAAAAATGACATCACAAACCCAAACAGCGCCCTCACTGAGGTCAAAAGGACCTGTTGATAAGAGCAGTGCGCGGCGCGTACACCTGAGCGCTTTTCCATTGTTTGACCTCAGCAATGGTGGCCAACAAGGGGTCTAATGTCTCCGGCAACGATTGTTGTGTCACAATTTGGATGGTAATCATTTTTGGCTCAAGTAGAGATTTTGTACATATGTAGCAACTTCTTTGACAACAAAAAATACCCTGGGGGAAGATCACACTTAATGTCAATATTACCTACGTGTGCATAACATTGGTAAGAGTAAAAATATAAATGTTCACAGATTTACACAAAACTTACATGGTATAAAGTAGTTGCGATAATCGTAACCCTCCTCCCGACGGTCGGAAGACCGGAGGGTTATGAGTTAGATTATGGTAAAACGGTGTGAAATGTGCATTTTGACAATTTTGGCCAGACTAGTGACCAGATTTGCCCAATTTTTACCACTTTCAAAAACCATGACACACATTCTAAGAACACAGATTTGATCTTGAATGTGTAATGAATCCATTCATAACACTCAAAACATTATTGAGAAAATATTTGGAAGAAAAAATGACCGTCGGGAGGAGGGTTACGATTATCGCAACTAGGTATAAAGATGGTCATGGTGGGAAACTCCCTTTGAAATATTTTTGCTTGAAATGCAATAGTTTTTGAGAAATGAGTAAAACAATTTTGGTCCAAAACTCAATATTTGAAAACAGTGAAAACATTTAAGGTTTTTCCCCACTTTGTTTCTCGTGACTCCAATGACCGATTGAGCTTAAACTTTCACAAGTTTGTTATTTCATGTATATGTTAGGTCACATCAAGTGTGGATACTATTCTTTGACCATTACCAATGTTGTACATTTGCTTTAATAATAAATCATGAATCAATTTTCAAAGTGTAAACCAAAATTTAACTGGTCTTTGACAATTACCAATGTTACACTTGTGCTTTAAAATATGATGAACCAATTGTATGAAACTTAAATATATACAAGTTGTGATTTATAAGGACCTTGTATCAATGATTTGTCTCTGGTAAATTCTTACTCTGAAAACTTGTCAAGCAAGCTGTTGAACTATTTTAACATGAAACAAGTTAGCACATGCATCTCAACCATGCTTTGTAAAGTAAGTTTTTAAACTGTGTAAATGGCCAAGGATTCTAAACCTGGCTAGAATCCTTTAATCCTGTTAAGTAAGCTTCTGATTCTGGTAAATTTACCTCAAGATCTGGGCCCAATTTCATAGAGCTGCTTAAGCAGAAAATGCTGCTTAACAATTTTTGCTTAGCAGAAATGAGCAGGACACCAGTCAAAAAGTGTACATGTGACATGGTAGTTTGGCTGGTAACCTTATTCTGGTAAGCATAATTTTGTTGTGCTTAGCTACTTTTTGTGCTTAAGCAGCTCTATGAAATTGGACCCTGGTAAGTTGGTCTTAAAAAAGATGTGTGATACCCAACCAATTTTATCAGAGGAAAGGTGGAAAGTTTTTTATTTTAGAGCCAGCACCAGTCTCTTCAAAAAAACACTAATCACACAGAGTTACTAAGCTGATTTCCAAGTCCACCATGCAAGCCTAACATTAAATTATACATAGTTTAATAATTTTGTGTTTTATATTCCAGGCTACAGTTTAGGCAATATCTTATTCATTGGTTTGAGTGGAGCACTTGCTGTGGCTGCAGCTCCGGTTGTACTCGCAGGTGCAGGATTTACAGCAGGTGGAATAGCCGCAGGATCCTACGCAGCAGGCATGATGTCTACCGCAGCAATTGCAAATGGTGGTGGTGTTGCAGCAGGAAGTGCAGTAGCTCTTGGGCAGGCTTTAGGAGCTGTGGGGTTAGGAGCTGCAGGTAAAGCTGCAGTTGGTGTTGCTGGAGCTGCAGCAGGGGCTGCTGTTTCTGCTGCATTAAATTAAAAATGAGGTTGAATGGTAGTGTGTCTTGGCTGAGCGCATCAAACTCAAGTTCTGTTGGCTGAGTCACTGGAGTGTGGGTTCGAGTCCTGGTCATGACACTTGTGTCCTTGAGCAAGACACTTTACTATATTTGCTTCACGGTGCAGTATGTACTCAATCATAACAAAGGGAGGAAGGAAGAATGATTTGGATTTTATGAAGACAAACTGTATTGTTTTAGTTTGAGGGATAACTTTGGCATTAAAATTCTGGCGTAATTAGCTATTAGTAAGAATTTCTAATAAATACAAGGAATTTCCATCTTCAATATAACATAAATCTTATTAAAGGGAAGGTACACGTTTGGTAATTACTCTTAAAATTAATGGCAATAAAAACTTACTTCATTAGAAGTACAGTAGCTTTGATAGTATAAAGCATTTTTAGAAACATTTCACTTCAAAGTAATGTGGTTATAGAAAAGGATATCAGTTTTTATCCCCCAAAATTTGAATCTGAGAAACATTACTGTTGTGTATTCCAAATACTGATTATTCTTATTTGCTCCGGATTTTCGTCGATATCTCAAAAACGTGACCACCTTTTGAAATGAAATTTTCACAGGTTAGTTTTACAATGTATATCTACATTTATGTATCATTAAAACAATCAAACTGTTCCAAAAACCAAAGGTATACCTTACCTTTAAATATTGTCTGTTATTCTTTACACACAATTTTTTGACCAACAGGGTAAACTTTCGCAGCATTTATTTATATAAAGGAAAGTGTTGCATATATTTTGTTTAAATGCTGTATTACAAGCTGTTTAAAGCACATGGGCAACATTGGTAATTGCCAAAAACCAGTATCCGCACATTATGTGACCTAAGTCACCCAACATATATACATGAAATAACAAATCTTTGAAAGTTAAAGTTCAATTGGTCATCGGAGTTACAAGAAAAAGGTGGAAAAAACCACCTTTATTATGTTTCACCATTTTCAAACAGCAGGTTTTGGACTCACAAGTTCAAAACTAAATGTTTTACTCATTTCTCAAAAGTTATAGCATTTCAGGCAAAATTATTTCAAGGGAAGCTTTCCACCATGGTCAGGCGCGGATCCAGGGGGGGCGTGGGGGGCGCACGCCCCCCCCTTTTTGATATTAAAAAAAAAAAAAAAAGGGGGGAAATGAAAAAAGAGGGAGAGAGAGAAGGGGAGGGAGAAATGGGGAAGGGAAGATTTTGCTGCTTGGTATATTTTCACGCCCCCCCGTTTGGAAAATCCTGGATCCGCCCCTGATGGTGATCGTTATACCATTCAAGTTATAGGAACATTTATATTTTCAATCTTACCAATGTTGTGCACACCCTTTAAATGTTGATCTTTATTGCAAATAATGCTAATTAAATATTAGGACATTTGACTGTTAATTTTTGACATTTCACTTTGTGCTTTTAGAAGGCTTGTCAATTTCATTGATAATCTGTGCTAGAATTCAATGACTTGATCCATTCTATTTTATTAGTGATTTAAGTGGAGTGTTAGTATTAGATGTGCATGTAATTCATTTATTTAGACAATGAGTTGCCTTTATGCAAGCTGTTCAAACCCATCAGATAAAAGCAGCAACTCAAAAGTTCCATCTGTCCCAATCTTGGAGGTTACCAGCAATGGCTTGATGGAGTTCAACTTAGAATCTTGGTTTATCAAAAGGTGACTTTAACACAAGATTCGTACACGCCACAAGCCTATTATATAACAACGGTAAAATGTCTGCTTAAAAAGCAACCTTTCAGCACTGTTTCAATTTCATAACCACTACAAATTAAAAGGTACATTATCTTTCCAGCAGAATTTGAATGTAATGCAAACTCATTGCTTCAGGGGCCAAGTTTACGCAAGAACTACCAATGACCATAGTTCGCCTCAGTTAGCCCCAACTCTGTCTAGTCGACGATGGTTGGACTATGCTAGACGTCTATTTGGAACCAGCCTACCGGGCATGGTCGCATCGCTGGTTATCAATAGCCGTTTTCATAGCACAATGCAGAGTGGACGAGTTATCAGAAATGATAACGTAATTAGTTGAGCCGCCGATTGTGTTGACGTGACATGACTAGTTAACCATTGGTCCTTGCGCAAACATGGCTCAGGTGCGACACAAACCGAGTGGGTAGATATCTAGAAGCCAAATTAGTTAATACCAAATCGCCATTATTTAAATAACGCATAAAGAATGTAATCAATATATAGTGACTGCTTGGATAGAAAATGTAAATATATTGGGTTTTTGGTATAGAACTTTTGTTATGAAAACTACAACAAAAATAGACATAGAATATTTTCCCAAATTAAACTTGCATCCGAGTTTATTTTGTTCTCAAATTCACACACTTTCCATTATTATTATTATTATGAGCACACTGGAAATAAAATTGTTCTTCTACAGTAACGCATAAACTAAAGCATTGTGTTGTTACGTAAATATGTTAAAAAATAAATTTTTCTAAACAATCAAATTTGTATGTAAAGGTACATCTCTCCCAAAATTCATTTTAATAATGTGTTTTAATTTCCATGTGATTCTTGTCTTTCAAATGGCGCAAATTAAATTTTCCAAGGTTTGTTGGTATCAATGGCAGTAAGACAGAAGTTTGATCAATAGTACAAACGCATTTGACTACCTTCACCAACAGAGTGTTTCAGTGATATTTGAAGCTTTTGCATGGTGTGGATAACTATTACCAGTAAACTTGCGGGTACAACCATGTGTAAATCCCAAAAGAGATTTACACATGGTTGTACCTGCAAGTTTACCTTACTTCCCAAAGTGTTTCTGTCTTCATTGGTGAAAAAATAGTCAAGATAAAACAGCAAGATATTTTAAGTCAATTTCCTCAAAGAGGCTTCTACCACTAATTACCAAATAGAAACCTTACAATATAATAATAATAATAATACACAACATTTATTAGGCGCTTAATACGGATGTTTCCAAGCGCACAATTTGTCTGACTACACATTTTTTCCTGCAAGGTATGTGGAGCTACGGTTGAAGTATGAGGCCTATTCATTTATAGCACCATGCAATGGTTCACAAGGTGCTGTGGCGCAATATATGCTGCCGATCAGACCAGGAACACCGGGGCGAACCCTTTCTCTTTACGATAAGTACACTGGGTTATTTTACGTACATTACACAACACACGGGACCAACGGCTTTACGTCCCATCCGAAGGACGAAGCATGTGGTTAAGTGTCTTGTTTAAGGACACAAATGTCACGACTGGGATTCGAACCCACACTCTGCTGATCAGAAACACCAGAGCTTGAGTTCGGTGTTCTTATCCGCTTGGCCACGACACGCCACAATATCCCAACTTGTGAACCATATGTTAGTAACACACACACTGCATATATAAATAATCTAGTTATAGATACTTTGAGAAAGACTCGGATAACTATTTGTTCACATTTATACCATAGGTCCTTTGGTTGGTATGCAGTTTGCAACAGCTAATTTTATTTTTTTATCCAATTATAAAGAACATTTTAGGCAAGATTCGTCAGAGGTTCAAAACAGATGAAAAGTCAAAAGTCAGGGCTTGAATTTAGAGGAAAACTCCACAAGACCACAGGGCTTGTACGTTACAGTATTTACTGGACCAGCATTTATTTTACAAGACCAGAATGTGATGAGAGAGAACTTTCTCTTTATCTTACATTTTAAAATGTACATTTTTATTTGAACAAGCACTAAGAGAATATCTCATTAATTTTGTCTTAAAGAATTAAGTATGCTTTAATACCCGACCCAAACATAATTGAAAGATATATTTACCAGACTAAAAGTCAACATTGAACATCATTTTTAATTTTTTTTATTACACAGTGAGGTACTTTTAGTCATAAAAAAAACACAAGACCACCAGACTTGTCCAGTCCTGAGTTTACTGGCCTGAGGCTAAAATCACTGTCCTCAGGCCAACGCTCCAGTGTTAAATTTGAGCCCTAAAAAGAATTCCTAATCTAAATATGAGCTATCAAAATTTATCTAAAAGAAATTAATCAAAAATGATAATTTCAGAATAAGTTAATATGAGCTACTAGCTTACATGATAGCTAAGAGAGTACGGAATGTATAATTTGAATTCACACACTTCATGATTCAATAGTTTGGGTTATATACAAATAAAAAATACATTTTCTCTGAATGGTCATTCTCCAATAGTGACATGAACAAAAGAAAGACGGGCGCAAGATCAAGGAATGCTCTCATAACTTGAGTCCAATTTCATGGCTCTGCTTTACTGTGGAATTCTCAGCCTACAGTCGACACAATTAACCTGAGTTCCCATGAGTGATTGACTAGGATCCTTCCTCACTCTAACAAAATCCAACGCCATGTGGTAAATCAACACCCAAACTGTTGGACTCTGATTATGGTGGTATGCCTGATCCCATGAGTGATTTACTAGGATCCTTCCTCACTCTAACAAAATCCAACACCATATGCTCAACAGCCAAACTGTTGGACTCTGATTATGGTGGTATGCCTGATCCCATGAGTGATTTACTAGGATCCTTCCTCACTCGAACAAAATCCAACACCATATGGTAACTCAACACCCAAACTGTTAGACTCTAATTATGGTGGTATATGCCTGATCCCATGAGTGATTGACTAGGATCCTTCATCACTCTAACAAAATCCAATGCCATATCAACATCCCCAAACTGTTGGACTCTGATTATGGTGGTATGCCTGATCCCATGTAAAGCACTATCGATTAACCAGTGCGGCTCGGTCCAACCTTGAAGTAAACACACACAATAGCAACAAAAAACGTTGCTTACCTGTGAATATGCTGATCAATTTGTATTGTATGCATTTTTCTGCTCCTCTAAATGACAAATTTGTTCACTAAAGACATGCAGCTCTTTGGGGCTCAATTTCAGAGAGCTGCTAAGCACTTTTGTCTTCTGAATCAGCTCTATAAAACCATAGAGGAATAGCTATTCCTATGATAAAACTAGGCCCTGGTTTCACTGCAGTAGCACCTTTAATTGAAATTGTGATACAATAATCATAACATAATAGTATGGTAAATTGATTGCATTACACCATTACAAAAAAAATCCTGAGTATAAGGAAATTCATTTGAAGAATTTATTGCTCATCAATGCGCGAAGGAAGTTAGTTTAGACTGTCTTCCTCTATGGTCAAAATATGTGAATTTAAGGATACACCAACTAACTTAACAGCAACCCTTTGTGTATTTCCGTTACATAAAGACATGGTACAAAAACAGAATTTGAAAATCAATTTATTTGTGAATTTTGTCTGGCTTTAAAGATTTGGTGCCTGAGAAATTGGCTGTTTGGAAACTGTTAATCTTTCAAAAGATGAAAGCTTGAACAAGTCATGGCAAGACAACTTTAGAGGGTCTGTATACATTTGGTAATGACTCTGAAAATTAATGGCAAATTAATAAAAACTTACTTGGTAAGAAGTACAGCAGCTTTGGATAGTATAATGAATTTTGAGAAACTTTTCACTTAGAAGTACTGCGGTTATGGAAAAAGATATCACTTTTTATCCCCAAAAATTTGAATCTGAGAAGCGTTACTGACAGTAACATTTCTCAGATAAAGTATTCTCAGATAAAGTATTCCAAGCTCTATGAAATTTAGCCCCATGGGGCTCCATAGGAATGTTCCCCCTTAAAAAAACTGAATTAAGTTCAGAAATTGTATGTACATGGAAGATCTATGATCAAAGATGAAGGGTATGTAAACTTAATGTTGAGATCAAATGAAAAGTTAAAGAAGATTTCACACACAAATAGGGCCAAATTTCAGAGAGCTGCTTAAGCACAAAAAGTAGCTTAGCACAATAAAAATATGCTTACCAGAATAAGGTTACCAGCCAAACTACCATGTCACATGTACGATCTGTGACTGGTATCCTGCTTATTTTTGCTTAGCAGAAACTTTTTAAGTAATATTTTCTGCTTAAGCAGCGCTATGAAATTGGGCCAGGGTGAGAAAAGTCTTTGCCTACTGCTAGACACACAAATAGATCCAAATTGACTATGAGGCTCCCCTCAACCGAGTTTGGGCAACTGTGAGAAGTCAAACTACTCAAAGCTTTACAACAGGATGTGGTGAGGTAGACCTAACATTATCTTTGGTTTCGTTAACCTTCCCTAAAGTATTGGGTGATGTTCTATTACGTCGCCTAAGCAGCCATCGATGAGGTGAATATGGCACCGGACTAACTGCATTCATCCTATCCTCACTTGGTACATTACCATTTACAGGAGATGGGGATCTAGACGACCACCATGACTGATACATTTGTGTTGATGGATCCTTGTCTTTGTCTTTCTCTTTCTTATCCTCCTTGGCGATGTAAATCATCTTGACGACAGGCTTGCTGTTCGATTCACTCGGCGGTGATACGGATCTCTGAGGTGGTTGCTTCTTGGCACGGCAACTGCTGCTCTTGTTTGCTTGTTTATTGTTAGACTTTGTCTTGGTAGACTGTCTTGAGGACGGGGTGTACCTTGAAGACGTCTGTGATGCACAGCGATTGTCTTTATCTGAATTATCCTGGAAGCTATGAGACCTTGCTGAAGGAGGTCGAGGAACTTTCCTTTTGACAAATTTACTCATCTGTAAGGATTTCTGGCTGGACTTTCCAATAGATTTGCTCTGAATGAGTCCATTGACAACAGCTATGTGTCTGAGCTGTTTTCGGTAGGACTCCATATTCTGAAGGAATATCGGGAGCTTGATGAAATCAAGACGAGCCAGCCGTTTGATCCGAGGGATCTCTTCTCTGCTGATCTTGCCGGAATACATCAGATGGAAATCTGTAGTGTCGATATTACGAAGAATGTCCACAGCACCTGTAGGGAAAGATCATGAATTAATATTTTCAGAAAAGTTAGTCTGTAGAACAGTTTCAATGTTTTGGTTAATGGAGTCATTAACCAGTTTATGCCAGGAATCTTTCATTATTTTCCCTTCCACCCAGACAGGATTATTTTCTCAGAATTTTCCTTGCATTACACCGCCATCACTGAGGACAAACAATGGAAACGCACACGTGTGTACGCACCACCAGCAGCCAATGATAGGTCTTTCTTTTGACCTCAGTGAGGGCACTGTTTGAGCTTGTGACATCATACGCACGGGGTCCATTAATATCTTGATGACAGCCTACCTGCAAAGTAGCACTGGTCCTTCCCGTAACCCCCTACACTGCCAGGATCCTGTAAGCAGCGTTTCACTCTCATGACATACTTCCATCTTAGCTCCTGGTCGACTACGTATTGGCCAAGATGATCAAACAACTCTTGGAATGTCAGCTCTCTTGCTTTGCACGCCACATCTGTCAAACGAGAGAAAAGAATTGTATACTGGATAATGAGCTATCCAGATTCCTTGCACATTAGTGCATAAGGTAGGTGATGGGATTGTGCATGGAATTTGACGCACATTCAGAGTTTGTTGTGAGAAAGATATTTGGCTATAGAGCCACCAAAGATTTTTCCTTAGGTACTACAACAAGCAATAGCAGCCATTTAAAAACTTGCATTTTATTCTACCTACAGTTTTTCAAATTTCAAATCTGTGATGGCCCCATGGCCAAATATCTTTTTTGTGATATACTCTGACTGTGTGCCAAAGTCCGTGCTTGTATCATCATAGGCACAATTCCCCTAAATATTTCCCCCATCTGCCCCACTAATTGCATGTGGTTTAAAAATCATGTGATAATACATAACTTGAAATGAGCAAAGAAGTTGAAGTATGGAAGTGCAGCAACTGAAATCATTAATTGGTGTATGATATGATACAAGACTTAGCAAATAAAACACTGGGGCATGTTGCCTCAAAAGTCACTACATACTTCAGGAATGAAAGACGTAACTTGTGGAAATGAGAGGATCTGCATTTGAGAATCATTTTGTTAAGGACCAAATAGACACATGTGTCCTTAAGCAAGACACTTAACCACATGCTTCGTCCTTCGGATGGGACGTTAAGCCGTAGGTCCCGTGTGTTGTGTAATGCACGTAAAAGAACCCAGTGCACTTATCGTAAAGAGAAGGGGTTCGCCCCAGTGTTCCTGGTTTGATTGGCTGCATATTGCGCCACAGCACCTTGTAAACCATTACATGGTGCTATGCAAAGGAATAGGTCTCATACTTCAACACGTAACTCCACTTACCTTGTAGGAAAAATACTGAGCGCTTTGAGACACCCTTCGGGAGTATAAAGCGCTATATAAGAACTGCATTACTTATTACTACTACCACTACATAGCCAAACATGTGTATGGGGATGTGACACTCCCTCAACAAACTTTCTCAGTCTGCATTTTGAGCCTCAGATTACTTGGCAAATAAAGCACAACATCAAGTTGAACAAGGGCATCCAAACTAGAATTCAGTCAATTTGCCGACTACAACTCATTGTTTCCTTTACGCACACTTATTGCAAAAAAGACTTCTTGCTTTGACATTTTTTAACACAGTGGGCAGGGTTCCGTGCTTGGGCGCCTTTTAGTCTTTCTTGAATTAGTGGAGAATAGTCAGCAAGTAGTAAGCAAGTCGATCAATACACTGCTTGCTTTGTTACAAGTCATGAAAGGAAATGCCAGTGAGCAAACTGGCTTTCATAAACTCTCTGAAAAGAATGGCCAGTCAGAAAATTGGCCGCCATACACTTTCCCGAAGCAAATGCCCTTACAACAAACACCCGTGAAAACACCAATATTTTCTGAACTTACAATATGTCAGAGCTTGAAAGTAGAGATACTTCTGGTTTGCTTCTAGCATGGTGTTGATTGACGCTAAGCCCTCTTCTGATTCTGTCAGTGCATAACTGCTCAAGCTGCCGAGACCAAACCGCTGACGATGTGAAAACCAAGGCTGTAAGCCATCATTCAATGATCGATACTGGGCATTAAAGGTTAAGGAAGTACACTTTGATATAATGATACTGATATAAGTTTGCTCATTTTTGTAAACACTTACTTTAAACATCAACTTCCCAATCATTTAAAGATAAATGTTCCCATAACAATAATTATTATAATAATTATAATAACTAGTTTTTATATAGGGCTTTATCTACGATAATGCAATAATGGTTAAGTGTCTTGCTTAAGGACACAAGTGTTAAGACTGGGACTTGAACCCACACTCTGCTGATCAGAAAGACAAGAGCTTGAGTCCGGTGCGCTTGACCACTCGGCCATGACACACCATTATTTGGGCTTGAAAGCTTACACAATTAATTTTATTTCAGTAAACTGTGTTCTCAATTAATATAGAAATTGTTTTTTTATACCATCTTTCCTTAACCCTCCTACTCTTTGTAAGATTTTTCAGCGAGTTGACAAAACATTTGAAACTATTCAACTACATTTTTTTTGTATGGTGACAAAACTCTGCATAGAACAGCACAGAACCATTAGTGTACTGTGTATGCATTCACCAGGCTAGCGTAGTTTTGTTCAAAACCACAGCAGATGATATTGGGTCAGACAGCAGGAGGGTTGACTGTGTACTATGTACATGTAGGTGCATTCACCACATGATTGATCTCATATCGCAGGATATCAACGTGTATCTATCATTCCAATCCACAATGGATGATATTGAATGGTCAGACAGTAGGAGGGTTGACTGTGTACTGTGTAGGTGCATTCACCACATGATTGATATCATATTAGCAAAGTGCATCTATCATTCAAAACCACAGTGGATGTTATTGAATGGTCAGACAGTAAGACGTTTAAATAAATCATTAAAAATAGTTTTAGCAAATCAACATCCTATGTGCTGTTGTGCTACAAAGTTGGTTTGCTTGAATGTTGCCATGATCCATCTAGAAATATTCCTGAACGATTTTGTTCTTTTCAATAAAACTTTGACACATATTCTGAATATTAAGCAAGCTTTTATATGAGATGTATAAGGATACAAAGTGAGTTGCAATCTCATGGTTTGCCAGACAGCGGATTCCATGCTTGCGGAGATACAGGTTATCGTTAGAGTTCTTTATCCACATTGAGTACTTCCTTGCCTCAGGCCGGTTATATCGAAGAGAAGGACCATGCCAACACATCTGACCACTGTTGGAAGAAACAAAATAATATAAGAGAACAATTAATCAAACAATGAAAATACATATGCATCTTTCTGATGTGTCTGTACAACCTTCCTTTAAAGAATGGTGTACTTTTGGTAATTGTTCCATAAGTTAATGACCATAAAAAAATTAATAAGTTAAGACTACGCTACTGGAGAGCTGTTGATGTTATAAAACATTGTTAGTTCAACAACCCCCTTTGAAGAAATGTAGTGTTAGAGAAAGAGGTAATTTTTCACCCACAAGCTTGAATCTGAGAAAGGCTTCAGGCATGAAGGAAGAAGAAGAAGAAGAAGAAATGGGCCTTAGAAATTCAAGTATGGAAGTGCAGCATCTAAAAGCATCAACTGGTGTATGATATGATCTGATCGACTACAAGAGGTTTTTAGGAGAAGAAAACAAAATGGCATGTTTCCCCACTCTGTCACTTTATACTTCAGGAATAAAATAACATATTGACCCAGCATCCCTACTTACAAGGAAAATGACAGGATGAGAGAATCACGGTAAGGGGCCATTGTTTTGTGCATGTTTCAAACATTGCGTCTACCATTTCTTGTGTGTAAATTGATAAATAAAACTTTGGAATAAACAAATCTTAAAAGAGAAACAAGAGCTACGAACTGTATTCCCACCTGCATGACAGATCCTTGCTCCAACTGATGGTCATCATTCCTTCCGATCCACTTTCTTTCAGGTAACTAGCGAGCAGATTGGATGCCTCCTCTACTTCAATCCTTGGCCCAAATGCTTGCTCTATATATCGATCTCCGCATCCAAACTCCTCCCGAACCATCTCAAGGATGCGGGTAGCCTCAGGAAGGAGATCAAATTTGATCTGAGCATCTTTGCTACCACTACCGGTGGGATCGTCATGGAATGTCTTAAACTGAAATTGCGAGATGTGTCCGTGTTGTAGGAACTCCAACTTGTGCTCCTCTAGGTTCAGTGGGTCTATCTTGGAGCGAAATTTCATTGGGGTCTCGTCATAGTTGCGGATCACAATTTTGTTCTTTGACTGTGCAGATTTATTCTTGGACTTTTTGTGCTTTGTTTTCATGATTAATTCTAAAATTCCCAACAAGCTGTGAATGACAGCTCCATAGAAATTTTGAATTCAGTTTCCATAGTCCTCCTGCTGAGTGACTTTAATCTTCCACTATGAGATACGTAGAAACTAATTAGGATTCTGCAAAGAGAAAATATCAAACAATATTAACAGAAAATGTATGTTTATCATTGACCAAGAATCAGTCATTATTTTTGAGACACTGATTTGGTATTTGTTCCGTAACACATAGTTGCGATTAACCGTAACTCTTGATCCTTCCGTTGCTCTTAGACCCAAGGAACGTGACCAAGAGCTACGATTATCATAGCTACGTAGCACAGTGATAAACAATGGAGTATACGTTTCATATTTATTTTTGCTGTACAGGTTTCTTGCAAAAAAAATATTCTGGTAATACTGAATTGGTGGTCACTTTGCGCCCCCCAAACCCCCCCCCCCAAAAAAAAAACCACAAAGAAACAATAATTATGAAAAATTGAAACTGAAAGTTATGCGACAAAATCAACAATCCATGTGGCCCCGTGTTTTGTGATTTGAATTACAACTAGCATGAAGATAGCTCATGTAGCCTAAAGTGGCTGTTAAAAAGGTTATAAACATGTACAAACTTTACATTATAATTGATTGAATACTATTCATGTCAGTTTAAATTTTAGTCGGCAATAATGACATTCGCAATAATAATGATTACCGGTAATTAAAATCACAACCAACTGAACAGAAATCTGACAGATTTTTTAACAAGATAAAATACAGCCCGACATTGTATTATTTAAGTTTAGTGAAGCATACTTACCATAAATAGGGTTTAGAAGAATCATGATGGAAGAATACAATGTTTGGTATTGCACTCCGCAGTTAGCAGGATGTCTCAATAATTGAGGAGGTAGATATCATCGTTCGGCTGTGCCCCTGCCCCCCTGGCATGCCGCTATAGTCGCTTGATACTTCTGTTGCCAACCGAAATGATTTTGTTTACGTTTTGTCCTTGCTCGAATCATTCATGGAGGAAGAAATAGCCGACTCTCACTTTATGATTACAGTTCCCTGCTACCCAAACCATGTATTATTTAATTGAAGAATAAACACAATGTCCGAAAGAACCGCGACAGTTCACGGGGAAAAGTTGACAGCTAATTAGCTGGGACGCCTCGGGGGGTTCCGACAACAAAACTTCGGCGGGCTGACTTGTACACCACGCGACGACCGCATTTTAATCAATGTTTGTTGTATCTAGGCCAGCCGGATCGATTTTGCGATTTTGCGTCGTCTAGACATACGTGCCAACACCTAGACGCGTACAAGGATTTATGCATTAACAAAATATGTCAAGCTCGTTGGTACCAGTCTATTTTGGTTTTTCTTTTTTTCTTTTTAGAACTAGTCTTGTTAACAGGACAAAATATCGAAATCTGGGTATTGACAGATTATTAAATGACAAAAATAGAATACCGTAATAAATTATACACTAGTTTCTCTTTAAAAATTAGATTAAAAAAACAATTCCATGATATCATTTACTTATTTACGCCTTATTAATGGAAAGTACTCTTTATAAAGACATAATATGGACAAGATAAAACTTGAAAAAAGGCCAGCAATGTCGCAGAGCTTTAAATTGAACTTTGACCCATTAAACAGCACAGCACTCTAGCGGGCGCTGTCACACAGCAACACACGTGAGTTCGTAAGTCTAGTATTAAAGCAAAGTTCAGTGATCGAAACTCCAACTCAGACAGGTAAAATAGTTTCATTGTTTTATGATTTATAATGTTGTAATCTCTTGAGGTTTAAGCATTACATTTCTTTACATATACTTTGTTAAAACAAGACCGGATTTTTAGTTGCCATTTCACTGACGATCGAGTTACCACTCTGTATCTGATCTGAAACACAAAGCATGCACAAAGTGACCGACACACTCACAAGTAGGCCTAGTACTTAACTATTGCCGAAATTCTCCATGCTCACTCATCAGTGATGTATGGTGACTGTGACAGTTACATCATGACAATCACATAAACTACAAACTAGGCCTACACTACTCCTAGAGCAAATAGGATCATTCCGCTATTGACATGTACAAAATCCTATTTGAAACTTTTTGCCCTTTTGTTATTGTATAGTTAGTGGAAATCACAAAAAAATTGAGATTTGATCTGATTGAGTTGTAAGTAGTCTAGTTGGATAGAGCTCTTTGAGACATTCATTTTGCTACTTTATTTGTGGGGATCGGTTCATGAAACCGGACTTATGGAAGGTCAAAGTTAAAAATATAGGACCTTGTTTACATAACAAATTTTGTTGACCAAGTACAAGCGCAACGTTTTCGCCGTTGCACACAACATCCAATTCCCCTCGCATAATTTAACGTTTCCCGAGGGCCGTATCAACGTGTTTGACAATCAAGCGCGAAAAAGCGCGACAACTAAAAGTTTTAATTCCAAAAGTAATTACATAATTAAATACTCAATTAACTGTCATTTTCGGTTCATTGTGGGGCCCTAAGAGGATAATTACTGACAGTTCTCAATGAATTTCAGCGCAGAAAACAAGATTTCTTGTGATTTTACAGAAAGTTTTACACAAATACTCCCAACAAAACGGACGCCAAATTGCATATCAATCGAAAGAGAAAAACTCCATCTTGAAAGTAGTTCCGTTTATTTTTATGAATGAAACGATTAACATGGGTTTAATCTATATCCCTCCGCACCACCGATCTCTCTATAGCGTTGTACACGTTGAGGTGGTCACAGTTTCCCATAACAAAAAGTGACTGCGCGGTGAACAGCGCCCTCAATCGGTAGTGATTGACACTAGTATAGTACGTAATTTGTTCACAACATACGATCTACTACAGAGCATACAAAACCATTTGTGACACGACCCAACTGCTCGACAAGGTATGTAGCCCGATAAATAGTTCCAATATACCATGTATACATGTACTGGACTCCCTCTGCTTCTTGGCCCACATATCATCAGGAGGTGAGACGATTTGCTGAATAGAAACTGTGAGTTCACAGGTCACTCATCAGTTCACACAACCACCATTTCCTAAGTGGACAACCGTATGCAATTTACCCGCAGGGATCCGTGCCCACGGCAGTCAGTGGAGTTGGGTGCATGACACAGAGAATGTTCCCTTTAGTTCTGTTATATAACTCTATGGTAAGGGTACAATATTTATGGCGTTGTAAATATGCAGGAGATGTTGCCAGTAAATAAAGTTTGTGATTGTGTCATACGTTTTGAAAAATGGTTGGAACATTCAGCTAAAATCTGCACTGGTGGCCATTGCTTAAAAAAAACCTTGAAAAGTATCAACTGTCCCAGGCCATCCTAGTTTACAACGATCGGAAATGTGCAAAATATCAAATAAAATATATCGTGGTGAGATAGGCACTCTAAAAAGCTCACTGATAGTTCACCTGAACTATACCAGTGCCAATCCTCCTGAGACTTATTTCAATCTTCAATTCTGTCACAGTCGATCGAACAGCATTTCAAGATCCCAAACCACAGTTGCTTATTTTGATTGCACAATCAAAATAAGCCTGATAAAAACATGCACAAAAGTCCTGACAAAGTGTAAACTGTATTTGTTGCTTAAACAAGAACTTCACCTGCGGAACCTGACAACATTTTCACAAATTGGTTGTGTTGTGTGTTTGTTTAAAACAAGAGAATGGGACGTTCCCTTTAAATTTGACCTCTCATCAAACTGTATAATTTATTTACTCTCCTTCTGCAGGAATACAATGAGTGACTCGGATGATGATGTTCCACAACTCTCCGCAGAAACAATGGCTGCTCTGCAGGAGTTCTACAGCAGCCAATCTCAGTCTCAGCAGTCATCAGAATCACAAGAAAGCAATATCAGTGAAAACTGGGTAAGAACTTCCACCATGAAATGTTGTGAAACCTGGGCCCAATGTCATAAAATCACAACAATTGCTTAGCACCGAAAAATATTGCTTAATAGAAACAGGTTACCAACAGCCAAACTACAATGTAATGTATATTGTTTGTGACTGGTTCCCTGCTAATTTTTGCTCAGCAGGAAATTTGCTGAACACCGTTTTCTGCTTAACAGCTTTATGTAATTGAGCCCTGTGCTTCCCTGACAATTTGTACTGAAAACCACATTGTCTGATCTGTTAAACATCACGTACCTTGAAGATGAACACTGGAAATACAGATTTTCTTCATTTTTAAACAGTAAGTTTGTGATTGAATTCATCAATTGAAAATCAGTTTGTTTGATTTGTATCAGAATTTATCACAGTTCTGGTACGATGAAGTTACTAGTGGCGTCTTTGCTAAGGAGGCCCTTGAAGTAGCCGGTGAGAGTGGAAGGTATGTTCATATTTAGTCAAGATTGTTGTAATGACATGCCCTCAGTGTTTCATCTAGCAAGCCATCCAGTCATCCAATGGATGGCCTTAAAAGGATTTTTGACAGCCATTTGGACAGCCGACCGGCCATTCAGCAGGATGGCTGCCAGCCAAAATCCAACAAAGGAAATGTCTGACTTTGACCATTTTGAACAGGTAGTGGACAAAAGTTAAAAAGAAAAGAAAGCTCTGTCAGTTTTTATGATTTAAAATTGAGAGAAACATCACAAACAACGTGCTGTTTTCTAATGAGCTTAATTTCGCACACATGACCATCGGATCTTTCAGAGAGGAAAAATGTGGACGGCCACTTTTTAATCCTCAATGAGACACAGAATGCCTTTGTGTTGTATCTACAATGAAATCAGGATGAGGATCATGTCTGTGAATATCAATACTTTAATCAAAATCAACGTTTTAATCAATATCAATGCTTTAATCAAAATTTATTTGTGTTTCAGAAGAAATAACTAGTACTGGGTATAACTGGCAATATTTTAAAGGTATATTACATCAGTGGCTTTTGCAGGAGTAAATTAATTCCCATTCTCTCATTTTCAATTAAACAATTGTCATACAACCAACTATGATAATTTCATTAAATTCAGTGATCACATTCAAGAGAAAAGGACAACAAATATTTTACGTTTTGTGATGGATTTTGCGCACTTTCATATTGGGCTTATCTTTTTTATTTCTCATAATTTCTCTGGAGGATTGGTACTGTTATAAACTTGATAATTAATGAGCTTTCACATTGAAACTAATCATTTCTTTGATCAATATCAATCCTGTTCTTTGTCACCATTGTTTGTGAATTGCGGGTGGAAGGCTAAAATCATTTTATTATTATAATAAATTGCATGCAATATTTACCAATAATCTGTGTATGGTTTTGTAATGACGCAGAATTGCGTGTGTGTCTTCACCAACACTTTATCAGAAACTACAGCAGGTAAAGCCCCCATCCTGTACAACGATTCTGTTAGAGTTTGACCAGCGTTTCTCGGTCTATGGGGAGGACTTTGTATTCTATGACTACAATGCACCGTTAGAATTATCCAATCTCCAGCAGAATTCGTTTGATGTGGTTATTGCCGACCCTCCATACTTGGCCGAGGAGTGTCTGAATAAGATGGCACAAACTATCAAGTACTTGACCAAAGGGAAAATCATTTTATGCACAGGTAATGTAGCAATTGTCTTTATATTACTGTGACCAATGCATCTTTCTCCTTTTCTGTGTTACAGTTTTGAGTGTCTGTTAAAAGGCTGTGAATAACATTGGGAAGAGTGAAAATATAAATGTTGACAGACTTGCACCTAACTTACGTGGTATAAAAATGATCATGGTGGAAAACTTCCCCTGACAAATTTGGCTTGAAATGTTAAAGTTTTTGAGAAATTAGTAAAATAGTTACTTTTGATCTCCCGAGTCCAAAACCCAACGTTTGAAAACATTGGAATTGAAGTATTTTAAAACTATTTTCTCATGACTCCTATGACCGATTGAGGTTAAATTTGCACAGGCTTGTTATTTCATGTATATATTGGGTCGTATAAAGTGCAGATACTGGTCTTTGACAAAAATACCAATGTTGTCCACAAGATTATTTTTAATTGAAAAAAATACTTGTTTTACCATGGTAGTCTTTTTAAACCTTGTGCATTGACTTTGGGGAAACAAACATAATTATTGATTTTAGGCTAAATGTGTAAATTTAAATAAAGGAATATCAAGACTGACCTCCCTCCTTGAATGTTAAAGGGATTGTATACGTTTGGTAATTGGAACCCACTGTTTGTTTCAATCCTACTTAGTTGTAGATATATACCATAAAACTAACCTTTGAAAATTTCATTTCAAAAGGTGGTAGCGTTTTTGAGATATTGCCGAAAATCTGGAGCGGTTATGTCCATGCAGGAAGAATAATCTGCAATTGGAATACACAATCTGAGAACAATACTGCAGTAATGCTTCTCAGATTAAAATTTTGGGGGATAAAAAGTGATATCTTTTACCATAACCGCAGTACTTCGAAGTGAAAAGTTTCTCAAAATGCATTATACTACCCAAATCTGCTGTACTTCTTACCAAGTAAGTGTTTATTGCCATTCATTTTCAGAGTCATTACTAAACATATACAGACACTTCTATAAGGTTAATGTAAAAAGTACAGACACAATTTCCATGATCGTCGTGGGTTATTGAAAACTTCAAATATTTGTTTTACTGTTGCAGGTGCTGTGATGCTGGAGTTAGCTCAAGATCTACTCGGTGTGACAGTTTGCCCGTTCATTCCACATCACACCAGAAATCTAGCCAACCCATTCCGCTGTTACGCAAACTTCGAGACACAGTTTCTTAATAAAGACAACAGCTGACCACTGTTCATTTTTTTATTTTTTTAAATTTGTTACGCTGAAAAACATGAAGCTGCTTTGTTCAAAGCATAACTGTGAAACTTTAACTATTTATTTACATAATATATTAAAGTTCTGAAATCAGATCCAATAAATGTGATGGTACTCACGGGTAGAAATATTTCAGTTCCTTTCAAGAACCTTGTTCACTCTGTTATGCACTGATGCACGGCGGTCCCATTTAGATCTCTGAACTTTAATATATAATGACTTTTGAACGATCCAGATGAATCTATTCAATGTATTTATTTACATGTTTGGCCAATCAGGAATGTTGCACATGGTTTAACAACACAGTATCACTTGGTAATTGTTAGGGTTTTTTTACTTAAAACAAAAGTCATTGTTTTGTTTATTATTTTTAACATCCTCAAATTATTTCATTGCATTTATTAGATTAATGGGCACACTTAAATAGTATGGTGTATAACTATTAATGATACATAAACTTAAATAGGAACTATATTTACACTAAAAACATAAGTTTTGTTTTGTTAGAACTTTTGACAATATTTCTGTCTGAAATACAGTTATGAAAATACTTACAAATCAGTTTTTAATTTGATTTGCTTGACCGAAGAAAACAACCACAAAACCCATAATTATTACTGCACACAAAAGTCACCGACAACTTAATTTTGGAAACGTTTTCACAAGCTCATTGTGTGTTATATTAATTGAAAGCTAATGGAACAAATATAATCATTGATTCTATTTAATTTGTTTATTTATTTATTATTTAAACTCCAAAGAACTCCTTAGGGATCAAGTGGATTTGTAATCATCTATTAATGATTGAATTCTTGAAATTTCAAACCTCCCATAAATCTTGCATCAAATTTCTGGGTTTTGGTTTTATTTTTCTTCAAAATAATCATTTTGGATTTGAAGCTATTTTAACCAACATTTATTGTTATTCCTTAAGATGTACACAAATAAAATATGCATAACTGGTTAAAATTACGGTAGGGGTCTGAATCTCTTTAAAGCCATACACAAAAAATAATATTAAAGTGATAAATAATTGATGCAGAGCAGTCCTTTTTGTGTAAAGATTTGAACAGGTGTTTTTGACTTACTATTAACTCAGAGGTCAGCTTTTATATCAGGACAGATGGTACAGTCAAGTTGGTTGGATGTTGCTGTGAATTAATCCTCAAGTTGTGAAGGGAATCAAATGAATCGACAGTATAATCATGGTATAATAACCACCATCAAGAGTTTCAGGCGCCATTTATGAGTGGTGCTTCATGTCTAGTAACAAAGTGAATAGGGAGCTGACACCATTTGGAGTTTCTAGTTTACATTTCGGTCGTATTAAAGGGATTGTATACGTTTGGTAATTGGAACCCACTGTTTGTCTCAATCTATAGTTGTAGATATATACCATCAACTAACCTGTGAAAATTTCATTTCAAAAGGTGTTAGCGTTTTTGAGATATTGCCGAAAATCTGTAACGGTTAGCCTATGTCCACGCAGGAAGAATAATCTGCAATTGGAAAACACAATCTGAGAAACGTTATACTGCAGTAACGCTTCTCAGGTTCAAATTTTTTGAGGATAAAAAGTGATATCTTTTTCTATAACCGCAGTACTTCGAAGTGAAAAGTTTCTCAAAGTGCATTATACTATCCAAAGCTGCTGTATTTCTTATACCAAGTCAGTTTTTATTGCCATTAGTTTTCAGAGTCATTACCAAACGTATAGGCCTACATATTATTTTCTAGAGAAATCCAACACGTGTTCGAGAATAGTCGTTCATCAGTTGCACAGAACGATGTGTGGTTGATTTCATTACCATGAGAACAAGACAACAAGAACTTTGACCGTTTTAAAATTCTGCTTGTCAGTAACCCTCGAGAAAACCACTCGCTTGGCTTAAAGGCATTGGACACGTTTGGTAATTGTCAAAGACCAGTATTCTCACTTGATGTATCCCAACATATGCATAAAATAACAAACCTGTGAAAATTTGAGGCTCAATTGGTCATCGAAGTTGCAAGAAAATAATGACAGAAAAAACACCCTTGTTGCAAAAATGTGTGTGCTTTCAGATGCCTGAGAAAGGCTTCAGGCCTGAAGTCTTTTCAGATTCAAATATTTTAGTGAGAAATTACCTCTTTCTGTAAAACTACGTTACTTCAGAGGGAGTCGTTTCTCACAATGTTTTATACTATCAACAGCTCTCCGTCGCTTGTTACCAAGTAAGTTTTTATACTAATGTATATTTTGAGTAATTACCAAACGTGTCCAGTGCCTTTAATGACTTGGAAGTACATCACCTGGCATAACATTCACTAGAACTAATTGCAGTATAAGAGGATTTAGCAGATTATGCCATAACGTCCAATTTAAGAAATGGACGTGCTAGTAAAAGTACACTTAGTAAAGTCTATTTGTTCATTGGATGTAAAACAGACTGATCATGCGGTGCAAATGGATACTACAGCTGCATAAATTAATACAATCGTGTTCCTGCGTAGTAGATTGTCCAATAACGATACCTTAAAGACACTGGACACCTTTGGTAATTGTCAAAGACCAGTCTTCTCACTTTGTGTGTCTCAACATACGCACAAAATAACAAACCTGTGAAAATTTTAACTCAATTGGTCGTCGAAGTTGCGAGAGAATAATGGAAGAAAAAACACCTGTCGCACCAAGTTGTGTGCTTTCAGATGCTTGATTTCGAGACCTCAGCTGAGGTCTCGAAATCAAATCAAATATTTTAGTGAGAAATTACTTCGTTCTCAAAAACTACGTTACTTCAGAGGGAGCCGTTTCTCACAATTTGTTTAATACTATCAACAGCTCTCCATTGCTCGTTACCAATAAGTTGTTATTCTAACAATTATTTTGAGTAATTACCAATAGTGTCCAGTGCCTTTAAGTTGAGACATTGTATATGAGAAAGAATTAATAGTGAAAATTGTAAAGAACTGCAAAATCTCTGTGTCTATTGTCGAATCCAAAATGAATGGTATCAGGCCATGGATGACGGGTGTACATTACTGGTACATTGTAATGTTGTCACATTTGGGTTTTGAACGAATTTTATTCCATATGGAGTTGATTATTGTTGCAAGATCAGCGAAATACAGTGATAATGATTTGATATTATTACCTGGCGCCATAAAACAGTTATAGATATATCGATACAAATACAATAAAGGGAAACATTATTAATTAATGTGTCCATTGAAAAGAAACAACTATTCCGTATGGCACATTTTTGACAAAACTAAAAAATAATATTAAGTTATAGAAGAGACGGAGGTATTTTACGTGCAAGTAGCATATTCTTTTTGTTTATTCCCGTGCTTTTGGGTATATTGGCGCATACCTCATTCGAAATAAACACCGTAAACAGATGCAATGGCAAAGAGTGAAGTATTCTGATAGCTAGCCGAGGCGTAACTATCAGTGTCTTGATTCCATAAACATCGACTTGCTAGTTCCATACTCTGACCATTATGAGAACCAACCAAGACATGTACAACCAGCTTGTGTCTCTTGAATTGCAACGCCTTGACACGAACCTTGATAGCTTCAGATAAACGAGTAGTAATCCTCCCACTTGTTATTGGGTTGTACTCCATACTGCCAAGAACTCCTTCTAAGACATCTGCAATCTCTTTTTGCACTGACAGTGCTTTAAAGGTGTTCTTGTCGTCTGGAGTTATTCTGAATGTGTTCTCCATCTTAGGCACTGACTGCTCTGATGTTGAGCTTAAGCTATGAAGCCGTTTAGACCGGCCCAGCATCGGGCTCCCCATGTGGACACCTTTACCCGATGCCGTGAAGCTTATCTTGCGTTTGAGGAGATTCCATGTTGCTAGTCTACTGTTTGACCGGCCAAGTTGAGCAAGTTTCGGTTTGGGCGCTGCAGCACCTTGCTCTGATGAGGGCTGGTTACTGCTTGGATTGCCACTACCTTCCTGCCCTGCACTGCTATCCTCCACCACAGTCGGCATCAATAACTTGGCTCTCAGCTTTTCCATTGTAACAACTTATATCCAAGCTCAGCTGAAGCTTTGAAATCGGGATGAGATGTAGCCACTCGTATGTAAGGACTAAGTCATCATCAGTCACGATTCCTCACGCTTAAATTACAGCCGAGGTGCAGTGTATTGTATTTTATGAGCTAAGGAGGCTCATAGAGGCTCATCCGAGACGTGTTGATTGTACACACTGCCACGGCTGCTTATCTTGTATCAACAGTGGATGTCGACCAACTGAGCTATCCCAGCGCGGGAGTGGCAGCAGACGATTGAGAGATGGCAAACTTAGCATTGTCACCATGGGAACACCGCTTCCAAAACTAAAGAGAGGTTTATTTACCCGCACGCAAGCGCAGTAATTGTAGCACTTCACTTCAATCATAAAGAGGGAATGCTTTGCAACAGGACTGTAAAAACAAAGTGAGGAGTTGTGTCGTAACTATTTTGTCACTTGTATTATCGTCACAAGAGGCGAGTAGTTTTCAATAAGAAAGCCTGGGGCAATACTCGGCAACATGTTACATTGAGAGGTTTCACAGTCACTTGTGATAAACGAAAGGGCACATCGTATGTAACAATTGTGAAGTTTCTTATTTTACTATGGCATGATTGCCACTTCAAGGCCGTTTCAACATTCAAATCAAAGAGTATTTATCTATACCGAATAATGAGATGTATTTTTAAAATTCGAAGCTTTAATGTTGTTACTGACTGGCTACAATATCGTTCAACTAAATAACGTTTCCGTTTATTAAATCGCAATTCAGCGTTCTCAGGCCAAATGCTGCATCAGTAACACACCCGAGGACCAGTCAAACTTCACTCTAACTGGTCCGGCTGGCTAGTTCAGTGTTGGAAATTACCACTATGTTTAACATAAAGTATGGACTAGTGAAAAGACTGACGGACTAGTGTAATGACAAGCTAACTGGTCTGGCTGGCTAGTCAAATGTTGCCCTTATTCACTGCCCAGTTTAATACAGCACTTGAACAACATGAGCATCGAAACGTCAGCATTTAAACATTTCATGGAGAAAAGACAGTCTTATTGAACGAACTCTTTGATAAACCAATTCACTGCATCACTCCTTTAACATTCTCAGCGGTAACACGCACGTTTCACTCGGTTTATTAATTGCACAGTTAATTGAAATCTCGTACAGCGATGTATTGTAACCTTTGAAACTTGTACAGTGTAGATCTGGTGGATTGACATAATTCATAAAATATTAACCGACTTCAAATAGAATGGTGACGATACAGGCGAAGAACTCTCACGACACTGGGTGTTAAAACAAACTGTTACTATGGAAACCTCCAGCCCCGAGTACATAGTGTAGACGAATTACGATTTGCCTTTTATTTCTAAAACCCATTAACATTTTCCTAAACTGTAATAAATTTGAAATTACATTCATATGGTGTAAGCAGATAAGTCTAGAGTGTCTATTTTACCGTTCAATTCTTTCAATGACATTATTGTCTAAGGCCTTTTTAAAAAGACGAATCAATAAGTGTTGTCCTAACCGGATAGGCCTACAATTTGTTTACTTTGAATTAAAAATACGAAGAATTTGTATTTCAAAAACAATGTCTGAATAATTCCTCTTGTACCAAGATTTTGATTTAAACAACATTTCCGAAAATCTCGGAAGAGGGCGTCCAAACGACTTTGATGATTAATTTGAGTTATGATTTCGCAACCGGTTTTCGTAAAAAACGTAGTTTGGTTATGATGCTTTTTAAAACAATGTAAATAGTATGGAGACCCTAAACATTTCAACATATTCTTTATCGCATGCATTTTAGGACCTATTTCGGTGAGCGGGCAATCAACGGGTCCTTCCATCCAATGAGTGGAATACAGGATTCTGGCGGTCCCAATTTCTCACATACCGCCCCCCACCTTATTATGTTCTTCAACAAAGCTACAAAAAGCACAAACATGACAAATAGAAAGCCTCCAGAGAAAACTCAGCTTACGGCAAACAAAGTCGACTCAACTGCTTCCCATCAAAAAGCCAAACCGTACCCATTGTTGAGCTAGTTTGCCAACCAAGCATACAATTTTACTTTGCAATGTGGTCTCAGTCAACACACAGCATTTACTCAGCAAACATGGTACACATGTTAACAGTCAATCCATACTAATTTTGCGAGACTTGATAACTTCAAAACAGAGTCAAACTGTTGCACACTGTTTGTCCAACACAAGAGAGTAAATATAAATGAAAATGTTTCAAGTCTACATTCCTACCTTTTGTGCATTTCCCTCATGTATGGCTGAAGTTGTAACCTGTTAATTCGTAGCATTTTGTGTAGTTTTCCAACAGTCCTCAGCTTGAGCTGTGAAGGTAAACACGTGTGCACAGGTGTACTTATAAACACGCGCTTTCATGTAAATCCAAGATGGCGTCATACTTTTCTGTCGGCAGATATGATTGGTCCAGGAGTTTTATAAAAACTCTCTGTATTGGTCCCAAGTTTGTAAATTAATATCTATTAATTAAACAAATAAATTACAATTTTAAAATGAGGGTTTTACTCAAAAATATTGTTTTTACAAGAAACTTTCTTTACATGTAATTTTAATTGGCTTTTGATTCGCGAAAAAATAAATAAATAGTAAACTTGCATGACGTGTCCTCGTGCAAAGCGTTTATGTTCACATTAACTTATTTGACGGTGAAATCTCATTTTAAAAACATTTAAGTAACAAGGTTACTTTGAATACATGTTTCAAAATTTTAGAATTTATTTTAATGACGATTACAATTAAAATGTTTCACTTTTGTTTACCTTGTTTTAAATATTTTTTGTTGTCAATGCTAAATTTGCATAAGTAAACTTTTCCAAAAGTAGCCGCGGCGAGTTCAAAGTTTTAAAGAGGAAAGACGTCTGTGTAACAATAACAATCGTCAATGCCGACTCTGAAAGGTAGGTTTTTGTATCAAAACTAACTTTATACCAAGGACAGTGTGCAGTCAAACAACAATTTACCAACTAATTTAGGTATTTTTGACATGACATTACATGACGTGGGGAAACACGGTGGCCTACCGTATGATAAAAAAATACAAACGGGACGACTTTATGTTAAATAGGGGAAAAATATTATTAACTCTTTCATCCTTATCCTTGTAAATTCATGCTCACCGAGAGATACCTCTATGCTCGACTATTTATTGAATCTTTGTTAAAATGCTCAAGTACATGTTAAGTGAACCTTTCCCCTCAAAAACACAAGTTCGGAGTACCTCACTTCAAATCGCTTTCTTGAGCATAGTGAAAGTATTGAAGCTACTGTCCATTTAGGCCAGTGTTTTGTTGTTAAACATTGGTAAATCAAGCTCCCTTTTTGCATAACCAAACAGAGTCTGCTAGTCTTGGTTCAAAGACAGTTTGTTTTGGTCTTATTCAGCCTTTATTCTAGCAGTTTAATCCTATAAATTGAAA